>CM052797.1:84379935-84595525 GCA_028533885.1 Nasua narica | reverse complement strand
AGAAAGTGCCCCCCAGGAGTCCTTTGCATAGCAATAGTCACTACTTTGCAGCATTTCAGCCTCCTGATGCTTAAAACTCTGCTGGTCTAAAGCTTCTCATGTTGGATTTGTATTAGCAACTGGTTTTTTTCCTCAAACTTCATTGCCGAGGGTCTCAGTAGAGATTCTGTGCCATTTAATGGTAAAAATTCAGCCTCCATGATGGTTTTCTTTAATACAGCTATTCGAGCAGCCAAGGGATGGGTCTCCTTGGAAACATCAGTAGCAACTCAGCTACTCTGTCTCCTGACAGTGATCTCCCTGTGTCACTGGCTGCCTATTCGAGCAGTCGGTGTCCTGGCTAGAACTGAACACTGAAGACCATGCAGTAAGGAGGAGCAAATTTGCTATTAAGGTCAAGCTGGGTGGTGGGAGGTAGGCCCAAATGATAGTGGAGATTCTGTCTGACCAAGACCCTGTGTCCAGGGAGCATGAATACCTACAGATAGGGTTCCAACAGATGGGGGCACCAGTTATTCTAGAAGTGGAGGCTCAACAGGTAGGTGGGGACCAGCCATAGGGAATTTGGGCAGCAGATATGTTCAAATTCAGGCCGTCAGGCAGTGGTGCATCAAAAGACGGAGGGGGCTCCTGAGTGGCTCAGTGGTTTAGCTCCTGACTCTTAATTTCGACTCAGGTCATGATTCCAGGTTGTGAGATCGAGCCCCGCATCAGCTGGGCAGGGAGTCTGCTTCTTTCCCACTTCCTCTGTCTCCCTCCACCTTCTCCCACCTCAAGCAAGCACACGCACACACCTGCATCCACCTGCTCTCTCTCTCAAAATTAAAAAAAAAAAATTACAAAAGATGGAAAACAGAGGCCCTGCTATTGGGCAAAGGGCCTTGTCAGAGATAGGCAGGTCTGAGTAGAAGGGGACTAAGGTATGTCCCAGAACCGGTACTCAGAAATGAGATCTGGATTATGAGGACAGGAGTGGAGTAGAGTACCTTGGAATTTGGGAACAAGGTGAGAGCTTCATTATCAGAACTGAATTCAGATCACGGAATGAAGGGACTAAATGAGGAGGACTATGAGGTAAGGCTCTGTTTCCATCTCACAGCACCATCTAAGAAAAAGAGCAAAAGAGGCATTTTTCTAGGAGAGGGGTGAGTGACAGCACCGTGCTTAAATCAGAGGGTCAGGGACCCAAGGTACACGTGTAAAGTGCTATTGGGTGATGAGAGAGAAAACAGATTAGAAAAAACGGTAGTACCCACAACTACCCTCCCCACGTATTTTGCATCTCATATTGCTTCCTTTCTCTTCTTGTCATCATCGTCTCAATAACTGCTTTTATTAACTGTTTATCTTAAAAACTGTTGAGAGGGGGGTGACTTTTGAAGAATGTGCTAGGGTGAAGAAGTACTTCGAGAATGATCCCCCCTCTTTCTGCTCAGCTAGACTGTGCTTGGGTATTGGCCGCATCCCGGGTTAGGTGAGCAGGTGGAGACACGTGGGGGGAGGGAGTCTAACGGCTCAGAGAGGATGAGCGTGACACTGTATCACATACTGAGCACCTTCCGTGGGCCAGGTATAAGGCAGGATACGTCACATACATTAGCTAATTTCATCCTGGCAAGGTAAGGATTATTCTTCTCGTGCACAAATAAAGCCACTGAGGCTCAGAGAGGTTGTGTCACTTCTCTGGTATCCCACAGCTGCTCGTGTGCCATCAACCTAACCTCTCTCCATGGGAGCTGAGAAAGCTGAAATTGCTTGCTTCTAATCAGGATTACAGAGGAGAGAGGGGTGTTGCCTAGGGAAATGCCAGGGCCCAGACATGAATAAATGAGGAAGGCAGGGGATGAACAAAAGGATGATAATAACATAGAACTTCAGGGGTGCCTGGGTGGCTTAGTCATTAAACATTTGCCTTCGGCTCAGGTCATGAACCCAAGGTCCTGGGATTGAGCCCCGCATTGGGCTCCCTCCTCAGCGGGAAGCCTGCTTCTCCCTCTCCCTCTCCTACTCCCCCTTGTTGTGTTCCCTCCCTCACTGTCTCTCTCTCCCTGCCAAATAAATAAATAAAATCTTAAAAAAAAATAACATAGAACTTCAGAAATGCCTGAGCCCAGGTCAAAGACCGAGCTATTGTTTGATACTCAGACCTGACTCCGGGTCATTAGAAAAACTCCTAATGATAGATAGGTGCTCCTTAGTTTAAAAATACAGATTCAGGAAGTAGCTGAGAACATTGATTAAACGGGTACCAGTTTTCTTGGAACATAGTAACGTTCGCCCCTGCCTTTGCCAGCTAGATTTTATATTGTAAAGCCAAGCAGTCATTACAGAGGAAGACCTGGCATAGGGTATTTGCAGTAGGTGTTCAGTATGTGACAGATTTGCGGATCCGGGCTGAGAACAGCCAAAGGAATCAGTTCCTCCGTATTCTCTGATGAGTAATTTCCATGACATTTTCTCACAAGAGGTAGCAGCCACCTAATATTCCTGCTGACAGGGACAGCTCCTCTCTTCCCAATCAGAATAGCCAGCCTGTTTCGGTTATTGGAACCACATTTTTTTTTTAAGATTTTATTTATTTATTTGCCAGAGAGAGAGAGAGACAGAGTGCACAAGCAGGGAGGAGAAGCAGGCAGAGGGAGAAGCAGGCTCCCTACAGGGAGCCTGATTGTGGGGGCTCCCTCCCAGGACCCTGGGATCATGTCCTGAGCTGAAGGCAGATGCTTAACCGACTGAGCCACCCAGGCACCCCAGAAACAAACTTTTAACCAAGACTGGTCTCAATAAGGAGTGGGTCAGGGTATTTGTTAGTTCAGAGAAATGTGGGGAGCCTGTTAAAATGTAGAGTCCCAGGCCCCCAGCATCAGGACATTCTTCAGGTGATTCTCATGCAGATGGTCCTACAGAGATACTTTGAAAAAGTCTAGTGGACATCCCCCCGTCACACCAGCACCCACTATATCTGTCAGAGCTCAACTCAACCGGACAGTCCTAACTTTGAGAGTAAAGGTAAGTCTCCCCATCTGCCCGCGAATGGCCATTTTTCCCGATACATATCAGTGCCCAGTGCTGGGGAGGAAGAGGAAGCCCTCAAGGGGCTCAGTGGTCAGCAATGCTGTGGCCAATCCCAGGAGACACTGTGGCAGCCAAGAGAGGAGCCCTCTCAATGCCAGCTACAGTCACCTCACCACTGAGCCCCAAGCTTGACCCCAAGGGTGACCAGAGGGGGGTGCATTCCAGAATCAGGGACAAAAGAGGGGACACACAGGCTGTTCTTTCTCCCAACTTCTACCCCCCAACCCATGGCTACTGGAGTCTACCCAGTTGTCCTACATCCTGAAGACTTTAGTTCTTTTTACCCATCTTGAAAAAAAAAAATGAAATATTACACCAACTATCAGGACAAGGTTGCGACTTCCTTGCATGAGCCTGCTTTAAGGACAAGGAGTTGCTGAGACAGAAAATTCCCCAGCGGCAGGCTTGATGGATGATAGGACATTGTCTCCTGGGGACACAGTGATTTGCAGCAGCATTTCAGGCTACCCAAAATAAACCATCACTCTGCACAAGGGGTGACAAGCTTAATGTCTACACTCTTCATCATAATTTTGGTAGCAGAGCTTCCCAGACTCTAGGTTAACCCCTTTTATTTTGGCCAAAAAACCTGGAGCAGGGACATGGGAGAGATCATAAGATAATTGTTCTTTGGATGAGCACCTCTCATCTGACGATCTCCAGGTGCTTTATAAATATTAATTAAATTACAACAACACCTTAATATGCCTAATCATTATCTGTCCACCACCCCCAGCTCCATAACAACCCCTTAAAGAGGAAGCACTTGAAGGATAGCCTGGCTAGACTTCAATGTCTGGGCTTCTCATAGAGGCAAAATCCAAACCTCAATGTTCTTCATTTCTAGAACTATATTAAAGAGGACTAAAATGATTGAAAGGATCACAGGATTCCTATGCACATATACACTGTGAAGTACTACTACTAGAAGAATAAAATATGTATGGTGACTTTATCATTTAATTAGAAGAACTATCCTCATATATAACCCAAACCTGAAGAATTTTCATGATCAAAGCTGTTACTCATATTATCAGAATTACCTTCCTCTTCATATCAGTTCATGGCCACTGGGCTGTATGATACTCTTATTCGGGTCAGTCACGATCCTTTTTTTTTTTTTTGAAAGAGGGCACTAAAACCACCACCAAGACTTATAAGTTAAAAAACAAATTGTAGTAAGAGACCAAACATTGTCAGTGATTCTAAAATCTGTCCCTGCCTCTATTCTGTTTGAGGAACATCAGTTTCTCATTGAATATATTTACCTGGAAACAGCTACCTGGAGGCAGATTAAAAAGTAGTGGGGCTTCTTTTTTTTTTTTTTTTTTTTTTAAGTAGTGGGGCTTCTTGAAGGGACTTGGGACAGAGACGCAAGCGAGTCAAGCAGTCTTTGTCAACTCACTCTCCAAACTCACTTTGGACTGTTGTCCGTGGAGGGGGCCGAAAGAAAGAGAAGATCCAGCCACTCCCTCTAGAGGATCCCGAGCAGAGAGGAAAGGAGGAAGGTATGGAGCAGGGCGTGCACACAGAAAGGTCAGCGATGATACTGTCACTGCAAAGGCCTATGGGAAAATGGGAAAATTAAAGAATGCAGCAAAGACGGATCCTTCAGGGGTTAGCCACGGCGGTACAATTCTGGAAGGAAAGAAAGATTTCCAACTTCTGGATGAGAGCAACTGCAGGCATATTTGGTGGAACTGGTGGAGACGTGATATAGTATGTTTGTGTACTAGGATTTCCTCAGAGGTTTACAGAGAAAACAACGCATGCTGCTGGTGGTAGGCCAATGATAACTCTTTCTACAGAGATCTCGTTTATGAGGCAAGGGAGAAACGTCTACAAAGGAAGCCACTGGCTAGAGAAAAAATCTGTAGTCACAAAATATTCTTGGATCTTTTAGAAATCATAACTACTTTAGGAGAAAAAGAGAAATAAGTTTCTGAAAAAAATATATATATATGTAATGGGAAAACTGGGAGCGAAGGAGAAAGAGCTGCACAAAGACAAGCATGAACACTCACTCGGTGAACGCTGAGCAGCTTCGGCTGTGTTTCCGTGCAGTGCCCTCTTTGATTCTCTAAGCAATCAGATGTGTTAGGAGCACAAAGGAAACAAGCAACCTGTCTCAGGTTGGGGACTTAGTCAATGAGCCCTACAGTCAGAAAAATGGGTCCAAATCCTAGGTCTGCTACTCCCCAGCTGTGTGACCTTGGCCAGTCGCCTGCTTTGAAGGCCTTGGCTTTCTTACGGGGCTGTTGGGAGAATTAAATGAGATTTTGCATGTGAAATGCTCAGCACGGAGCCTGGCACATCGCGGAGAACGCAATCAGTAAATGCTAGTGCACATCGTCCATGTCACACGGGCCTCCCTATACAGCCCCAAGGCTGATTAAAAGTAAACACCATCCAACTTTTCTGAGCATACACCCAAAGGACACACTACCTTCCCAAACGGCCACTTCGGGGGCCATGTTTGACGGGAACGTTGTTGCTGTTTCCACAAAGTAATTCCAGACCATCTCTGTTGGGAACGTCCTCAGGTCTTACTTAAAATATATACACAATACGTGTATTGTTACTGATGGCAAATTTTGGTCCTTCTGGAGTGATTTTTTTTTTCATTTAGAATTTGTCATTTAGAGCCAAATCTAATGAAGAAGGAACATAATCAAGAGGGGACAAAATTAAAGTATACAGATTGATTGTGTGTGTGTGTGTGTGTGTGTGTGTGTGTGCGCGCGCGCGCACGTGAGCGCCTTATAAATCAACCCCAAAGGCAATTCCAAGTGAAGATTTGTATAAACATTGTGAAGAATGGTGGACAGTGATGTGAAGTGCATTAACTTCCTGAACTCATTACTTGAAGGATGTCCTTCATCTATTCTTGACTTTTTAAATACCATTTAACATAAAAGTCTCATTCTTTTATTATTATACATGAGCCATTGGCCTCTCCTTATTTTTTCAGAAAGGGGATGCTGGGAAGGAAAGAAAGGAAAAAGCCCAGGATAGAAGAACAAGGATGGGAGGAGAGAGAAAGGCCAAAAGTGAAAGGACAAGTCGAGGCAGAGAAAATCAAATCAACTTAGAAATATCACAGAGGAATCAACCTTGTAGGCCAGAGACGTTAATTACAGTTTGCTTTTTAAGACATAACTCATGCTACTGTTTGTTTAGTGAAAGGGGAAGAGTGCTTATAATGGGCCGCAATAAACTTTCCAGTCAAGGCTAAACATCTTTTTTAATCCCGTTCTGAGAAAGTGTGTTTATTAAAATACTTTAATACTATACAATTCTTTAGCCTTTTGAGAAATGGAACCGTTTCTTAGAACACGTATCTTACTGTTTCCTTCATAATTCGGACAATCGCTCCCTACCTGTTCACTTTCTCCCCCTGGTCTCCTCAGGGCTCCTGGACAAGCAGGGGCTTGTGGGGAAGGAAGGAAGCACGAAGAGCTCTCTTATGTGAATAACGTGATTAGCAGAAAGCATAAAAGAGGCTTCTTCCCTGGTTCACAAAGCAGATTTTCTTCACAAGCTGGCAGAGCTCCCAGACAATTTGCTCTGGGGACAGACTCGGGCTAAACTGCTGCCAGTGCCGCCTCTGGGGCCTCCAGATTGATGAGCTGGGGCAGCCACAGGGAGGGAGCACCGAAGAGGCAACACCCGGCAGGGCCAGCCTGGGTCACCCAGTGGGAGTCGGCGCTGTGCTCTCCCGTCCACCCACTGCCCAGGCTTTCTGGTGCTGAAACAGCAACACGATGGGCTGAGGGGCTACAGAGGTGAGAAGCTGGCTCTAGGGTCCAAGATAGAGGCTGAGGGGTCACGATGCAGGGCAAGGAGTAGCGAAGGATGTGTGGCTCCCCTCTGCCAGCCCCTCTGCCTGTTCTGGGTGCTCAGAACAGCTTGGAGGGCAGAGTAACCCTGTTCTCCGGCACCAAGATAAGAGTGTCTCCCGACTTCCTGTCTGATGCAGGGGTCGGACCGAGCAGCAGTGTGGGTCTGGGGAATGATCCCGTGGCCTGGATCCTGCATTCAGCATCGTCACCCCAGGAATGCTCGGCCCACCCCTTTTGGCTTTCCCTGGGGGGTGGTGTCCACCAACACGCATTCTCAGGGCCACTTCAAACTGAATTGGAAGTTAGCAGGCATGCTATGATCTGCAATGTGCTGGTGGGGAAAAGAGAAGGAGGCTCATCAGCTTCTACAGCAAATGCAGGTCTTAGCTCAGCCAGACCTGATTTCTGATGGGGAGCCTTTTAAAAATTATTTTCCCAGCAGTAGAGTTTTAGAAAGGGTTTATGGCCTTGAGTCATTCAGGGTCACTAACTGATTTAGCCCCTGCTGTTTTCCAAATATCCTCAAAAGGATTCTTGGCTAACTTGGATATTAACAGAAAAGGTAGGGCCGAATTTGCCTCTCTGTTGTCTTAAATGTCCGCCAGCCAGGCTCTGCCCTGAGCCTACTACAGAGCCGGGACCTGGTGGTGAGGGTAAGCTGGCCAGCCCACCAGCTTCTGCTTTCTCTGTTCTTTCTACTGGTGGAATAAGCTTACTGGGAGCACGTGCATGCACATTTGAGTGTGCACTTCACCATGCAATTAATTCCTGATTAGTTTCCCCCAAATTCAGGAAACCTAGAAAAAGGAAAAGAATACCACCAACTCGGAATAGGCACAGTTGGTACGTTAGAGCCTATTCCTCATGATTTTTTCTATGCTAGCATTTTGAAGCGAGATTACAGTATGCGTCTATTTTTAGAACGAATCTTTTTTCACTCCATAGTAGGTCACACATACTAGGCTTCCATGTTAGAGAGTATAGATCTACGTTAACATTTGTAATGGTTGCTTAATGATCCAGGATAAAAATGTGCTGTGGCGTAGTTAATCGACTGCTTCTAGTTAGACATTTCAGATGTCACTGGTTACTGCTGGTCGAGATAACAATCTCACTATGTTACGGCTGGTCGAAGTAAGGGTCTTGAATGTAAATATCACTCTATCCTTAGCAGAGCATTCTCTTAAGACAGATTCTTCAAAATGGAGCTGCTGGATCAAATTCCATCATCTTTAAAACCTTTGATGCACCCTGTCAAAACTCTCCTACAGGAAGTCTCCACGAATATTCCATCCTTCCAACAGCAAATGGAGCTGTCCATTTTCCTCCTCCATGGGGCCTCGAGGCTGGGCATGAAGAGTCTTGTTCATCTTTCCCAGTCTGATGGTTGTAAGTGATATCTCATTTGCTGGGGTAATTTGACGATCAGGGCTTTCTCTTCTCCCTCTGGCACCTTCCGTCATCTCTTACAGTGCTTTTCCCACCGGCATCTCTCTCATTCAACAATAAATAGTAATAGAGCACTTCCTATAGGTAGGCACCATACTCAACATCCAGGCTCCAGAAATGGCATGATCTAGGGTGTTCTGGGGGGCGAGGGGGCGGCGAGGGGGAGCAGGAGAGGGCTTCACAGAGGTGGCGATATTTACGATAGATTTGATGCAGCAGTGGAAAAGTTTATTTAATACAGAAGACAGAGCATAAACGAAAACAAAGGCCAGCGAGGTGAGGAGGGAGGATGGGTGGGAGGACAGACTGAGACAGACGGGCTCTGTGCACAACACTATGGGGCTGAGATTTTATTCTGTGGCAACAACAGATACTTAAAAGGAAGGATTTTTAGGGGTGACTGTGATAAGATTTACATAGAGCAAGTTAATTCTAGCAGTGGTATAAAGGAGGAAGTAAAAAAAAAAAAAGGAGAGGAGAGAGAGGTCGAAAGACCAATTAAATGCCTGTCACGATGGTCTATGTGAAGAAGCTGAGAGCCGGAAAGAAGTCCAGGGCCATGCGGATGTGGACAGAGAGATCGAGGAGAGAGAATTTTCAGGACTGGTGACTGGGTGGGGAAGTACAGGAGACATACAAGAAAACCTGGAGCACAGAAAGTATGAGTTTGGGCAAAAAAAAGATAGATTCAATTTTGAACATGCTACAGTTAAGGTGCCCACTGGACTCCAGATGGATGGCTCCAAGGGAAATTGTCAGTATGGATTTGAGACTCTGGAGAGAGGCCGTGGCTGTAGATTTGGGGAACCATCAGCACTCGGGATCCCTGCGCTGACTGTCAGGAGCCCTTCTCCTACCCAGATCCAGGCCTGCCACCCTGTTTGCCATGCTTTATCCTTGTCCCTGACCCAGGCACCCCATTCCCTTTACTCAGGGGTGCTATGAAAAAATGGATCTAATGTAGCCAGTTCATATAAAATTTTGAAAATTAAGCTACCAATCTTACAGTGCTTTTTTAAGGATAAGGTTTTTAAAAAGGGCATTTGTCTAACACAAAGAAATGATTCCCTATTCACGTGGCAAAGGGGAGCTGTTGGAGGGGGAGGGGAAGAAAAGCCTTTCTGAGCTCTCTCAGGTTATATCAATAAAGCAGCATCCACCCCTGCCTCGGGGTCGGGGCTCTGCTTCCGTGCTAGAGATTCAAAATGCAAAAGCACTGTCAGCTGCCAGAGGAAGGATTCAGCTCTGCAACCTGAGAGGTGCTCCCAGGAGCCAGGCTGAAGCCCCAGGAGCTGAACAGGCACAACGGGTGCGGCGCCGTGCCATTGGCTGCTTGGATTTGAACAGCTCAATTCAAAGGACAGACCGCGGCTGTCTACAGTTAAATAAAAACAGAATAAAACAAATCTGGGTAAAATTATTAAGACGTCAGCGTCTCAATAAATCTTTACCTAGAAAGATGAAAAGTGCTTTTGAGAGTCATACCGGGGTAGAAACGTGTCGGTTCTCGGCTCCCATTTTTCACCGGCTGACAGCCCAGCTCACCCCTAGAGCAGGACGACCTCGCTCTGACCTGACCAGAAATTGTTCTCTTTTCTTTCACTCCTGTCTACTTTTCTCACTGGCTCCCTTCGAGCCCTCTTGCCCTGGGATGTCAAATCAGAAGTGCCTAGTGCTCTCCGGCAACACGGTTCTGGCTGGACCCGCAGGATGGGGAGCTACCCACCCTGCCGGCTCCTTCAAAAGCCACCCCACATTCCATCTCATGGAATCAGGAAGGAGCGTGCGACAGAGGCACTTCCCTGACCAGCACCAACAAATGAACAATCTAAACCTCTATTACGTCAATAATAAGGACTTGATGAGAAAGGAGATGCTTCGATTAAAGCAATATCTGCTCCATAGTAAGTATCACGGTTGCAGGGTGCATGACTTTCCCCTTTTCAAAGATGGATATAATTTGCTACATGTCAAAAAAAATTCAAGGTTTCTTAAACACACCAGGAATCTGAGAGAGAGAGAAAGGTAGCACAGAGAATGTCACCGAACTACGTCCGCTCCGTCAGGACACCAGGAATGCAGAACATGGGGATAAATGGCTCCTATCAAGTGCTGAAATTGCGCAAGATAAATCATAGCTAATGCTCTAGAATTATTTCCTGCTAGAAATGCCCAAAAGGCTGTTTATTTAAGGTGATGTAAACGCCCCAAATGAGGAAGCAAGGCAGAAGAGAATAGGGCACAGAGAGACTCTGAATTTCTGTTTCCAATCTCTTATTCAGCAGTAGCATGGTTTTCAGGCCAAGTTGTTGGCATTTTGGGGCAGAGGAAATGATTTATACAATGAAGGAGGACAAGAGAAGCTCTCTGAAGCAGCAGTACCCTTAATGACAAGCCGCCCTGATAAACCGGCACATTTCTTAGAAGGATTTATGGCAAAAATCCCTGCACTGCCAAAGATCAAAATGGGCTCCTAATGTAGGCCAAGATTTCTGAAACTGTTGATGCTTTCGATAGAAATAACACCTCCCTTCACTGCTCACTGGATGGGCTCCCAACTCGGGTGCCTAAGGTGTATGTGACTCACACCCGTCCCTGTAGACGTAGCGTCTTCTATGGCCTCCATGTTCTTTCAACCTCATAAATCTTCTGATACCTGCGGACACGTTAATTACCCAGGACGTTCTGTGTTCACACAAACAAAAACTAATCTAAACACAGTCGAGTAGCCTGGGTCTTGCTTCATTCAAAAAGGGTTCTCTTGACACACACACCACATGATACTACTTCTACCTCAGTTTATATCTTTAACATTTCCTCATCATTTCCCAAAATGTGTATCTGCCCCAAACCCTTTATAAAGTACAACTCCAGTAACATCTGGGTGGTTTTTTAAAAAGATGATTGTGAATGTGAGCTGCTTCTTTTTCTCACCCTACTTATTTGGCACCTTCCTATGTGCCAAATCTCGGTGTGGCAGCAGCAGAACCAGAGTGACTATACTCTGTTGGGACCTGTGTGTTCGCCACCAGCACGGCAGGAGCCCTGCCAAGGTCTTCTGAGACACGGCATGCTCTCTTGCCAGTGTTCAGGCCATTACTTCACAACACATCAGAATATTTGCGATCGAACAAGCTTAGTTCAGATAGGAGAATCAAGTGAGCTCAGCTAGAGAAAAAAAAAACCTCCCTACACATCTGCCCTGATTGAGAAAGCTGGTCTCCGGAGAAAAGGGTTCTAGAAGAATAGTTTTTGCAGAAGACCCAAAGGACTAAACACCTGAGAAAAATATACACAGACTCTGGTACGCTGCCTTGCTTTCTTCTGCATGCCAGGTCTTGTTTTCCACCTTTTCCCTGTCTCTTCTGCCTTCTCTGAGTGTAGACGGCTGTGGGGCAGTGATTCTGAACATGGGCCCCAGAGCGAGGCAGCCTGGACTCGGGCCCTGGCTTGACCTCTAACTTGCTGGATTGCCGGGGTTTCTCTGTAACTCATTTCCCTCATCTGTAAAATGGGCTGCTTCGAGGATGAACTGACATAACATAGTTGAAGCTATCTGCACAATGTCCTACGTATAATCTGTCCCACCTGCTCAACTCTTCGTTCCTCGTTAGACCATGAAGGGAGTAATCGTGGATGGATCTCTCCAAACATAAAGCAAGAGCAACTTTAGAACCGAGTTCCAGTGTCTGCCTGTGAGACTTGAAGTGCTTTATGTATAAATCACCTCACATAATCTGTAAGGTATCTATAAGAGCTAGCATGGGATGCTTTACACTAGTGATTCCTCAATTTGTCATTTCCTCCCATGTCGACTTTGGCCTTGGCTGAGTGCTTACCTCGGCTGGCGCAATCAGCAAATGTGACACTAGTACAGACTTCATAAGTGCTGGCACACTAAAGCTTGTACCTCTAGAACACTGTTGCCTCCATGTGGGAAAGCCTCACCTCCTTAAGGCTGAAAAGAGCACAGGGAGCCAGTGAGGCCTAGCTGCCCCAGCGGAACCCAGTCCCCAGACGACGCAGCGTCTTCTATGGCCTCCATGTTTTTTCAACCTCGTAAATCTTCTGATTTACGATCAGAAGATTTGATCTTGAAGATCTTCAAGCTGAAGGCAACTGCATGAATAAGCCCGGGTCATACCAGCCATTACCCTAGCCGTCAACTCACAGAAGCACGAGAAACAATAATCTGTTGTGTTAAGTCACTACATTTTAGGGTTGTCTGTTACTCTACAATGACTAACTAAAACAGAAACTGGTGAGTAGGGTGCTGCCAAACAAAAACTTCCAACATGTGGCATTGCCTCTGGGACCAGATGGTGGGGGAGAGGCTGGAAGGGCAGTGAGGAAATTGTTTTTGGAGGCTGGAAAGAAGGCAACCTATCTAGTTGAAACCATCAGCAAAACTGTCATCTGCAGTAATTTGTAAGGTGAAAAAATAGATCTAATAAATGTGTTGGTCTGGCTAAAGAGATTTCTGAGCAGAATGCTAAAAGCACCAATGGATAGGTTACCCTTGCGCAGTAAGGTAGAGGAAGGGAGAGAAATGAGTGAAAGCAGGAACCACTGAATTTGCAAGCAGAAGTGAGAAGAAGGAGGGTTCAGGATTGGCTGGGTTGGAAAGTAAAACTGTTCTCATTTCCATTCTCATCGGTTGGCAAAGGATTCTCAAAGGAAGGGACAGTTTCAGGGTAAAGACTAATCAAGGATAGGAGTATAGGACCCCAATTAAGACCTCGGGAAGACTTTAGGAAGTGCTGAGTAGGCCTTCTCAACTAGACAAAGGGCTTCTAAGACTTATAGAAGCCTAATCACAAAATAGCTCTGAGTAAGCAAGCTGGGCTGCCCAGTGTGGGCACATGTAGCTCCTGGGCACTTGAAATGTGACACTTGAAACCTGAATTAAGATGTTCTATAAGCATAAAACATACACCTGATTTCAAAAAGCTAGCATTAAAAACTGTCAAATATCTTAATAAGATCATTAATGTTGCAATGATAATATTCTGGCTATAGTGAATTAAATAAAATATATTACTAAAATCACTTTCCTTGCCTTTTTTTACTATTGACTGGTGGCTGTTAGAATTAAAAAAAAAATACATATGTGGTTCACATTTGTGACTTGTATTGTATTTTTATTAGACAGCACTATTGTAGAGAGGGGACAGTCCCCAAAAGAGCGGTGACTATGGATTTTGTCTAATGGAATGAACAATAATGAGATATGTAGAAAACGCATAAAGTCTTTAAATGAGTTTTATCAGATTGGAGGAATAGTTTATAGCGATAGGGGATCTCTAGACTACCAACTTTCTATAGCCAGAATGTAGAGGGAGAAAGCTACTTAGCTATAAACACAGCTATTTATTCTCAAAAAGAAAAGACATCTCAGAAGATGGAACCAAGAACCCAGAGGGGTTGAGTCAAGAGCAGAGCCAGACCCTAAACAAGGAACCCTGCCAGCTAGAGTAGGAGAACCTGATATCCACGAGCCTAGGTCAATTTCAGAGTTGTTCTGGACCCCTTACCGCTATTTCTTCTTCCGATGACTCTATTTTTGAAGGGGGATAGCTACTGGAGTTATCATTCCCGTGTTTCAACACTGTGTGTGATTTTGTTTGCATACGGAATTTAGAGGACATAAACAGAGCCCATTTGCTAGGATGGAAGGCAGACTTGGTCTCTGGTTGAAGAGGAACTACGCACGAGAAACCCTGCCTCTGTCTGGACCAGATGGAGATCACAAGATCATGGACTTCAAGCCTGATGTGGTCACTGGATGAGACTTCAGAGGTTTTAGGAGAGAGGAGTCTATTTCGCATACGGGATAAATTTAAACCATTATGACCAGAAGGTAGACTTGATAGATTAAAATATGACTACACACGACAAATCCTCTCATGAAGAGGCAATACTTATTCTTCCCACCCTTTGAATTTGGACTGCTCTTTTCACTTGCTTCGTCCAATAGCGTGTGGCAGAAGTGGTGTTGTGCAGCTTCCGAGCCCAGACCTCAGGAAGCTTTACAGCTTCTATCCCTGTCCTACTGGTACTGGGAGAATATTGTACTGTGATAAAGCCCACAGTGAAAGGCCATATGGAGAGTCCTCGTTATCCCCAGCTGTTCCAACCACTCCTATTTGCAGCCCCAAATACGAGAGTATCACCCTTATTTGGGGGGTGGTTTGTTCTGTAGTAACAGATAACTGATGTCTATTTACGGTCTAACAGGGAACAACGAATTGAGCAGATGGTTTAGGTTTCCTAACAGAGGTGTGATTTGGGATTTCACTGCAGTTGGAATGCTGTCACCACCATGTTCTTCATTACATGGGCCTCTCCAGAGTGCCGCTGACGACATGGTAGCTGGCTTTCCTCAGAGCGAGTGAACCAAGAAAGGGAGAAAGTGACCAAAATGAAAGCCATGACATCTTTTATAACCTAATATCAGAAACAATATATCATCACTTGTCCTGTATTCTTTTGGGCACACAGACCAACTCTGACAAGATGTGGGAAGGGACTCTGCAAGATGCTAATTATCAGGGACAGGGATCATTAAGGACCATCTTGGAGACTGGCTACGATATAAACCAACAAATGAATATATGTATTTCACATACCAGTCTTTAAGAATCCCCAAGAAGCTAATTTCCCCATATCCTCTATAATTTCACTAGCCTATTTGTTTATCATGGGTTCTTTACTATTTCTCTTTACTTCCCAGCTCATTCCATGTCTGTTATTCCCCTCTCTAACTTTGTTAGGCCATGGCATGTGGCATTTCAGATCTTCACTACTCTGATTGGAGTCAACTGTATGGTTAGCTTGGCTCAGTTCAGTCCTCAGGTAGAAGGCTCACTGATGAGAAGAAAAACACTGAAAGATCAGTACTCCCAAAACTTTTGGAGAAGAGAACTAGAAATAAATTCAGCTCAATAAAGAGCAGGCCAGCCCGGAATGGGAGGAAAACAAGTCTCCATGTTTGTTTGTTGCTGGTGACAATGCAAGGTTTCTGAGGAAGGCAGTCTGGAAATTTTTTGTAAGAGTTAAAAAATTTGTTTTACTATTTGACTTAGTGATTTCTTCTTTGGAAACCACACCTTCCAAAAGGAAAACCAAAAGGAAGAAATGAAGTTGTATTCTTTGGACCACCTCAGATGCTCAAAAACAAGGAATTGGCCTAACAGGGCAATCCTGTTAGCAGTGGAAGGATAAGTATTTATTCTCATTAACCCTGAGCTGCATTTCTGAAATAAAATTATGCAAGAAATGCAGTAGGGCATATGGAAGCAAACACACATTGCTAAGATCAAGGTTTGAAAAACCAAAAGTGATACAAATAGATAACTGTTAATTAGGATCTTGGGGACTAACATTTGTCATGTGAACCCCATTGCTCCAGGAAGTCAGCTGTCTGAGATGAGGAGGAAATGATCAGGTTAATAGGAGCTGATCTCCATTAATCCAAGCAGTATCCTTTAGTCTTGGTTTTCTCATCTGCCAAATAGGTATCATGTACCTCAATCCAAGGATCATGAAGGTATGAGTACACTCTGTCCACTGGGAAAGGGTGCACAACAGATATAACACAGTGGAGGCAGTAGGGAATAAAGCTAAGCAACACTGGCTTTGAATTCTGTCCCACCTTCGTGTTACACTTCCACCTAGTAGCTTAACTTCTTTGAAACTTTAGTTTCTTCAACTGTGAATGGGCCTCTCTACCTTACCAGGTTCTGTCAGGATTAAAATATCATATCATATGTAGAGAGGCTAGTAGGTACCCAGCACACAGTAGGTGTTCAATTCATATCAATTCCCTTCTTTTCTCCTGCCTCAAACGTCCACCTCTTTCATTCTCTTCCAACAGACACACAATAACGGAAACTGTTTGAAACCGGAAATAAGCAAGTTAAGACCAAATTTCAAAGAAGGCGATACTTCACTAACTCATTGCCAAGTCACACAATAAAAAGAGCCTGTGAGAAGTCTAAGGGGATGGGTTTTGATGCGCTGCTCGAGTTAACCAATGGGCCATCCAATGGGCTTAGTGTGGGGGCTGATCTGAGAGCCCTTCCCTAGTCTCTTTGGATAAGATCCATATTACAGAAGAATTTGCCTATAGGTTGAAAATAGGAAGTAGGTCAAAATGTGAGAGTACCCTTCAGAAATGAGCCTATGAAATGACTTATGAATCAGGGAACCCTGGGTAAACAGCCTAGAGACTTTCCAAACTCTTCCCCAGAGTGGTTTCAAGCAAGTACGAAGAGTGGTAATTGACAAAACAGAGGCCACCCCTAAAGGAACACTCCTTTCAGTTCTAGGTGGGCCCTGGGGAATATATGAGCTGAAGCCAAGGAAAGGAAAAGAACTGGTTGTGAACATTCCCTGATGCCTCTTAAGGCTAAAGCCTGTGTCCAAAAACACCAGCAGAGCGGAAGCAGAACACATGCTCCTTTAAAATTAAAGTCAGCCCCAAATAGCAAGGAAAGAGCAGGATATATGGCTCCTGTTTGTAAACAAAGACTAAGATAAATGCTGGTTGCCAGACCTCAAAGGGAGGTATGACAAGCCACTTGTGAGAGAGAAGCCACAGGCCACAGAGCAATCCCTTTGGTCTCCCTGGTGGTCTCCAATAGACCTTTCCAGAGGCATCACGGAAGAGCAGGAAAGCAAAGAGGGCCAGGGAGGGCATCTGTCTAAGCACCCTGCTCACTGGTTTGCACTGTCTTCTGTTGGCCAGTATTCAAGCTAAATTCCATTGTCACGCTCATCACAGGCTGTGGTTAAATGCTTTGGAGTCAGACACGTAGGTCTGAACTGCCAGCAGCAAGTAAATGGTTAAGCCTCAGTATCTTGTTCTGTATAATGGGGATACCAAGAGTCCTCACCTCATAGGTGCTTGTAAAGAATAAATGAGATCGTGTATATAAAGCCTGTAGCTCACATCCAGTTTCTCACAGATGTTACGTGCTAGTAATATTATTTTTGTGTTGTTGGAGATTTCATCCTCTGCTTTGTTATTTCACACATGGCAACATTCCTCACCAGAACGGAGAGCCATGCAGAGCCAAGGGACCACCAGTGACAGACTTAGACATTTTCCAGAGTAGGGCAATGGTGCTATCTGTAGCAACTAAGAGAAGAGGCAGCCATAGGGAAGAAGTGAAAAGGAAGAGCATGTGCTGGTAATGAGGCAGCTCTCACGCCTATCCACCTCGCCTCTGGGTCGGCCTCGAATCAACTGAGGAACCAGCCTCCGCCAGCAGGACGGGGCCCAGGGTTAGCATGCAAGGAGTTTCAATTACACTTGCTGAGGGTGCAGGCACTGTTTGCAGCTGATACATAAAGAAGAAGGTCTCCTGAGACACACCCAAGGGGGGTAAGGGTCCACACCTCCACCCAACTCCTCAAGCCCACAGGGTTTCGGGGACAGAGCCTGGCAAACAAGGCACTGCCCCTGTCTTAGAGCCTGCATGGCTCTAGGTCAACCGTCCAGCAAGGATCAGCTCCTCCCTTATCCAGAAAACTCAAGAATCACAAATGGGACACACATTTAATAGTAGTGCGTTACTATTCCTTGGCCTCAGAGAGCTGGATCTGAAGGATGGTTGGGAGGTCCTGTTTATTTTCAACAGGGTATCATTTCCATCTGGAAGACAATATATATTTTTCTAGCACATCGATACACAAGCAGTTCAGGTGAGCAGGTCACCCGAGGAGTCCAGTTAAAGTCACTGTACCTAGAGTCTGCGGTTGTCTAGTTGTTGGCTACACTGAGGAGAGGTAGGCAAAAGTTACTGAAGAAGAAATTGAGCATGACACGTATAGTCCAGAGCCTAGCCCAGTGCCCAGGACACAGAAAGTCCCGACTGCAGAATACGTGGTTACTGAGGTGCATTTGAAGACAAACCGGTCTGGGACCCAGTACGGGAGAACAGTGTCTCCTCCCTCCCCTCCTCCTTCCCTCCGTTTTCCTCCCCCTCCCCTCCCCCACCTCAGCAAACAAGAAACAACTTCAATATTTGGTCATGTTTTAAAGAGAGGCAATCACATAATTCACAAATATTTTCTCGGAGAATTGATTCTCTGGTTGCCAACACACAAGTTCAGTTTGCTTTTAAAAAGTAGACCTAAAAATTCTCATAAAACTCCCTCTTGTTCTTTTCCATATTCCCTTTATTACTGCTTTCTATCACACATGCATCATACTGGGCTTTTGCCACACTTGGGACTGGCAAACTCCCTCACAGCTTATCATATTCACTTTATGGTTTTTTTTTTTTGGTCTAGTTTTACTAAGTTTTTTGGTCAAATTTTACTAAGTTTTACTAAGTATAAGTTATACTCATTATAAAGAAGTCGATGGCCCCAAAATACATAAAAGTCTTCTGTGATCCAGAGGGTGAACAAGAGACTATACTAATGTAATGAACACCTTTTCAGTATTTCTCAGACTCCTAATAACTTCATTCTAAAAAGCTCATGGTACTGTCTTTCAAGAAGTCAACTGATGAGCTCTTGGAAAACTTAGAATAAAACAATGCATCAGAGGGGCCCTATCTTCTAGTCAGATCATCATCTGTGTTTTTGGGAATGTTCTTAACAAAAGTTACTGTGCATCTGGAGCACCGACCTTTATAATAAACATGCACATTACAAGTGAAAATCCAGAACACAGATGATGTCAAACTCATCAAGACATGAGTTTCTTTCTGGCATTGACCACAATGGCTATCATATGGAACAACCCAAGGCTCCCCCTGCCCCCAAAAGAAATCCCGAGACAGGTTCACTAACAGCAGATCCAATCCTCTCATTAGTCGAGGGTGGTTTACAGATGGAAATCATATTATTTAAATCCTTTGGTGATTCTACTATGTCTAATATACTGACATTTAACATTTGACATTGCCTTAAAATTCCATTTTATGAAAAACAAAGGTAAGAACAACCATTCTTTTCCTACCTGCTGCTGTAGCTACCAGAAGCCAGACTGCTGCTCTTCGAAGAGGGCAGACTCCAGAATCGAATCTTCAGCTTTCTCCCCTGGAACAAGAACCATCAAAGGAAAACTTTCAATTGCTATGAGCAAGCAGATGGCTTGCTTCTAGCCAGTTCTTTCTTATTCCCATGGCTTGTGGAGTGCCAAAGTGGAGTGTGTAAGAAAGGATGGATGTTTGGGGGAAAGGGGGTTGAATTTGGGGAAAGGAGAAGAAAGAGTTCCCAAGGTAAGAGTTAGTTCAAAACCCTTCCTTCAAGGAGAGGAAAGCCCTCTTTTTCAGCTTTAATTTCTCATAGAAGATCTGCCACTGCATTACTCACAGGTAATTGCTACATTGCCCCTTCACAAACAGCAGACATACTTTTTGGGCCAGCCTCCAGATTCACGATGCATGCCCATACCTGTCCACAGGGATATTGCTCTGCCTGGGAAAACTGGGAGGGCAAAAAGCCCGCCCAAAGGGAGGACCTCGTCTAGACTATTAATCAAGTTCTTCAGATAATATATGCCGCAGACAAAGATCAGAGGCTGGTGTGAGCCCCTCTGTCCATAGGGCAACCACCTCACTCATGGGATCAGCTGGTTAGGGCTCAAACTTCTTCCAAGGAGATCAGCAGCTCTAGTTTGTCAAGCTTTGACTTGTTTCCCCAAAGAGGAAAGGAATAGCAAGAATTACTATCACAGAAGGAATGTGGTTTTCTTACTCTGGGCAGTTAATGTAGGAGCGTCAAAGATGATAGATGTGCAATTACAGTTCCTTTAAGTTTAATATCATGAAATGCAGCATTTAAGAAGGCATTTCAATGATAATCAAGTGTTATAGAAGCTTCACATTTGATTTATTTCCAGTTTTCAAGAAGGTAGAGGTAACACAGTAGAGAGGACAGGGCAGAAAGGCAGAAACTGGAAAATCTTGGCTCTGCTGTTTATTATTGTGCCCTTGGACAGATCACTTAATCTGGTTTCCAAAGAAGTCAAATGAGAAGATTGGGCTAGAAGATCTGTACAATAAAAGAATACCACCTCTCATTTTCACATCTATTTGACCTTGTTCTTTTATCAACTCTTCCCTTCTTTGTGGGAGTCACCCCTTCTTCTCAGCTAGTTTGGATGAAGTTACATCACTTCCAAGCTTCTTTAGAAGTAGGCACGTACTCACGGATTGGAAGAACAAATACTGTGAAAATGTCTATGCTACACAAAGCAATCTACACATTTGATGCAATTCCTATCAAAATAACACCAGCATTTTTCATGGAGCTGGAATGAACAATTCTAAAATTTGTCTATAACCAGAAAAGACCCTGAATAGCCCGAGTAATGTTGAAAAAGACCAAAGCTGGAGGGATCACAATTCCAGACTTCAAACCATATTACAAAGCTGTACTCATCATGATAGAATGATACTGGCACAAAAACAGACACATAAATCAGTGGAATGGATTAGAGAACCCAGAAATGGACCCTCAACTCTATGATGAACTAATCTTTGACAAAGCAGGAAAGAATATCCAATGGAAAAAAGACTGTCTCTTCCACAAATAGTTTTGGGAAAATTGGACAGCAATGTGCAGAAGAATGAAACTGGACCACTTTCCTATGCCATACACAAAAATAAGTTCAAAATGGATGAAAGACCTACATGTGAGACAGGAATCCATCAAAATCCTAGAGGAGAACATAAGCGTAACACCTTTGACCTCAGTCATAGGAACTTCTTACTAGACACATCTCTGGAGGCAAGGGAAACTAAAGCAAAAATGAATTATTGGGACTTCATCAAGATAAAAAGCTTCTGCACGGCAAAGGAAATAATCGACAAAACTATAAGGCAACCTATGTAATGGGAGAAGATATTTGCAAATGACATATCAGATAAAGGGCTAGTATCCAAATCTATAAAGAACTTATCAAACTCAACACCCAAAGAACAAATAATACAGTCAAGAAATGGGCAGAAGACATGAACAGACATTTCTCCAAAGAGTACAAATGGCTAAAAGACACATGAAAAAATGTTCAACATCAGTACTCATCAGGGAAATACAAATCAAAACCACAATGAGATACCACCTCACACTGGTGAGAATGGCTAATATTAACAACACAGGAAACAACAGATGTTGGTAAGGATGTGGAGAAAGGGGAACCCTCTTACACTGTCGGTGGGAATGCACATTGGTGTAGCCACTCTGGAAAACAGTATGGAAGTTCCTCAAAAAGTTAAAAATAGAGCGGGCCCCCTGGGTGGCGCAGTTGGTTGAGCGACTGCCTTCGGCTCAGGTCATGATCCCGGAGTCCCGGGATCGAGTCCCACATCGGGCTCCCAGCTCCATGGGGAGTCCGCTTCTCACTCTGACCTGCTCTCTCTCACTCTCTCTCTTTCCTAATAAATAAATAAATAAAAATCTTTAAAAAAAAAAAAAAAGTTAAAAATAGAGCTACCCTATGATCCATTAATTGCACTAATAGGTATTTATCGAAAGGAAGCAAAAATAGTGATTCAAAGGGGCACAAGCATCCCAAAGCTTATAGCAACAATGTCCACAATAGCCAAAATATGGAAAGAGCAAAGATGTCCATCAACTGAGGAATGGATAAAGAAGATGTGTTGTACTGGAATATTACTCAGACATCAAAAAGAATGAAATCTTACCATTTGCAATGACATGGATGGAATAGAGTATATTATGCTAAATGAAATAAGTCAGAGAAAGACAAATACCACATTCATTTATATATGGAATTTAAGAAACAAAACATTGTCACTATAAACTATGGGAGCTGGTGCTGGCTATGGAAGACATAGGTATGGGGAGAGATTCAACAGGGATTTCCGAGAAAGAATGCATGGACCTTGATGACTGGTTGGAATTTTTTTTTTTTTAAGATTTTTTATTTATTTATTTGAGAGAGAGAGACAGAGAGAGAGCATGAGAGGGGAGAAGGTCAGAGGGAGAAACAGACTTCCCACAGAGCCAGGAGCCCGATATGGGACTCGATACTCAGACTCCGGGATCATGAACTGAGCCGAAGGCAGTCGCCCAACCAACTGAGCCACCCAGGTGCCCCTGACTGGTTGGAATTTGTGGGGAGGTAACAATGAGGGCAAGGAATGAGTCCAAGGGGATGCCCAGGTTTATGGTTAGGGTAGAGAGCCAGCAGGGACTAAGAATTTTGAACACGATTGAGTTAGGAGGTGAGAATGGGATGGGGGATGATAAGGCAGCATTGCTCCTCAAACAGGCATGTACCAGATCTAGGGTTTATCTTACCCAGAAAGCATACATCTCATTAGTGCACAATGTAAAGGTTCCCTGTAGTGGAGTGAATAACGTCTCCCCCAAATTCATGTCTACTCAGGACCTCAGAAATAACCTTATTTGGAAATAAGGTCTTGCAGATACAGTTAAGATGAAGTCATATTGGACTAGAGTTAACTCTAAATCCAATGAGTGCTGTCCTTATAAGAAAGAAGAGAGGACACAAAGAGACACAGAGAAAAAACCCATATGAAGACACCTACAGAGATTAGAGTGATGTGACTACCAGCAAGGAATGCAAAATTGCTAGGAGCTACCAGAAGCTAGGAAGGGGCCCTGCCAACACCCTGATTGCAGGCTTCTATGCCTCCACATCTGTCAGAGACTAAATTTCTGTTGTTTTGAGCCACAGTTTATGGCAGTCCTAGAAAACTAATAAAACCCCCAAAACCCCTTTGGCTCAAATTTTCCTGAAATTGCACTATTATTTAGTTTTCTGGGTGGGTTTTGATCTGTTTGATTAGAAACAATGCTATATCAAGCCAGGTTCACACATTTTATGATTCACTCTACTTCATAGCAAGACCCTGTGGGATTGGAACATGGGTACAATCAGGTCTAAAGAAGAGAGGGATGGTCTTAGGGTAATAAGCCAAGATAGGGTCTCACAGCAGGGTAAATCTAGACAGGAGGGGCATTAGGTGCCACTGACATATAGGCAAATAGTTATTATTATCTCCATCTTACAGATGAAGAAACTTAAGTTTTAGACATTAAGCAATTGTGTGAAGGTTACACAGCTAATAAATGTTGGAGGCAGATGTAGAAACCAGATTTTTCTAGTCCTACTCGGGATTTTCCATGGGACCATGAAGCCACTACCACGCTGTTTCTGGGAAGTCATCTTGGACTAAAACAAGAAAGAAAGAAAGGGAGGGAGGGAAGAAGGGAGGGAAGAAGGGAGGGAGGAAGGAAGGAAGGAAGAGAGAGAGAGAGAGAGAGAAAGAAACAAAGATTATCAGCTGTTGTCACAAAGGAATTCTACACAAGTAAATTTCCTATACAATTAAAAGTATTCCTGTAAAGACTAGTTTTTTTAATTTTAATCATTTCACATGGAAGTCTTTCCTGCCTTTGAAAATGAATTATACTAAAATGATTTAATCTCCTTACATGGTATGGCCATTAATCATTGCTAATATCTTTGTTACAGTGTCTGGATTTTTCAAAAGAAATGGGCAGAAAAGTGCAGGCACAGATCAAGGCAGAGTATTTGGTGGCCCACACAAATCTGGTCACCACACTATCCATCAAGAGAAGAATCATGCAGATAAGGGATCAAAGCTTTCATTTACTGAGTGATAAATACACACCAGGAAATACGCTAAGTGCTTTCATACATGTTCTCCTGCAATCTTCCAACCTCCCTGTGATATGACTTTTTTTTTTAGAGGGAGACAGAGAGAAAGGGGGGAAGGGGCAGAGGGAAAGGGAGAGAGAGACTCTTAAGCAAGCTCCATGCACAGCACACAGCCTGATGTGGGGCTCGGTCTCACAACCCTGAAATCATACTCTGAGTTGAAATCAAGAGTTGGATGCTCAACCGACTGAGCTACCCAGGTGCCCTGCATTATGACCATTTTTAATGCCCACATTACAGATGAGGAATCTTTGGCTTCAAGACCTTTGATACCTTCTGGCATACATCCTTACTCCAGAAACCTGACAGAACAGATTGGTGATGAGCACCTACATGAAATACACACCTGTTGACTGAGAATCGAGTTAATAAACATCCATGTTTAAATCCAAGAGTCAAGCCAGAGTCTTTCTGTGAGAACTCAAGGAAAAGGTTGTGTCCTCAACTGGCACGGAATGATCTCACGTTTCTCAGCTCAAATTTCTGAAAAATAAGGTATAACCTTCAAACCTGCATTGGCTAATCTAAATCTCATGTCAACTCTGCAAATAAACTTTTCATGTGAGTGACCTGCAATGCAGAGGAAAAGCCCTGGAAGCATCCTTCATCTTCTGGAAGCTGCTGTCTACTAAGAGGCCCCCTAAGACCCACGTTCTCAGGCATCTTAAAAGCCTACCATTCACTGATGCTCATAAGCTTGGTTCTACTGAGTTCTTCCAAGGACCACCCAGGGCACAATCTAATCCTCAGTCCTTTCTCTTTGAGGAAAAAAGCATCATGGAACAAACACGGGCCCAGGAAGCCTCTCACACAGGAAGCCACTAACACAGCCTCTCATTGCTCAGAGGATCACTATGTCTGACTAATGTCAACCAAAAACTCTCGCTCATTAGCTGCATCTCTAAGTTTCCAAATTGCTTTGCCAACTGGTGAACACTACACTTGGGTAAAATGGGGGAGGACTGTGGATATGAGAAACTGGTACCCATCATCCTTTCTACTTTCTTTCTATTGTACAGACATTAGAAAGCTAAGAACTACTTCCCCAGGATCCTTGCAGCCAGAATTTGGTTTGCAAATCAAGTCTCCCAATTAGATGCACATGTAGCAGTTGTAGAAGACAGATGTGAGGGAGGCACTCTTTTCCCTGCTGCCTCTACTGTTGCTTTTGGAAATAGGTGTGTGGAGGCAGGAGATTTTCTGCAGCAGTGTTCCAGTGTCCAGTCTCCAGATATGTAACTGCTGAGTGGAGTTTTCCTGATTGCTTCTCTGCAGCTCAGGGGATGTGTTCCTGAAGTCAACAGTTCTATCAGTGAACTCCTAATTCACAACCCAGTCCTGACTCCAGCAGAAGGGGGCAGAGGGGCTCCTCCTGGCAGGTGGGATTAGTAATTTATTCTGGGAGTCATCCTGGAGTCCCAACCTAGCAACCCCTCTTCCAGTCTCTCCGGCAATGTTGAGATCTTCACAAAGGCGTCTCGTCTATGGATGGTTGCGAGCTGCTCTTCCCATGAGGGGGACTGAAGTCAAGAACCATGTAGTTCGCCATCTTGCTGATATCATTCTCTATACATTTATCAGATAACTTGGGAACCAGGACTCCTCATGCTTTATTCACAATCTGTAGGAGGTCAGGTTTGACTCTTCCAAGAATTTTGAATATGTTCAATTCCCTGTATTACCTTTCTTTTTGCTTAAGAAAGCTAAGTGGATTGTTTCCCATGACTGAAACCTGACAGAAGCTCTAACTCAAACATAAGTCCTGAGTTTTCTTGGATTTCTCCTAAAATTGTTCAGACCCTCAGTAAAGCAGGGCTAATGCTGTTGTTTTTATTTACTTCTTACCTTAGGCCATCATTTTGGGATTTGGTGTTAAAAATAAAGGTAGACTTTTTAAACAAAAATGTTTACTCTTTCCATATATTTAACAAAGATTTATTGGATGTCTTCTACATTTGAGGCACAGTGCTAGATACCCAAAGCTCAAGACAACATGGCATAATGGAAATAGTGCACCCTCCTTACGAATAGTTGATTTCTGGTTTTGCCCTTTGTTTGTGTACTATCTGTCCCCCTCACTTAGAATGTTAGGTATCACGTGAGCAGGGAGCCCCACAATCTTATTCAAAACTACATCTCCTGACCTTCAGAACAGCATGTAACGAATTAAAAACATGCAATAAGTATTTCTTAAAAGAATGAATGAAGCTTGCAATCAAAAAAATCCCTGGAGATAATGGTTTAAAGAAAAATATTTATAAAGCCAGACATTGGTAATCATAGTAGTATTCCAGTGTGTAACTAACCTAAATATATTTAGCTTTCAAAAACTTTTTTTTACCAGAACAGGAGGCAACGTCACTAGACTCATTAAAAATCAACCAGACAGACACAGTATGTGTGTCTGTGTTTGAAGAGTCAAAGCTCCTCCCTCAACTGTATCTTCCTGGTCACCAGATACACCTGTACTATGCTCATTTCTGTTCTTCAGACAGATTCTCCCACTTTGTAAGAATTTTTGTGGCATTCCTGAAGTTCACTATTCCCAGTGATTCTCAGTGAGCAGAGACAGAGGGAATAAAAGACCAACTCCCTGGTAAAGACAGGGCCTGGCAACACCTACAGAGAACTTTCAGCCTGCTCTGTGGCACTTCAAGCTTTGTTCTAGAAACATGAAATGAGCAGCCTCTTCACTGGCCCAGGAGAAAATACATGGCCTACAATCAAATGAGGGTATGGGCTTCTGCAGTCTCCAGGACTCCATGTGCCGGGGCTGGTTCCAGAAAAAAAGGGGTTGCATCCAGCCCATGTGCCATGACCTAAGCCCCAGTCAATGTTTCAGGCAGTCAGCAAATAGCTCTAAGGAACATCTGGATTTGAGCCCAAAGTAGGTAAAGCCAGATAATTCTACTGGAGGCAGCATCTCTTTTATGTCATGAAAAGCACTAACCAAGTTCAGATTGTCATCTTTTGCTAGACATGTTTTTCTTTTCTATACTGAAATGATCCCCATTCTCCAACCCTGAAACTTCCAATTCCTTTTAAAAAATGGCACGAGCTGCTCACCTTCAGGTACGCTCAAGGGAAAATGAAATTATAAAGCATGACCTGAAACAAACAAAATAACGTAATATGAATGAGGACCAGTTCCGGGAAAAAAAAGGGGGGGTCAGTTCTGCATATGCCCTAATCTCTGTTACTGATTTATTGGATGAATGGTCCACTCCAGAAAGCATTTGGAGGAGCCCCCATGCCAGAAAACACTCTAATGCTTTCCAGTTTTCAGTCAAGTGACTGGGAGTTCTCCTCTGACCGTACATGCTTATTGTAATCTGGCCACTTTTCAGGACCTAGGATATAGCTTGTCTGCAGCGTAAAAGCTATAATAAAAGCCACCTTGTATGAACAGGGAAAACATGATCTAAGGGAGCTCAACTGGGAGTTCAAGTGATACTAACTTGTGAAATATCTGTATCCTTTATATCTCATACTTTTGCAAATAGTGGGTACCTAGCACTTTCGTTCTTACCTGTCAAGTGCTGTATGTATAAGAATGTAATCTGCATAGCATGGTTTTATTTAAATGCTCATTGCCTGAATGATGAATCAAGGAAACACTCTCTGAAACTTAAGATATTGGCCCTAGTAGGTACTCCCTGATACCTACTCTCCCCCCACTATTTGCTCTTTACTTTTCGTATCGGATGTGGTTTCACAGGAATTATCTTGGATAATCACCCTTTCGACATACTCTTTGGAGCATCAGTTCCTGAAAATGGGTTATAATGTTTGCATTCACTGGGGGGAAGTGAACTCCTATCTTCACCAGTACCCCACAACCCACACCACCACAACTCCTCCCAGATAACATCTCATACTCACCGGGCCCTGTCCTAAGCACTAAGCATGTATTATCTCTCACAAGCCTCACAATATCGCTGTGAGTTAGATAGTATTATTATCCCATCTTACTCCTGCGGAAGCTATCGCATAGAGAGGTTCAGTAACCACTCAGGGGCGTACAGCTAGACTGGTGGTGTCAGAATTTGCACGGAGGTCCTGGGTGGGAGAACAGACATCTCAATTTATATACGTAAACCTAATGCAATCTTACTCTTAAGCACCACATACACTAATGGAGGGTATACATATGCAGAATAGATCATTACAGTCCTGGGTATGTATGCATTTATTTTATTTAAAAGGTTTTTTTTTGATTTATTTATTTGACACAGAGAGAGAGATCACAAGTAGGCAGAGAGAGAGAGGGAAGCAGGCTCCCCGTTGAGCAGAGAGCCCAAAGAGGAGCTCGATCTCATCAGGACCCTGAGATCATGACCTGAGCTGAAGGCAGAGGCTTTAACCCACTGAGCCACCCAGGCGCCCCCTGTCCTGGGTTTTTAAACCAATGGTTACTTCCTAAGTCTTAATTTTCTACACAGTAGGAACACAGATACATACATAATAAAGCTAAAAGAACATCGAAGAGGACAGACACCCTCCTCTTCATATTCGTTCCCACTTTATTATAAGTCTTTGTTCTCTATTTGGCCATGTACTTACTATGGTCCTATAAGTTTCCTTTTCAGTGACTTTTTCAATTATTCAGTCTCAATTGTTCTGTAAACGCACATGCAAGTGTCCACCCTGCATCCTGGTGTTGTTCAGAAACACCTGCTCAGAAAATGTGGCACCAGATCTCAAAACACAGTCTTCTCTTTCATTGCTCTGCTGTTTTGCCCCAGCTTGTCACTTCTTCTTCCATGGTTCCTTGGCGGGACCCAACTCCCCATTGTGCCACGCCTGCCCAGATTATGGCTCAACCGAGCTGTTGTAACAGCCTTCTCTCTGGCCTCCCTGACTTCAGCAGTCCACTCCTTCCAACGATCCTGCCCCCTGCTATGAGGCTCTTCGTCACACTCCTCTTTCACTCAAGTTTAGACAATTCATTGTTGAGCATATCACAACCTGAACTCCTTTGTCTGACTTGTAAAGCCTCCATAATCTTACTCCACCCTATCTAGTCAATTTTCTTTCCCACAAAGACCAACACACAACCACTCAACCAGTCAGGCTGTCATCTTAACTATAGAGGAAGCAACCCACATGTCTCTACAACTACTATCTGCCACTTCTGATGACCTTTTCATTGTTCAAAGGTGGCCACCTCGCTAGGTTTTACCCATCATTCAAAGGCCTGGCTCAAATCTCAATTATTTAAGTAAATTTTCTTCACTGCTGCAGCATATACTATTCACCTCTTTCTCTTACCTATTACATTTACAGATTAATAATAATATAAATAATAGTAATGATGGGCTAACTTCTATGAGCACTTCGTATGTACCAGGCCCTATTGGGATAAGCAGTTTTATCATCCCTTTTTTTCAAAGGAATAAGCACAGGCACAGGGAAGGCGATACAACTAAGCCTTACACTTGACATTTGTTACTCAACTCCTTTGTGTTACGATGGTCTCCCCTAACACACTTCCTACTTCATTGAGACCAGAGACTGAGGTTCATATTTATTCTGTGTCTTCTACACAGCTAGTAGAGTGTGTATGCACTGTAAGTTACCATAACTGTTAGTTGGCCCTTGGTGTACATTGATGTTACTCATCTTTTAAATTCCTACCCTGCAAGCCTTGCACCATGTTTGTACAATGCACAAATACATGCTAAACAAACCCCTTCAAGTACAATGATGAATGATTTTGGACAACTCGTAGTCTACAAGTGGCCCCATGTGATTCTCTACCACCCTCACTATATCCGTCCCCTATGCTTGAAACATCTTAAAGCTGGGAAACCACAGGGGAGCTGTCAGCAATCCATGACAAAATTAATTAGAAGTTTTGGAGGATTAGAGGGCAGGGGAGGTTGTTAATTCCATCCTAGCCAAGAACTGGGTCTTCCGTTTTTTATTAAAAATTAGGTAGCAGAAAGATTTTCCCAAATAACCAAGTATTTGCACCATAATATGGATTTTCTCCAGATCTTTTGCAGCACTTTTTTTTTCCTTTAACAGCCATGGTTAGTAGAAATACAGTCAGTAAAGATAAGTAGCACAGTAAATATGGAAAAGATAATGATTTAGACTAAGCTTTAGTATTTTTTAAAAGTCACAATTATTTCTTACATTCATCATAGGCATAATTTCCAGTTTCTCATTCCATACCCACTCTATGAAGAACATGACATGTAAAAATTCACAAGATTCCTCTTTTCTCTCACTTCAAATCAAAGCTTCAACAAAGGTCAAAACCATAACAAAAAAAATTTACTTAAAATTTTTTACATTTGTTCAACTGTATCTCATGAATTTCTGAGGAAACGCTCATAAGCAATAAAGAACGTTTTTTTTAGCCAACATATCAAGTGAGAAAACTTATCTCACCAAAGTCAACCTAGTTTTAGCTTACACTGACTACTGCTCACTTTCACTGATGCCAGCATTTTTCTTCAATTGAAAAAAAAATTAGATTAGAGGGAATAAAACCATTTATATATCTTGTCTCTTTATGTAGTTTCTTAAAGCTTCTGCTTATCAGGATTTCCTTCATTGCCAGCTAAAGCCAGATACATGGCCCATCTGATCCTATAGTAATTTCAGTTTTAGAGATAAGCTGGCTTGAAAAGCATTCTCCTGGAGAAGCTGGCTTTCAGACTAAAGCGACTTGGTCAGAGAGAACATCATCTTACATTATACAATAACATTTTACATTTTCTCCCTAATTATGGAAAAAACACCAGCTCACCGTGGAAAACCTGGAACATATTCCTCCTTCCTCTTTTATCAGTCTTTGCTCATCTAATTTAAGGTTTTTAGAACTAAGTAAATCTTTTTTCAACAATAGGTATTAGTTTTTGTATGCGGTTTTGTAATCATATTCAAAACTTTAAAAATTTTTTAAAAATAATTTCCAGTTGCTCGCTGCAGGTCATTCTGTACTTTTGTTTGTGTGTCAGACCCATTTACCTGTTGGTTAATTGGACTGCAACTTAAAATACTTTTTTTTTTTTTTTAAGAAGGGGCCACGTGGGCTATATTTTCTACCTCCTGGTAAATCTGGAAATGAGATCCTACAGTGTTTGCATATAAACATCATATTAGGTGAATATGACATTCTTGAGACACAATTTTGTCTTCTAGAACAGTCTTTTGGCCTTCAAGGTTGAGAAGACTGACCCCAGCTGGATATTTGTTTCATTAATAACCTGTTCATTCCTGTCTAAGTGCCTGAAAGATTCCTTAACCTAGAAACACAAACCTTTTAAAAGATACTTCTCTATTTGAGTCTCTTAATTTTAATTTTATCTCAGATCGCTTCCAGCTCAGAAAAGATTTCTTCTGACAGATGCTTGACCTTTGTTTCCAGTATTTTGTTTCATTTTTCATTGGAAATAAATGTAATTCTTTGATAAGATCTGTGTTTTTTTCTCTCTTCTCTCTCAACATTTTCATCTTGGTTCTTCTGTTCCTTATTTTGCTTTCTATTTTACTGGTTTGATTTCTGTAGAGTCTTCTCTATATTTACTCTCTTCGGTACAGGCTTGAATTTCTCTTACACTACTATTTCAGCCCTTGCAAATCGTCTTTCATCCCAATCTTTCTTCTCCTGATGGCCTCTGATTCTTATCTCATGGTGGTTCTACCTTCTCACATCTTTTTGAGAATACTCAAAATATTTCTGTTAAAATGCTTTTCTCTTTCCTGAAGAATTTATTTCCAAATATATAATCTTGCTTCAAATTTTAATGGAAAAGCTTCCTGTCTCTTATCCCACAATATTCTTTTCTTAAGTGCCCTTTGGGCATCTTTCTGTCTATTCATAGACAGAAAAGAGAACAGTATGTTCAAGTCTAGCACTTGCCAACAGATAGTACTGGTGAAGAGTCTTAATATTCCCTCATTTTCCTCTTGGGCACTAGCAAGCAGATCTCAAGGGCAAACTGACTCACATCAGTTTTCAGGATCAGTTTTCAGAAAACTGACCTACTTCAGTTTTCAGGATCTACCAGATATTTAGCAATTGCACTTCTCTGGATGGGGCTTCTGCTCTGTTACAATTTCTGACTAGGAAGAAAGAGACCAAGAGGCAATCTGCTGGGGTTTTTGTGTTTTTGTTTTTGTTTATTTTAGAAGGGAGTACATAAAAGATCATATGCCCTCAGCCTGCATTGTCCTTTGCCTTCTTCTTGCCCCTTCCCTAGTATGTATGGTACTTTATATCACACAATTAGCCATTCAAGGACACGAAACCCTCTCTGTTTGTCTCTATCTATCTCCTTCTTGGTTGTGGTCTGTGAGCCACATCTTTAAGTGGATATAGAAAAAAAGAAATTGATAGGTTGGGTAGGAGGCACAAATCTGGATTTGACCCTAGCTACCTCAGACGACAGTTTCTTCCCAGTTGGACCATTTGCTTTCCCAGCCAGTGCAGCTCCAAGGTCCTGAAATAGTCAAGGGCAAATGACAGGGGCAAGGCACCCATGTGTTTTTTCTCTTTCAGCACCAGCTGGGCTTCTCGGGTTCAATGCGTGGGGTGCATGTTTTACAAACCTAAGGATATGCTTCTCAATCCATCCCACTGACAATTATATTAGTAGACATTCCCTGTGGACCTCAGCATGTGGCCTTTCTCCATCTTAAATTTACTATCTATTATCCTTATTTTTTTCTCTTTTTTGTATCGTTTTATGGGTATTTTGGTGAAAAGTTTGGAAAGAAGCATCTCAGATATCACCTGTCTCCTGCTATGATGATTTGGGAAGTGTGTAAATGAAAATTTTAAATATTACTAGCTAGAATGATACAGGTATTCTAAAATAGCTTATCTATATTGGGTTTTGAATGCAACACAAGGGAAAAACAAAGAGATTTTCTCATGCTACTCATAGATTCATGGGACAGAAAACCCACAAATTATGCTAATGGCACCATCATGGCTCATATTTTATGTAGAGAAGCAAAGAAAGCTACAAGATTCAGAGCATCCCACCCCTTCCAGAACTTGGGAATAAGAATGTTCTCTGAAGTGGAAAGCATTATCAACTTAGAATGGATGAAATCAGCTTCCAGCACAAGTGACTCCTGAGATTACAGTGTTCCTCGACTCTACAGCAAGGAGAACAGCTGGTTGTCCAACTGAATCCAGAAAAACAAAGTATTTCAAAGAGTTGGGTTGACCTGTTTGCACCCTCAGGGTATGAAAGCTCTTAACATAAATCAATTCATAATTAAGTAAACTACAAAGTCTCCTGACTGAGGAAATAATGAAATAATATATAGTTTGTTTGGAATTGAGGAAAAGGGAAAGCAAAGAACAGGACTTTGTCGGTGAGTCTCTAACACCGTCTAACAGAAAGAGCTTGTCTGGCTAGCTGAAACAAGCATTGTCATTCTTTTGGCACGTACATCCCTATATCGGACAGGGGCATTATCATAACTGATGACTCGGATTTCTAAAATCATCGAGCTCCTTTACTCTGAGCCAGTGAGCAAGCTCTCACTTTCGACATAAGGCTTTCCCTCATTTTGGGAAAAATCTGGGCAGGAAGAATGTGACTTTAATGCTAAATGGATAACAGAACCTATTTTTCCTGGAGTTCAGTGCTAACATCTTGACTCTAACCTCTTTGATATGGTGAAACAACCCATGCTATGAAAAAAACATTCCATACGATTTTTCTCTTTTTTTTTTTTTTTTGGCCTTTCTTATATCCAAATGTCTTCTGTGGTCCCTCACTTCCTTCGAATTTAATTCCAAACTTTTGAATATGACACTCAAGATCCTTTTCAAATTTATCCTCCACCATTCCCCAACACAGGCTACTTTCCAATCTGGCCTATATTGATGCCTTCCCAAATGCCCGCACTCATTCCCTTCTCCTTGCCTCTGATCGTACTTTTCTTACTTAGAATTTCCTCTCTTCCTTTCCATAAACCCAAATCTCCTTGGTTGAAGATAAGTTCAAGTCCACCCATCTCCATGAAAACCTTTCCAGCTACACCAAACAGCTGATTTCTGCATATTAGCTGTACTGTGTAACATTCTCAGACTTACCTCTTCTCTGGTAGGCCTAAATTGCCAGTTGTAAATTCCTGTCAATTTTGTCACTACTCCAACTTCTTCTGTGGTATCTAAGCTTAATGAAATTTCATTATGTAGTATCTAACTGGTTGTGTATATGTCTAGTCTCTCAAATTTCTAAGGGCAGAGAAGTTTCTGAACTCCCCTCTATATCCTCACTCTGATCATCACAGGGATGATAGCAAATAAGCAATACGGCATTTCCTTGAATTGAAATAAAATGTAAATCAGTCCACACAATCCTGAATGTGGACAACTGTGTGTCTCTCTGCAACAAAATGGCGAATATTCGAGGTCTTTCCTATGTGAGACCAAATGATTGGTACAGTGATTAATAACATGGGTTCTGGGTTCCAAGAAACCTAGACTCTCATCTCTGCTTGGCTCTTTTTCTCTGCAAATTTAAGGCAAGTTTCCTAGAGTGTCTAAGCCAGGATTTTCTCACCTGTAAAATGAATTCATGGGGTTTTGGTGAAGATTAAATGAGATCATGTAAGTGACATGTTTAGCATAGCGCCTCACACATGGAAGGGGCTGAGTAAATGTCAACTCTGATTAGTAAGAAGAGTTCCAAGGGATGCCTTCATCTGCATCATTCCCTTGAGAACTCTGGATGGCTCAGAGACAAGAGAAATTGTATTGCACAAGATCTTAAGGCTTATTGGGATAAAAAAGTAATGAAAGCATCAAAATTAGCTCCAAGACTAGGAGTATCACTCCTTAGTAATGAGTGGGAGACAAAGATGCTCTTGTCTCAGATGTGGGTGGTAGGGAGCAAGGGGAAGGGATAAGGGGGTGAGGAGGAGTACTGCTCCAGAAAGGCAGAAAACTCTCTGAGATAGGGCTGAAAGCCTGGGCCTTAACCTGGGGCATCGGTCCAGAATCAGCAAGGAAGATGCTTGGGGACACTATAGATCGTGTCTTCAAATGAAATGAGTACTGGTTCCAACCTGTTCAACTGTCCTCAGCTGAAGGTGTGCAAAACAGGAAGAATGAGACTACCTCTGAAAGTGGGAAGAGCTCACTTGCATTCTAGGTGGTCAGAAGCTGTGATCACTGGAGAAATAGTCTGTGTGGTTCTAAGGCAGCTGGTGCAGCTGAGGAGCTGCAGTGGTGGTGGCCTCAGGAGGTCAGAGTCGGACATAGCAGCAGAAACCCACCACTGGCTGGGTAAAGACAGCTCTGACCTGAAAGCCTTTTAAAATGAGATGGGCTATGACTTCAGACCAAAGGAAAACTTGAGAAGTGGCTGAGAGCCAGCCACATGGAAGTGTGAGGTAAGGCCACGTCCTGATTGTCCCTCATGGGATGGCCCCAGAAGACCCTGGCTGTGAACAATTATCCCAAGGGCTGGGGAAAAGCAGCAGGGCTGGCAGAGCCATAATCCCAGGCCCTCACATCTCCCAGAGCCTTCACTGCTGGCCTAGGTAACCTCATTTGGATGCCCTCCCAAATAATTTAACTCATTATACCTAATTTAAAAATTATTTCCCTAAATGCTTAAGGGTATTAACTAATAAGTGGTCTAGGGGTAACCATTAGGTCTTATCACATGTAGGGGCAAACGTTCTCCTCAAGAAGCATACAATACATTATTCTTAATTGAATCTGGTAACAGACTTCCAGCACAACCTGCGGATTAACTCGCTAAAGTGGTTAAACAAAGATTCCTGGCGCCTCAGTGCTTGAGGACTAAGAACATTTCAAAGATTTACATGACTCAAGTCAAACCAGAAACCTGGGTGAGGGGAAGAGGGCAGCTTTGAATTCTTGGCAAGACTACTTCAGCTATGAGTCTAATTTCAGGTGAACTGGGGACAAGGCTTGGGAACTGAAACGGACGTATTTCTCTCATGGCTAAAATCACCCCTGCTAAAGCAGTTGAATGAAATGAAAGGGGTCTCTAAAACACCCAGATATTCTGAATTTTCACATATGTGCCTAGGTGTATCTTTTCAACCCACACTATGATGAATCTTAGGAAGGCCCTTAGAATCTGGTAAACTGTGTCCTTCACTTACGGGAAACATTCTTATATTATTTCTTGGGTAATTTCTGCGTATACTGTTTTGTTTTGTTTTGAACTCTTATTATTTGTATGCTGAAACTCCTCAGGGCTTCTGTTAGATCCTTATTATTTATCTAACATTTTCCATCTCTGTTGTTTTCTTGGTTTTTATTGTTCTACTTGCTGGGGGGTCTCTATAATTTTATCTTCTGAACCTTCTTTTAACATACACATTTTAAAAATTCAATCATCATGTCTTCATTTTCCAAGAGCTTTTTAAAAAAGCAATAGGTACTTTATAATGATAAAAGGAATAATTTATTAGGAAGACATAACAACTACAAACATGTGTGCATTTAATAACTAAATACATGAAAAAAAACCTGACAGAATTAAGGAGAAACAGTTCCAAAATTATACCAAGAGATGTTAACACCCATTAATAAGCAATTCAGAGAAAAACAAGACATCTCCATAGACACAGAAGATGTGAACAACACTATTAATCACCACCTAATTGACATTTAAGGAACACAATATCTAACAGCTGCAGAATACATATTCTCTTCAAGTGCTCAAAGACTGTCCATATGCTGGACAATAACATAGGTCAATGAATGTTAAAGGACTGAAATACAAAGCATGTATTTTTTGGTCACAATGGAATTAAATAAGAAATCAATTACAGGAGTGCCTGGTGCCTCAGTGGGTTAAAGCCTCTGCCTTCTACTCAGGTCATGAACTCAGGGTCCTGGGATCGAGCCCTGCATCGGGCTCTCTGTCGACGGGGAGCCTGCTTCCCCCTCTCTCTCTGCCTCCTCTCTGCCTACTTGTGATCTCTCTCTCTCTCTGTCAAATAAATAAATAAAATCTTTAAAAAAAAAGAAATCAATAACGATATGGTATCTAGCGATACCCCAAATGCCTGGAAATTAAACACCTTTCTAAAGGTCTAAATAATTCATGAGTGAAAGACAAAAATCACAAGGACAACTAGGAAATATTTTCAGCTAAATGAAAATGAATTCAGCTAAAATAGCTCTAAAATGCATATGTTATGTAAAGAAGAAATGTTTCAAAGTCAGAGAAGGATAAAGATTACGATAGAAATTAGTGGACTAGAAAACGACAGATAAAACAGAAAATTATCAAAGCCAAAAGCTGGTTTTCGAAAAGATCAACAAACTTGAAAAATCCCAAGCTAGATTGACTGAGAGTAAGAGAGAAAGAATAGAAATTGCCCAGATGAGGAATAAAAAGGGAGTTATCACCACAGGTCCTACAGACATTTAAAGGATAAAAAGAATGATATTAAAATTTATGCTAATAAATTCAACTATTTACATTAAATGAAAATTCTTGAAAAATACACTTACCAAAACTGATACAAAAGAAACAGAATATCCGAATAGCCCTTTATCTGTATAAAAATGGAATTCGTTATAAAAATCTTTTTAAAAATAAAACTCCAGGTGCAGATGCTTTTAGTAGTAAATTCAATAAAGCATTCATGGAGAAAATAATACCAATCTTATACAAACATTTTCAGAATACAGAGGAAGAAGAAATATTGCCCAACTCATTTTATGAGGCCAGCATAACCCTAATACCAAAATCTGACAAAAATATCACAGAAAAAAAATGAAGAGTATGGACTTTAGTCTTCATGAGTATAGACAAAAAATTCTTAACAAAATATTAGTAAATTAAATTCAGAAATGCTTTTAAAGAATACTATATCATGACCAAGTAGATTCCATCACAAAATGCCAGGTTGGCTTAACACTAAAAAAAAAAAAAAAGTCAAGTATAATCCACTGTATCAGCAGAATAAAGGAGAAAAACCATATGACCATTTCAATAGATGCAGAAAAACTATTTGAAAAGTGCAACCACCTATTCATAATGGAAGAAAGAAAATATTCATGACCCACATAAAAGACTTGTATCCAAAATATATAAAAAATTCTTATAAAAATCAGTAGTAAGACAACCTACTTTTAAAAATGGATAAAAGATTTGAACACAAATATGATATGCAAATATCCAGGAAGCACATGGAAAGATGCTCAAGTTCATTATTCACCAGCCTAATGAAAACTAAAACTACAATAAAATTTTACATACCCATTAGAATGACTAAAATTAAAAAGACTATCAATATCTAGCACTGGTGAAGATACAGAACAACTGGAACTCTCATACACAGCTGATGGAATGTAAAATCGTACAATCGCTTTGGAAAACAGTTTGACCATTTCTTGGAAAGTTAAATATGCACCTGTCATACAACCAGCTATTCGACTCTTAGATATTTACCAAAGAGAAATGATAACAGGTCTACACAAAGACATATGTGTTCACTGCAACTTTTCTGTAATTGCCCAAAACTAGAAATGTCCAGATATCCATCAACATTGTGAAGGGGAAAACAAATTGTGGATATCCATATGATGTAATATTACCCAATCAAAGGGAAAAAACTATCAATACATGCAGCAGCATCAATGATTCTAAAGTCATCATCCTGAGTAAAAGAAGCCAGACACTCCCACTCCCAAAAAATGAGTACTGGTAGGACTCCATTTACTTAGAATTCTAGAAAGTGAAAGTTAATTTATAGTTTCAGTTAAAAAAAATAATGGTTGGGGTGCCTGGGTGGCTCAGTGGGTTAAAGCCTCTGCCTTCAGTTCAGGTCATGGTCTCAGGGTCCTGGGATTGAGCCCCACATCGGGCTCTCTGCTCAGCTGAGAGCCTGCTTCGCCCCCCCTCTCTCTCTGCCTGCCTCCCTGCCTACTTGTGATCTCTCTCTCTCTCTGTCAAATAAATAAATAAAATCTTAAAAAAAAATAATGGCTGCCTGGAGATGGATATATAAGAAGAATGAGATTACAAAGGGGTGTGAAGATGGAATGGGAGAAGATACTCGCAAATGACACTACAGACAAAGGGCTGATATCCTAGATCTATAAAGAACTTCTTAAACTCAATACCCAAAAGACAGATAATCAAGTCAAAAAAATGGGCAGAAGATATGAACAGACACTTCTCCAAAGAAGACATAAAAATGGCTGACAGACACATCATTAGCCATCAGGGAATTCAAATCACCTTATACCAGTTAGAATGGCCAAAATTAACAAGGCAAGAAAAAACAAATGTTGGAGAGGATGTGGAGAAAAGGGAACTCTCTTACACTGTTGGTGGGAAAGCAAGTTGGTGCAGCCACTTTGGAAAACAGTGTGGAGATTGCTCAAAAAATTAAAAATAGAGCTACCCTATGACCCGGTAATAGCACTACTGGGTATTTACCCCAAAGATAGAGATGTAGTGAAAAGAAGGGCCATATGTATCCCAGTGTTCATAGCAGCAATGTCCACAATTGCCAAACTGTGGAAAGAGCCGAAATGCCTTTCAAGAGACGGATGGATAAAGACGATATGGTCCATATATACAATGGAATATTACTAAGCCATCAGAAAGGATGAATACCCAACTTTTGCATCAACATGGATGGGACTGGAGGAGATTATGCTGAGTAAAATAAGTCAAGCAGAGAAAGTCAATTATCATATGGTTTCACTTACTTGAAGAATATAAAGAATAACATGGAGGATATTAGGAGAAGAAAGGGAAGAGTGAAGAGGGGAAATTGGAAGGGAAGATGAACTATGAGAGACTGTGGACTCTGTGAAACAAACTGAGGGTTTTAGAGGGGAGGGGCTGGGAGGAATGGGTTGGCCCCGTGACAGGTATTAAGGAGGGCACATATCGCATGGAGCCCTGGGTGTTATATGTAAACAATGAATCTTGAAACACTACATCAAAACCTAATGATGTACCGTATGGTGACTAATATAACACAATAAAAAGAACAACAACAAAGTAGTGTGAGGAAACTTTGGTGAATGATAGAAACATACATTTTCTTGATCATCAGGATAGTTTTGTGTGTGCATACAAATGTCAGAACTAATCAAATTCTACATTTTAATATGTGCAGTTTGTAGTTAATCAGTTATTGTTCAATATATTTAAAACAGCAAAAACAAAACCAGAAACAGCCACTCTGGTCAAAAAAAAAAAGTATTTTTTTCTTTTTCACCTTCTGACTCAAAATCTGCGTTAATTTTCTAAAAATGTTAATTAAATTTTTCTTCCTATTTTTCATATGTTCCTTAATACTACTGTCTCCTTTGCTTCAGGTTTTTTGTTTGTTTTCTTTTCTTTTTTGATACTGAGTAATTCTTTTAATTTCTTGGTGGTTCTTGATTGATTGGAAGTTTTGCCTGTGTGGCAGGGAATGAGTTTGATATCACTGGTAGATTTCATCCTTGGGTGATCTAGCAGAGATCCAATTTTTTTTTGTTGGAAGATTCCTAAATTGGTTCCTGCAGGCCATGTCTCTTGAGCTTGTCTGTTTCCCTAGAGAGGAATCCTCCAGCTTCCTGCTTTAGGTGTGTAAAGCCTGGCTGCCAGCATTCTGGGGCCACGTTGGATAGGAGACCTTGTCATTCAATATGCAGTTCTTCCTTCCTGTTTATAGATCCCCTACCTCACTACCACCCTATATTCTAACTGAAGTCCCCAAGTCCTAAGCCCCTACCCTTGAGGTAGGATCCCCGCCTTTGGCTGTGATTGGGAAGGCCAGTCGCAAGGCGAAGGAGCAGAGTAGTTTTTGCTAACCCAGTTCACCCATTTTCAGCACTACCTTCATCCCTGCTGACAGAAAAACTGGACTCTTAAATTCTCCAGTCTTCCTGAGGTACTCCAGCACAAATTACTTGGCTTTCAGCACACATTCCACTTTCTCTGTTCAAAGTTAGATACCACTTCATCTGTTTTCTGTCTTCCCAAAATTTGTCTTCTCGTTGGCTATTGTCTCTTCTCCTGTTCTCACTGTGCTGGGTTCACAGAGACTTTATTCTTTTACAGTCAGTAAAGTTGAGGTTTTAGAGCAGAGATAAATATGGGTATAATTGTTCTCTACGAAAACCTCGGGAGGAAATATGAAGACTGTATTTTAATAATGAAATACGAAAGGCTATTGTGGGCAACCAATTCATGTATTTTCCATGAAGGCCTGCAATGTGCCCAACATTGGGTGGTGGGTGTTGTAAGCCCTGAAGCCCGTCTACAAGCATCGGGGCTCTCTGAGACTCTTCACCAATCCCTGTTTTAAGGCCATTATTGAGAGCTGCTGGCACTGTCAACATCATGTCTTGTTTCAGTGTTTCCCTAGAGCCTCCCAGGACCTTTCCTGTGGATTCATTCTAGGCATTAATTTTTCATGTGGAAATAGCATGGCCTTTAGAGGCAGAAGAAACAAATACTTTCTGTCAAGAGAGTGGCGTTATCTAGTAAACAGCTAACAGAATGGAATTGAGAAAATTCACGAAGAAAAGAACTAGCTGAAATGCAGTAGGAAAAGTTACCATTTCGTGTTTCCAATTTGCCCCAAACCAGGGAATCCTGGAAGCAGTGCATAGCTAAATATATATATATATATATATATATATATATATATATATATATAGTATTAATTATTAATTTTATTTCTATAACTCTAGCGAGGTAGGTTAGTACTATCATATTTTTATGGACAAAGAAATGAAGCCACCAAGTGACTAAGCTACTTGCCCAATGTCACTAACAAGTTGTGGCACAGATGGGACGGGAACTCTTGGCCTCTGGGTTTTCAGTTTGTTTCTTCTTCTATGAGTCACCCTTTACATTTTTTTAAAAGAGACTTGACTTATTGGTCCTCACAGTTCCATTTCCAAAGAAGGTTACACTGACAGACCAAATGCAGAATGGCCCAAGACCAAGCTTTTCCTCATCTATGGGCACATTGTTCTAATGAAGCAATTCAGAAAACAGACACAGTGATATCTAGCAGTAACTCTCGCTCTCAAATACCAGGAACCAGGTAGGTGGGGTCCATCTGTCTCAATGAACAATTGCTGCACAGAAGCCTAGAAGAAGGGGAAAGCCCCAGACCTAGAGCCCCAGACTCAAGAAGGTTCCACCTCCTCCGAGAGCCAGTCCAAGCAGGCACAGGACCAAAGAAAGTCATACCAAAGGAAGAGCTGCTGAGTGAGATAATCCGCACCCCTATCATTCTCGCTGCTTACAAGGCTCCTACCCAAACATTAGCTCATTTGCACTCACAACCACCCCATGAGGTTAGGTATTATTAACATCGTTCGACCTACAAAAGAGATAAAGACCCTGAGGTTTGTGACTCTTTGGATCACACAGCTAATGAATGGCACAGCCAGACCCAGAGTCCAAGTCACTGGACCCACATCCTATGCTCGTCTCCAACATTCCACAGGAAGAAGTCTATGACAAGGGTTCCATTGCTTTGAGATCTTTCTTTCCTCCCTCCCTCCTTCCCTTCCTTCCTTCCTTTTTAACAGAATTCCTCCCCTGAATTTTATCATAAGAATAGGAACAGCTAACATTTATTGAGTGCCTGCTGTGTTCAGGAGCTGTGTGTGGCGGACACCTTACATGGAGTTTCTCTTTACTGTTATTATCTCCAATACGGAGATGAAAAAGCTGGGGCACTGAGAGGGGAGCAACTCAGACTAGGTCACCAGCTACTAAAATGTAGGCTCTAGGATTTAAACGCAGGCAGTTCTGATTTCAGAGTCAACACTTCAACTCATTACCAACTTGTTTTCCTTTAATTCAAAATGAAGGATGAGGGGAGGAGGCTTGATTCTTACGTTTACCTGGAAACTGGTGGTAGGCAGAGTTTTTAGGAAAACAGGGTTCTCACATGTTGGGGACCTCACCAATATTATGGGTGAGCCCTTTCTCTGAGAACTCTGGTTTTTGTTTTTTAAATCAAATCAGCAAAAAAATCATTTTGTGGTTCCTTTTATTTTCCATCCAGTACCGTGCCAAATGGCATGCAGATATTATCCACACTGGTTTCAGCCCCTGACTGCTGAGATTTCTTCATCATATCAAATATCTTAGCAACTCTGGTCTCTGTTATTGGGGATAAGAATACAAAGTAGCTTTTAAGCTAAACTCCATGGGACACAATTGGCAAAAGGTTTCAGAGATGGGAAGCTTTTTGACACTGTTCCTTACTTCCTCTGGGAAGAAATAGAGGCAGTGGCAGCATCTAATCATAATTCCATTGTCTCACAACAGGCCGGTTCAATGGTCAGATACCATAAAAATAAGGCAGTAAGCAATTCTAATTCCTGGACCAAGAAATTTCTCACAGAAATTCTTTAAACAATACCTGTCCCAATTGTTGAAACAGATGTGCTTTATATTTCTGGGACAGGTATTCATAGATCTCATGTGGCTTAACTTAAATACATGTGTTTGTTGTCAAAATTCGCTAATCCCGTTGGTTTCCCATGAGAAGGGGGGTGGGAATCGTTATATAGCATTGGGGGACTTTGGGTCTATCAAAAGAAAATTTGATCAAGGGGGTTCCACTAGCTTTCACACAAACTGTGTGGGACTTGTTTCCTCCCCATTTATCATGAATAAATACTTCCACTGTAATTAACAATAATAATGAAGTACTTGAAAAACATAGAGTGAAAAGTAGCATACAATATACACACCCAAATTTTTTAACATAAAATCATTTTATCATATTGCCATAAAGGTTTTTAAATGTTTCATTCTCAGTTACTATACTTATCACAGACTACTAATCAACATCTCTAGGACCTATGCCAGTCATAGGACTATACTTTGAACAACATCAGTTAATAACATGTGAAAGGAACGTACTAAGCAGGGCACCAGGGTGCCACAATCGGTTAAGCGTCTGTCTCTTGGTTTCAGCTCAGGTCTTGATCTCAGGGTCATGAGACTGAGCCCTGCCCTGGGTTCTGCACTCATTGCAGAGTCTGCTAAAGATTCTTCTCCCTTCCCTTCTTCCCCTCCCACTTGTGCTCGCGTGCTCTCTCTAAACTGAATAAATAAATCTAAGGGGGGAGAAAAAGAGAAGTACATCAACTGCTTTTACAATAATTTTGCTGATTTCTTAAAATTAACTCATTATTTCCATGAAAGTAGTTGGATATGTGGTCGGCCCAGACCCTTTCTTTACCAGCTATAAAACGCTGCATTGATGCTTCTGAAAAGCTTTTTAACAATATGTATCAAAAACCATAAAATATTCACATTCTTGACCCATTAATTACAAGTCTATGAGTCTATCATAAGGAATAATAGCATTTATGTAAAGAGGTGCTAACTGCAGGTTTATTAAAAATAGCCAAACTTGGAAATAGCATAAAGTCCCCAAATAGGGGGAATCATGGAGCAAATTATGCTCCATGCTGCCCGGAGAACTTTCTCTTACGTGACAGACTAGGCCAAGGTCCCCCATGTATGTCCTACCATGGTCCACCTGTGCTTTCTTTGTGTCACTCACTAGAAGGATTAATCAAAACCTGTGTAATTATTTAGTGACTTCTAATACTAAGCTCTGTTTGTCTTTTCTTCTCCAACACATCTTCAACACTTATGATGGTTTCCGGCACATAGTACCTGCTCAATAAATGCAGATTGAGTGGAGGAACACAGTATGTACGAATGAATTGGATGACTTGGAGAGATTCTCATGATACAACATCAAGTGAAAATATTAGGATGTTAAATTAACAGAAAAACAAGAGTAGTTAAGCTCCTCCTAAGTACCACTTTATGCCATTTAGCAAGAACTTGTTACAATAGTGTCAGGAAAGCTAAAGAACTAAAGAGAAGCATTAGCTGAGACTTATAAAACATGGGGAAGGTATGTGCTATGGGAAGTGCTGTGAATTGTGTAAGACTGATGAGTCACAGACTTGTACCCCTGAAACAAATAAAACATTATATGTTAATGAAAAAAAATTCAAGTCAGCAATTGCTTTTTTAAGGTATGTCTGAAATAAGGAGAAAAGCAAAGGACTTTGGGAAGATTGGTGCAATGTTCATGGAGGGACGAGAGAAAGGAGAAGTGCCCGTTTGACTTTTCTATTCGACAAGGGAGCCCAGTCTTCAACCTAAAGAGGACAGAACAATGCAAAGATAAGCAAGGAGCTAGTGGCCTCAACAATCCAAACCTGTATGAATTGGATTCCAGGGCCTAAGGGAATTTCAGAGTCACTGACAGTCATCTTTGAGAGCTTATAAGAAGCACCGAAAAATAAAATAACAGAATACTGAGGATGATGCAGGAATTTTGGAGAAAGTAATGTTTGCTCTTTGTTGCTTTAGAGACCAAAGGGAAAACCAATGGATTTCAGGTTTTTTCGGGTCTGCCTTGTGTACCCCAGACACTCCATGACCTGACAGAGATGATGGGGAAGGGCTGCGCTGGGGTGTTACCAGAAGACCTCTGCCATCCCTGCTAACTCAAGCTGTCTCCTTCTCTCTGGCATCCCAAGCCACAAAGTCACAGCCATGATCTCCAAAACAGTGAGCTTGAGTGTTTCAGTAGGACACTCCCCTCGTTTCCATCGCCAGCCCTCTGTGCGGCTTAAAACAGCTGCAGACTTCTCATGAAAAAGACCAAGAGTACATCAAAGCTCGGGAATCAGAAGGCATACCCGGGGGATGGTTGCTCAGGGAAAAACTGGACGCTATACAATCTACCCTTTGCTCACCCCAATGGCAGTCCAACCAAAAAAGTCAGGATTCAGACTAGAACACAGTCCAGGTTCCCTTTCAGTTCTTTTTTTTTCTCCACCTTGTTTATCTTCTACTTTTCCTAATTATAAATAATCAATCATCCAATTGGTTCTGGAATTGAATCACTAATGGTCTGGAAAGATAGTACTGTGGTATTGACTGAGTTTAGAAAGACCAGGAAAAATTGTCTCCCAAACTTCAAAGGATTTACTCATTTAAAACACACCAAAAAGCCCAAGAGATAGCATGCAGTTTAGACTAAAGACACCAAACAGCTTGAAGATAAGATATATAATCTCAGAACCTTCTATGGAAGCTGTGAAAATGCTATCAGGATCATCTCCAAAAAATGCAATTTACTGTGAAAGTCTAATCAGTCATTTGGCAAACATTTCCCTGGACAGATAAGAGATTAGAGCGGGTGAGGGGAGATGGCAAAGGGGCCCTGCAAGAAACAGGGGCAATTAATTACTGGTATCGATTGCTCATATCACAATACAACGCTCCTCCCTCTTCAAAAATTATTAAAGATTGTGACATGGGAAACAAAATAGGTCAAAGAGCGAACAGCTGAATTTCAGAAACAAAGGACTCAAGTTAGTCATATGGAATGCAAGTCTGCTTTTTACCCACTTTATCTGGCCCACATTCCAAGGCATCTTAGAAAGGTTACTAAACAAACAATCATGTCAGAAGCCAAGCATATCTCAGAGCAAGCACAGACTGAGTTCTCAAGGTCCTCTTCTACACCGGAGTCCATGATTCACTGAGCATTCCGGATTTCATCCATTTGTTCCATACTAATAAACATTTGTTCTATGTCAAGGCACTCATGCCTTTTTTAAATCAGCCATTTTTCCCTATTAAAAGCTCTCATGAGGGTTATTTTTTTATTTACAGATTAAGCCCTTCATCGGAGGGGCTATGAGAGGACCTTTCCAACTCCCCACACCCGGGACCCACTGTAGGACCAGGGTGTCTTATAAACACAATTCAGTGATGCTGTTTAAGAATGATGGATGTTTAGAAAGCCTATCTGCAGCGTAGAGAGCGAGCAACATCTCTTTGACTCTTTGCTACATTATTAGCTTCAAATGGAAAATAAGGTTCCCAAACTGCTCTCATAGATGTACTACAAAGCAAAAGACCTGGAATCACAGGGACTTGTAGCTTCTCAAATCTGCTCTTTATAAAAATGCTTTGTCGGCCACACACCCACCTTTCTTTCTTTCTTTCTTTCTTTCTTTCTTTCTTTCTTTCTTTCTTTCCCTTTCTTTTGATTTTATTTATTTATTTACAGAGAGAAAGAATACGTGAGCAGAGGAGGGACAGAGGGAGAGGGAAAGACAATCTCTAGCAGAGATTCTCACTCCACGCTGAGTGAGGAGCCCAATGTGGAGCTCAATCTCACAACCCTGAGATCATAACGTGAGGCAAAATCAAGAGTTGAATAGACGCTTAACCAACTGGGCCATCCAGGCACCCCAACAACCCCCTTTCTTCCAGGTTGTTTTTTTTTTTTAATCTATTCATCATACACTTGGGTGATTTATAGTCTTTTTTTTATTGTCTCTGAAGGTCTTTAATCACCATTACAGTAAAAACTCTTAAATACGTGAAGGTTGCAAAGGGGCTGAGGTGGCTCATTTTTGCAGTTTTTGCAGGCAACTGCTATTTTAAAGTGGAGGAACATTATGTAGGGTCTGAATGGATCTTTTCATTGTAGGGAGAGTTAGCTGGAAAACAGCAGTCCAAAGAGGTGAAGTGACTTGCCCCAGATCATACCTTCTCAGAGGCAGAGACGAACCTACAAAGCTTGCTCTCCAGACCCCTTGTCCAGATTGTCGTCTATTTCTACCACATTCTAGTATTTTGTACTGTCCCATTAAGTTTGAACTATGCTTAAATATAAAGATTTTTTAAACAAATATTTTGTAATTGAGACATACATGATGCCTCAGTTCAGATATTTTCTTCTTATAGATTAGAATTAGCAAAGCTTAAGTGCATTCATATCTGAATTCATGGGCCTCTGGAAACTGATGTCCTTTGATAAAGCCAGTCAGTTGATCACTGTGCTATTTTTTTTTTTTTGAGATCTATTTATTTATTTATTTGAGAAAGAGAGAGAGTGGGGGGAAGAATGAGGGAGAGAATCTCAAGAAGACTCCCCACTGAGTGTAGAGCCCAATGTAAGGTTCGATCGTAGGACCCTGAGATCATGTCCTGAGCTGAAATCAAGAGTCCCACACTCAATCGACTGAGCCACCCAGGCACGCCACAATGCTACTTTTCAGAGTGGAGCAGAAAGCATGACGACTTCCCCCTGAGCAGACAGCCCTCCTCCCTGCCAGGAACAAAAACGCAGCCACAAGTCCTCATACAACAAGATGAGTAGAATCGGCAGAGGCCCAGCTGGGCCAAGGAGGGCAGGATGGGCTGCAGCTCCAACGTACAGTGAGCCTGCAGAGAGGGTGAGGTCTGTGAGAGCAGGAAGGAAGCAGAGGGAGAGGAGGAGACGTAGAAGAAAGAGGAAAGACCTGATGGGGAGGGAAGGAAGCACCAGGTGCCCTGGGACGGATGATCCAGAGCTCAGGCAAACAGGGCAAAGACAGGACAAACTGGCTGAATCAAGGCAGGCGAGAAGGCTGGGCTCAGGCACCTGGGGCACATTCCATGACTCCAGGGGAATCTAGAGTCAGAGGGCCTGGGTCTCAGGTCAGGGACTGTGTCTGCCCCACTCACCTTGTGCCTCAGCGGCCAGCTCAGAGCACATCTTCAGATGTTAGTGGAAGAATGAAAGGGATCAAAGGGGTTCAGGAGTTCAAGCCAGAAGGTCTGGTTATTAGGGGCTAAGATCAACCAGAAAGTCTGGATAACAGCAAAAATGACATGAAACTGAGTCAACATCCTGCCCAAGGCAGGGAGGAGACAACAGAACAGGAAAAGGGGTTGGAGGAGGAAGGGGGAGAGGAAAGAATAATTTTTATTTTTCCTAGTTCTTCACGGAAGCCTCTTTTTTCTATCACTTACATCCAAAAAGGCTCTTGATAAAGATACTTTTGATTAAAAATATATATATATGTCACATTCATAGTAGCATGATTCCACTTCAGGCTAAACTGAGACCTTATCTGGGAATGGCTTGGGCAATCCATAAAGAAATATTCCCCGAAGATGATGAGCTAGGTGGAAATAAACTCTCACCCAGAGCCCCGTGAATCCCAGTGCTTCCAAAGCTTTTTACCAAGGAGCTGCCTCCCTCCTTGGAGCCTTAGCTCACATGTCTGCAGGCACAGTCTACCCACCGCACTGGCCTGTTTCCTGCTCATCCACAGAATGGCAGTGAGATCAGGCCCAGGCCTGAGAGCTCGCCTGAATTTTGATTCCTAATCTTCCCCCTAAAGGTGAGGCCTCTGCAGATCCTGAACTTCGCCTTTTCCATCTTTGCGTTGACCTGGCCCTGAGAAAGGGGCCCAGAGGTGGCAACGGAGAGCTCTGATTCCTCTCCTGGGATTCTCAGAACTTTGCTTCTTCCCTAACTCCCACAAATCCTGTGAATCTCAATGCCGAACCTGCCGGTTCCTGAAGCTGTTCTCAGCGTGGTGTTCTCTGCTCCTGGACCCCAGCTAACTCACCCGGCCTTATTTAAAGAAGTTAAACAACTCATCAAGACCATACACTTCAACAGAGGACTCAGAGCTAAGAATGCTGGCAAAGGGGCAGGCTACTGCTCAGTTGATAAATATGCATTTGAGAAAATTTAAAAACTGTCGTACAAATGCAAGAATTTATAAGACTCATAAAACCTAGTATACAGGCTCAAGAAGGTTATGGGTTTTAGAAATAAAATTCAGCCCAGGATATCATCACAATGACCAGAGCAGTCAGGCATAATTATTAAAAGATCCATAATGGTGGGCGCCTGGGTGGTTCAGTGGGTTAAAGCCTCTGCCTTCGGCTCAGGTCATGATCTCAGGGTCCTGGGATTGAGCCCCACACCAGGCTCTCTGCTCAGCGAGGAGCCTGCTTCCCCCTCTCTCTCTGTTTCCCTCTCTGCCTACTTGTGATCTCCCTCTCTCTCTGTCAAACAAATAAATAAAATCTTTAAAAAAAAAAAAAAAGAGATCCATAATGGTACCTTCAAAAATCACAACTTTGGGGACTGGTAGAAGGAGCTAGAACAATATGACTCAAGTTGTGTTCTCCGGAAGACTGGCACCTTGGGATGTGAATTGTGCCCTGACAAAACAGTTAACGATCCCACTAGTTCAGGATGCGTCCTCTGTATCCCCCTTCTTGGTATTCCCAGCGCATTTAAGCTATTTCAAGATCTCAAGACGTAAAGAAAACTGTTACATCGGATTTGACCTAATCTTTGCTAAACTTACCTGACCGCTGTTCTCTTTGTCTAGGGTATACCTATTCATTCTGAGGACACGGTTTGGGAAATTCTGAGCCAGATTTAGTTAATGGGTTTATTTAACTCCTGATTTTTTTTAATTTAATTTAATTTAATTTAATTCAATTCAATTCAATTCCATTGCTAGCTAGAATGAAGCAGGGCACTGACTTGACCCGGTTCGGCGGATAACCATAAACCTTCTGTCCTTCTGTCAGAGAATCTCTAGATTTTCTGACATGTGTCCTGCATGAAAGTGCATCCTTATTCAGTGCCTTTTTTTTTTCTTTTAATTTCTGGAATTTAACAAAAGGATAGGAAGGTAGTCACAACACTTCAAAAAGCCTTCCTCTGAAGTCCCTCCTAGCTTCAGAAGACTGAGGATGTCGAAGTGGGAGCTCTCGCTGCTCATGACAAATTTGTGTCCAAATGCACATCTCTCTGGGAGTCAGAACATCCCAAGCTCCAGCTAGAAGATACCCTAGAGGTTGGCTGATCGGCGAGGTCATCTCCTAACCAGAAAGCAGCCTCGGGAGGGTTGGCAGCCACCAAGACCATAAGCTACTCAGTGGTGAAGTCGGGATTAGAACCCAGATCATTTGGCGCCCCTGCCAGGAAGTTTTTCCTGTCCTGGAATTATCAGCTTTTCTCACTATAGTTAGAGATCTGTCCTCTTCATCCCCAAAAACCACAGTGGAAAGACAAGAAGGGGATATGCCACAATGTGAACACTGTATGACAGAGATGACATTTTGGTCTTAATTCTGTTTTTCTGCATTGTCCAAAATGTCTCCAAAGGGCATCTACTGCTTTTATGCCAGAAAAAAAAATGTTACTTTAAAAATGAAGGGAGAAAAAAAAAAGCAGAAGGTAAAATAAAGTACATACCCTGGAAAGCATCATCTATGTGGCTCCTAGGGGCTGATCAAAATAAGCAGAACTAATAAAATGCCATGGCATTTCCCTGTGGTGGGGGAGGCACCAGGCTGTGAGCAAGGATGACTCATGGAGACAGTGGGGAGACCGCCCCGCTGGCGGCCCGTGGGATGGCGGCTCTCGCTAGAGACCCCGCGCTCCTGGGGCTTCACTCACAGGCTGGCAAGGAGCAACGCCCTGCTTCACTGCCTATGGGCATTTCCTCTTCAAGCTTGTGTCTCCAGATTGGCTTCGAATGACTCCTCGGTGATTTCTAAGCTCACCCTCTCTGAATACACAAGTTGAATTGGAAAATTTTTTTTTTTACTTTGCTTTTCTGTACTTTTGAGCTGGCCTCCCACCTAGCAGAAACTTCTCTTCAGCCCAACTGGGTCTGAACACAATACTTTTAGAGATTTAACCCCTGTCTTGGAGCTCCAGCAAGTCATTAATTGTTTTTTTAATAAATATTTTATTTATTTGACGGAGAGAGAGAGAGAGAGAGCAAAGAGAGGGAACACGAGCAGGGAGAGTGGGAGAGGGAGAAGCAGGCTTCCTGCTGAGTAAGGAACCTGATGCGGGGCTTGAACCCAGGACCCCGGGATCATGGACCTGAGCGGAAGGAAGGCAGACGCCTAACCGACTGAGCCACCTAGGTGCCCCATTTGTAAATTGTTTGTGTACAAGGCACATGGGTATGTGTTTGTGCATGCATATTTATCTTCATCCTTTCGGGCTGCTATACAAAAACATCACAGACTGGGAGGCGCATAGACAATAGTCACTTATTTCTCACAGTTTTAGAGCCCGAGAAGTCCATGATCCTGGCTCTAGAAGATTCTGTGTCTAGTGAAGGCCCGCTTCCTAGATGCGTGTTTTTTTGCTGTGACCTCACATGACGGAAAGGGCAAGGAAGCTCTCTGGGGTCTCTTTCATAAAGGCACTAGTCTCATTCAAGAGGACGTCCCCTTGTGACCTAAGCATCTCCCAAAGGCCCCACCTCCTCATACCATCACACTGGGGATAAGGTTTCAACATACGGGGGAGGACGCAAACATCCAGTGTCTAGCAGTGTGCATGTGTGCTATTTGAACTTGGCTCAGATCCTTTCGTGCTAAAGGGAATGACTGGATAATCCTTTCAGTCAAATAGCATGCATTCAGTCTCTGCTGGAATCTCTGTTCACTGAAGCTTTCCAGAAACTGTCTGTCCACTGTTCTCTGAAAAGACTCTGAATCTTTAGACAAGCATCATTCTTCAGTGTAGCGGCTCGGGGAGGTCTTCAGCGTGACTCTCATTTCCTTTGATACTTCATTTTTTACTCTCTTCCTGCTGCCCTTAACCATAACTCTTTGATGTATGCCTTCGCATTTCCAGGCTTTCACTCCTCCTTGCCTTCAACATATCCTAACCAGCCCTCCCTCCCACAGGCCCCGAGGGTGTGGCATCCCTCCCTTCCCTGCTTAAGGCCAATGGCCAATGGCTTTAGCATTTCATCTCCCCATGGGCACTGATCCATTAATTACTTCTCTTGGTCACTGTATCTTCAATTTTCCTCTTTTTTACCAATTTTTCCCTCTCAGTTTATGGGCCTTATAAGCTTACTTTGCAAGTTTATAAGCTTTATAAGTTTATTCGTTTTTCACCCATCTTGAAGAAAATGGCTCCCCCTTGACCACACGTGGTCTTCTGGCTGTTGCTGTTTACCTGTCTTGCTGCCTTCTCCTCAAGTTTCTCGGGTGGTGAGATGGTCCTCACTGTCTCCATTTTCTCAGTTCGCATCTACTCCTCCCCAGGACTATCCTGGCCTCCACCCATGAAACAATGAAGGTCAACAGTGGTGAGGCAGTCCTTTCTCGTCATGGTCCTGGACACGAACTGCTCAGGACCGTGATGATGGCTCATGCCGCGAGACACTCTCTGCTCACTCGGCTTCCAAGACAGCACATTTAGTCTGTGCTTCTTACACTCCTCTGACTGTTCCTTCTCGGTTGGTTTCACTCCACACGTGAGCTAGCCATCCCTCCCCTGCACATCCAGATCGCTCCCCACGGCGGGCCCGGATGACTGATCCGCACCTCAGTCTTTCTCCCCCTCTGGGGTCGTGAGCTTCCCTGGAGCGGATCCAGGGTTCCCCCTCGTCTGTGATGTCCATAGTCTCTAGGACAACGCGTGGCACAAGGCACACCGTAATTCATGGAACTTTTCCATTCGGGGTGCGAACTGGTAGCCAGCAGGTCAGATCCAGTGCAGGGTCACATGACTTATTTGGACCATATGAGAGCTATTTTTTAAAAATATCAGGTGTTTAAAAATCAGGAGACCTCATATAAAAATCTAAAGTTCTGGAATTTCTTAAGAAGTCTAAATATCTGGAAACATTAGGTTCATGTTTTTTCTGTGGTACTGACCTCATTCACTCTCAGCCTCCATCACTCCCAGACCCTGGAAGGAGCTGTGACCCCAGGGGCAGGCTCCTCATATGTGCCCAAAGAGATGTTTGGGGGTATATTTTGGTTGGGCTTCATCTGCAGGAGTGGCAAGATGCTGTCCAAAGCCAGCAGATGGCTGCTTTTGCTTAAAGAGTGAAGAAATGGTCAGGGACAGCCTGGCTGTCCTAGAACATTTAGGGTGAGCAAGAAGTCAATCGTGGCCAATGACTTCTGGCCTGGTTTCTGTCCTTCTAGATTTCTGTTAGTATCAAAATCAGCATCTCATAGTTCCTCGTTCAATTTTTGAAATTCAAAAAACTTCATCTCAAATTTCCTTCTATATCTTTTCCCCTAAAGAGCTGTAAGGGAAGACAGTAGTGACATTATCATCTCCAAACTCGCGCTGTCACCACTGCTCTCTCATTTAATGCCTAACCTCACCTCTGGGACAACAAGCCACAGGGTCTTGGCATGAGACATCAAGGTTTATAAGTCTACTACTGAATTTTCACCCCAGGTATGATTGTTTTCGCCCAAAACAGACGACAATCACACGCACAAAGACATGTCAAGAGCTTTCTACATCTGAAGTGTTAACAGCCTTATGAATTTTAATGGTTCGGAATAAGTTTATTTTTCACCACAGGCCCAGATGGAAATCGCGGCCATCCGGAGTAGCTGAAATCCCCGGGTGAGATAAAGCCAAAGATTTCCAGGCAGAGGAAATCAGGGTTGGACCTACTGGTGTTGCCATCTGTTCCACCGGCTGACCTGAGAGCTGGGGGGGGGGGGGGGGGGCTCCCCCGGGACCTGAAGAATCATCCAGTTGGGGTTTGGATGTTTCACGCGGATTGCATTCTGTGACTGTCCCTGAATTCCAGGCTTGCCAATCGTCCTACAAGTTCTGCCCCTATTAGACATCTCTACTATACGCTTTTTAATACATATTTACTTCCTCATAACTGTCTCTAATTATAATAATTTGATGACCTTTGGGGGGATCACCGGGTGTACTGCTGAGCACACCCACATCTGGGTTTCAGATCAGACAGAGCCCCTGTCCATGTCAGAGGTCCTGCCCGGGAATAGCGGGCCAGTGACTTCTTTGCTGCTTTGGAACTGTTCTCTGGCAGCACCAACAAGCAGGAGAGGATGTGCCTTAGCCTGATAATCACCGAAGCTGTGAGGGAGAAGCTCACTGTACTCTGAGAAGCCTTTTTCATCGGGAGGAATCTCCAGATCAGCAGCCACGCGCCCTTCGGTAGAACTGCCCTGAAGACGGGTATTTGTGTTTTTCCACGAGAACCTCTCACTGAACAATGGCCAGGTGCCAGGCCCTAAATGCCACAGAGAGAGACTCACCGTTCCCACTCTCCCCAAACCCCTTGCCAAAAACACTCCGGGAAACTCCCTCTGAAGTCATGCATATCTTCTCTGGACTGTGACCCGGCCTGGGCACGACCGCGATCACCAGCAGCTGGGTACGGCGAGCGAGGGGCAGACATCTGTTCCAGAAACACAGGCACAGACGGTTTTTCTCTCTAACAAGACCTAAGAGGCAGACGGCTCTGATTGGGCACAGCGGCAGGGATCTCCGAGGGCAGACCGCATACGCTGTTGGCCTACCCCTTGTCCCACTTTCTTGCTGCCTGGCATGAGAGACTGCGACAAGTCCCAACAAGCCTTCTGAGACTTACTGAACTCCTTTTTCTGGATGGTAACCTTCCTTCATGTGTTTCTTGGTGGGACAGAATGTCAAGATTCTACCTACATCAAACTGGGGTGAGGTAACCCAATTCAAAAGTGGTTTTTTCCCGAGGCTTGTAACTTGGCATTATGTCTCATTTCCTGCCCCGATTTTATTGCATCAGCAGGATGATATTTGGAAGTTAGTGTTTGAAAAAGAGAGCCTGGCTTGGCCAAGGTTGGTAGGCAAGCCTGCCCTGTGCTCCTGCCTGGCCAAACCTGCCCCTTACAGAGAGAGGGGTACAGTCCAACCGGTCCCGTATGTCGTTACTGTGAGCAGGGAGCCCTCACGGTTCCTCTTTCTCTGCCAGCCGATAACCAGTTTGTATTTCGGCATGTACTTATACCTTGGATTGAGCAGGAAGACCAGGCCAACGATAACCCCTCAGACATGCCAGCCCATTAATTTCAGCAAACGTTTATTGGTCACTGGCTGTGTTCCCAGACACTAACGTAAGATGGAACATACACATAGTCTCTGACCTCAAGGAGTTCACAGATTCACTGTGTGGAATTCAACAGACATATACATACCTAAGCACAGATTAGCAAACTTGAATATGGAGGTAAATATTCCAAATGCAACCCAGAGACACGAAGCAATGAAAATATCTTTTACATGGGTAAATACATATGAAGAATAAAGAACGTCTACCATATATCTATTTGGAAAACCAGAAAGAGCTCCTTCCGGATAGAGGAAATAAAAGCAATATTTAAAGAGATAACAGCTAAAGATTTTCAAACATCAGGAATTCCGAAATCTCCCAAATAGAATAAATAAAAGGAAATGTGCAAATAATCCCATTATAATGAGACTATGAACATCAAAATGGAGAGAGAAACTTAAAAACATCTAGACAGGGGCGCCTGGGTGGCTCAGTGGGCTGGGCCTCTGCCTTCGGCTTGGGTCATGATCTCAGGGTCCTGGGATCGAGCCCTGCATTGGGCTCTCTGCTCAGTGGGGAGCCTGCTTCCCCCTCTCTCTGCTGCCTCTCTGCCTACTTGTGATCTCGCTCTGTCAAATAAATAAATAAAATCTTTAAAACAAAAACAAAACATCTAGACCGAGAAGACACAGTACCTCTGAAGGAAGGGCCATCAGAATGAAGCTAGCCTCCCTATAGCGATGTTGGAAGCCAGAAAAAACAGGGGAGCGATATCTTCAAGTACTACATAACTGTCAACCTAGCATTATAAGCCCTCAAAACAATACTAAAACAATTTTGGCTGCGTTAAGAATTGTAATAGAGTTATAAATAAGGTGCTCTGAGAAAGCTAGGGAAGGAACGATTAATTCTGCATGATACTAGTAGCATTGAGGAGTGGTGAATGGAATAAATGGTATAAAACTGGATTTGGATCCTGACAGAAGAGTAGGATATAGACAGTGGGGGAATGGGGATGCAAGGCCGCGAGCTACAGGATCCTTTGTTCAAATGAGGAAAAGGCCCTACCTCTAAGTCAATGCAGTTCCGCCCACGGCGCCCGAAATGTAGGCTGTAAGCAGAATGCCAGCCCTCCCTGGATACTTGAGCTTGTTGCTCTTACCAGACACACAGGTGACTTGCTGCCCTATGGAGAGGGTCTCCAAACAGAGCAATCTGAGTAAAAGCCTCTAGAGGTATATGTGGACGTTCTAGAATGTTCGGATGACAGAAAATAATGGAAAGTCTCTAGTATCTGCATCCAGTAAGTACAGGAAGAACACTTCTTCCTGGTGTTCAAGCTTGTGCACTGGATTATGCAAAAGAACACCCATCTCGGTGAGCAGAAGAGACAGCAAAATGAGAAAGCTAATTCAGAGTTTCAAGGCGATGAGGCCATTCCAGAATACAATCTACGTGACTTCCAAGGGACTTGGCAGAATTCTAAGCCTAAGGAGGTCAAGCACAGTTATACAAGTTCCTCTGCTTCTCCTCATGCCCTGGCGAGGCCTTGCAGTTGCTCCCTATGGTCCCTGTGGGCACTCTGTTCATTCATACCTCGTTGCTTCATACCAGGGGAAATGCGATGAGTTAGAAGCTGCAAAAATTCCTTTCCACCCTCCTTGTAAGTCCTGGGTCTCTGACCCCATTTGCCTAGTCACATGGGGACAGAGTATTAAAAAAGAGAAAACAAACACCGGAGGATCCAACTACCTTTTTCAAAAGTACTTTACAGGCAGTGTAGAATTTCCAGCCCTATGTCAATGACCAGTGTCTGCCCAAGCTCTCCAAGGAACATAGGCTCCTGGCTTACTTTCCCGAGATGGCCCTTCTCACCAAGGAGTCAACTATCATTTCCTCCCTATATTTGTCTTCTCCCAGGCAAAGAGCCTCAGTCTTGTCCTGAGGGAATGCTCCACAATCATCTTAATGCTGTTAGGACTTGGCATAGTGCCTGCCCTCAGGCCAACTTGAGGTTTTATCCCGCTATAGTGTAATGACTTTCCCTAGAGCCTTCACTTGAGGGTGAGGACCATTGCCTGTTGACAAAATCCGCAGGGGCCAAGGCACTAGCCGACATATAGTAGATTCTCACTAAATTATTTCTGAAAGAATACATGAAGTTACAACTGTACTGCATGGCTTCCAGACCATCCAATTCATCTTTCTTTGGATATGCCACAGACTCAGAAAACCATGAGATCCAGAACCCCATGCAGGCAACCCCAACTTCCACATATACGGGTACAGAGAAGCATTGGTCCACGCTGGCTATAGCATTTCCATTCTTTGCTTCCTCATATTATCCCTTTGGGCAGCAGTGGCCTTTTAATCAATCTTTAAGCCCATCTCTACTCTTTCCTCATTCATAGGGTAAATTTTCCCAAAGATGGAAATGAGAAGCAAGAACATTGGGAAAACCATCCCAGTCACTCCGGTGATCCCACCCTCTACCACTGCCCTGACTCAAATCTCTGATGCTGTGCAGATTCTGTTTTTTCCCAGAAAATGTAAACTTGTCGGGAAAACTGATTATCTTCTACAACTCCTGGCACAGTGTGAGGCACACAACTGATTTCTATGAGACACTGTAGAAGTTAAGACTGAGCTCTGCAACCTGAATCTTCACACCATTACTCGGCTCTGTGGCAGTGGGTAAATACCGAACCTCTCAATGTTCTTGCCCCCTTATCTTTAAAATGGAGGTAGTGACGTTACCTGCTGCATAGGACCAGTGTGAACAGTTAATGAGAAAATATGTTACAACTATCTGGTATGTAGTAAATATAAGAATTGTTCACTATCATAAAAATTACTATTTACTACATATTTGTTGAGTTAATTGTGGGCAAATGTAAAATCACAGCACCAGATGATCCTTTGCTAGGTGCCCACTTCTTCATATCAATAGAAAGCATGTATAGAACCTTCTCTGTGCAAGCTACTGAGGGTACAAAGACGAAGAGCACCTGAGATGATGTCACCTGGGAAGCTATTCTTTTCTTGCCTTCTCCCTATTATATTTGAGGCTGCAAGGAGTCTCTAAGAAGGTGTTAGTTAGCAGGTGTCAAAAAATCTTTTTTAAGCAAGTCCCTTAATCCTTGTGGGTCTGTTTCCTGCCTTTCAAAACCAGACGATTGGGCTAGTTGATCTTTAAGGCTCCTTCAAGCTCTAACAGTGTAGGATTTTAGAATCATGGGGGTTTGGTGGTTTGTAAAAACTCTCACCTCCATTTCACCAGATTTTTTTGCCCCATTCTCCTTCTCAGGGACTTGTGGCTTTCCGATAAGCCCACAGGGGACTCATTTTTGAGGTCACAGAGAAGGAAGTGATCAAATCCCTCAACCCAGACCCAACCACTGGCTTTGATGACAAAGGGCAGAGGGAGGAGAGTTCTCTGCAGACCTAGGAAGGTGGCAGATGATTCTCCAAGAGGCAGGTGGGCCTGAGGGCCCTCTGGGGGGTCCAGCGGCAATCCTCACACAAATCAGCCTGGCTGTGGGGACACGCAGATCAGATCGGGAATAAAGAGATACTTTCAGGCTGGGACCTAAGGAAGGAACCGCCCAGATTCTCATTGTTTTACACAATAGTCCAGCTTCTCCTGGCAGGAAGCAAAGCTGTGCAGAGATTCACTTAAGCTTGATGGTCAACTGGATGGCCACAGACCCTCACCTTCTTCCTAGGTCCATTAAACAGAAGAATAAATAGTCGGCATTGAGCCATCTCAGGCTTGTGATGTAATTCAAAGATCATTATATTATCTCTGAAGCTTTCAAGCACAATGCATTAGAGGGGGGAAAAATCACTTAAAAGGAACAACTCTGAGGAGCAGCTTCATCTGAGGCCGGATGGGACTGGGATCCCAGGCTGTGGGATCCCTAGAAAGTGACATTGACAACTGCAAGGACTCAAGCATGAAAATGCCTCCACACCCCAGCAGGTGCACAGGGGTGTTTGCTAAAGCAATTTAGAAAATTTTTTAGAAATCTGGTGAACAAAACTCTAAGATAGACTGGGGTTCAGCAACACTTTGCCAGGCCAAACGAGAAGCTGCCTCTTACCCTCACCACCTGAAGGAGAAAGGACCTTTGAAGTACTTAACACAGATGGGTTATGAGTCCAAATTCCCTTGATCTTTCCCATTCTTCATCAGCCCCACAAATGCGGGCTGGTGTTTTACGAAATAACTGACTGCATATATTGCTAACAGTGGAACTGTAACAGACTGCCCAGGGAAAACAGGAGAGGAAACACTGAATTGAGGCATAATCCCAAATTACATCATGGCAACCCCCGTGCAACAAACAACTCTCGGTGCGTCAACATGGGAGTGCACCTCTTTCCTCTCCAGTCTCTGCCAGTCCTCAAGAGGATACTCAAGGGGGTCTGATGGCCCCAAAATGATCATTCAATCCCTTGATGGGGGGACCAGCACTGACCAGGAAAAAATACTGTCAGATAAAAACTCACAGCTTGAAGGAGTTGATACATTTTCTTCCCTCTCCACCCTAAACATTTGCACACAAAGCTTTCTCCATGAAAGCAATCATCTTTGCTATTCTCTGCTAGTGGGAGGTACGGCAGGCTCTAGCATTCTGGAAAATGCAGAAGAAATGCTTTCCTGTTTATTTATTTTTATTTTTTTTTAAAGATTTTATTTATTTATTTGACAGAGAGAGAGATCACAAGTAGGCAGAGAGGCAGGCAGAGAGAGACGGGGAAGCAGGCTCCCTGCCGAGCAGAGAGCCCGATGCAGGGATCGATCCCAGGACCCTGAGATCATGACCTGAGCCAAAAGCAGAGACTTAACCCACCGAGCCACCCAGGCACCCCTTCCTTGTTTATTTTCTTTTTTTCTTTTTTTTTTTTTTAAAGAGAGAGAGAGAGAACATGAGATGGGAGAGGTCAGAGGGAGAAGCGGGCTCCCAACTCAGCAGGGGGAGATGTGGGACTCCATCCCGGGACTCCAGGACCATGACCTGAGCCAAAGGCAGTTGCCCAACCAACTGAGCCACCCAGGCGCCCCCCTGTTTATTTTCTAAGGGGGAGACTGCTTCCAAGGAACTTCAGGAGAGAGAGCTTTTGCGTGGCTTCTCTTAAAAGATGGGGACAGGGGTCCTATCGAGATAGGCTTTTGGAAGAGAAGAGTGAGGCACGATGTGCACACAGGAAAACCAAGTGCTGGTATGTCATTTGGAGCTTCAGCCTCATCAGGTCCAGAAGGACTACATATGCACTGCAAGCTGGGGAAGGTGCAGCCTTTGGTTTCACGCAACATGGGTTTTTATGTTCATTATATTTTTGGAGGCAAAAGTCCGCATAGCTTTTGGCAGCCACAAAGCTTGCCATATGCTAAGAGAGTGAGGGTTGGATTACAGGCTGCCTAATCCTTTGGTGTATCACAGCTGAGTCACATGCATTTTGACACTCAGAGGATATAAATAGAAAGATTTGGGGAGAAGAAATAAGAAATCCATATCTTGAACTCTACCAGATTCTTCTTGCTAGCATGTGCCATTTTCCCTAGCAGTCTTGGCTGTGATAAAACAAAGTCAGAAGAAGAGCCTTTGCTCAAACTTTTGAATTTTTTTGACACTCTGGATTGGGAGGGTTTGGTTGGAAGAGAGCAAGCATGCTTTATTTCTTAGAACTAGGTAGAATATTCCAGGCCGGGGTGGGGAGAAGGGAGAACAGCTCACGGGCAATGGGCATCAGCATGAGGTCCTAGGGAGCTAATCCCATACTGGTGCTTTCATGAGCTCATTAGTATGGGGAAGCCAGAGTCACACAGAGATTCCTACACCAGGAGTCCAAGCTCAGGATGCATCAAGGTAAGAGGCCAGATAGCGCTAATTTTTCTATTTTGTACTCTGTGGCTTCCTAACAAAATGATGCATGACTTTATCTACTTGCTTGCTGTTCTTCTTTATGAAAGAAGAAGTTTCACCATGTTTCATACCAAACTGGTTACACTAGAGACACCTGGCATAGAGTTACCCCAAAGGAGGCTGTGCCAGAGGAGGGAGAATTGACCAGCAATGCTCAGTTACAAGCCACAGAAATTAGGTGACCTGAGATAGTCAACATGTCAAATATGTCAACAAATATTTCTTTAGCAGTCACTAGAATAACGTAAATTTAAAAGGCAGAGTTCCTGCCCTGGGGAGCTTATAACATGTGTTGGGGTGGGAGGAGGAAGAGATAAATATTTAACAATTCGAAGACAGTGAAACTTGAGGCAAGTAAGGCCAGACGCTCTCTAGGAGTTTGCCGGAGTGAAATCACAGACAGGAAAAAACCTCACAGGCCTCTAGTCTATTATGTGCAAGTCTCAAGATTCGTCTTCTTTCTGGATATTAAATTAATTAGCACTACACTTGGCAATTGCTAAAATTATTATTTTTCAAGGTGTAGAAACCCTTGATACGGCTTGGAAAAAGAGGGATAGGAGCGTGTGTGTGTGTGTGTGTGTGTGTGTGTGTGTGTGTGCGTGTGCGTGTCAGATAGACAGCAAGAGAGAATGAAGGAGAGAAGAAAAAGGAAAGGGGGGAAGAGGGAAAAGGAGAGAAAAGGAAGTTTAGGAGGGAAAGAAAGGACAAGAGAGAGTAAAGGAGGGGAGGAAGATAACTGAGGGAAGAAGAGATAACCAACTTAGGTCACCACCCCCCCAACCAGAACACTAAGCACTTTAAGCCAATATCGGAATTATTAGTCACTGCCATCTACACTTGCTTTTAAGTTATCTAGACACACGCAAAGCCTTTAATGTGCTTCACAGAACAGGCTAAATTAAAATGATTCTTGCACTTGGAGCCTCGGGACTCCTCCCAGGTTTTCTGATGCGGGAAGTTCTGAGGCTCACACAAAGAGAGCACAGCAAGCCTGCCTCAGGGCCGGGCCTTGAGAACCCTGGCTCTTTAGGTGCTCAGAAGGAGAACAGAGAACGTTTCTATGTTCATCTGCGTGGATAGAGATAGCAAAGATTAATTATACCATTAAGTAGTCTATAATTATAGGGCACATTTAATGCACTGTACATTTATGGTAATTTTCTAAACCAATTTTACATTACTAAATTATTCCCACAACTAAGATTTTTTAATGTTTTTTTTTAAATTCAGTAATTCTACAAGGAGCTCCTTGTACCTTCTTTAAAGAGTATTTATTTTATTTGAGAGGCAGAGAGAGCATGCATGGGCAGGGGGAGGGAGAGGATCTCAAGCAGACTCCCTCCTGAGCCAGAGCCCAATGCAGGGCTCCATCTCAGACCCTGAGGTCATGACCTGAGCTGAAACCTAGAGTCAGACGCCCAACCGACTGAGCCACCCAGGTGCCCATCCATGGACCTTCTTTAGCCTCATTCCACCACCAATACAGGAGAAGGGGCAGATTATATCAAAGCTCTAAGAGTACTGGATTACACTGAGACATTCATAGTCTCTTGCTCGCTCTCTCTAGTGTGCTGGCACATGCTCTCTCTCTGTCACTCTCTCTCAATCTCTCATAGTACTGTGATACAGGGAGTAAAACTGGATCAACATCTCCAGGTGAAGTTCACAGGACAGGGATATTTCAGTTCAACTCCCTTCCTTAAATAAATAAATAAATAAAATTTTGAAAGAACGGAACACAGAAACATCAACTCTGCCACCGTTAATGAAGCTAGAAGACAGAAGATGGCCACAGCTCCAGACCGCAGGCTCTGAGGAATGGATGCCAGGACAGTAGCATTGGGACCTGAGGACAGAGGTAAGGATGGACGTGTCCCTGATGGGACACTGGGGTCTCCAAGAGGATGGAGTGGCCCAGTGATCTCTTCACCGAAGTGTCAGGAGCTAGGAACATGGGCAGGGCCAGAAGTCCCCCTGAGTCTTGTTCCAGACTGTGGAGCAGAAGGCAAGGCCAGACCGGTACTGAGTAGATAAGCATATTTGCAGGAGGCATGGCAGAGAGGAAGCCGGGGGACAGAGGGAGCATGACCAGATACTGCCTTTGCAGCAGTGACTCTAAGCCTGCTGGTGAACATGGCTCCAAACCAAAGATAATTTTGCCCTCCAGGAGACCCTTAACAAGGTCTTCTTAACTTTTCTCGTTGTCACAACTGGGAGGTCAGAGGGAGGGGTTATGGCATTTAATGGGGAGAAGCATAAGATTCCACTGAATGTCTAAAATGTGCAGGACCTCCCTTACAATGATCCAACCCAAAACATTAACAGTAGCAGAGTCGAGAAGCCCTGTGCTAAATCACCAGGTTAGAGGCTTCCCTGGAGCCATATGTACCCCTTGCTTGCCTGAAAAGGGAGAATTTGGATCCCTGAGCGGAGCTTTACCCCTGGGGATGTTCTCAGGACTCCGTGTATTTGATGGGGAAGTCTTTTGAAACAACATATTTAAATGGACGTTGCTGCTACCCCACCTCACTCCCTACCACCGTAACATAATAGTTCTTCAGTAAATGACTGGCCTGGGGCGAAAAGCCTCTATTCAAAATTAAGATAATCAAAAGGAAATCAACGTGCAAGAAAGTTGAAAGCTATTGGTTTTGAGTGTGAGGTTTAGAATTTGAAAGACCTGGGTTCAAACACTTCAAAAGTCTTCCTGGCAGCCCCGTGAGAAAATAACTAGCTTTTATCAAAGGTTGAGCCTAATGAGAGGCAATCTTCAGGGGTTGGCCAAGAGAAACAAGCTTTCAGGAAACCTAGCCATTTGAAGAGCTCCTATTTGTGGCCACGTTCGCTGAATCTGCAGCTTGTGCCATTGAGTCTCTGCCTCCAGCCCAGGAATCTGTGGGGACCGTCTTCCCAACTCTGAAGACAGGAGAGCAGGCGAACCACTGAAGCTGCCTTTATTGCTGTGTTCTTCTGCTCTGGAACGGTTGAGGTCAACTCTGTGGTTCAAGAGCATCCTTTTTAAATGGCCCCAAAGAACTTTCCAGTAAACCTAAGTCATCAAAATGCAGTCCACCTATGTGTGGAGGCCTGCCTGATGCCCAGCTCAAAACGCCAGTAAGAGCCAATTTCAGGTGACTCCACTCTAGAAGCTCACTGCAGGCAGGGAAAAAAGGGTTGCCCTTTCATTTGAGTTATCACTGAAAACCAACTCTTTCCCCTGTTGCTTCAACTGCAGGCATGCTCCATGTGGATTCTTTTGAGCCTCAATGACACACAAGGAAAAAAATCACCACATTGTAGGGTAAGAGGTAACAAAGAAAAACCCAAATTCTAATGCATAGTCTACATACTGAGAATAATAAATTTTTTATTAACATATAATGTATTACTAGTTTCAGGGGTACAGGTCTGTGATTCAGAGTCTTACACAATTCACAGCACTCACCATAGCACATACCCTCTCCAATGTCCATCACCCAGCCACCCCAATCCCTCCCACCCTCCTCCCCTCAAGCAACCCTCAGTTTGTTTTCTATAGTTAAGAGTTTCTTATGGTTTGTCTCCCTCTCTGGTTTCATTTTGTTTCATTTTTCCCTCCCTTTCCCTATGATCCTCTGTCTTGTTTCTCAAATTCCTCATATCAGCGAGATAATATGATAATTGTCGTTCTTTGATTGACTTATTTTGCTTAACATAATACCCCCTAGTTCCATTGTCTTTGAAAATGGCAAGATTTCAGGGGTTTTGATGGCTGCCTAATATTCCATTGTATGTATATATCACATCTTCTCTATCCATTCATCTGTTGATGGACATCTAGGCTCTTTCCGTAGTTTGGCTATTTATAGCTATTTGCTATAAACAAATATACAAATATATCCCAATAAGCCCTAATTCACTTCAGTTAGCTGGAGCTCGAAATGCCTGCAGCCACTCTAGCGCCATGAGACAGGTGGTGAAAGGTGCTGGAGGGCAAATCAGAGTGGTAACAGGCAGTCCCAACCAATTGTGGCCAAAATGTCTTACTTTCACAAATTTCACAAAACCTTAAGATCTAGTGGAACACATTTCTGAGGCTGCTTACTACAGATCTGCCTCTGTAGTGATTAGATGTAGTACTACTCCCTTCTCACCTATTATGAGCTAAAAAACCAAAAAGAGCTTGAACCAGGCTATGTATGAAGTAAAAATGAATGGGCTCTCAATTAAGACAAAGGGCTTACCTTGAAGTAAAGTATATGGACTTCTGTGCATAAAACTTGAGACATGAGCATAAATTGTCTCTGGTTTACCTCTTATTTCTAACTATGTTTTACCAGGTGAGGAAAAACTAGCCAGTCTTTAAGGGTCTTTTTTTTTAAGGGTATTCTCTTAGTATGATTAATTTTTCATATAATCGGGGATAAAGTAAACGTGACTGCATGTGGTTGGTACTCTTTTCAGTTGTAAAAATTCAAGACTTGGCCTCTTAAGGTTTCTAATAGAAGGCAAAAATGGTTATTTATGTCTTCTTTTATTCCTCTTTAACCAGCTTTTTCTTTTTAATTTTTTTATTCTGAAATACATTTAGAAAAGTTGCAAAAATAGTTCAGAGTTCCCTGATCTCCTTCAGCCAGCTTCCCTAACATTCACATCTTACATGATCGTACTACAACGATCAAACCAGAAAATCACCATTCATATACTACTCACTAATATTCAGACCAGTGGGCAAATGGCGAAATTCCAATAAGATCTGGTTCAGGATCCACTCCCGGATTCCACATGTGTTGCATTTAGTTGTCACATCTAAGTCTCCTCTAATCTGCGACACTTCCTTACCCTTTTTGTCTTCCATCACCGGGACACTTTTGAAGTCTACTGGCCAGTTATTTGGTGGAATGTCCTTCAATTTGGGTTCATTTGATGATTTTTCATAATCATACTTTTTCTTTTTTTTTTTTGCAGAAAACCATAGAGGTTATGTTATGCCTTTCCCAGTGTACCATATCAAGGGGTACACACACCCCTACGTCATTACTGGTGGTGGAAATTTTAGTGATTCAATTTTGATGGTGGCAGACAGATTTTTCCACTCTAAAGATATTATTTTTCCTCCGGGAATCTTTAGGAGTGAAAGTTTGAGACTAGGCCAGTAATCTATTTCTTTTTTTTTCCCCCAAATATGTTTGTTTTATTTTTTCAGTGTTACAAGATTAATTGTTCATGCACCACACCCAGTGTTCCATGCAATACACGCCCTCCTCAATACCCACCACCAGGATCGCCCACCCCCCCACCCCCTCCCCTCCAAAACCCTCAGTTTGTTGCTCAGAGTCCACAGTCTTTCATGGTTCATCGCCCCATCTGATTTCCCCCCATTCACCCTTCCCTTCCTTCTCACAATGTCCTCCATGTTTTTCCTTATGTTCCACATAAGTGGGACTATAAGATAATTGACTCTCTCTGCTTGACTTATTTCACTCCACATGATCTCTTCCAGTCCCGTCCATGTTGATACAAAAGTTGGGGATTCATCCTTTCTGATGGAGGCATAATACTCCATTGTATATATGTACCACATCTTCTTTATCCATTCATCTGTTGAAGGGCATTTTGGTTCTTTCCATAGTTTGGCAATTGTGGCTATTGCTGCTATGAACATTGGGGTACATGTGGTCCTTCTTTGTACTGCATCTGCTTCTTTGGGGTAAATACCCAGTTGTATAATTGCAGGGTCATAGGGTAGCTCTATTTTTAATTTCTTGAGGAATCTCCACACTGTTTTCCAAAGTGGCTGCACCAACTTGCATCCCCACCAACAGTGGAAGAGGGTTCCCCTTTCTCCACATCCTCTCCAACATTTGTTGTTTACTGTCTTGTTGATTTTGGCCATTCTAATTGGTGTAAGGTGGTATCTCAGTGTGGTTTTGATTTGAATCTCCCTGATGGCTAAAAATGATGAACATTTTTTCATGTGTCTGTTGGCCATTTGTCTGTCTTCTTTGGAGACATGAGAAGTGGATAAGTGTCTGTTCATGTCTTCTGCCCATTTTTTGATGTGATTATCTGTTTTGTGAGTGTTGAGTTTGAGTTCTTTATAGATCTTAGATATCAGACGTTTGTCTATAGTGTCATCTGCGACTATCTTCTCCCATTCTGTGGGTTGCCTGGTTGTTTTGTGGACTGTTTCCTTGGCTGTGCAGGAGCTTTTTATCTTGATGAAGTCCCAAAAGTTCATTTTCGCTTTTGGAGACATGTCCTGAAAGAAGTTGCTGTGTGCTCACTTTGGCAGCACATATACTGAAAGAAGTTGCTGTGGCTGATGTCGGAGAGGTTACTGCCTATGTTCTTCTCTAGGGTTTTGATAGATTCCTGCCTCACGTTGAGGTCTATTATCCATTTTGAGTTTATCTTCGTGTATGGTGTAAGAGAATGGTCAAGTTTCATTCTTCTACATATTGCTGTCCAATTTTCCCAGCACCATTTATTGAAGAGACTGTCTTTTTTCCACTGGATATTTTTGCCTGTTTTGTCAAAGATGATTTGACCATAGAGTTGTGGGTCCATATCGGGGCTCTCTATTCTGTTCCACTGGTCTATGTGTCTGTTTTTGTGCCAGTACCATGCTGTCTTGGTGATCACAGCTTTGTAGTAAAGCTTGAAATCAGGCAACGTGATGCCCCCAGCTTTGTTTTTCTTTTTCAACATTTCCTTCGCAGATGACATGATACTTTATATGGAAAACCCAAAAGACTCCCCTCCAAACTACTAGAACTCATACAGCAATTCAGTAATACATCAGGATACAAAATCAATGCACAAAAATCAGTTGCTTTCCTATACACTAACAATAAAAATACGGAAAGGGAAATTAGAGAATCGATTCCATTTACTGTAGCACCAAGAACCATAAGATACCTGGGAATAAACCTAACCAAAGAGGTAAAGGATCTGTACTCGAGGAACTATAGAACACTCATGAAAGAAATTGAAGAAGACACAAAAAGGTGGAAAAGCATTCCATGCTCATGGATCGGAAGAATAAACATTGTTAAAACGTCTATACTGCCCAGAGCAATCTGTACGTTCAATGCCATCCCGATCAAAATTCCACCAGTTTTTTTCAAAGGGCTAGAACAAACAATCCTAAAATTTATATGGAACTAGAAAAGACCCTGAATTGCAATAATCTGTTTCTTAATGGAATTCTTAGTCCTTATTTCTCCCCATAAAAACACACTGTCAACCTAGTGTATGATATTTGTGTACAGTTACTTTTGTCTTCAGTGTTATAGTACATATTCAAAGTTTTCTTGCAGTTTCGTTGGTGTCCTAAGCAGGTTCAGTGATCCGGGTATTCAAGGCTTTGGTTATTTTTAGGTTTCCCGTGTCAATAAAAACTGCTTTTGCAAATGCTTTAGAGCATGCTGTGTATTTGGTGTAGAAATCATGAAGTTAACAATTAACATGGGCCCCGGGGGTCTTTCAGTTTGAGTTCCAGGCTTTAGTACTCATGTTTCATACTGGGAAAAGTCATTGAACTCATCATTCACAAAGGTCAAAGCAGAGGAATGACCTCATGACTGACAGTTTTGTGTTCCAGATCATCGTGAATTCCTCTACCCTTCTGTTTGCAAAAGGAAAGTGGAATTTCCCCAAATTTCATTTGAATTAATCACATTTAACAGCTCTTTTGGGGAAAAAAAATCGATCTTATAAATCATGAGTCTCCCTTAACTGCCTGGGGATCCACTCCTGAGGTATTATCTAGGTGTATGTGGTCAGGCCTGAAAGGGATCTGGGTTTCATTCACTTACGGCCACACCTTTACGAAAGGCAGCATTTCTGCCGTTCTCTGTCTTTCCAATGCTGGATTGTTAAGAACTGGATCAATTTGAATGAAACTGCCATTACTGTGTCTTAATTTCAATATTTTCTGCTGTATCTTGTCTTCTTTGATACTCTAAAGCAGAAGAGGTTGTGTTATTTTAATTTAGCACCATTATCAAATTAAACAAAGGAGTATCTTACTTTGGTGATATCCTCCAGTGATGGAAGGGAAGGAATGTAGTACAAGCCTTATTGAGATCACATAGTTTACAGGGTGCATTCGAAAGGCATGCTTCCTCTCCACGTAAGTAATCCTACCAAGAAATCCACACTGACAGCTAAAAATCATCCTGCTTGCATATGACCTCTATTTGTTACTTAGATGAGATTAAGAAAAATTAAGCCATCCTCAGGGTCCCCTTTACCCCAAACTGCTCATAAATCCATCTATAATTTGGGGGAAAATAGATAAGGGGCAAAAATAGCTAACAGAGTCTATCACGGACATCAGATGAAATTCAAAGTCTGGCTTGTATTACAGCTATATTTCTGTACGCATGAATCTATGATGCTTCAGTTAAGGACCATGAACTATAAACTCAAGTTCCGTTTTCACTGCAACCTTGGTTAAGAAAGAGAAGCTATGAATACAGGCATTAATCATCTTAAAAGACCTTTGGCATGTGTGATGGTTTCTCTGACTTTGGTGTAAAAGAAAATGTTTTGAGCTTTTCACTTTCTATACCAGGTGGTATTACTGGTAACTTTTCCACAGCCCTTTGAGGAGAGACAGAGTGAGTTGGAAGCATATCAATATTAATGTTTCATAGAAATCTCCTCTTGGAGCCCCTGGCATACCAAAATTGATCAATGTTGAGTGAAACAGGGAGTCTATTTTGGAAGGATTTCCAACTTGAGTGACCATTTTTCTATTGGTAAACTGAAAATCCCTTATCTGAGGCAATGGGTTAACCATTAATAAGAAAAACACGGGCTCCTTCTCTAATTCTACAGTTCCCTTGTTGAACTTGGCCAATCACAGGTATGATGGCTCAATGCCCACTGAACCATTCCAACACCATTCTGGGTTAGATGTTGAAAACAATAACCTCAATTGTGTGCGTGTGTGTGTGTGTGTGGTGTGTGTGTCTCCCTCTCTCTTTATAATACATATATATATATGTCAGCACATACACATTCTCAAACACACACACGAGCTGTTTTCTGCATGGGCACATACTCTATAGCAATGTCCTTACTAGCATAATAAAAGTCCCTTTCAGTTCTCTCTTTAGCAGCTCCCCTTTCAGAGCCACACCACAGACTCTTTGTGCCCTAAGTTCACAGGAAGCATCCCAAGCATTCTTGCAAGTTCTGTGGCTTGGCTTATGCAGCTGGGAATAAAAGGTCCCTTGAATACAGATGGCAATGTTACATTCTAGCAGCTGCCACCAAAGGGTAGTGAACACCACACAGTTCATGCTTTGTAGCCCTACCTTCTGTGCCAAGGGAAAGATAAGAGAAATGTTCTTACTGGGGATTCCTTTTGGTCTGATTTATGAGAGGAAGGAACAATTCTTTTGATGATTCCCTGTGGCATGCAAAATGTTTGACTTTGATTTTAACTCCCAGGAATACATGAGCTTCTGTACAAGGTCATGTCTGAATTTTGAAACTAAAGGAATTGAGAAATGGCTCCGATTTGCATGGAGATAGCACTTTTCAGGTTTCAGAACTGATCCACAACTATCATGTGTACCCTTAGCAGTGATGGGTTAGAACCTCTGCTCTTAATGGATGCCAGAAAAGAACACTTTGGGAAAGGTCACCGGGGCTTAACCGGAGCTGGAGGAAGTGAGTGACTATATTTACAGTCCTAGAATGAAGCATATTTCAGCTTTCCATACAAAGAATGCTTTCTTTCAGCTTTTAACATGTCACTAAGGCAAGATGGGTAAGTTCTGAGGACTCACAGAGGGATTTGTTGCCAAACTGTAAATCCATACTCACATGTCATAAATTTCATGACTGGATCCCTCATTCCGCCCGGACAGCCTATGGCATAGAAAGTCTTTGGCCTGGCATAATCACACTGAACACAAAGCATCTACAGAATTTCACGGAATGAAAGAATGGATATTGAGCTTTATTTTTTTTTTTCTTTCCCCTTGAACTTTGTGCATTTAAAATAGGGATGCATACTCAGGAAGCTAAGAGCCTGAGGAAGTTACTAGCGGTGTAGACACAAAGCTTTTCACCCTTGGGTGGTGGGTATAAGTCTAGAGTGAGTCAGTGGTGATCAAGAGTAGATTGATGGGTTGTGTGTTTTCTTGTGAAAACAGTGTCTCCCCGTTGATAGTTACTATTCCACACATCATTACACTGACTGACACAAAATCCCACAAGTGAAAGGGAACTTGGAGACAATGTAGTCTAACTTCCTCATTTTACAAATATCAAAAATAAGACTGGGAAAAGATATATGACTCACCCAAGGTCACAAAAGCTAGTGATGTCAAAGCTGGGAATAAAATCAAGGTTTCCTGATTCATATTCCAGTGTTTGTTCTCTTTAAAAATCCGCAAGACTTAATTGAATGTCATAGATTATTTCCCTGAAATGCATAAGATGTCTTTTTGCCACATAAAAGTACTTTACTTAGGTGGAAAAATGAAGCAAATGTTGTATAATGTGTGAATGGGGGCTGGGGGCAAAATAGCATTTGTAGCGACCCAGGGGGAACTATTTCTGAATGGCCAGCCTGCACATTAGAGTCACGTGGGAGAGAGTTCTGGTTATCCAGGGCAGTTATCCAAAACTATAGTCTGGTTATCCAAACTATCACAAAACTTAGGAGCTGAAGACAACAGCCATTTTCTTAGATTTCACAATTTTGAGGGACAGGAATTTGAGTGAGGCTTGATCTGGTGATTCTTCCACTCCATGTGGGAGTAGAAGTCATACCACTGGGATGACTTGGTGTATTAACTGGCAACTGGTCTGGCAGTTGGGAGGATGAAAAATGGCCTCCCTCACTTGTTTGGTTCACTGATGGGAACACAGGGGAGTCTGGACTCAGCCAGTCTCTCTTCTCATGCAGTCACAGGGGATCTCTACACAGTTTTCTTACCTGGTAGCTCAGGGTTCAAGATCAGATAGAGACTGACATTGCTTTTAAAAACTGGGCCCAGAACTGGCCTGATTTTGTTTCTGTCATTCTCTATCCGTCAGAGTAGTCACAGACAAACCAAACCCAAAGGGAGAGGAAAGAGATCCCATCTCTTGGTGGGAGGAGTATCAAAGGCTTTGTGGCCATCTTTAATCTACCGCAGGCCATCCTCTAACCACTAATTATTTCTATTCCTCCCACATACAAAACACACTCCCTCCCACCCATGAGCTCCAAGGGCTTCATCTCATTACAGCAGCAGGCTTAGATTAGAGATCCAGAATCTCATCTTCTAAATCAGGTCTAAGGAACAAAATGGCTACTCGGGCGTGATTCTCTCCACCTGAAGCCCTGTCGGCCAAAAAGCCAAGTTTCCTATCCCATATGCCGCAATGGGATAAAATGGTCACACCAAAATAGAAATTCACAGGAGACATTCAAGTTCAGAAGTGGGGTGAGGGACAACAGGAGTCACAGAGAAGTAACTCGTCCATGAGTCTGAAATACAACTGGTCCCACGTCACGAATTCCTTGAATAGGTCCTGATTTAATAGGGTCTGGAGCAGAGTCCACACCCTGGCATTTTGCATTGGCTCCCCAGGTGATTCTAATGGGGAGACAGAGTTGGAAATACTGACCTAGGAAGTTCAGCTGGCACTTTTAGTGTGGAAAAAAATGGAAATACTTGAAAAGTTCAAGTGTGCTCTCATTTCTGGCAGCATCTCACCTTTTATAAAAATGCATTTATAAAAATGCCCTCCGACCAGATCTACTGAACTCAAAATCCTTTTAATAAGTCTGCTACCTTCCCAAATGATTTCCATTCAAATAAAAGTTTAAATGCACTGGATTTACCTCTTCATAAAGCTATATTTTGTGATTTTTTTAAAGAATGTGGTGGTGTTGCACATCCCACAGTGTGCTGATAAACGTTTAACAACCAGCTCTTCAGGGAAGAAAAATGCTTGATTTGTACCGAATGCCCATTTCTCTAGTGTAAATACGCCCGCACTGGCTATTTCATGTGCAACATGACATCACACTCCTGCAAAATTCCTGAACATCTACAGTCACCTCTCAAGAGACAGCACACGCTGACTCTGGTATACCATGGCTCACATCTGACATGAAGTGAAAAACCACAGAAACAACACAGGAGCAGAAGCTTCGAGGTAAGTCTGTCTTTAGTAAAAATTCTGATTCTGCAATTTATTTGTTGCAAGACCCTGGGTTAGTTTTCTAAGTCCCAATTTTTACACAAGTAAAATGGAGATAATAATCCCACTTTGAAGGGTTAAGTTTCCCCTCTTTTTCCCAATCATATATTCCCAAAGCACTCTGTATTTCCTCTATTATAAGACATTCCACATCCACATGACTTACTCACCTGCTCTCTTCACCAGCCTGGAAGCCACATAAAGCAGAGTCTTTCCTTGCTTTTGGACTCCTATCCCTGGTGATTAGCAAAGTGCCTGGCATATAGGAAGGGCTCAATAATCACATGTTGACCAAATAAAGGAACATATGTGTCCTACTCTTTCCTTCTTCACCCACGGCAGACATTAATAACAAATCATGACACTTGGCTGCTAGATGACAAATCATTTGAGAAAATGGCACTGTAGGGAGCCTCTACCCAATGAGCTGGAATTAGCACTTGCCATAAACCTATTTTCCCACCCTGTTATAAACTCTGCTAATAAAGGATCCTGAGCCTCAAAAAAAAAAAAAAAAAAAAAAGACCACTAGGGCTCCGAAACCAACTACATTAACAGTTCTGATGAAAAAGAAAATCATGTTTTATAATTTGGATAGGACTTAGACTATACTGCCTGAAGAGGAGAGAGGAAAAAGAAGATAAAGGAATAACTGGTAACTATTCTATTCTCCATGACAGTAATGCCAATCCACATCCAATTATCCTGTGGTCATTTTGGTCTCAGACGAATTTGGCTCTGCCAGCTCTAAGCTAAGACAGTGGGGTGAAACAAGGGGACACGAAGCCAGGCACCAGATCTATCCCTGACACCAGCCTCGGAGCTCAGGTCCTCATAGCCAGCGCAGGGTCCACAGGGGAAGGTGGCAGAGAAGACTTGGACCTCAAGAGAAAGCTCTCTGGAGAGACAAGCCCCCTTTCAGAGGAGAGCTATAATCATCCTCAACTACGGAATTCTTACCTGTTCTGCTCCCAAATTTCACAGTACCTGACATCTCTTTTCCTACTTAGTGTAGTTTATCTGCATTAGAGATTATATACCACGTGTGCCATTGCTCAGCAAATACTGAATTTTCAGATTTCCTAGGCACTGAGTAAATAAATTGCAAAAAACAAACAAACAAACAAACAAACAAATATAGACCTTGCAATCCGCTTAGGAGAAACAGCACTTACATAAACAACTGCGTGTAAGGTTGAAAGTGATGTTTTATTAAATAACTTTTCATAGACTCTTCAGAGAATTCTGAGAGAATGGGCCTAGTTCCAGCTGAGGGCAGGGATGGGGGCTTGTAGATGGTAGAAGAAGGCAGAGGGAGGTACAGGGGACAGAAACACATGGGCGCATGGGTACCTCGACGGCGTGAGACGCAGCTGAGACGTGGCTGAGTAGGTAGAGGGTATGGCAGGGGACGTGATAGAAAAAATTAGGAAATCTTAAATGCCAGGCTAAGGTATAAGACAGGTCAAAGATTTTTAAACACAAAAAGTGACAGTTACGACAAAGGCTTCAATAAAAGTCACCAGGCAGTAATGAGTGACAAAGACAGCAGAGGAGACAATTATAATAATCTAAAAATGAGGGCTTGATTTTAAGCAAGAGATTGTTCACCGACTTGAGACCGGATTCGGAGAGCAAGGGAAAAAGTCAATACGACTCTGAAGTTCAGGGACTGGGTGGCGGGAAAAACCATCCGTCCATTCACCACATAGTCATTCCGTGCTTGCTCTGTGCCAGGCATGGCTCTCAAGAGTATTTAGTACTGAATAAAACAGATAGAATCCTGCCTTATGGCGTTGACCGAGTCCTGCCTTACGGAGTTCCTAAGCTAGTCAGGAATTCAGACCACAGACAATGGAAAGATGAAACGCCCAACATCACAAGTGGTGAGAAGAGCTACAGTGGAAGTTGACAGGGACGGGAGAGGAGACAGAGGAGGGACCTACTCAGACAGGGTGGTCTGGGTAGATTCTCTGTGCAGGAGCCCAGAGGGATGAGGAGACATGCATAGAAAGTGGCTGGGGCTGGGAGGCACCCTAGGAAGGGGGCGGTATGCGGCGAAGTTCCCAAGCCTAAGAGAGGGCCGATGCCACAGTGGAACATGGGACTGAGGAAAGGCAAGGTGGCTGGGAAGACGCTACAGCGGGCACCAAGAAGATATCAAAGCAGATGATGGAAAGACAGGGCCTGAGCTCAGAAGAGAGGCTCACTTGCATGGAGGCAACAGGGGAAGAAGTGCATGAGGTGGGGAGTGCTCAGGGGAGGGATGGAAGAGTTATCAGCACATATGATATTAGAACCGGATGCACAGAATCCTGGGGTGGGTGTGCAGGGTCCATCCCGGGAGTCCTCAGGGGTCACGAGTCCAGTCTGTGAGTTAAGAAACAGGACCAAGGAGACAAAGGATAGAGAGCTGCTAACAGACAAGTTCACGTGGGGATGTCAGAGGCGCAGATAGTCGGAGAGGGCAGAAGACCAGAGAGGGAATGAGATCAAGCAGCAGCATCCGGTTTAGCCCACACCGTCCACTGCACCAGAGCCCGGAGAAGCACTGCTTGGCACCGACAAGAGCAAAGGATGGAGCCTCAGGAAATAGAGGAAGGGGCTAGAGCCAGATGCTGGCCAGGCTGAGGCGGACACAGATGGCTCTGGTGGTGAGGAACGTGAGCTGGAATTCCCTATTTCAGCTGTTTTGTATGAAAGCTAGTCCTGCCCAACTCCAAATGCATGATGTGTTCACAGAAAATGCTGACCTTTTGTTCTCCCATGAGTGAGCAGAGCAGGGATAGAGAAGGGAGTTGTTCTGGAGAAATCTACCACTAAATTAATGGTTCAGAAAGGCTAGGAGTGTGATGACAGCTGCTTTTTCTCACACTTTTCTTTCCTGTTCTTGGAGACACTCTTTTCCCATAAGCTTTGCTGATTGTTGCTAAAGAACAACACAGCACATGCAAACTTTTAAATCTGGAAGAAAAAGAAATAGAAATTCCTCTTTGGCACAGTGCTTTAGACGGCAACAAAGCCATGAGGAGGAATTTAACAGTGTGTCGTGTGTGGGACTCCCTGCAGAGGAGGTGTACCAAAAGTCAAGTATCCTTAAAAGATATTTGGGGAGCCACAGAAGGCTAACAAAAATGGTTGTCTTTTTTTTTTTTTTTTAAGATTTTTTTCTTTATTTGAGAGACAGAGGATGAGAGAGAGCATGAGAGGGGAGAGATCAGAGGGAGAAGCAGACTCCCCACTGATGCGGACTCCATCCTAGGACTCCAGAATCATGACCTGAGCCTAAGGCAGTTGCTTAACCAACTAAGCCAGCAAGGGCCCCCCCAACAATGGTTGTCTTTGCCTTTCAATGGAAGCACCGCTGATGTGCAGACTGTGATTTCCATACAATACAGATCAGGATCTGAACTTAAATGATGCCGTCACATTTTCTACTTTCACTGTGCTCTTGGAAATTCTTATAGAAACTGAAGAAAACAACGTCACTGAGTACTTATCTGGTCTGTATCCACACGTGGACTTGGGCGTTTTGTCTCAGTTCATAAAATACCTTAAAACTGTAACACCTTATTTTTATAAGCTGACAACAACTTAAATTACAATTCAATAGAATTCCTAAACTTTACATATTATTTCTCCTTCCCCTCACATTTTAGGTTATCGCTGTTACAATCTAACTATTTTTAATACTGTATAACTAGTAACAAACTCTAGTAGTTGTGGTTATTTTTACTACATTCATGAATGTAAGCAAATTAAGCACCACCATTACCATATCACGCGATCTAACTTTGACTATGTATTTTCCATTACCAGTGAGTGTTTACGATGTTACTTTGTGGTGGCCTGGGGGGAGGGGCAGTATGGGTCAGTGTGTAGCCGCTCCTCTTACCTTTCTAATGTGGTCTTTCTTGGTCTCTGTGGTACAAGGAGATGCTTCAGCTCCACCTTCATGTTCTAGGATGCTACCTTGCTCATGGATAGTTATTGATCATTGTTCTTGAGAGGGGGAGTGAGGTCAGGAATGACCTATGTCGCCATCTTGGTAACATCTTTCTCTCAGTACAGCTCCTGTCACCCTATGAAGCAAAAATGTTCTGTTTCCATATTTCTTCAGTCTAATCAGTAACTTTAACTACTGTTCTTTCCCATCCCAGAGGATGAGACAGAATGCAGCAGTCTTTTTCTTCAACACTTCATCAAGGCTTACTCACCTTATTAATAAAAGCAAGCACTATGCAGTTTGTACCCAATCACTGGGGCTACCCAATTTTTCAACTGTCTAAACAATACGACTTAGAATTTATTGATATAAACTGTCAAAAGATAACCTGAGGCACAGTAAAAATTTCAAGAGTTTATATGAGCAAAAATCGATTCCAACAGGGCAGCACAGACCCAGAAGTGGTTAGGTGCGCTCTACCAACAGAAGCTCAGAGAGGAGGGACGCCTGGGTGGCTCAGTTGGTTGGGCAACTAACTGCCTTTGGCTCAGGTCATGATCCCGGCATCTTGGGATCGAGTCCCGCATCGGGCTCCTTGCTCCGCAGGGAGCCTGCTCCTCTCTCTGCTTCTGCCTGCCTCTCTGCCTGCTTGTGTTCTCTCTCTGTTAAATGAATAAATAAAATCTTTAAAAAGAAGAAGCTCAGAGAGGAACTTTTACAGAGAAAGGGCAGAAGCAGAGTAAGGAAATCATTGACTGGCTCTATCTTGAAGCCGAGTTGGCTGTTTGTGATTGCTCGTCCTCAGCTTTCAACGCCATAACCTTGAGGCATTTACAGCCCTAGGTTTTGGTTTGCTCACATAGGCCACCAGGCATTAGAGCTACCTCAGACTAACAGCCCCCTTGTTTAATTAATTTAACCATACATAATGCAAAAATGTAATACTCTTTCACTCACACATTATTTCACACAAACAAGTTCTTTCTCTAATTATGTTGGAACCATTTTATACTCAAGGGTTATACATTTTACTTTTTAAGTTTTCCTATATCAAGCCCCAAGAGAGTGCTAGATCATTTTTTTTAAAGATTTTATTTATTTATTAGAGAGAGAGAGACTGAGAATGAGAGGGGAGAAGGTCAGAGGGAGAAGCAGACTTCCCGCAGAGCCGGGAGTCCGATATGGGACTCGATCCCGGGACTCCGGGATCATGACCTGAGCCGAAGGCAGTCGCTTAACCAACTGAGCCACCCAGGCGCCCCAGTGCTAGATCATTTTTACATAGGGAAGTAGCCTAGTTCTCCAGATGTAAGTAAACTTATCACTAAATCTTTAAGAAGTAGCTAATAAGAACAAAAAAGGAGGGCAAAGAAGTTAAACTGGTGAAATTGGTGAAGCAGGCCCCTCTCCTCCCCCATTGCTGATATGAAAAAAAGGAGGGTTATGTCCAGAATCATCCTCTAGTTCACTGAGATGGTAGGGACAAAATACGGAACCTTCACAAAAGGCCTAGGGTGTAGTTGGATAAGCGATCGTCTAGAAGATTCTGGGAGAGATGAGTTTAATGATCTGGGAGGGGTGTCCACGAAGGAGAGAGGAGGAAAAGAAGGAAAGTTTCTCTCAAGTGAAAGGAAGGTCAGCCATCTCAGGAGCTCAGTTCCTGTTCCAGGACAAATGCTTGTGGTCCTAGTAACAAGTAAAAGGGGCCTGGCCTCAAGGTCCATGTGCAAGAAGAGCTATAGCAGAGGTGAGAACCAGCCCCCTACATGGAAGGTAGACTTTCCAGGCCAGGAGGGCTGCTGGGCATGACTCCTTCACCCTGTAATAGCCATGCCGTGGCCAGATAAGGAAAGAGCCACTGAGTCTCCACATTGAGATATGAAGCGTGGAGACTTGCAAAGATGTGGGGGAGGAGGAAACTCCTGGAAAGGACTAGTTTATCTTGATCTTATAGAGTGACCCTATCCTGAACCTCATGGGAAGAATCAAGTCAGAATAAGCTAAACTCCAGAATTTCGGTGGCCCTATCATAACAAAAGTTTCTAGGTCACTCATACCAGTTTCCAAAGCAGGTTTCGGCCACAGGCTCTGCAGCCATATTCACTCGGGCAGCTAGGCTGATAAAGGGCCCATCGCACCACGAAATTCCAAGCTCACCCAAGGCTGGGAAGGGAATTATAGGAACTGTATACTCGCTCATATATGTTCCTCCTGGAAGTGATGCACGTCACTTTGGCTCACATCTTACTGGTCAAGGTAAATCATGTGGCCACAGTTAATTTCAGAAGGGCAGTGAGTACAATCCTACCATGTTGGGAGTGGATGGGGGAACTTTTTTGTGACCAACAGTAATGACTCCCACCGAAACCATGGAAAATACCAGTTTCCCCCCAAAACACTGATCTACCTATTCAGTAGGGTGAAAAATCTTTTCTCCAGAAGTGCAACACTGATTGAAAACTGATTGCCTGCTCGATTTCACATCACCATTGACTATCACCAAATATTAAATAAAAAGATTCAGATTTAAAACATGTTTTAATCTTATTCATCAATTTTACTACAATAAATGGTTAAATGGTAAATTCTCCATAGCTAAGTCTTCCCAGAACACTCTGAGTAGGTACTCCTCTTGTTCGCTCTCATTTCATCCTATTAATTCCCTTCATAGACTTCATAATATTTGTAACTATTCATTTTTCTATGTACTCATTTGTTTAAAAATTTTCAGTAAGTAATATTGGTTCAAATCTTGTCCTAATTATAGAAGACCTAAAATATATAAATATCACTCTCCAAATACTGTTTGCCATCCATGGCTCATTACTTATTGGTAGGGTACTCAATAAATCCTGACTATTGCAGGTTGATGATGATAGTAAATAAAAGGGAAAATAGTTTTCCAAGGCCATTTCATGAAAAAAAAAAAAACAATTATGTATGTCATTGAAACCTGAATTATTCACTAAATAAATTAGTTTATGATGATGAACTTGAGTTTAAAAAAAAAAATTTTACACTCGATATCCTCTTGTTAAGGGTATGAGAATAGACTTTGGTAATACAGGTGCTTCGGACCCAGCAAAATCTTTCCCTTCCCTATCATGACTAAAAGTATCAAAAGAATATACGGGAGCATGGGTGGCTCAGTTGTTTAAGTGTCAGACTCTTGACTTCAGCTCAGCTCATGATCTCAGGGTAATGAGATCTGACCCCACCTCAGGCTCCATGTTCAGGGGAAAGTCTGCTTGAGAGTCTCTTTCCCTCCCCTACTGCCCTTCCCCCACCTTTCAACTAAACAAATAAATCTTAAAAATAAATAAATAAATTAAAATACAGAAAACCCACATCAGCCTTGGAAAACAGGAAAGAGTATTATCAGGACTTTATTGAATTTCTAATGGGTTGCAGATAGAAGCAAATTAAAGGGAACCCCTGGGTGGTGACTTGGAAGCTTCTTTACTGAAAAGAAGAAATAAGTGAAGAGAACTTGTACCCAAATGTTCATACAACATTATTCATACTAGCCAAAAGATAGAAACAGTTCAAATGTCCATTAACATATAAACAGATAAACAAAATGTGGTATTCGTAAAATGAAATATTATTTGGCTGTAAAGAAAATGAAGTATTGATAGATGCTAAGCATGGATGAACTTCTAAAACATTGTGCTAAGTAAAAGAGGCCACTCACTATATGACTCCATTCATGTGAAAAGTCCAGAATGGGGAAATGTATTTTTTCCCCATTTCCCCATTGGGGAAAGTAAATTAGTGGTTGCTTTAGGACTTGGTTGGGGGAAGCGGGGAAAATGGCTAAAGGGTACATGTTTTTTTTTGAGATGATGAAAATATTTTAAAATTGGCAGTAGTGGTGGCTGCAAGTATCTATGCATAGACTAAAAATCACTGAATTCTATACCTTAAATGGGTGAATCGCATGGTATATGAATTATTTTTTAATAATGCTGTTAAAAATTTAGGAGGAAGGGAAAGGAAACTCAGGAAACCTTAACACTACTTCTAAGACTGGCTGAGGGTAAAAGGCGGGAGGGAGGGGGGGGCTGGTAAATGAAGCCAGCTCCCTTGAAACCTTCCTGATGCAGATCAGGAGCATTCTACAGAAACAACACAGAAGGCCTGGGGCCAAACACAGCCCAAGCAAAGAGAAAGCGTACAGGTCCCGGATGCCTCTGTAATGCTGTGGAACTCTTCCTGATGTGTAGGCAAGAGGCAGGGCAGAAGGCTGGGCCAAAGAGCAAACAATGTTCAGAAGCTGACTCTCTGTGCAGTTGCTTTACCAAACACAGGGCAGAAAGTACTGGAAAGAGTCTCGTTTGGGATTGACCATGGCCTGAGTCTTTGGCCACTATTTAGCGGTCTTTGGCTACTGTATTATAACACAGACGTGTAACCTCCCTCCACCCGGTCCCCCAGTTTGTGATCAGAGAGGAGGTTTCTAATGACATCCAGGCTCTTAGGGGTCTTTGGCTACATAATTTTCCAAACCCTTAGTAAGTATCTAGTGTATTTGCTTTGAGGAAGTTCTGCGTGTCAGTAACCACACCTAAATCTCTTTCCTAGTCATAAATCCCAAACCTAACTTATTTTTTTCCACTCTTTCTCTATTTAATGGTGGCAATTTGGGCAGGCTGGGGAAGGAATACCACACCTTTCAGGAGTTCTTTGCCTTGGAATGAGTCTTCAAGGGCTTTCATTCCTCAAAATCGTCTCTTTCAACTTTTGAGCCCAAAGGCAATCAGCTTTTCCTACTTAAAAGCTCCAAAGTCCTAGTCTCTGCTTTCTTCCTTTCTTTCAAGCCACACAGTTATTACTTGGGCTTTTGCTTCTAAAACCTTAAAAATGTAGCCCCTGTCAACTACCACACTGTACCCACATTCTTTTAGCCAATTTCTTCCCTTAGAACTAAGAGCTCAGCAGGCATTGTATCTATCTTTAGTCACTGACAAAAATTTTCCCAGACATTTTGCCGTTGCCAATCTCGGGTCTCCGTCCCCCAGCCTTTGAGATCAGTTTCCTTGCTGCCCACTCCCCAGTTATAAAGATAGTACTACATGGTTTAGTTTGGGGTTATGGTAGCACCCACTTTCTTTACATTTCTTGGATTCATTCACAGTAGCTGCCATGACGTTAGCATCTGAGTGGCTTTCCATAACATCAGTTTATTTCTCTCTCATATATAGTCCAACAGGCAGTAGAGGGGCTCTGTTCCATGTAGGAATTCAGGGACTCGGTCTATAGAGACCGCCATTTCAACTGTGGTTTACAAGGCTGCCGTGGAAATTGCCTGCAGACCAGATAGGGCAAAGGGGTCATGGCTGAGAAGTACGAGCACTTCGCTGTCACCATATTCTGTTAGCTGGAACCCAGTCACGTGTCCACGCTGACACTCAGGGAAACTGCAAACCCAGCAAGAAAACCAAATGGGCATGGAGATGGCTACACAGTGTGTGAACTCCTCCTATTAATTCCAGAGATTTTCAGATAGGACTCAATGAAAATATTGGCAAAATCTCTAGATTTTCAATAAGAGACAGTTAAATTAAACAAGAAAAGTGATACAGACACAAAAAAAAGAAAGCAAAAAGTACACACACAAAAAAGAAAGCAAGGTGGTCATCCTAGCATCAGACTAAAGGTATCAAGGCAATTGGCATTAAATAGAAAAAGCACTTGAGGAAGTGAATTGCATCAAACTCTATAAAGAGATAATTGGAAGCATAAGAAAAAAGATGGTCAGATGTATTATACTAGTGAAGTTTTTAACAGTCTATGCTTTAGTTACTGGCAGGCGAGAAAGCCAAAAATAAAGATATGGAGTATTTAAACAACATATTGAATAAAGTCAAACCAAAAATCCATTCCCTTAAGTAACTCTTGGGTCTAAATGATCAAAACCACTGTGTGATTTATATTCTTTAGGCCTCAGGGAACAGAGACTCGCTTAAACCATCAGTCTGTGCGGGGATGAATTGGCAGATGGACTTGGAAGAACGCAGGGAGCACTAGGGAAGTGGAATCTAACAGAAACCCACCAACAGGAGCGATGCTAGAATTGGGGGACCTCCAGCGTAGGCAGGAGGTGACCTAAGCAAGGGGCCGGCCGACTGAAAATACGGCTCTTGCTCTAGTGCTCCTATGAACAAACTCAGTTCCCCTCCTCTGGCTGCTTCTTCCCGCCATCAACTGGGTTCCTCTCTCTCCATATCTTGCCTTTATCTCACAGTTTCTGCTATTTTAATGAATGTGCCCTAAACCCAGACCTTTATAACCTCTCCGTTCCCGCACTATAAGATGACTTCCATATTGTTCCCGGGGCTGTCTCTTCCTCTGAGGATTTTTTAGTTCAAATTCTTAAGAAATGAAAAAAAAAAAATTCTTGAGAAATGGAACCTCATTAACTAGCACATCCTTTGCTTATGAGACCCCACCGTAGGTCCCTGGCCAGCCTGTGGATTCTCTGGGGCCTCTAAGTACACCGTGCCCAACAAGCAAAGACAGAGGAGGGTATAAAATATGGATGCCTGATTGCTGCCCTTTCTGAAAAGACAGAGTAGACTGCCCAGGAGGAGTTATAGGCACAGCAAACTGGATAATAATTTGTTTCATGAACAAATGAAGAACTTGCTAGGATCAGGTGTTTTGCTAGCTGCTACACACGTTGTCTGGGACACCTATAAAATACTATGCCATTTTCCAAAATTCACATTTACAGACATGGAGAGAGAGCCACGATACAATGTTGATTAAAAAAAAAAAATCCGATTGTAAAACAGGATTATTCTGTTCTCTGAAAAATAAAGTATTTGTATGCATAAAAAAAATTCTAATAAGATATATATAAGATACAAACATGTTTCATCATGGTTTTCTCTGGGTAGCAGGTTTGCGGTGATTTTAATTTCTTCCTAAATCTTTCTGAAGTGTCTGCACACATCTAACATTAAGTTTATACTGGTATTTCTTTTTTTACAATCAGGATAATAAAGCTATTTTTATTATGGGATGGGGAACCTTAAAATATGCATACCTTTTGACCTAATAAATCCATTTCAAAGAACTTCTCCTAAGAGAATAATTGGAGTTATGCTCAAAGATATTTTTATAAGAACATTTAAAGGGTTCCCCCCCCCAGCCCTTTCTAAAAGGAGAAGCTATTTAACCTTTCAAGGCTCCATGGTCTCTCTATAAATGTGGCTGAAAAATGAGCCTTCACATTTCCTCGGCTGGTCTCAAGAAAATTCAGTAAAACAAGCTAACCACTGGTATTGAGACCAAATAACCTAAAGATACAGGCAAGAATATCCCCATTGCATGGTCAGGGAAACAGAGACAGTGAATGCTGGATACTTTACAGAGAAAAGCAATTTTTCTCACGCCAATATCAGGAAGACATTTCTTTTTCCAGATACCAAGTATTCCTAAGCTTTTTTTGTTGTTGTTGTTATGAAAATTCGTTTCAGAAAAGAATTTGAAACTAATTTTTACAAAAGCATAGAAGACAGATAACAACAAAGTGATTCTCCACTGGCATACTAAATACAAATTCCTCCTCCCTCCATCCCAAGATGTGTATCAGAAACTCTGAGATGTGACCCAGGATCAGCATTTCAACAAGCATCCCAGGTGAATTTTATGGCAGTGGTTTTAAGAGGACACTGTGAGAAATACTGCCTTAACTTGCTGTCTCGGGCACAGACATTTACATATTAACAAGAACCAAAGCCTCAACTTAGAGGAACGGAGTTGATATCCGTTTCTGGCAGCATAGTGGGAAAAAAACCCGAAAATCCTGTATAAGATGTCTTTTAGCATCTTTTTAAATTTGTCGATAAGCTGTCCAGAAAGCAAGAAACCAAAAAAAAACTAAATTTAAAACAAGAAGCCAGGAGAAGCAGAGCACGTAGGCTGGCTTTTGCCCTGAGGGATTTGCCAAACCCAGAGAAATTGAGCACTAGTTTTTATCCACAAAGGGGTTCAGGGTGGAAGAGACAAAGTTCTTTATAAAAAGATAGTGGGGATGCTAAAAAGAGATCTCCACTGAAGCTGGGGTTCATCAGGACTCCTCAGTTAAGTTGCCTAGGAAAAAAACTGCTCTCGTCGCTGGATAATGTAAAGAAAAATACCTCTCTCAAACTGTGGGGATGGTGGGAAGGAGGAAAAGCCCCCTTTGGATATTCTTAACCACAGGCCATATTTTATGTGGCTTTACACTATCTAGGTCATCCAAAACATCTTAAGGTGAATATTGGGTTTAAAGTGGTTTGGGGGCCACCTGGGTGGCTCAGTTGGTTAAGCGACTGCCTTCGGCTCGGGTCATGATCCCGGAGTCCCGGGATCGAGTCCCATATCGGACTTCCGGCTCTGCGGGAAGTCTGCTTCTCCCTCTGACCTTCTCCCCTCTCATTCTCAGTCTCTCTCTCTCTAATAAATAAATAAAAATTAAAAAAGTAAAAATAAAAAATAAAGTGGTTTGGGGGTTAGTCGTTGACCAGGAGCCAGGCAGAAGCAAAGAGAAAATTCTCTCTGATGGAAAAGAAACCATTTTGGGGGCACCTGGCTGGCTCAGTCAGTAGAGCATGCGACTCTTGATCTCAGGGTCATGAGATCAAGCCCCAACTTGAGGATAGGGTCTTTAAACAAAAAAAAAAAGGCACACAGGAAACCATTTTTTTTTTTTTACAGGAAACCATTTTTGACCCAGGTACAAAAAACTGGCCAAGATAGTTTTCAAAAAATGGGCTCATATAAAAATCTCTCCTATACATACAAATATAGAAGATGTCAACATCATACTATATTGCTGTATTGACAAATCCTGATGGCTTGATCTTTAACATAGGTGCACAATTTCACCATCTCTATCTTCACCCCCCCACCCTAGTTTGAATTATCATCATGTCACCTGTATTATATGTTTGGGCTCACAATTTTAGATATATGTAAACAAAGAAATCTAAAGCATGATCTTAAGAACACTGATTTATAATAGCATCAGAAACATAGAGCTACACATCTAACAAAAAAAAATGTGCAAGGCCTCCACAGGGAAAATTACAAAACGCTATTTCAAGGATAAAAAATTAATCAATGTAAAGCTAAGATCACATTACGAATTGGTTAACTCAATACTGTAAAGAGGCCATTATCCTAAAATTTATAAAGTCCACGCAGTGCAAACCAAAATCTCAAAAGATTTACTTGTAATTTTTCCTTTTGTATGTATATATGTGGGTAGGTACATAACCAGACAAGCTGTGTTTCAAATGCATGTGGAAAAATGAACCAAAAGTATTGAGGGTCATCTTGATAAACAATTGGGTTGGAAGTAGAAGAATTTACCCAATCAGATGTCAAGAATTATTATATAGCTTTATCAGTTAAAACACTGGAATATGAGTCAGGGATAAAACACAACAGAGTGCACCTGTTGTTTATGGCAGAGAGGGATTATGGAACAGAAAAGAAAGGATGGACTTTTTTAAGAATGGTCCTGGAGGCTTTGTTTATCCACAAGGAAAACCAATCAAATTGCATCTCTTCTTCACAGCTTATGTGAAAGTCAGTTCCAGGTGAATTAGAAAGACTTAAGTGAGAAAGATAATACTTTAACATTATAGAAAAAATAGGAGAATATCTTTATGACTGTGAGATAGAAAAACAGAATTTAGAATGAGGCTAAATAGCATCAGCCATAAAGAAAAGTCGTGGCAAATATCAACTATATTACAATTAAGTACTTCAGTATGTTGAAGGACACCAAAAATTAAGTAAAAATATAAGCTATCAACCAGAAGAAGGTTATTTGTGACAAATATAATGGATAAAAATTTAATATTCAGAATATGTAAAGAAATTTTACAAATTTTAAAAAAAGAAAAACAGTTAAAACTTGAATGGACATTAATATACAGAAAATATACCAATAAATTTGGAAATATCAGCTTACTGGTAGTAAGAAAAATGCAAATTAAAGCTACAGTATGGTAGTATTTCAGAAAACCAAAAATTAAAAACTCTGAAAATAACAAGGAACAGTGATGATTTTAATACTTATATACCTCCAGTGGACATTTAAATTGGTGCAACCACTTTGGAAAATAATTTGGCATTTCCCAGTAAATTTGAAGATTCACAAGACCTATGATCCCACCTCTTCTCTCCTAGGAATAAATCTAGAGAAAGTCTTGCACATATTTACCAGAAAACCCATGCAAGAATATTCATAGCCGCACTGCTTTGTGATAGCAAAAATCTAGAAACAATACAAATAGCCATCAATTGTAGTATAAAACTCAAATTGTGGCCTATTCAGTCAATACAATTATATAGAGCAATGAGATGAACTATAGATACCTGCAAGAATATGGATGAATTCCAAGATATAACATTGACTTTTTAAAGTTTCAGAATACAGTATGATTCCATTTATATGACGTTCAAATATAGATAAGACCAAACAATATGTATTACAGGGAAAGAAATATAAAGGTAAAATCTTAAAGAAAAGCAAGGTGATGATCAATACAAAAGTTGGGAATATAATTTTCCCTGAAGGGGGAAGAACCTGCAAAGGACTTTAAAGGTGATGATAAACTATTTTTCAAACCAGATGCATGGTATTATTGTTTATTTTATCTTATACATGTTTCATATACTAGTTTACATCTTTCATTTGAAACCACTTTCTGCTATGATATACTCTTCAACAAAGTGAATTTCTATTAGGGTATTTCAAATTTCATAAGCAATTGGGAGAAAGAGTTAAAAGGGACTCAGGGTCACCTGGGTGGCTCAGTCAGTTAAGGAGCTGTCTTGGGCTTGGGTTACTATCCCAGGATTCCGGGATGGGGTCCCTGATGGAGTCCCCTGCCCCATGCTGGTCAGGCTCCCTGCTCAGTGAGAAGTCTGCTTCTTCCTCCTCCTCTCTCTTCTCCCTCCCCCTGACTTGTGCTCTCTCGTGCTCTGTCTCAAATAAATAACATCTGAAAGAAAGAAAGAAAGAAAGAAAGAAAGAAAGAAAGAAAGAAAGAAAGAAAGAAAGAAAGAAAGAAAGAAAATGGATTCAGAGAACCTTCTTGTCCCCCCAACCAATGGGCATGAGGAAAGTCTGCCTTGCCAGAGACAGGTCTCTCTAACTCTCCTGCTCTCTCGCCCTTTTTTTTTTTTTAAAGATTTTATTTTATTTATTTTAACAGAGAGAGAACACAAGCAGGCAGAGAGGGCAGGCAGAGGCAGAGAGAGGAGCAGGCTCCCCGCCGAGCAAGGAGCCCGATGTGGGACTCGATCCCAGGACGCCGGGACCACAACCTGAGCCGAGGGCAGCTGCCCAACCAACTGAGCCACCCAGGCGTCCCTCTCTCGCCCTTTTTAAAACCTAGAGTTTCAGATACACTCTCCCACTCTCCTACTGCCTTCTGCAGGCATTCTTTCCAAGGCCATCGCGGCCCATTTTACCCCAGTCTTTTTAAACGAACACAGTTTACCCACACAAGTTTGCCAAACAGAGATGCAAGTACCATCTAGTCTCAGCAGAATTTGCTCAGACCTTAACCACTGAGTTTCCTGGTTACTCAAAGGCCCTCATTTTGGCCCCGTTCCTTGGCTCCTGCCATTTGCTCAGCTCAGTGGCCGGTGACCTGGCTGGGCCACGTGTTTTGGCACCAACCCCCCCTCCGCCCCCCGCACTGCCCCGGAGAGCCTGTTCTCCTCCATCTGTCCTCAGGCCTCATGAGCCTGGTGAGCTCCAGGGACACACACCCTTGAAAGGGATAAGGCCAGGCCCATCAGGCACCCACATCACCCCACCTCAAACGCTCTGGGAAGTGAGAGGAGAGCAGCTGCTTCAAATTCCCTCGGAAATAGTGATTTCACATTAGTCTCACTCGTGTACCTCTGCCAGCATTCCCCATTCTGGCCCTGTTGACGTTAGCAAGGCGAATATGACCGCTGGACAGTCCAAACAACGGAAAAACTCTCCGGAGAAATTGAGGACTGTTTTACTGTTGGCGCGAACTCGGGGCAGGGCGGGCCTTCCAGAGAAGCCCTCCAAGGCACCACCTGATCTGATCCTCTTACTCTCAGAGTCCAAGATGTTCCTCACAGAGGGACCTTGCATTTTACAGACTACTGCCCAAGGAACTTGTTGCTACAACAAAAACTCCTAAACCATGGAAACTGTTTGTAGCGGGCCAAACCCAAAGCTCAACTATATACAGAGCCGAAAAAATCAAGTTGCCTTAATCTTGCATTTTTGGCTCGTTTTGCCTGGCCACATCCTCAAACCAAATGGGTTGAATTACAAGATGAGAAATAAATTTCATCCGTGGGAACTGTTGCTATTGTCACAGAAAACAAAGGGAAGGGGCTTCCCGGCCATGTCTTGGAGGAGATAAGGTCACTGTTTAAGGATCAAGGGTAAGACTTATGTTCCCGCCATATGCAGAAGAGTGAAGTTGGTTGCTTAATTAGACACCCTGTTAAAAGGTCTCTTATTATTTTCAATTCTCTTTTAAGACATCACGTCCAGGGAAATCTTTCTAAAGAACAGTTGGAAAATGTATCTTTAAAGTCTTTAAGAGGTATATAATTTTACTCAGCAGTGCCAGTTCTGGGAATAATTAGAAAAGTGCCCCCAAAGAATTATCTGCATGGAAGGTTAATGCAGCATCACTTTTAACAGTGTGGGAAAACAAAAACAAAAATAAAAAGACAACCTTCAGATGCCCCGCACAGGAAACTGGCTAAATAAATTACTGTATGGAAGAGATCTTGAAAATCTCAATAGCAATAGCCCCCGGATTAACCGTAACTCTCTATTCTTTACATAATCGTATTGCCTAACGCCCCCTCATGCTGAGTGCAGGCAGCAGGCTCTCCCAAGTTAACCCACACGCTTAACTAGGTGAGTCATATGCTCCCCAGGAATCAGTTGTGTTTGTTCCCAAACCTGTTTATGCTAATTGTTTTGATTGTAATCATGTAATTTAATTAAGTAGCAGGTACACCAGTGAAATGACAAAGAGATTTTAATTTCTCCAAACGCTGGACTGAATGTTTTTTAAAAAGACTGGATTAAGTAAGCTGCCAAAAAAAACAAAAACAAAGACAAAACAAAAACATTGAATTAGGTGACAGTAGACAACTGTAAAATATGAAGGGAGAAATTGTCATGATGCCAAAAGCTTTTTTTCTGGATTGGCACATATATTTTCACCTAAAATTACATGGCTTGGGGTACGTTTTAAGTTCAGAGGTTTCAGTTACTCTGATCAAGCTGGAGGGGAGAGATTCTACTGGACACCGTATGGTAGAGTACCAGTCAGCTATTACAAATGAGTATGTAGAAGAGTAGGGGATAAAATGGAAATACGTTTGTGGTCCATTTAGTAATAGGTACAGCAAATAAGTTATAGAAGAATATATAATATACGGGGGCGCCTGAGTGGCTCAGTGGGGTAAAGCCTCTGCCTTCGGCTCAGGTCATGATCTCAGGGTCCTGGGATCGAGCCCTGCATTGGGCTCTCTGCTCAGCGGGGAGCCTGCTTCCCCCTCTCTGTCTGCCTGCTTCTCTGCCTACTCGTGACCTCTCCCTGTGTCAAATAAATAAATAAAATCTTAAAAAAAAAAGAATATATGAATGATCATGATTTTGTTTAAAAGTATACATTTATGCGTAAGAAAATCTCTAATGGGACAGATTCTAAAATGTTACCATGATCACCTCTGGGGGATCAGTCTGGGAAAGTGTGGCTGGCCATGGGATATCATGCAGAGCATATTTCGCAGTCTACAGGGGGTTGGAGGAAGGCGAACAAAACAGAAAAGTCTGACAAAATGAAAGATGCAAAGGGATTACTAGCAGCTTTCTGCTTCCATTTTCATTGCTTAGTGGTGGGTTCCAGTATTTCTCTGAGGCCTGGGAACATTCTTGGCTATGATTCTCTAAGACACCCATATTATTAATTCCTCATTTTTGCTTAAGCTAGGTTTACTAAGCTTGGTTTCTGTTATAGCAGCAAAGAATTTAATTAATACCAGCTGCTAATAAATAGACTCACCTAAAATTTGGCTCATCATGGTGTCCATGGGCAAACAAAGGTCTCTGAGAATTCATTAATGACACCGTGTCACCGAAGCACCGTTATGAGTCCTCGGAAGGGTCCATTCCTTCGTAAGTGTTTATCCTGAATTTGACCAGAAAAACCTAGGAAAGCATGAGAGCCCACCTCCAGGTCTGGAAGAGGCACCCAGGATGCCCCCAGCAACCTGAGGGCAGGGCCTGTGGCTTGTCAAGCACTAGCCAATGCCATGGGTCCTGGTTTGATACCAATAGTTCATTCTCATTACATGAGACAGGCATGTCGCCCTGGGCTTATGGTTGGGGCTCACTGTAGTCAGCCTCGATTGGACTTATCTGACCCATCCAAACTTCACTAGGGACATAATAAGCAGAGCAAATTCAGTATTTTCCTTGAGAGTTGCCCTTGGGGCTCCTCCATTGGAACGAACAGGATGGGGGTCGAGGGAGCTTATTCAATGCTGATTCCTGGACCTCACTCCAGGCCTACTGAATCAACTCTTTGGGTAGGGGGCTTGAGAATCTCGGCTGCATTTTTACAAGCTCCTAGCAGGAGTCTGGTGTATACTAATCTGAGAACCGCCATGCAACCAATGAACGTTCCCTCACCTCTCAGGTATGACTACGTCATTAACTGAATTCCGCTCCTGGTTCTGACTTCAATTAGCATCCTCTGGGATCTTAGGCAGAACCATTAACCTCATTGGACTCCAGTTTCCTCATCTATAACCTGGATGGGGCTGGAGAACAGATCGTCCAAGATCCCTCCACTGTGAAATACTTCAAGTTCAATGTTGCGAGTGATCTTTTTTTATTTGAAATGTGCCTAATGTCACTTCAGGCTCACAGGGGGCTTTAATTGCTGACTGATGGCTAAATAGTAGGTATAAATACATGTAGTGCATAGCAGACTTGAAAACAATGAAGAGTTAACTACGTATATGCAGAATTTCAGAGTTTCTGTTCTTTGTCCTAAAATGGCAGGTTCCTTCTGATTCAGCATAAGCCCTCAGATCATTAGGACAAGAAGAGATTTGGCCATTTTTCTACCAGGAGGTACAAGGCAAGACGTAAGAACAACATTAGGGTTTTTCACCCTGGTTTTAGAAAACCACTTCCAAGGTGAGCCAACATTAGGACCAGGATTGCGGGTGGGAAGGGACTGTATAATTTATTCTTCAGGTAGAATCGTTCCTGTTCAACTGCAACATTGTAAAGGGAAAAGATTAATACCCAGAGAAACAAATGACTGATCCTAGGTTAGCCCTCCAGTGTCAGAACTCTGTCGTCCTGACTCCTTGTCCAAGGCCCTTGCTGTCATACCACCAAAGGCCCAGTTCCAGGGTAACCAGAATTTTCCTAGGGACTCAGGGCCTTCCAGCATCAGAGAGGTACCATTTTAAAAACTGTCGTTTCCTGGGTAAACGACAGCCAAAAAGGGGCCGGTAACATTTTCTTTCCTGTGGATGTAGGGAAGGACTCCTAACATTTCCCGCTCTAGGTCATCTTCCAAGCCCCCAAGGCAACTATGTAGGGCACAGGCTTGTTACATTAACCCCATCCTGTTATCTGTCCGCATACAATGGTTTGTACAGAATGGTGTGGGACTCCTACTCTGCTGCAAAATACCCATGAAGGCTGCACAGAGCTGTGGCCCGTCCAGGTGCACAGACCTTGCCCACGGGCCTGAACGGCTGCGTGGCAGGTGGAGACGCCCCATACCTGCCCTCCTGTTAGGGGTTCAACATTGTCCCTATTGGGTGACTCTCTGATCCCAGGCTCCTGCCCAATCTCCCTCCAGGCTCCGTGTATCCTGAAAAGGACAAACTTCCAGTCCCTTATATGAAACTGAGCTCTTCTTTCCTTCCTCAAGTTTGCTCCAGCTTCTGTGTTTCTTATTTAAGACTAAGATGACTTAGTCTTCCTTTCAGAGAGATTTGAGACTGTAGGGACAGCTTAGAGGGTCTGCTCTCCCTCCAAGCAAGCATCAAGAGCAGCAGTGGTAATGAGAGCAGTGACAACAACCCTCGTCCGTGGCTGTCACGAGGGTCGCACACACACACACACACACACACACACAGCGCCAGGGGCCTTACATACATTGCCTCACAATGGCGCCATGAGGCAGGGAGTATGATCCCCATTTTTACCTCAGAGAAGTTAAATAAGTCGCCCTAGGACACACAACCAGAGACTGAGGGGGCCGGTACCAAACCTAGGTGGGTCTCAAAAGCCCCAGTTTCCCACTCCGCTGCCCAGCCTCCCTGTTCTTCCTTCATCTGTCCCCACAATCCATCCCTACCTCTTCCCAGGCCACAGTGACCCTTCCTCACACCTATCCCAGCTTCTGGTCTTTCTGTGTTTCAGTCTACCCATAAATTAGCAGCCAGAGATTTTTTTTTTTTTAATTGCTCTGTGTGTTGTTTTCCTGCTCCAACATCCTCCACTGCTCCCCATTTCCTTGCCAGGAAAGTACACATTTCTTATGTGGGTTAAAACCTTTTCATAGTGTGGACCCAAGTGCCTTTTTTTTTTTTCAAAATTTATTCATTTGACAGAGAGATACAGAGAGATCACAAATAGGCAGAGAGGCAGGAGGGGAGGGGGTGGGGGGAGCAGGCTACCTGCTGAGCAGAGAGCCTAATGCAATGTGGGGCTTGATCCCAGGACCCTGAGACCATGACCTGAGCCGGAGGCAGAGGCTTGAGCCACCTAGGCACCCCCGAAGTGCCTTTCTAACCTTAATGTCACATTACCCTGTTTTTGTTTTTTAAAGATTTTATTTATTTATTTAAGAGAGAGAGAGAGAGAGAGAATGCGCACACGTGAGCAAGGGGAGGGGCAGAGGGAGAAGCAGACTCCCCGCTGAGCAGGAAACCCAATGTGGGGCTCTATATCCCAGGACCCCAAGATCATGACCTGAACCGAAGGCAGATACTTAACTGAGACACCCAGGTGCCCTACATTACTCTGTTTAAAAAAAAAAATTAAAATAGAGTCGATTGACATATTAGTTTCAGGGGTACAGCATAGTGATTTGATCATTCTATACATGATTTCATGCTCACCACAGAAGTCTAGTTACAATCTGTCACCATACAAAGTTATTACAATATTACCAACTTTATTCCCTGTGCTGCACTTTTCATCCCCATAACTTATTTTATAACCAGAAGTTGGTACCTCTTAAATCTCATATGACTCTTGCCCACGGACCCAGGGTTTCACTTTGGAGTCTCGTGGCTTGCACCAGACGCTTGCGACATTGGGCCACCGCTCTCCCTGTTCCCTTCTCCACACCACTGTGTCCACATGCTGAAGTCCCTTCCTGCTGGACAACATGGCCAGGAGGTCACCTCTTTCTGGCAATCTTCCTCAGTTCCCCACAGCAGCAATTGCTTCCTCTGCTGACCTCCATCGGCCTCTGTTTGAATCCCTCTATTGTCTTCTGTATCCTTCACCCTTGGAACTTTGTGCATATGTCTCACTTCTCTATTAGACCACAACATTGTGAGGCATAAACTGAGTTTTCTGTTTTATGTCCCATGGAGACTCATTCGGTCCCTACCTGTAGACAGCACCGTGTTAGTACCCTGAATCTACCAGCTGTGAGACCTCAGGCAGGTTGCTCGAGCTTTCTGTGCCTGTTACTTCATTTCTAAAGCACGACGATCATTCTCTCATGTCTCCTAAATTCTACAGGAATCAAATGATCTCATAGAATTAAGTGAGTTAATAAATGTAAGACAGTTAGAATAGAGCCTGGCACACAGAAGGTATTCATTAAATGTTAGTTATTATTAGTTCTATATATATGCATCAGCACTTATAAAATATAGACGTCTGGTTTATATGTTTTATGTAAGCTGGCTTCAGCAAATGACTAAATTCTGGTTACTAATTAGCATGGAAAAATAGATTAATAATGAAATGGCTATTCATTGATACCCTAATTTTAACATATCATTCTTATTTTACTTAAATAAAGTACTTATTATATATGTCACTATTACATGAAACTAGCATAAAATTGCAAACCCTTGTAAAATCTGTTCGAATTACTAATGGTCTATAATCAAGAAATAATTGCTAACTCAACAGAGCAACATTCCCTGAACATTTGAAGCATAAAAAGAAAAAATAAACTGAGGGTTTTGGAGGGGCAGGGGGTGGGTGCTGGGCGAGCCTGGTGGTGGGTATTGAGGGCACATATTGCATGGAGCACTGAGTGTGGTGCATGAACAATTAATCTTGTAACACTGAAAAAATAAACATATTTGGGGGGAAGAAAAGAAAAAAACAAATTCAACTTTTTCTTATTCCCCTGTATTTTGCCTTATGCAATAAAACCTCTCAACTCTACCTATGTTGATTCAACAATTTCACTGATTTTGACAAGAGCTGGACTAAAGTTTATTCTGGGAGAATCAATCAATATAAGTAGAACTGGAATAAAAATTCTAAGAAAACAGTTCTCTTAGGTACATAAATCCTTGGGGACCACCTAGTTAGATATGGATAACTGGACTGGATTTGAAGCACTTGGGGGCGGTGGGGACAGGGGCCCTGTTAAGGTTATCTTGATAGCATTATTTCAAATTGTGCATCAGGATCAATTCAAGGAGAAACAACACTTTGGAGCCTAAGTCTGGTAATGGCAGGTACTCAAAAATAATGTCATACTTTGGAAACAACATTCTAATGACCAGATATATTTCTGACTCAGACTAGTAACTCATTTTTTTTTAAGATTTTATTTATTTGACAGAGAGAAATCACAAGTAGGCAGAGAGGCAGGCAGAGAGAGAGGGGGAAGCAGGTTCCCTGCTGAGCAGAGAGCCCGATGCGGGGCTCGATCCCAAGACCCTGAGATATGACCTGAGCCAAAGGCAGAGGCTTTAACCCACTGAGCCACCCAGGCACCCTAGTATCTCAATTTTTAATCCAGATTAGTGAGATTTTACTAGACATAGATGTACCCATACTGAAAGACCTAGTACATCCAGATGGTGGCTAATGTCTACCACAGAGGGAAGTAGCAGATTTAATGTTTATTGAGCACTTGCTATTTTCAAGGGACTGTGAGGGATGAAAGAGTAAATAGTTCCTCAGAGTGGTAGCCCCACACACTAGTGTGGGAAATGAACCAAGATAGGTTGATTTTAATACAGTTAATACATCGCAGAAGGAGGCTTTGCAATGATGTGTGAGCTAGGCGGAAGAGGGAGCGGTTGGTTCTGACTCAGGGAATGAAGGAAGGGTAAGGGTTCCAAGGGCAGGGCTGGGGCCAGGGCATCAGCAGGCAAAAGCACACGAGCAAGGGCAGACACATAGGAAAAGGGCTTGCCCAGGGAGCGATGAGCAGTTTGCAGTGAGTCGAGGGTGTGCCTCTTTGGGGTGGGGACAGCAAATGTGTGGGAAACGGAACCCGAGAACGGGGCTATGGCCAGGCTGTGTAGAGACTTCGTGACCTTATGCAGGAGCTGGGGCTTTATTCAGTAAGCACTGGGGAGCCACTGACATTTTTTGAGCCAAAGCGTGAACAGACCTAGGTTTGGGGCATTGTCTTAGGCAGCAGTGGGTAGGGCGGGTTAGAGTTAGGAAAACCTAGAGACCAGTGAGAAGGTTCTGGGGTCCACTGTCCCTGATTGGGACTCTTGTTCCCAATCTTCCAGTTTACTTGCTGTCTTCGGAGAGAATTATTAACCTATCAGATGCAACTCTTTCAAACTAGAAAAGTATAAACTAGGCTTATCACTGGTCATCAGAGATTTTTTTTAGTGTCCTCTTCACAATCTAAGAACCTCTCGTAAGTAGTTAAATGTGCAAAAAAGATATACAATTTGCTCAGTTTATAAATATTGGCCATTTTAATGGACATTGTTCATGATATTAATGTGCCTTTGATATAGAGCTGATGAGAGGATGTTCTTAGAGAAATGGTCTATTAACGCATATCTAGCATTCTTGAGTAAGCTGCTAAGAGCACTCCACCACCAGGAATAGAACTAAAGAAAATTAGTTCTGCCTGTCTACAGACCATGACTTCTACCCTGGGGCAATGTGCCCTGAAATGAACACCCACTTCTGCTGCTGTGCCTGGGAGGGGAGCCTGGGTGGAGGGGCACAATTTGATTGGTTGGTTGTCTTCTCTCTGGATGGCCTGACAATTTAAACTTAAGTACCAACATCTCCACCTCACGAGCAAGGAAACAGACCAAAGATTTTAAAATTACCAGTTTCGAGATACACACTTCATCAGTTGTAAAGCTAAGAGAAAATCCTCATCTTTAGAATTCTTGTTGGATGTCTCCCGGTACATATACAACTTTCTCCTAAGGCTATTTTCCCCTTTTTATCCTAGAGAAAAATCCCACGCTCAAATGCTTCCAAACTTTCTCCCAGGACTTCACACTTTTAAATATATCAACCATAATCAGTTTACTAGCGAACCAAGTTACAAAGTACAACGCACTAATGCCCTTACTTTTGAAGGAGGCAAAAAAAAAAGAAAAGAAAGAAAGATTACTATATAAAAGTTGTTTTTCTCCTCCTATACAAATCATCACTACATAAAACATATACTTTGCAAGCATTTCAAAATTTCTGAAAACTTCACATCTCTTGTCTCAAGCTCTAGGTCTGAACCTGCCTACAATATTGTGGGGCTGGGGGGAGGTGGCTGAACTAACTTGTTAATCTTAATACTTACCTCCCCACCTATAGCAGAAGCCACGGATACCCTTAAAAAAAGGGGGCCTGCGCTGTGCCCTTGGATGGGGGAACTCTCTCCAGGATGTGTGCACCCCATCCCTTGCGTGAAACTCTTTATTTTTGCTTAGTTTCCTTCCTGATATCATACCCCTAGAACCACACAAATCTTTTGGGTTGACGACTCCCTGGGCAGCCTGCCTGTGTTCCAGCCTCCTGCTGCAGATAAGATAATCTCTCAGATCCTTCTCTGCTCCTCACTGACTGATCCAAGGGCCAGCTCTCTCCCAGTCCACCCCCTTCTAGAAGGGTGAGTTGCAAATAGTCACAGCAAAGGATAAATCCTCCCAGCTCTACACATGATGTGGCTTAACACTTTGCCTTCACTACAGGAACACGTAATAGCCACTTCAGCACAACCATAGCTGGAAAACTGGATTTGCATATATAAAAAAAAGGAGGTGGTCGGAGCTAACTGATGAGTAAGGCCCTTGTAGCTTGCCGAGTTACCTATTAGCGTCCAACTTGTCCCACTGGCTGGCTGACTAACTTGGCCTATGGATTCCCCCAGTTCAAGATTCTCATGACTCACCTAAACTCTTACAGTTCAGAGAGCTGGACCTGCTACCTGGAAAGTTTTCGGACGAGCAGGATATTAATTTGTGAGCCCGAGAGCTGCCTTTGCCCCCGGATGTGTCTGCGTGCCGGACGCGGAGACAGAACTCAGGGCAGATGGTGGTTCCTGAATCATTAATTTTGGGCAGCTGGGTTCAGCGGCCGCGAGCTCCCTGGCAACACACGCCCCGCAAGCCCACGGATTATAACGATAAATAGTACAAGACCGCTCACAGGTTGTAGGCCACGGAACACATGTTTAACTTCTTCAGGGGAAAAAAGAGAGAGAGAAATTTGACAAACACCTCATTTCCTGCTGTATGACCAGCTGGTTATGAATCATGTAAAAAAAAAAAATCCCTTCTACCTCCACGAACAAATATTTCGCGTTATTTACAAACTAATAGTACATCGGTGACTGTGTAAGTGCATAAGAGATGTCTGGGCCACGGAATAGAGTTCTCAAGTATACGGAGAAATAGAGAACCTTGAAAATCTTTATCTTCCCAGGTGTTCTGAATAATGCTTATTACATAGTTTTTGACGACCCAGCCGAGATGACCGCGGGTATTCAAGCGCGAGACACAGCACTGTCCTGGGGAGAAAGGAGGTTTTCCAGAAGCAGGAACCAAACTTTTTCACTGTGGTTTCACCCTCTTATTTAAAAACAAGAAACATTTTTGGGATGGCTTTGAAAAGAGAAGATGAATGCTTTTTTGAAAGTGAGAAAGAGAAAGGGAGAAAGGGAGGGCGGTGGGAGGGAGGGAAACGTAGAACTGGAGGGTTCTTTGCCAGCCAAGGTGCCTGAGAGCTATGAACAAAGCAAGGAAACTGCTGGAGCTTTCTGCACCACCTCTGCCTCTCCCTGGAGCGGAGAGCAGGCCCTCGGGCTCCCAACCTCTGAGGGGAAGCGTCACCCTCCGGCCCAATCTGGCACAGAGTGAGCGGCTCTGGCGTGGTCCTCTTTGGCCTCCTGACAAGAATGTTCGCTCACAGATCCTCAGTTATCCTAAGTCCATCTGGTGCGTCATGAGGATCCAAAACAAATGTGGGAGCCTCCCCTCCTCCCGCGCCCACCCTCTCTCTCAGGCTCTGACCTGCTTTCATGAGCACTCGGGGTGAAGCCCGGACTTGTCCCGAGGAGGGTGCTCCAGAAAGGAGCCTCCAAGAGCACAGCGCAGCGAGTGGCGCCTCTGCCCCCTCAGCCGGGCCCCAGAGGCGGAATGAATCAGCCTGCGCTCCCTGAGAAACAGCGTTGGAACACTGCTGGGTCTCACAGATCCTCCAGCCTGGACACTCGCCCCGCGCTGTTCGGCTGTTTCTTATTCCGGACAGGGCTCTAAGGGAACGAAGACACGATTTTACCGAAGGATAAGGCTCAGCAAGGTCGGCAGCTCAGGTTGCTCATACAACAAGGCGCAGAAGAGCTGGGAGATAACCAAGGGTGGGGGTTTTCTTTTTAATGCTCTGCCATAGCGCAGCGTGGTTTAAATTAGAATAAGCTTTCACCCAGCCACTCTTCAAGGAAAAATAAAGGCAGGGCATTGTGGGCGTCGCGAGGGGAAAAGGAAACATCGGTCAGCATTTTATGTCACCAAACAGACACCTTTTTGACACAGGTGTGACGCGTCCAATAAAAATAGCATGCCATCTGCACCAACTGGCTTGACCTGAAGGGCGGGTTCAAATGCCAAGGTGGCTGGGGGGAGGGGAGGGCACAGGAAGGGAGGGGAGGGGAGAAGTTCCTACTCTTTCTCAGGGCAGGAGCCTGGCACCTCAGTCTTTCCCGAACAGTAGAGCCACTGTGTAAGTCCCACATCACCCAGGGAAGGAGAAACCCAGGAGGCCCCTTGCTTTGTAACCCACACTGCTTCTTGCTGTCTCACTGATTCCTGGTTCTGGGAGCTAAGGATGGGCCGCGCTCGATGTCCAGTTATAGTAACTGTCCACGTGCCCTGTCCTTGATTTCACTCCACTACAGGAAGTAGCCAGAGCGCCACTGGAGGCTCTCTGTGTTTGGATTTTATGACAAAAGTGGATTTATAAACAGAACTTAAGGGCCTTCCTGAGAAAGAAGAATTGGCCTCTCTTCCGTCAGGAGCCAGGGAATTATTTGCACGCCAAGCAAAGAGCTCTCGAGCTAACAGTAAATGACTCGGGGGACGTGTCATTCACTGACCCTGGGAATTCACCGGGGACACCTCTGGAATTTGAAAATTGCTGTTAATGACATTAAATTGTGAGGGTTACAGATTCTCTCAGAAAGGGATGATCATTAGAAATGTACGGTGTCAGCTGAGGTTCTGATGAACAGGCCCTACCAGTTTGAATTGTTTTTCTTATAACCCAAGTCCCTTAAAATGATCTGAGAATTCATATACTCAAGTTAACTGTAAGTCAGGATTGGCCAATATTTATGGAACGTGAAGTTAAAACCTGTGTTCTTCTCACTTCCCCTTAAACAGAGTACACGCTGCATTGGTCCTGGTGCTTGAAACGTCTACCACAGGTTATTGCTTTGGGCTTAAACATTTATATATCTGAGAGTCTTCCATCAAAATGAAAATAGGCTGGGAAGGGACAGCGCATCAAGCTGTCATGGGTTGACTTCTGTATTCCCCCAAATTCAGATGTTGAAGTCCTAGCTCCCAATATTTCAAAATGTGACTGGGGCTTAGAGATGGGTCTTTAAAGAGGGAGTTCAGTTAAAATGAGGTCATTAAGGTGGGCCCTAATCCAATGTGACGGGTGTCATTATAAGATAAATTAAGACACAGACATGAGGGGCGCCTGGGTGGCTTAGTTGATTAAGTGTCTGCCTTTGGCTCAGGTCATGATCCCTGGGTCCTGGGATGGAACCCCGCATCAGGCTCCCTGCTCAGTGAGGGTCTCCTTCTCCCTCTCCCTCTGCCTGCCTCTCCTATGCTTGTTCTCGCTTGCTCTCTGTCAAATAAATAAGTAAAATCTTTAAAGAAAAAAAAAGACACAGACATGTATAGAGGGAAGACCAGGTAAAGACACTGGAAGAAGGTGGCCATCTGTCAGCCAGAAAGAGAAGCCTCTTGATCTTGGACATCTAGCCTCCAGAACCGTGAGAAAACAAAGTTCTGTTATTTAAGCCGCACAGTTTGGGGGCCTTTGTTACGGCGGCTCTAGAAAACTAATACGCAGGCTATTTCCACTCAAACATGAATTATTGATAGTAGAAAAAAAGCTAGCTCTGTAAGTTGCACAGGAACAGAGACCGTGAACCAATCAAGGCAGGGACGTGGGGCACAGGGTTGAAGAGCATGAACTTTGGAATATGCACTAGCCATGGAAACCCAGGTAAGTACTTGACCTCTCTGGACTTCGGGGGGCTCGTGCATGATGTGGGGATTATTACTGGACCCACCTTATGAAGGCGTTAGGATTAAATAAAATACAGAGCAAGTGCACAGTGTCTACTACATGGTGAGTGCTCGCGTAGTGGAATTACGATCCCAGTGAGAGGGGCCAGGAGGGGATGTCTGAGAATGGAACTCGGTGGAGCATGGAGTGGGAAGTTGACAGGACAATGGTGCCCCGGAGAGTTGAGAGCCCTGGATTTTAGCCCCAGCCCTGTAGCTGATAGGGTCTGAGAAATCACTTTGCCACTCTGATCCTCGGTCTCCTCATCTATACAGTGAGAGGGCTGGACTATATACCAAAAAAATAAGGGAAGAGGGAACTGACCGCCACCTCAATCTTTTCTCAAAGTGGTCCTGGAAGGAAGAGGTTCTTTACTCTTGCTTTCCACGGATGTCAGTTACGGATCAACTTCAGAGTCTAGCCCCAATTAAGGGTAAGTTTCTACTTTATTTCTGTTCCACCAAATTCCCATCCCTGTGGTGCGCACCAGGATTGGCAAGAGGAGCATTCTCCCAGGCCACCTTTAGCGGTGATCTCAGGACTCTGGAGTAGCCCCCGGACCCCTATCCATTGATCTTCATTTGAGTCTCCTCTCTAAACTTTCCTATCCAGGAAACCGAGATTTCCACATCCCAGGGCAACATTCCTCTTGGTCCTGGGAAAGCGGAAGAGCATGCATGGCCTGGACCTTGTGTTACAATGAAGGGATACGCAGAATTTGTCCTGGCAATGAATTCTCCACCAACATCAGAACTGAAGAGCCTTAGTCATAAAAATGACGGCATTTATTTGAGGAGAATTGGCGAAGCTTTAAGCAGAGCGTGCATTCAGTCAGCCCTTGCTCTGTGCCTACCTGCTGCCAAGATACTGGGCTAAGTGAGCACGGGAGGAAATAAGACACCGTTCTTGCTTGGTGGGAAATCCACAGAGGATTAGATAGTTAAAAAGAGTTCATCATCTTATATCCCTATATCAAATGAGCCAGGGTACACTGCTACCAAACATTGATATAAGCCATCATGAAAATAACTAAACTTCCTCACCCTCCAGAGGCACCAACTGATCATTTCTCACCTATTCGCAAAAGACATAGAGCACTTTTCCAGGTTCTATGACTCAGACACATTGCTAATAACAGGATACTTCTCAAGTCTGGGAAGCCAGAAAGATCCAGGTCCCCCGTGCACTGCTTGGGCATAAACTTATGAACAGACCTATAAATCCACAGAAAGATTTGTGCCCTTCAGGTATCTGGTCAAAACAAGTACTTGAAATCTGCCTCTGCTGTAATCTGGCACACAACCTGGGTCGATTCCTAGAAGTAACAGGACTGGAAAACATCAGAAGGAGGGAACTAACAGGCAAATCCCTGCTGAGTGGGTATTGGGCATGGAAGTAACTGAAAAAGAGTGGTTATAAAATGGGAACACAGTTTTCTAACGCCAGAGCCCAGGAGTCTCATACACCCGTGCATAGACTCTAAGGCATGCTTCCCATTGCCTTGATTACCAAAGGAACAAGGAGGATGGAACACCCTCAGAAAGTTCCACCCCAGTCTTTAAACACAGTTGAATGGAGAGTAGAAGGGACATGTTCCCATTTTACAAGGTAAAGTTTAAAGATTACACGGATGACCTTCATTGCCACTTGTTCTATGGGTATAAAAAAAATCAGCAGCCCTATGTATCTCAGAAGGAAAAGAGTGCAAGGCTTAACATTATAGAGAGCAAGAAAGTGCCGGAGCAAGAGAAGAAGGAGAGAAAGGAAGGGAAGGGAGGGAGGGAGTGGAGGGGGGGGAATGCAATATAAAATGCAGCATTCGTCAAGCTCTGTCAATAAACTGACCTGGGTGCATAGAGATGAACTTGGCTGGCTTGACAATGAAGACCCCAACATAGAACTTCTCTGAAGATTCCCCGTGCAATAGAGATCCTAGAGCTCTCTGGTGAATGGACTGCTCCGAGAAGGATGCGTGATCAAATACTTTCCACAGCCAGAAACCACTCAAAGCTGCCTCACAAATCCTACTTATATACTATAATGAGTTGTGAAGAATATGCTTTACTTTAAATTCTTGACACACTGATCATTTAAGTGCTTAAATGCATGAAAAGACCCATGAGATATGGCTTGAAGATATATTTTTAGATTAAAGGTTTTCCAAAGCGAGAAAGTTTCAAACTTGCAAGTAGGTTTCTTATGAGAAAATGAAAACGGAATGCATCCAAAAAAGTGTGTCTGTACAATGGTTAAAAACGGTCCTTTTTGCTTTGCAGACTTAAAAATATGCTCAAGCATAGTGGAAGGAAAGTGCTGTTTTTAAGGAAAGAATAGCAACTCTAATGCGTGATGTTTATTGAGCATTTACTATGCACATTTGCTCTTCCCAACAACTCATGGAGTAGGTATTATTTCCCCATTTTACAGATGGAGGCAATTGAGATTTAGTGACATTAAACACTCTGACCAAAGTCACAGGATTAGTAGGTGATGAACGATAACGAAGAACCTGAGCAGCCTGACCCCAGTGCCCATTCTTGCAACTATCACATTGCACTGTCTCCCCACAAGGAAAGCGTCTTGACCTTCCACGGTGTCCTGAAATGAGCAGTGATTCCTCTGCTTTGGAGTAAATGAAGTATTTATGGTGCAACAAACTCTCATCTGCTCTTTTCTACGGCTCCAGGATTTCCAAAGCGTGGCCTCTTGTCAGCTGCTCGGCAGAGGAGGAACCTGGAACCTTCCATCCATGGTATCTTCTCTCTAGATGGCGCTCGCCTCAGCTACTAAAACCCACCTACTCCCTCACACCGCGGAGGGTGCAGTCCGGAGAGGCACCACAAATCTGATGGATACTGAAGAGGACAGGGCCCTCGGGCAAGGAGGTGCCAGGAAATATTCTACAGGGAAATCTGGGGGTCATGGGACCTGTTGAGAGAGACACACTGGCCACTGCAGAAAGGAAAATGCAGAGCTTTTCCACCCTCAGATGATAAATGTGTGGAAGAATTATCTTTCAGGCATGAATGCAGCACATGTACAATCTCAATCCTTCTGTCATCTGTGTCAGTCACGGTCTTGAAAACGAGCTAATGACCCACTTGTTCATTCTCTTGGCCAGCCACCATGGGGTCATTCATCAACATTTCATGCTGTGTAAGGGATAAGAAAGTAAGTGGGACCTCAAGCTATCAAAAGGTATGGAATCCTGGTAAACAACTGAGGTAGAAGGAGGATAAACAAATTCCACCAGACAGGAACTTCGTCTTGCTGACTGCCCACTCCTCCACGAATATGTGTGGAAAGCGCAGAAGGACGCAGAGGAGGAGGAGGAGGGATGAAACTATTGCCCCACTAGAAAAGTACCATTTGATGCTCACCTGAGCCTCAGGCGCCCCCTTGTTCTCAAGATCTAATTATGCCTTTGGTGAATCAGATTTGTATTTGTCTAGCAGCAACCTAGCATGGAGCCAGTTTGCTGCCAGTTTCTCTTGATTATATACCTAAGGTCAGGAAGGAGGGTGATTATATGTTTGTTATCTACTGCTACATACAAACCATCCCAAAACATAGAAGCTTAAAACAATGGCAATCATTTAGTTACCCACAATTCCGTCATTTGGTCAGGATTCGGCTGGGGACAGTTCATCTCTACTCCATATTGTGTCAGCTGCAGCAGCTCAGCTGAAGCTGGGTGGCCTGCTTCCAAGACGGCTCACTCACAAGGCTGGCAAGTTAGAGCTGGCTGTGAGCTGGGATGTCAATGAGGGCTGTTGGCCAGGGCCCCACTCCTCCTCTATCTAGGCCTAGCCACATGGCTGCTTGGGCTTTTTCATAATATGGCAGCTGGGTTCCAAGACCAAATATTCCAAGAAAAGAAGCCCCAGGATCTAAGCACTTCTCAGACTTTCACTTGTATCACACTTGCTAATGTCCCATTAAGGGGCCAAAGACAGTTCCATGACCAAGTGTAGAGTCAATGTAAGAGGGAGCTTCATGAGAATGTGGATACCGGAAGTCATGGCTCATCGTTGGCCACCAAAGTGACCATCTACCACAGAGTATGAGCATCTTTGTTTCCGTTAGCAGAGAGAAATTGAACACCGATGTTATTCATCCACTTGTACATGTTTTATCAGCCAGAAACTTTATACTCATCGTTTCCCAAGTTTTCAATTGGCTTAGGAAAATTGTCGGGAAACAAACAAACAAACTCTATGAGAGAAAAAAAGTGTCCTGGGTATATAAAATCAGGAAAACAGAGTTCTTATTTTAGAAAACTAAACTATCTTGAGACCACAGGGAAGGAAGGGGTACACATATGTGACTGGGGGGAGGTGACTGTGAAAACCATGGCATGTTGGCTGGCAAAAGACACATAAGACATAAAGCATACACAAATTTCATAAGGAGTAGAAATGTCACAAGTTAATAAAGCCTCGTGAAGAAATAAAGACTTTTCAGGTAAAGTCAGAGAAACAAAAGCAAGAAAATAGCTCAATTTCGTAAGCAACATTTCAAGTGGACTTTTTAAAGGGTTGTTAATTTGACTGATATTTTATGGTTTTATCAATGATGAGATTGTTAAAATAGTGAGATGACTAATACTTTAAAGGATTAGACCAGAATTTAAATTAACCAAAGTTAATAAAGTAAGAGTACACTTATATCTTTGTTAACTACCATTAATGTCTTTTGAACTGTTACATTTTTCCAAGTCTGTATTATGAACTCTGTGTATATTTATCTTCACAAAAACTCAAGCCACATAGTTTTAGTCACTCGTTCAACGTCACACAGTTGGTTAGTGTGCGCGACGGGATCTTAGCCTGATCCGCCTGCTTTTTCTTTTTTTATTAAATATTTTATTTATTTATTTATTTGACAGAGAAAGATCACAAGTAGGCAGAGAGGCAGGCAGAGAGAGAGAGGGGGAAGCAGGCTCCCCGCCGAGCAGAGAGCCTGATGCGGGGCTCGATCCCAGGACCCTGAGATCATGACCTGAGCTGAAGGCAGAGGCATTAACCCACTGAGCCACCCAGGCGCCCCCTGATCTGCCTGCTTTAATTAATTTGTTAGATAACAAATTTCTGTAAATGGAAATTTTTTTCCTTGACTCTATGAAAATGGAAAATATATTCTCACAGGGAAAAAAGACACTGACTAAAAATGCAATAAAACCATCACTTAGAAGAATCTTGAAAGCTCTTCTATTCCCCAAACTGAATCTAAAGAAATATTTAATGAAATGATAATAATTCTCAAAGTAATTAACCAAATCAAATACTGAATGTTTAAATATCAAATTATGAACATGTTTCCCTGTGGCTAGATGTATATGAGAGTCTTTTAAAAGCAATAAGCTGCTACTTTCTTTATTCCAAGTATTCTCTTTTCAGCCCCCCTAAAGCGGGTACCTGGCTGGCTCAGTCAATTAAGCTTCTGCTTTCCGCACAGGTCATGATCCCAGGGTCCTGGGATCGAGCCTGCTTCTCCCTCCTCCCTGCTCGTACTCCCTTTTACTATCTCTGTCTCCCTCTCTCTCTCTCAAATAAGTAAATGAAATCTTAAAAAAAAAAAAAAAAAGTACCCCAAAAGTTATAAATAAAACACCAAATCTTGGTCAAAAACTTGAAAATAATGTATGCTGTAAGGTCTTTATCTTAGCTTATTTGCTTACTTACAGTGGGTCCCTCCCCAATTTTTTATTAACTGGGGATACTGCTCTGCTTGAGCCAAAAATACTAATATGCTGCACTTAATTGATCCATTTCCTTGACATGCTTTATAAATTTCTGATGCTAAAAAAAAAAACAAACTCTTTTTTTATGTTTTTCCTTAGAACAAAAAAGGGTATGTATGGAGATTGACCATTACTGTAGTTATAACAGCAGCTCTATTAGACATGATTAAAAGCCCTGGCTTCCTAATTTATTGTTTTCTTTTTTCCAAACTTGGCATTTCTTCACAGCAAGGAAAATGACTCAGTAGTGCTGCAGTATTAATGCGGACCACACCTCTGGGGCATATAAGCAGGAGGAGAACATACAGGACCATAGGGCAGGTCCTCCAGGTCATTTCTCTCAGAGCTCTGTTAGAATTAAACGTCCAATTTTGGACTCAGTAATTTAGACAAGTAGTGGGAAACTTGGAAAACGTCCAGAAAAAGAGTTGGGGAAAATTATTAAAAGGCCAAGGAAACGGATCTTATGAGAAATCGAAAAGAACTAGGGGTATTTATTCCACAAAAGAGATGCCCACAGTGAGATTTAAGATCTGTCTTCATGTCTGGGTCAAGCTATTAGAGGAGTGGTAGTGGCCCCCGTGAAGGGGATTCAGGCTCAAAATGAGGGTCTCTGTAGAAGCTGGAAGATTCTAGAACAGATTGCCGAGAAGAGGACTGACTAAAAAAAAAAAATATATACAGGCTAGAAGCATCTCTGTCTAGTGTTGCCCAAGGTTAGGTTTCTACTTAGCCATCAACAACAGGATTGGCTCTGTTTCTGGAACACTAATTATTCACAGAATCCAGTGAGATTCAGAGGCTAGGCCAGAAGAGTAAGACCTCTGGCTCTGTGTCCCCTGCTGTTTTGTTTTCAGTGGACTCTTACAGTGCAGCACTAAGTATCTGCTCTCAAAAATGTTCTCTCGGTAGTCCACCCGGGGTCCTCGAAGGCATGCAGGTTCGAGATTCAAGCAGACATAAGCTGCAACTTACCTGCCATTGAAATATCTTTGCCATTTTGTCAACTCACAAATTCCTCATGCTTAGTTTTTCAGGACTCTGTTTCCTCAATGGTTGGATGAGGATAATAATACTTACACTTAATTTACTACTTACTGAATTCCCCAATCTACTGTAAGTACTTTCTGAATGCCGGGCACTTTACATCCTAATACAACAGATAGGTGTTGTTGCCTCCATTTTCTAAAGGAGGATACTGGAAGTTTCTATGCTTGCTAACTAAGACACGAGGTGACCAAGATGTGGAGCTAGAACTAGAACCCGATCTCTTTCTGGCTCCAGCTCCTGTGACGGGAGAGAGGAGAGGAGAAACAAGAGGACTCACTCAGGGCAAAGCCAGGGTTCACACGGAAAGCTACCAAGCACAGAGTGATGGGTGAGTCGCACCATTAGGGCCTGGAATCCGGAAACTGTCACCATTGCTGGGTGCCATTAAAAAGACATTTCTAGGAGTTAGGCATGAGCACACCGCTTGAAACCCACGGTGGTGGGTGTGTTACAAGGAGAGAGGGCTGCTTACTTCCTCAGACCTAATCTCTCTATATCTTAAGTGGATTTCTCAGGGTACAGGAAAAACTCTCTCTGCTCCTGACACCAGGATGTCTTGAGTGTCACCTGATTTCTGCTTCTTCCTAACTTGCACCGGCATGCCTCTCTGTACCTACAAATAGCTTTCTATTCAGTTAAGGCCTACAGGTAGAAACAGAGCAATTCTGACTCACCATTAGGCAGTTCCAACCCGGTGCTATTTGCCTTTCCTCACTCCGTCACCAAGTTAATGGGTTGTATTAACAAGTGATATTTATAGACAACAAATTGAACCCAAAGGCAGCAGCCATGCCCATCCCATTTAGAAAGGGCCTATTCACTGTGGCTCTCACACTGGCAGTTCTGCGATTTCCCTGTGGCCCTAATTCCAAAGTGTTTGCCAGATAGTACTTGTGTTTCCTTCCCTTGCATGTAAGAAGTTTTTGGCCATAGGCATGGAGGGAAGAAAGGGTAATAAAAGAACATCCATGATATTGTCCCTGATGTCTTGTATCCTGGTTTTTATATCCTGTCATCCTTGGAATAAAATGAAAAGTTGTTCCTATGGCCTACAGAGCTCTTCATGATCTGCCTCTCCCCCAGTACACACACAAATATACACGTGTACACATCATCTCCAATCTCTCTGCCCATCACTGGGCTCCAGCCACCATGGGCTCTTTGTAGCTCTTGAAACACACTTAGCACATGCCTGCCTCAGGACCTTTGTACTTGCTTTTCAGGTGCCTGGAACTCTCTTCCCTTATGTAGCCTCATGACTGACTCCTTCATGTAGTTCAAGTCTCTGCTCAGATGTCAACTGAACAAAGTGAACTTCCCTGGCCATCTTATCTGAAATAGCACCTTCAGTCACTCTTTATCCCTTTATTCTGCTTTATTTTTCTTCTTAGCATTTATCTATTTGGCATTATATTGTAATTTGACTACATACACGCACACTACTCAGATGGAAGCTCTAGGAGGGTAGGGTTTTATCTATTCATTGCTACAGCCCCAGCACCTAGAAGAAAGCCAGACCTATAATAAGTGTACAACAAATAATGATTGAATGAATGATTGTTTTGTGAGGCTAACTTTTAAAGTATAATAAATATTTTAAAAGTTCCATGTATCTATTGTCAACCAACCCCACAGGATGTTAAAACCAATAACTTCAATTTTTAAATCAGTAATTTTTTTTGGCAAAAGAGTCGCCTCTGAAAAAATGTTCCTTCTCTTGATGTAGAAGGAAAGAATCTGATACAGGTAAGGAGAGCAAAGAGAGAGAGAAATAAGGAGTGTGAAAGATTTAGCGACTCTTGTATCTAGTTAATGATACAGTCATTTTAACTGAAGGCAGTAGCTAGACCTCTTGCTGTTTTGATCAACATCTGGATCTTAAGCTTATACAGAAACATTCTAAACAGTGCTAAATTTCAAGGCAGGGCGTTTCATAAGTCATTACAAACACCATGAAAAAATAGTTGGTGGTCCAGAAAAGAGATATTTTAATCTAGTGTTTTACACTAGAAGCAGCAGAGCTCACAGCTCACTTGAGGTCTTTAGAAGTCAACAGAAAAATATAAGGGCGAGAAGCCACGTTCTCCCTCTGGCTGATTTTCTCCTGAAGGTGCTTATTTCCTCCACTTGCCTTTTCCTCTAGGCTTTAACATTCACAAATTTTCATCTTTTCCAAAGGGAAATTTGTTTTCATCTCTGAACCTAAGCCAGCATTTGCCAAACTGCATTCTACATAATATACAAGGTGTTTATGGATATTCTTCAACTTAATATAGAATAGGTATATAGTATATTGTACATATACTATATCTACAATATAGTATTATACTACAATCTACAATCTACTGCCTCTCCCCCAGTACACACAGAAATCTACACGTGTAGATTTCTGTGTGGCTTTCTAAACTTAAAGATTTATAAAGCAGGAAAGATCCTGAGAAGCCACGCAATACAGAAATTGTGTATCTTTGTATAGGTTAGTACTCCTAGAACATGTGTGCCCAAAGAAAATGAGGGGGTTTTTTTTCCTTAGAATTTTCTCACAGACACAATTGAGAAAATATCTCTATCTTTGTATCTATACACACACAAGATAAACATTGAGGCACTGACCCTACACTGTTCCTATATGAACAGAAATACACAAAAAGGTTACATATCCTATGTATACACTTAGGTCGCCAGAAGTGCCGTTATCTAGCCAATTGGGGGGATGGTCACGTGACGGTAAACTAACCGCTCCTGCAAAACCAAAGTTGCAGTTAGCTGGCAGGAAAGAAAACAGAGCAGTGAGTAGAGCGTGCACGTTATTTAATCTTTGGCCTAGCTCCTATATTCTAGGAACTGCTTCTACATCCCTTCACCCCAATGGTTGCAGTAGGAAGCGCCAGGTCTCCGTGCTCTAGGGAGGCCCTGCCCACGCAGCTATAGTGGACTGGGACATGGGGCGGGCTCTCTGTTAACCCTGGCCAATTAATTTTGGAGCCAAGACGAAAAGACCTTAAGAAAAAAGAATAAATGCAGCATTAAAAGAGAAGCGGATGGAGCACTGGGTGTGGTGCATGAACAATCAATCTTGTAACACTGAAAAATTAAAATAAACAAATTTGGGGAGAAAAAAAATAAAATAAAAAAGATAAATAATATTAAAAAAAATAAAAATAAATAAAAATAAATAAAAGAGAAGCTGAGACAAGAAAGAGCTGAAGAGAAAGGAGGTACTCCTAGAGAGTCCAGCCCCCCCCCCCAGCTCTGATCTCGAGGTTCAGCTGCATCCCTCACTTGGAGCGCATGAGGGATATCCCCCCAACCTACCAATACATTCTCTCCCTTCTCCTTTCATCCTGCTTTTTTTGCTAGAATTGGTTCAGGCTCAGGGCAGGCTAATACACATCAGTCTTACCAAACCTACTTTTAATAAATGCTTTCAAATTGTCCCACTGTTTTCTGTAAGTTCACACTATTCATATATTATATCACACTTTGCTTCTTAAAGATCTTTCTTTTTTTAAGGACCTCTGAAGCTTTTTTCTGAGGGAAGTATTTCAGGTAACTTATTCTATTTAGTACACACGTTATTTAGCCGTGTTAAAGTTCATTGATATTGTGGCTACATTTCAAAAACAGCTCCAGATGGAAATCTGTATTTTGGGGGGTGAGGGTGGAGAGCATCAGAGAGCAATAAATAATCTAACTTGATTGTAACCATTCAACTTAAATCAATTTTAAACAAAAGAATTGCTTCCCTATAAATGAGGCCAGCACAAAAGAGCTCTTGATCAAGCAAATAACCTTAGAGGGACACAATTAGGGAAGGATTCAAACCTACAAGGAATCAGAGAATTACCAACTAAAATAAGGTATCAATTTCTATCAACAAAATTATACATACACACACGCACGCACGCACACATATGTGTGTTTCCTTTGGGAAATAATCTGAGGGAATATTCCAAATGTTATATGAATGCACATTCCCTTTGATCCTCAGTGCAACTTCTTAGAAAAAGGAAAAAATATTATATATGAGAAGGTTACATTCTTAAATATGTGAAATACTATTATTTTTAACAGTAAAAAATGGGAACAAGAAACTAATGTTCAGCTAAAAGGGAATAAATAGGTATCATATAGCATATTTAATTGATATTAAGTTATTATCCAATAACTAAAGTGATAGTTGAGGAGACTATGTAGGCAGCTAAAAATTATTAACTTTATATTAAAGAGCAGTCCAACCTTGCATGTATGGGATATTTACAACTTTGTAAAAAGAAGTGTATTTTTTAAAGTCTGAAAGAAATATTTCAATTTGCTTAGAGTGGTTTGTTGAATGGTAATGTAACTACTTTTCAGTATTTGTTAAATATGATAGTACTACTTTTCTAATTTTATATCTTCTAAGTGAAGTAAACCTAGAAAACCATCATACTCTAAGAAACCAAATTTTGATACTTCAGCCAACTTGATTTAAAGACTCAGGAGAATCTTTGAAAAAGCATCTGTGAGAAATGTAATTAAATTACTGATCTAGATCTAGTATGAGTCCTAGGGAAGGGGTTATAGTAGAGAATATTAAAACAGGGTACAGAGTGTTTTAGAAGCTGTGCATTGAGAAAATATTTTTAAGTGTTCACCAGTGCAACTTTTAGGTGTGATAATATAGTACTTAGTATTGACATAGGAATTAGGTTATTTCATTTTTACAAGTTATATTGTTAAATTTCCTCCTGAGAAAAAACAAACATTCCACTTCATGCTACAAATTTAAACATCTACTCTTTTGCATATTGTTACTATATCAGACTTTGTTCCTGTGCATGAGAAAGACTGGAAACAATTCCCCTGATATGTAACAAATACCTTAGGCCACTTTGAAAGAAATACAGGGGAGTTACTATTCTGTTGATACTGCTATTATTACTATGTGCTGTGATTGATATTTAACATCCTGAGGACAAACTTGGTGCTCCCCCACCAGTCTAAGAAAACTCCCCCCACCCTGCCAAATGTCAGGTAACCTCCTTTTGCCAAAGGCGACGAATGGTTTTGATTTGCCCCCCATCAGCGTGGAGTCGTCTATAGCATCTGGCAACATCAGTGGTTTTTTAATTATTGTTATATTTCAAGCATTCTGCATACTTTCAAGTATGATCTCACTTAAACCTCACAACAACCCTATGAGCAGATAATTCTGACAGTCCCCTTTTAGAGATGGGGGAATTGAAGCACACACAGATTAAGCTAGCCAAGACAACCCGGCTAGTTAAATTGTGGGATCTGAGTTTGCATTCAGCCAATACTATCTGAAAGTCCATGACCTTGTCCAACAAAGAATCCAAGTCAACATGTCCAAACTGCTGTATTACCTGGAGTGACTTCCTGTTGCATGAGGTCCTATGTGTCCTGTGCTACTTTCTTGGTGCTGCTTCTCATGCGTCCCAACTGATACATAAGCCCAGGACCTAATCCTGGAGTTGAAGATCATTTTCGTGACAATGAAGGCTCAGTCTGTATCTGAAAGAGCACATATAAAATACTCGCCCCATATTCAACCAACAGTGTTATGGTTACTATTTTATTATATGAACATAGTGCTGTACACTCCTGAAAGTGCTTCAATACAGTTTTTGTTTGATCTTCAAACTCTACATGTTCAAGATCAAGTTTATTATATTTTCCCGCAACAACTTTTGGCCTCCCTGTTCTTTCAGGTCACTAGCTTCCTCCTGAGCTCAAACCTGAATCATCTTTAACTCCTCTTTCCTCCTTAGTCTCCATATTTGATCTGCTACGTGCACCTCTAGGTTCTACTCTCACCAAGCTTTGGGGCTCCTCTCTTTTCCATTTTCCCAAAAGGCAGCTAAAGCAACGCTCCAAGAATATCCTCCTCCTTACTCAAAAACCTTCAATGGCTCCCTACAGCTACCCATTAAGTGCAACCTCCTGAGTCAAACACTCAGATTTCTTTATGTCTTCAGCCTACCTTTCAGCATCAATTCAAGTTAATCCACTATGTGTATCCTCTACTCATTCACATTAGACACCATTTATACTCCTCTTTAAACAAAGGGAACCACGGCAGGGTTTCAGACAGATTAAATCACTCACATTTTGTCAGTGTCAGACCTTTCTTAATGGGTGACTTCAGAGTAATTTGACCCCCAAAACCCTTATAACATCTTGAAAATATCAGCTAAGATTATCTCATCAAAAAAAACAGTATATCATGTAACTATTCTCCATAGTCAAATTCACAAAATAATCCCCACATTTTAACCCAGAGAGCTGCTCCTTCCATCCCACAGAGCAGTAGAAAAGGAAAAGAGAAAGTTACAGAATACGGTTGGGCTACCAAAATTGTGAAAATCCCCTTTAACGGTTCTCCTTTGTCCTAATAAAAGGGTATGGTTCCCAAATAGAAATCAGTGTGCGTCAGAAGGAATGTAATCATGACATTGGGGGTGGGGGTGGGCGGGTATGAACAGGGTAACCTGAATGGTGAAAGCAGTACCAGAGTGGTGAGACAGGTAGTGCATTTTTTCTTAGGCTTTGATTTGTTTAATAGCTTACTCATATGAATCATCTTTAAACCTAATTTTGGCAATAATATTTAAATTCTACATTTTTAAAGACATAAAAATTACCTTATTCTCTATGGTAAACTCCAGTTTTACCACACAACCAAGGCACCAAAGTGCCCCCTGGTGGCTAACTATCATTATTGCAGGTTCATACTTAACCCCCTTGAGGGGTCTCCAACTTCATCCTTTCCTTAGTCTGGAGAGACCCTACCGCCTAGGAAGTGCTATTTCAGGGGCCTATTTATTCTAATGTCCTACACACCTTTAAAAAAGCCTCTGCCACCTAGCTGATGCCTAATACTCTCCTGGTAGTGCTTTATTCCTTTGTCCACAAAAGCACGGAGAGAGAGGGAACGCTATGTGTCATTTGTACCTTGATGTGAACAGGTTACTCCGTGGTGTGAATGAGTTCATGACTCTGCTGAGAAGGATTTCAACAACAGAGACACGCTCCAGGGCCTTCAGAATGGAAGGGGGTGTCACTGGCAAAGGTGAGGGTGGGGCACAAAAGAGAGCGGCTGGAGGAGCCAAAGATAACTTTTGCCTATCTCAGTGTTTTCTTCGGTTAAACCACAGTCAGCTTTGGAAAGGAATAGCTTTAGTGCAAGCAAAGACATTTTGGTGAGAAGTGACAAAGAGCCTTATTTAACAGGAGGATAGGCACTTGGACGGGGAAAGCATCCCTCCCGGGTGCCTCTGCACCTCACCACGGCTACTGTCGGCACTAGTCAACTCTTCTGCAATCTGTCCTGGGAAATGTGCTTAACCTAGTTCTCAGCACATGGCACTAAGATTTTTCCGCTTATTTGCCTCAGGCTCAGAAGAGCTACATGACCTGGTTACAGTCTAACACAAGCCGTTCACCAAGTGATTTCTCTAATTTCTTTAGGGGAAGAAAAAAAGAAAAAAAAAAAGCCTGTGGTAAAAATCGGATCCTGATCGCTTTTCGGCCTTTTGGCTAAGATCAAGTGTAAAAATCGGATCCTGAGAATCCAATCTAATGTTAATACTAGGAAGAAGATCTCTGTTATACTCAACAACTGGTTTGGGAGATCTGTGAGTGACATTTGTTTTTCTTTCTTTCTTTTTTTTTTAAAGAGTTCACTTATTTATTTGAGAGAGAGAGAGAGAGAGAGGAGAGAGAGAGAAAGCAAGCATGAGCAGGGGGAGAGGGAGAAGCAGACTCCCCATCAAGCAGAGAGCCCGATGTGGGGCTCAATCTTGGGACTCCGGAATCATGGCCTGAGCTGAAGGCAGACACTCAACCAGCTGAGCCACCAAAGTGCCCGGACACTTGTTTTTCTAAGAAGAGAAGGAGGACTGGGCCAGGAAGGCCAAGCCATAGAATTTTATCCTTTCACATCACTGCTTCTAGCATTGACTCAGCTATGCAGACACTAAAATCCAAAAAGATGCTTATATATCATACTGGTGAATTCCAGGAGAGATAAAGGGAATGTAGCCAACGACTGCCTTCTTATCTTTTCCTAGATCAAAACTGGTAAAAGTCCAATACTTCCTACTCCCATAGGGTGCTGAAACACTCTGCACAGTATCCTCGTGTCTCTCTAGTACCACTGAAGCATGTGCCTACATCACTTCCATCCCATTTTGGGATGGAATGGGACAATAGTTCCCATTTTGGAAGAAATTTTGCAAACTTCAGAATCCTACTTCTTCATTGGACTTCCAAAGTAATCTTTTAGAGGTTGTTTGCAAATAGGAAACAATGTGGATTCTACCACCATTGTCTCCCTAAAGTATCTTTTCTACTTTATGTGGACAGTCGTTTGGTTTTCCAGGAGTGGAAATCTATCTTTGGCCATCTGGTATGACCAGTTACTCCCTGAAGCTATCCTGTCCAACACAATACCATTAGCTACGGCTATCCACTGAGTTTTTGAAACATGCCTAACCCAAATGGAGATGTGCTATACATGTAAAATCCACAACGGATTGTGAAGCTTTACTTAGAAAAAATATAAAATATCTCATTGATTTTTTTCACACTGTTGATGTGTTGAGATAACATTTGGAATATACTGAATTAACTAAGCTATATGACTAAAATTTATTACACCTGTTTCTACCTTTTTAATTTGGCTACTAGATCACTGAAAATTACATACCTAATTTTATTTCTACCAGGAGGTTCAATTCTTGTTGTATTAGGATCACTCAGAGCTTTTAAAAACTCCAGAACACTACCTGGGGTTGGGGCTCAGCACAGGTATTTTTTATTTTTTTTTAAAAGCTCCCACGGTGATGCTAATAGATAGCCAACACAGAGAGCTCCAGCTCTTCGTTCTGGAATTCTATGGTTCTAAGACTCTCATGACTACTTACGCAGGTTAAAAGTTCAGAGTTGTTTTTTTCCTTATTCTGTATAATCAACTTTGTCTGTGCTGATCTATTTCTCCCTAAAGAAACATGAAATGTTTTTCCAGCCATGCAAGTTAGAACTTTGTTTGTTTTATTTTTTAATGAAGTTCACATGAATCCAATACACTGCCAGGGCTGGGGAAAAAAGGCATTGAACTTGGGATTTTAAGGTTGATGAGTAACATGTAATCTTTCCTGGGGCTGCTTCTTACACTTGCCCTTTTCTTCATGGAAGCACCTGCTTCGTTCCTACTAATAACAAGGAATGCATTCACAGTGCTGCTAGACTTGAACGTGCCTGCGAATCACTGGGGAATTTAGTGTAAATGGCAGATACGGATTCAGGAGGTCTGGGGAGGGGCAGAATCCTGTGTTTCTAGCAGGCATCCAGGTGAGGCAGAGGCTGCTGGCCGGGGGGGCCACGCCTGTGAGAAGAAAGGCACCAGGGCTTAGGGAATTAAGTTTCACCTGGGCGAGCGGTGCTTGGGCACAGTTGCCCAGCCACACACAAGGAAGTGGAAAGCATATGGGCTCTGTTTTCTGCAAAGTGCACAGAGCAACCTTTTAAATGACGTTTGCTCTGGTTTGCCCGTTGAAGCATAGTGACACGAGCACCTATGTTCTCTTTGTATCACTATGAGCAACCTGAGAGAGAGTGCATCTCCATGAGACTGAGCTGCGCTAGACCTTCTTCCTTCGGTCCTCAGGGCTGGAGGTGGAGGCTGCGGGCTTGGAGATGGGTGTTTGAGTAGGATTAACTCCGTGCTTCCCCAGACCTCTAGGCACCCACCGACAGGGGTCGAGATGGGAGTCCCGGGAAGCCCAAACTGCTCTGTGCTCTCCAGCCCCCTTGCCACCACTGTTTGCCTTGGTTCCCCCAGGAATACTCATACCATGTTTTTTATCCTTGACTGTGTCTGTAGCCACAAAAGCCAGGCTCCCTGATGGCCCCAGATCTCCGATTCTCTGTTCCCCAGAAGGCTCTACAGGTCCCCCATTCTGTCTCCATCTTCCACTCCCAGGGCCCTAGAGTGAGCCCTCTGGCTCCACAGTCCTTTTGCAAAATCGATTCCGAGTGTTCCTTTCCCCTGGGGCACCTGCGTGTGAGCACTCCGCCCCCGTGGAACGCTCATACAGCAGTCCTGTTCGCCCCTCGTGCTTCCAAGCCCTGCGCCTGGATGTGGAATGGGTGTCCTCCCTGCCCCCCCCAATACTGCCATCATACCACTGCCCTCGCTCCTTGCTAAAGCGCCGCAGCGTTCTGTCTCTCACGCCATCAGCTTGTAGCCCTCACTGCCTCGCCTTGTTCCTGTGGCCCCTCCCGGGTTCCTCTTGCCCGTCATGGGATTACTTCAGCTCCTCGCTCACAGTCCCTCCCTCCTGTACCACTTCCCTCCCTCTTCTGGGTGATTTCAGCACACACAGATGGAGCCTCCAACCGTCTGTCCTCTCCGTCACTTGAACTCCCTTCCCCGCGTCTTTTCTGACCCCTCGCCTCGGCCACGCACTCCCAAGGACATACCCTCCCAAACCAACAATTTCAGCGTCTCTGATTTAGTCAGGGTGGGACCAGTGCTTTGTAAACTATCACAAAATCAGATACAGTAAGTACACTCGGAGTTTATTTTTGGCTCATGGTCTATATCACCCCATTGGATGGAGAGCCTTCCCCGTGAGGGGCAGCGACGCCCCAGGAACTCGCAGTCCTTGGCTGCATTCTCAGCATCCAGCTGGCTGTCAGCATCGAGGAGGGGTATGGGATTGCATGGCGGGGGCGAGAGGGGGGATCTGTAGGCCAGGCCTAGAAACAGGGCACATCACTTCCGCCCCCATTCCACTGGCCAGAAGTAGTCACTGGTTATATCTACCCGCAAGGAGGAATAAAAAAGGTGGTCCAGCCATGGATGGTGCTGAACCTCCGCCCCCACCGTCCACATGCTCATTGTCATCCATCCCAGTCTTTGGTCACTTACCTCTAACCTTCCAGTTCATTCTGCCGGTTGCCCCAACCAAAACAAGCCTTCAGCCACTGGGACCACGGGTCCACGGATCCCACCACCGCTTGCCATCCCTTGCCCTCTCCCCTTTTTCACCTGCTTCAGTTACCTGGTCAATGATCATAATGGCTCCCTTGCCCCCTCTATCGTCATCATTTGGCAAGACCTCAGCCCTCGTTAAATCCAGAAAACTGCCTGCACCTGAACGGCTAGACATGGCTGGGGAGAAGCTCGGCCACACTCACTGATCCCACTGCAAGTTCACGATGATGACCATCAGTGAGCTGTTACCACTGGCAAGCAACCATGTCTGTCTCCCACTCTCCTTGACTCTTCCCTGACCTCTGGTACCTTCTCTGCCATCCTCAATTTCAGGTGATGACCTTCCAATCTACTTCACTGAGAAAACTGAAACCATCAGAAAAAAAGAATCCACAGATTCGCCCACAACCCACCTACCAGCACCGGTACGCCTGTGTGCTGCCTTCCCACCTAATTCAGGGATGGCCCATCCTTGCACCAACTCCCCACCTGTGCTCTCAATCCAACCCTTTCCACCTACTCAAGGGCACTGCTCCAGCAACTCCCCCCCCCCCTCTCTGGCATCAAGAATCCTTCCTTTCCTCATCCTTCAAATCATCACAATAAAATGCTATAATCAATCTCATTAAACATGAAAAAAAAGAATGAAAACCTTCTCTGGACTTAAGTCTCCTACTCAGCTAGTCTGTCTCCACGCTGGGTTAACCTCTCTGCACAGCAGACTGCCCTGGTCGGGGTGACTCATGGCCTCCCCATCAGGAAACCCAACAGCCAGTTCTCAGTCCTCTACTCTGCCCCACAAGCAGCGCCTGGCCCAGTGCCTCTCACTGCACCAGCCGTTCATGGTTCTACTTTGCTGGCTCCTCCTTGTCTCCCAGACCTCTCAGGGAGCCCCAGAGCTCAGTCCGTGCCCCTTGTCCATTCTCCGTCTGCACTCCCCAGTGACCGCAGGCGGTCCCTGGCATTAAAAACCCCTATACACTGACAGCTCTTCACTCGTGCCTCTCCTTCCCAGATACTCCTGCTAACTCCAAGTCCAAGGACTCCTGGACATCTGCACGTGGGGGGCAGACTCAAATGACCCAAAGCAAACTTCAGTATTCCTTTCCAAACTGGCTTCACCCACAGTCTTCCCATCTTGCAAGCGACTTCAGTCTTTTCAGTCGCTCAGGCAAAAACAAAACAAAACAACAAACTCAAAAAAATGAAATGTAACAAAAACCTTGGAGTCGGTAATCCTACTCTGTCTCTTACACCCAATTCAACCTGTCCAGGAAACCCTGCTGGATTTTCCTCCAGAACATATCCACTTCTCACCATTTCTACTGCCACCATTTTGGTCCCAAGTGCCAAGAGTCTCCCCTGGATTGTTACAGAAGCCTCTTCACTTGTCTCCTCCTTTGTACCTTGACTCTCCTACAATCTGTTCTCAAAGCTGCAACCAAAGTGATGCTGTTATAGTACAGGTCCTATCTTCCCCATCCTGAACCCCCAGTGGCCCTCTGTCCCAAAGTCCTGACATGTCTGTCCTACAAGACCTGACATAATCTGGCCATTTTCCCTTCCACCTCATCCCCCATTACTCAATCTCTCTCACTTCACTGAGACCAGCCTGGCCTCTTTGGGGTTCTCCAGACATACACTGTATGCCTCAGGGCTCTTGCACTGACTGGTCCCTCTGCCTGGAATGTTTCTGACCCAGATACCCACCCAGGAAAACTCCTGAACCTTCTTCAAGCACTTGCTCAATGCATCCTTCACTGTCTCATATAAAATAGGTTTAAATAGCATTTTATCATATTCTAACATTTTATGATTTATTTACTATGTTTAGTTTTTACTGCTTATCTCTCCACATTTGAATGTGGGCTCGAAGAAGGTAGAGATTTTTATCTAGTTGTTGTTTTTTTTTTCACTGATACATCCTAACACCTAGCGCAGTGTTCAATAAATATTTATTGAATGAAATCAGTCGTATCTCCATGGTCTTTAGCCCAGTAGGCACTTAATAAATTTTCATTGCATAGGTAACTTAAACCACTGTGCCACCTTTATTTTAGAAGGGTTGTACTTTATTTGAGAATGTCTGAAGCTCTCCAGCAGAAAGCCATTTTAGAATACAGAAAAACCAGAGAAGTGCTTGGAAGAGTTACTTCATGCAAATGAAGTCCCTGCAGAACCATCTTTCACACTTTCCAATTTGTTGTTCGTTTAAAGCTGACTAATTAGCACCACGACCTCAGTCTTGTGGCTTTCATCTAGCCATTTGCTGGGATTGATGTCCAACATCAACACTGTCAGCCTTGTTTTTCATGCCTCTGCTCCCCTAACCATCTCCTGGCTGAGTCCACTTATATCCACACCAAATAACAAAGAAAAAAAGGAGAGCGGATAGGAAGGAAGACGAGGTAGTATACCCATCCAATCGTGCTCAACTCTGCTTGAGTTTCATGATCACCCGTAAGCTTTCTTTTCTTTTCCCTTTTCTTTTCTTTTTTTTTTTTTTTTGCGAGAGAGTGCACGAGCAGGGAGGTGGAGTGGGGACAGAGGGAGAGGAAGAGAGAGGATCTCCAGCTGATTGCACGCTGAAAGCGGAGTTCCACACGGGGCTCCATCTCGCTACCCGGAGATCCTGACCTGAGCCAAAACCAGGCATCAGATGCTCAACCAACTGAGCCACCTGGGCGTCCCCACCTGTGAGCCTTCTAAAACCCTGGATGCTCAGAACCCACCCCCGAATTACTGAGTCAGAGTCTCCAACAGTCAGGGGCAGGTGTGCGTGCATCCCTAAAACTCCCATAGACCATTGTGACTTGCGGCCTAGGTCACGCACTACCCAATGAGGCGCTTCACAGAATACCATTTCCTCTTCAAAAGCCACACAAAGTAGGTATTTTGATATTCATTTCATAGAGGATGAAGCCGGGTCTCAGAGAACCTAAGAACTTGTCCAAAGTCACACAGCTATGAAAGGGCAGGATGAAGTCTCAAATTCAAGCCTTTTGAAGCTCTACTCTGTCCGTAATTAGAGGCCCTAGAGCACCCTGGCAGAGGCAGACCATACTGATGCCCCTGGGGGAGCCCAGACGTCAGTCACTCTCAGAAATCCAGGAATGCCCTTTGGAGTCAGTGTCTCAGACACTGCCCTCTGGGTACCCCCTGGCCCGGCAATCTGGCTCACCGTCCCCGGGCCCCAGTACTTGGTGTTACCCTCAGTCCCCATTCCTAAGCCCTGCCTTCCAGTCCATCTCTGGATAAAGTTATGAGGTGGCCTGCCTTGCTGGAGGCAGACCTGCTAGTAAAACTGCAAGTTCCCTGCCTTGGAATCCCCTTCTCCTTGCTTTCCCTTCTCAATGAGATTCTGGTCCTTCATCTTGTAGAACCTCCTACTCCAACTCTAAGTCTAAGGCTACACATATTATGCACTTGTTTATTTGTTCCTTCACAAAGTAATTCTTGGTTTGTCTCAAGTTTTTCTTTAAATTCCAGTTAGTTAACATAGAGTGTAATATTCATTTCAGGAGTAGAATTTAGTGATTCATCATGTACATGTAACACCCAGTGCTCATCACAGCAAGTGCCCTCCATAATGCCCATCACCCATCTAGCCCATCGCCCCGCCTGCCTCCCCTCCGGCAACCCTCGTTTTTTCCCCTATAGTTAAGAGTCTTTTATGGCTTGCCTCCCTCTCTTTTTTTTTTTTCTCTTCCCCTATGTTCGTCTGTTTGTTTCTTAAATTCCACATATGAGTGAATTCATATGGTATTTGCCTTTCTCTGACTGATATATTTCACTTAGCATAACATACTCTAGCTCCATCCATGTTGTTGCAAAAGGTGAGATTTCATCTTTTTAATGGCTGAGTAATATTCCTCTGTGCGTGTGATATTTGTATATGATATATTATATATTAATAATTATTAATATAATTAATATTAATTAATAATTATATATTATATATCACAACTTCTTTATATTTTAATATATATAAATATATATATTTTATATATTTTTTTAAATAAATAAAATCTTTAAAAAAGTTAAAAAATAAAGGTGACTAATCTTTAATATTCTAGAGTTTCAAGGTCAAGAGTGACCAACTTGGCAGATGGTGACTACATTTATTGTGGTGAGCACTGGGTAATGAACAGAACTGTCAGATTGCTGTATTATACACCCGAGTCTAATATAACATTGTATGTCAACTGTTCTTCAATAAAAAAGCAAATAACCAAAAAAAAATCTATGTCAAGCGAAGTGAACAATTTGGAAAACAGACCATTTTATATTTCTAAGTATCTTCTTTTTTTTTTTTTTAAGGTTTTGTTTATTTATTTGACAGAGAGAGAGAGATCACAAGTAGGCAGAGAGGCAGGCAGAGATAGAGGGAGAAGCAGGCTCCCCGCCGAGCAGGAAGCCTGATGCGGGACTCGATCCCAGGACCCTGAGATCATGACCTGAGCCGAAGGCAGACTCTTAACCATCTGAGTCACCCAGGCGCCCCCTAAGTATCTTCTTAAACCTTCGATAAGGACTGAGAATGACACATATATAATATCCAAACCCATGTAAAGAACTAAAGGCAGCAGGCCTACGAGTCACTTGAGCACCCACCAAGAACTAAAAACTAGCAAGCTCGGCAGTCGTAGTACCTTCATGAAAGTTGGGGCAGAGACAATGAACAAGTCAACTCACACTCCTGCTTCTGTTCTTGTATCTAGTCGTTTGTTGTAATGGCCATTTACTGCTGCAAGTATTCCACAAATATTTATTCACCGGACCATACACGGTAACTGCTTTGAAGAAAAATAGGAGGATTCAACCTGAGAGATTTACCTGCGAGAGGCCGCTTCAGAAGGCTTTGCTGCAGTGGACCGCCAGACAGGAAGGAGCCAGCTATGCGAACGATGACAAGAAGGGCATCAGTGGAAGACGGGGCAAGACGGACACATCTGCAGGGCAGGAAGGAGCTCCAAGGGGCAGCCGCAAGATGGTTGGCAGGCACCCGGCTGGGGTCCACATGGAGCTTTCTGAAGGAAAAACAAGTGCAATATACACAGTTTGGGAACAGCGACTCCATTTGGACTAGCTGGCTCACGCAAAGCCATGGACACTGAAATGGGGCAACAGGGAAGAAAAACAGCAAGGCAGGCGGAAGGCAGAAGCAAAGCCCGTTTTGGACTCTCCATGCAAAAACAGCACTTGAACAGCACCTTCTAAATGGTGGTCTGCAAGTCATTTCATGCGTCTTTTCAACAAATGTCTGGTGCTTGCCTGTGTGGTGACATACGCTGCTCTAGACTCTGGGGATCTGGTGGCAAATAAGAGCCCCTCCCCCCCCCCCCCGCCCTTCTCTCCTCACTGAACACAGTCTGACCGCCCCCTTGGGATTTGTCCTTCCTTGTCTTGCCAGATGCCTCCCTGGGCGTCTTTAAACACAGAATGGGAAGCAGAGGATAGGACAAGAGAGACATAGACAAAGCTAGAAGAGGTTGCTCCCTTCCTCCTGCCCACCATGGATCTTTAAGAAAGCGATAATGCCGCAGTGTGTGAGGAAAACGAACGGGTGAGAAAAGCAAGTTTGGAGAAATAGGAAGAAATAACATAATTAACATGTACCGAGCTCTTACTCTATGCCTGGCAATATTCCAAATAGTCACATGGGTCATCTCATTTTAACCTCACGAGGACACTCTGAGGTGGAAACTATACTGTCATCCATTTTACAGATGAGAAAACTGAGACACAGAGAAGCTGAGTAACTTGCCCAGGATAACACAGCTGCTATGTGGCCAGGCTGGGATCTGGTTCTTGCTGGGACGTCTCCACACCTCACGTTCATTATCAGTGCATGATACCGCGTCTTGACACAAACTGCTCTTGGCCATCCGAGCCCTTTATGGCCTTTATATAACGTAAATTTGAAAACTCCTATTCTGATTCTTCTTCTTCTCTTTCACCCTTCCCATTAGACAATGGAACACAGACTCGAAAAAACTGCACAAAGTGTACGCATAGCTTAATGAATTGATATAAGGTGAACGAACACCTTAGCAACCACCATCCCCAAGTCAGGGAGTAGACTTTGCTGGCCATGCCTAAAGCCCCTCGATGTGTCCCATGCGGGTCGATGTACCTTCCTCTTCACAGACATACGCACTACCCCGACTTTGATCAGACTCATATCCTTGTGTTACTTTGCAGTTTCATCACAGAAGCCTGCATCCCTAGATACTAGAGTCTAGTATCAGCCATTTGTAAATTTCACATCTTTGAAGTCTCTTATATTTCACAGGTTCCTTCCTCCACCCCTTTGTTTTGCCTACGACTTCTCCGGAAATTTAACCTGTAGACCTCCCACCTTCAGGACTTTGCTGATTGTACACGGGTGGGGTAGTTCCCCATGTCCCTCTGTCCTGCAAATGAGCAATTGGATCCAGAGGATGGTTCAGTCCTTGGTTTCATCTTTTTGCAAGATTTTGGTGTTGATTTGTTCTGTCCTCAATGTGATGTCTGTGTGTCTCTCTCTTTGGGATGGTAGCAGCTCTTGATGTTCTAATAATTCAGAGGCGATTGCAGAATAGTAATATTCTACTTCTAGAATATTCTAGCCTTTCTTTTCTACTCATTAATCCATCTGTCGGAACACTTTTATAAATATACGCTTTCCCTCATCTACTATTTGGTTACTCAGTGATACCATTCACCTAGGAAAAGCAGAATAAATGATTCCCTTCATGTACCATTTTCACAAAAATAATTGGTTTCCCATCATACTATAAAAGGGATCAATTTTAAATTTATCATTCTGAAGCCATGGATTTAAAGTTATTTGATGGGTTCAGGGAGGCCAGATGGCTCAGTTGGTTAAGCATCTGACTCAGTTTTGGCTCAGGTCACGATCTCAGGCCCATGAGATTGAGCCCCACATCGGGCTCCATGCTCAGTGGGAGTCTGCTTAGATATTCTCTCCTTCTGCCCCTTCCCCTGCTCATGTGCATTCTCTCTCTCTCTCTAAAATAAATAAGTAAATCTTTAAAAACAAATAACTAAATGAAGTTATTTAATAGGTTCCAAATATTTAAAATGATTTTCCTTTTTAAAGCTCAAAATTTCCCCTCCATGGTCACCAGAAGCTTCTTCAAGTTGGCTCCAGAGTGTTTTTGACCTAATCCTGGTGGTCTTTGATAGCTTCCTCACCCGCTAGTATGACAAGACGTTCTAGACAGATGTCCTTCATTTCCCACCCCAAACCTGGAATTAGCTATTTCTCTAGATTCCTTTAGGGGGAAATGACATTTCAAGACTACAATCTGGGCACTAGAGATGTTCGTTTACCCCATGGTCATTGTTTCCAGGCCTTTTCAGTGAGCAGAGCTATGAAATATGTGTGCATGCACACACATACACACGCACCTAGTTTTTGTATGTCTGTTAGACTCAATAAAAAGGGTTCTTTGATAATATTCTACATTTTGTTCCTCATTTTACTTGCCTAGACTCATGGCATAGCTAACTTTTGGTATGAAGCCCATCTCAGTATTTTGGAGGCTCTGGGGATAAAGAGAGCAGTTGTTTTTCAACTCGAGTTTAGGGACTCAGCTCCCATTTCAATGTTTTTTTTTTTTTTCTCTTCCATACATTCATTAAGAAAACTCTCTGCTCATCCATACCATTTTACGAAGTATATTTACGTTTTCCAAATGTCAAAATTTCATCAAATAGTCCTTTGGGGGACTGTTTCAGACGTAAGCTGTTGCAGAAAAGAAGACGAAATATTATCCGGGGGGCCAGCCCACCTGCCCTTTGTTCTAGCTCTGTGAGCTTGCTCGTTGCAAGTCAAACTAAAGAAGGAGCTGCACGGAATACTCACAACACATCTTCTTACAAAGGAAATTAACAAAAACATGGCCCTGAATCCAAATTTGGCTTAAGCGTGAGGCTGCAGAAGGACAAGTACAAGGGACTTTTGAGAGGCACTAGATTAAGAAAGGATTTAATCTATAATGAAAAGCATAAAAATAGGATGGCATATGCAAGAGAGTCAAGGGCAAATATGCAGTTTCGGTCATCCTCCCTAAAGGGAAAAGGGAATTTGCTTTAATGCTTGTGTGATCACAAAGACGGGTCTAATGTTTCAGGTAGCACGTGGCATAATACGTGTGAAAGTCCTTCCCGTGTCACAATACACTCTGCAAATGAACAGACTGTATCATTATTAAATATTATTTAATTAAATTCAAAGATTCTTTCAAAATTATCTTGACCAAGTCTATGTGTCTCTACATGCCCTTTTCAAATGAAAGGCAAAGGAACATCAGAGCACCGGGCTGGCTGCCTCTCGGAGTGCCTGCGGGGTGGCCAATATTATGACTCTGTGATCATCATTATCTTCGTAAAAAGAAAGATCTAGAGGCTGAAACAGGGCCAATCTCCCAGGCTTCCCACTGACAAAAAGCACAAAGTCGAAAATCTCCTCGGCTCGCAAGTCCACACATGCCTTTCATTGTTTACGAGAACTCAGGCCACAGGGCGTTCAGATAGAGGTGCCATGTCTCGGGAAAAGTTCCAGAAAGTCCTTGCCCTGAGGCGGGGTGCTAGGGGCCTGAGCACAAGGAAGGGTAGGCATGTGTGCTATTTCAGGGAAACTGAAAATGAATAAGAGTTTTTGAGAGGCAAAACCAAGTGAAGGAATGTAGATCTCCCATGGGCCTCTAATTATGCAGGTTTATGTGTGGGAATCCCAGCCACACTGGAGGTAAATGAGAGCTATCCTCTCAAAGAGATGATTCTTCTCAAGAGGGGGATAGAATGGCACACACCTGCAACATAGGTGGGGGATGCTATAATTATGTTCATGGATTACGTTGGAATAACGTCTTTAAAGATGCTTCAGAAATTATCTTCTCTTGATCTGTATCTCTCTCCTCCATGGACCCGTATGGCCTCTTTTCCAATCCGCGTACATCCACGCTTCAAGTTGGGCTAACCACTCCCACCCCGCGCACCACACAATGAGTTCTCACTGAATTTGTTCTAGCGCTATTCAGAAAGAATTGGCACATGTGCTGCCCCAAAATAGGAAGTGTAATTATTCCAGTTACACGATTTACTTAGTTTTCCCCTGCTGTGAGAGGAATAACAAACGAGATGGTCAAACTGAAATCTCTGACTCATGAAACAGAGCCCCTTCCTTTCCCAAGTGGAACGTCATGATTGGAGACGAGCACATCAACAAATGCCTAAATTTTAAAATACAAATTTCAGAGGTAGGTTGCTTCAAGCCAACTACAGCCTTCTCTGGATCTCTTTCAGTCTCTCTCTCCCTCCCTCCCTCTCGCCCACCTTCTCCTCAGTTCAACTCAGTGTTCCAGGAACATTCAAATTCCTTCTCTAGAAAAGAGCTCCCATGTCCGAGCTCCAGTAGGATCATATCCTTGAATCCCCAAAGAATGGGAGCCTTCCTGTCACTTCAGAAGAGCTGCAGCTCTCTGAGGAAACAACCAGTGCAGATGCTTTAGAATTCTGTGTCTTCTCAGCCTAGGATCAGAACCCAAATCCGGCCTTTCCTTGGTTCTCCACTTACGTCCCTGGCACCTCAACTTCTGGGTCCCTGCTATTCTGTCCTGCTTCCAACTTGGCCCTCCTTTCCTCAGGGTCCATGTCAGTGGCCATCAGGAGCAACTGCCTATTTCTGACTCTGGGGACCTGTCCTTGGGTCTCAGGGCTCCCAGTGTATCCGCTCTTCCCTGCCTGCTCCTGCCTCCCGGCCCTGAGCGCCCCGTCTGCTTAGCTCTAGCAGGATTCAACCCTTGCAATTCTAACAGGAACTAAAGTACTGTTCCTATACCTGTTCCTGTACTGTTCCTGATTGTGGCAGCCAACCCTTTTTTTGAGGGGTACTATGTTTAAAGCTACTTCACGGTGATGATGCCATGAGTTCCAGGTATGATGGACTTCTGCTATATAAGAGGACGTAAGGACACACAGAGCACAAGTATGCTTTGGCACAAAAGGAAGGAACATGTTAAATGGGCAATCGAAGCCCGCTCCAGAGAGACAAGTGTGGAAAGACTCATTTGGCTTCAGGAAGATTTTTCAGTGTATTACAGCAAGAGAAGAGTGTCCTCTCAAAGAATTTAACCAGAACCATTGAGGACTTGTAATAAGTTCACTGAAGTGATATGTGAAATCTGCAAAGTTGGACTTTGGTTCAAGAACAAGGTATGTGATATATCATCTTGGGAACACGTCAGAAAAGAGGAGTCCATGTACTTCTTTGTACGGGCAGAAAACCTCAACTATCCAGAGCCCTCGGTCTTGTGGACGAGGTTAGACCAGGAAGCTGAGAAGGAAGTGAACGCGCTCTCTGAAGGAGCAGCTACAGCCCTCAGGGAACATTTCCTAAGAGCCGCTGGAAAACAGACAGGACACAGAAGCAAAGCAAAACAGGGGTCATTTGTGAAAGGGAAGGGTAGGGGGAAAAAGGGAATCATGACAAATATCAGACACTAGAATTGACCAGAAAAGAGAATCAGCCAGAAAAGTTTAAGACTCAACAGCTCTGCCTTTTAGTGGGAGGCAGGGAGCCACCTGCTGTGTAATAATGTCCTTGAAGGCAGGTTTAGGGGATCACTCTGCTATTGCATTTGTGGACGGAAGCAGAAGGAGAGATTCTCCAGGCCATCAGTGGGGCATCAGGAATGCCTCCCAACAAGCACAGCTCAAGAGTCTCAAGGATTATTTGCTAGGTACAGTACGCTTATGTGCACTTCAGTTTCCTAATCTGCAAAATGGGTCTGATAAGAGCACCTCCCTCAGTTAAGGTCGTTGGTGCACATAGTAGACACTCAGTAAACATGAGCATCATAACTATAGCACTTACGTCACCACCATTCACAGCTAGACCATCGACACACAATATTGCATTCACACAAATGACACTGCGCATTTGGTGTTTATCCTCCAGCATAAGACCTAGTGGAAAGTGATGAGCAGAAATACACAAAATTACATAAGAAGGCACTGTACTAAAACAGGCTCATCTCTATGTGACTTGAATAGGGCAGGTACAAGAAAACGCTCCTTGTGAATTAATAACTGATTAACCCTGTATCATATTAGAACTCGGACAAGTTTACTGTTAAAATTCTGAAGAGAGTCTTAAATTACACAAAGTTAGGAGTACACAACATATACTTTCAGCTAGAGAGAACAATGCCAAAGGGATTCATGTACATAAGGGAGCCTATTTTGTTACTCAAAGGCAAAGAGTCAGCTGGTGTGTAAGGAGCCAGTCCAAGGGTTGGTACCACGATTTCCAGAAAGGAATTGAGAGGAAAAGATCCAGGAAAAGATCAAAGCCAAATTTTGAGACCAAGACAGATTGCCAAAAGTCTTGCTTGCCATTGCAGATTGCTTTTATGAAGCAGCTCATGAGTTTGACCATGGGGCATAGTAAAGGAACCACCCATGTATTAGTCAGGGTTCTCCAAAGAAACAGAACCAATAGGGTTGGTACATATATAGAGAGAAAGATTTATTTTAAGAGATGTGTTCCTATAATTATGGAGGCTGGCTAGTACAGAATCAGCAGGGCAGGCTGGCAGGCTTGGGACCCAGGAAAATGCAAATGTTGCAGAATTCTCCCTCCTTCTGGACAGATCAGTCTTTTTCTATTAAGGTTTTTAAGTGATTGAATGAGGCCCACACCCATTCTGGAAAGCAATCGGCTTTAGTCAAAGTCTCTTGACTTAAATGTTAATATCAACTAACAATAACTTCACAAAGACATCTAGAATAATGTTTGACCAAATATGTGGGTATCGTGGGCTAGTCAAGTTAATGCATTAAATTCACCATTACAATCCACTCTCTAACGACCAGGAGGCAGCCCTCTGAATCCCGGCACCTAAACAAAGGCTCTGGAAATGATCGCAATCTCTAGAAACGATCTCAGTAATAAAAGTGAAAGAAGCTCCTGTCTCCAAATTCCTGGAAGGGCAGAAACATCCTACGAGCAAGGCAGTTTCCTGAACCGCACGTGTGTATCTCAAAGGACCGGTTCTGGTATTTTAATGTACTGCGAGGCAGTACATTAAAAATGTTAGAAGAGACTGGTGCACAGCTCAGCATTGGTGATAGGGAAATATTTATTTATCAAAAACTAATTTCTAAAGATAATGTTGCCCTTTAACATTTAAAAATTCCCATTAAAAAAAAAGTGCCCACGAAACCCACCTCATTTATTGCTACTTGCCACTTCCCAGCCTGGTTAGGCTTGTGGGCTTAAGAAGGTAGACAGGTTGACTCTGGTGCGTCTCCCATCTGCAATGCCCACCAAATAAGACGTTCAATGAGTGGAAATTATCTTGGAAGAATGAAGGTATCATATATTTACTTTCTACTGATGGAGCACATAGAAAGGCGAAGTATACAGCAAAATATCTTACATGTATTCAAATGCTGAGTGAACTGAATGACGCAAAATAATTTTTAGCAAATTCTTTCATCGCTCTGTACCTTAATAAACAGGTAATTTACCAATCAAGGGCCTATCTCGGGGTTGCCAAAATATTCCATTTATCTAACAGCATTTAAATCACTCCGGAAAATCGGGGTTTTTATCCAAAATACAACGCATTACAGCCTCAGACTGTGCAAGCCTTTCGTTCTCATTTTGGCAATAAATGTTCCCTGTGCCTGAGAAATTGTCAGTTGAACCTTGAGGAAAGTTTATATAGAATTGTGGTCTGGCATCCTGACAGCAAATGTCAGAGCTTCCTTATGAAGATAAAACCTTTTTAATCTTCAGAGTAAGCACTCTCTAAGCCATACTGTACATTCTTGAAATGGTGAAATATATTCCTCTGTTTTCCTCCACAAAATAAGTAGGGTGGGGTAAAGCTGATAGGAGCTGCCTTTGGATCCTGAGCCTCTGAATCAGGAATGCAAAGAGCCTACCGCTCTACCTCATGCTGTCAAGTCAAAGGCTGCTGTTAGAGCAGGGGAGGGGGACTTCCACCCGGGGGTAACTGACCCAGCCTGCAGGAAGGTGACCTATGTCCAACACGACCTCTCTCCCCACGTGAACAGCGAAGGGCAATGCAGCTCAATCAGCCTTCATCCGTACATAAAAGGAAGAACCTGGACCCCAGAGGAAATAATAGGGTTTTCAGTACTCGCCACAATCCTCAATGTTCTTTACATACTTTGGAGGTGTTGTTTCTCATTTCTCATCAAACCTCATGTGAGGTTTTTTTTTTTAATATTTTATTTATTTATTTGACAGAGAGAGAGAGAGAGAGATCACAAGTAGGCAGAGAGGCAGGCAGAGAGAGAGGGGAAAGCAGGCTCCCTGCTGAGCAGAGAGCACGGGGCTTGATCCCAGGACCCTGAGATCATGACCTAAACTGAAAGAAGAGGCTTAACCCACTGAGCCACTCAGGCGCCCCTCATTTGTGAGTTGTTTTAATGGTTAAGAAGTGTATCCATAAGGGGCGCTTGGGTGGCTTAGTTGTTCAGGGTCTGCCTTCAGCTCAGGTCATGATCCCTGTGCCATGGGATGGAGCCCCAAATCGGGCTCCCTGCTCAGCGGGAAGCCTGCTTCTCCCCCTCCTATTCGCCTGCTTTGTTCCCTCTCTCACTGTCTCTCTCTCTGTATCAAATAAATAAATAAAATCTTAAAAAAAAAGTTTACCCATAAATGTTCAGGGCACCTTATACTTATCATACATAATAGCTAACTCCTTGGGGAAACTCTCCTAGTACAATCATTCACACACTGTGTTCCAGAAATCACCATGTCCTCAGAAATCAAAGTCACTTGAGGGAAAGGGGAGGAAGGATTCTGAGGTTAATTTCAGAAAAATATGATTAAACCAAGCTCAAAATTCTCTATTGCGGGACTTCTCAGAGCCTTTAATATGCTAATATGGTAATCTCAACTTTTCAAATGTACTTCCTTTTTTTTTAAGATTTTATTTATTTATTTGAGAGAGAGAGTATGAGAGGGGAGAAGGTCAGAGGGAGAAGCAGACTCCCCAAGGAGCTGGAAGCCCGATGTGGGACTCTATGCTAGGACTCCAGGATCATGACTTGAGCTGAAGACAGTAGTTTAACCAACTGAGCCACCCAGACGCCCCTCAAATGTACTTCTTAAGCTTTATTTTTGTTTTCTGCATTAAAAAAAATCAATATACTTTTAGACTAGATGAAACAGTTTATTATGTCACTGCTATTTCTTGTTTATCAGAATTTTTGATAAACTTGTATAAGAGAAACTTCTATTAAATACATATGATTTCCGGGCGCCTGGGTGGCTCAGTTGGTTGAGCGACTGCCTTCGGCTCAGGTCATGATCCCGGAGTCCCGGGATCGAGTCCCATATCCGACTCCCGGCTCTGCGGGAAGTCTGCTTCTCCCTCTGACCTTCTCCCCTCTCATTCTCAGTCTCTCTAATAAATAAATAAATAAATAAATAAATAATCTTTAAAAAAAAAATACATGCAATTTCCTATCAAGTCTGTAATCCACTTGAAAAGTGTTCAGCTTAAAACTGAATACATTAGGCCTGATATTAATAATACAATGAAATGCAGGGTTGTTTTTTTTAATAGTCAAAGAGGAAATAAAGCACTAATGAAAGAGAGTGCTCATACTTCAAATATTGCTATACATAACACAAAGTATAAGAACATTTAAATATAAATGTAGCACACCCATACAATATATTTATTCACTTTACCACAACTCAAATGTTGACACGGCATAATTTCCAAAACTTTAGCCATTCTAAAGCTAATTTCTAAGAATTAAGTGCCTAAAGTAATTTTAATATTGTATCCAATATCTTTCTTTCACTTGAACTTGGGTTTCTTTTCAGCCAATCACACCCATCCAACATTACCTGAGCAAATATGGTGGCATATAAAGGCAAATCATGATTACCTTGCTTAACTACAGAAAATCACTCAATGTCTACTTCCCATCACTCAACTAACTTTGTGGTTCCAAATCTGGTAGTCTAATAAGGTTCAACCACTCTTTTCTAATATTTCAAAAGCTAATGGAAATTGCATTAACTATAACATCAAATGTCTTTGCTTTTAGTCAAATTGTATTAATCATCATTATTCTGTTACTATTTTAAGCCTATTAGAAGCTCTGTGTAGCTAATTAATTAGAAATTAATGAGAAAATGAATTATTACTTAATAAATTCAGTTAAAATGAAGACAAAAATCATCAAAACATGGGGTATATGGAGAAAAGATAGGATGAAAATGTTTAGCATTATGGAACTAAAAATGTCCCACTTCTGCCAGCAATGAAAAACATTTACTGAGAACTTACTAGTGTCATATACCATGCTAAGTAACTTACGTGCGTTATTTCGTTCAATCCTCCACAACCTCAAACTGGGACTATCTTAATAGTTAAGGTAACAGGCTCAGAGGGGTTCAAATTTGCCAAGGCCATACAGCTAATAAATAGCAGAGCTGAGATTTAAACCCACTCTTTTACACTACCCCGATAAGCAGATCATATTAATTCTCTGTTGCTGAGTAACAAATTACTACCAGCTTGGTGGCTAAAGCCACATCTATTTATGATCTCAGTTTCTATAGGTCAAGAGACAGGCTCGGGGTCTCTCAGAACTGCAATCTAGGTGTCAACCCAGCTGAATTCTTTTCTGGAGCATGGGGGCCTTTTCCCTGCTCACATGGTTTCGAGCAAAATTCAGTTCCTTTGCAGATGCAAAACTGAGGTCCTGGTTTTCTTGCTAGCTCTCACCTAGAGGCCACTCTCAGCCTCTACAGGCTGTCCACAGTTTACTACTTACTTCTTCAAGGCCAGAAGGCTTGGTGGTGGCTTACTTCTTCAAGGCCAGAAGGACCACCTCTTTCTCTGGAATCTACTACAATGGAGTCTTACATCGCAATAACGTAACCACACACGTGCCTATCCCATTACTTTTACCATATCCTATTTGCTAAAAGCAATCCACAGGCTCCGCCAGCACTCAAGAGGAGAAGATTATGCGAGAGCGTGACTCACTAGGCTCATCTTAAAATTGTGCCTACTACAGGTACCAGTATTCTGCTCCTAATTGTTTTATTTATGTAACTGAGAATTACTGTCTTCTGCATAGGGGTTGATTCGACATGAGACCATCAAAGCGTTCAAGCTGGCCACAGCTCATACAATTGACAACAATGGAAATCAAATGATAGATTCAAGTAGGCAATCTGGATCCTCAAATTCTGTTAAAGCTGCAATTTCACTGGTAAATAATTTGAGATCAATGTTAGATAAATTCCCAGTGAATGAAGAATATTATTCGGCAAACAACACTTAAAAAACTAATCTTCCGTTTCTCAGTGTGAACTTTGCACCGTAGGTGAGGACCATTTAAGCACTGAGTTTTTTGAAACGGTCATTAAGGAGACCGACACTGAGTTACCACTTTATTGCTGTTGAACTGAATGCCCAGAAAAGGTTATCATGACAATCTCTGGAACTGGTAAGGTTACAGCGACCCAGTCATTTTCAGGCATGGTTATTGGTGAAATTGTCAAGGGGGTGCGTTCCTCCCGTAAAGCAACATTGTACTGGCTTTGCTAGTCAAATTCTCTTCAGGCTTCTCAGCAGGATATGTGCACAAATTGCTAGCAGATATACAGAGAACCACGGGAAGATTCGGGAAAAGAGGGCATTACCCATCAGCAGTGCAGATACTCAGGGGCCTCAGCTGATCAACTGCAACGTCCCACCAGTTTCATAAACAATCAGGGCCATTTGGCAACTCTTGCGCTAGACAAGATCATAGCTTTAAGCAGAGTGGCCTTTTCTTTGATCACCTTATATTTATATATTATTTAAACAGGGCATTTGACTGGGTCATGGAGCACTGCATGGGCTGGAGGTATTTAATGGATACAATCCCTCCCAACTTCCCAAGGGTGATTCGTTCCCTTACAGCGTTGGGAAGCTCATACAGCGTTGCCTTCAGCTTCTGAATCTGGCCTCGGTCCAGTAGGTGGGAACCAGTTAACAGGAAACTCTACTCCCTGAGACAATATGAACTAAATAGTGACTATACCAATGGCAAAAAGTTGGGAGGCCATTTTCGTAAAAGATGGATGTGTCTATGAATGGTCTTCAAAAATGGGTGAATATCCCCTTCAGTCCATGTGGTTCAAATGAAATATCAAATGCTATAAAAATATTTAATCTCTTTGGCTCTTTGAGGGTCTTTGACTCTTAAAAATTTGCCCTAAGGGGAAAAAAAAATACCAGCATGAGAGGAAAAAAACCTATGTTTGAAGATATGTTACAGTATTGTTTATAATAGCTCCAAATCAGAAACAACCTAAATGCCAAATAAGAGAGGATGAAGACCCCCAGATAAACACTAATCAAATAAGTAAGTAAATATACTGTATGCTGCTCTGGGCCGATTTGTGTTAAAGTCCTAACTCAGAATGTAACCTTACTTGGAAGCAAGGTAAATGCACATGGATTAGTTAAACTAAGTTGAGGTTACACGGAATAGAGTGAGCCTTAATCTAGTGTGACTGGTCTCCTTTTATGAAATAGGAAAGAGACATGGAGGGAAGACAGCCATGTAAAGATGGAGGCAGAGACTGAGTGATGCAGCCACCTCTATGGAATAGCAAGGATTGCCCGACATCACCAGAAGCCAAGACGGAGACACGGAAAAGATTCTCCCTCAAAACCCTCAGAGGGAAGCAACCCTGCCAACACCTCGATTCTAGACTTCCAGCCTCCAGAACTGGGAGAGAATACCTTTATGTTGTTTCAAACATCCCAATTTGTGGGACTTTGCTATGGCAGCCCTAAGAAACTAATACACATGCTCCACATACGGAGAAAAATAAAAACAAGTGAGTGTGGAGAGGGAGTATTGGGTGGGGAGCTAGCTCTTCATAAAGATTACCTGGAGAGAACCATGGATAAGATGGTATTTGAAGAGAAACTTGAAGCAAGGAGGAAGCAGACAGGCAGCTCTCTGGGGGAGAGCCTACCAGGTCAGGATGCAGCCAGGCAAATCTCCAAAGGGAGAGCCAACTGGACGCCTGTGCGGCTGGAGAGAGTGGACTCAGGTCAGAGGGGTGGGGATAGAGCCAGTGATGGTGCCTGGGGGCTTTTACTAGTAGTGCGAATGGAATCCTTTCGAGGGTTTTGGACGGAGCAGTGACATTATCTGGTTACTCTGTTGAGCATAAACTGTCACGGGGCCAGTAAGGAATCAGGAAGAAGACCCACCCGGTAGCTATGGAAATCATTCTACCAGGAGATGAAGATGGCTTGGACCAGGGTGTTTGCAATGAAGATGAGAGGGAAAGGTGAGTTCTATTTGGTTCTAAGTTCTAAAAACCATCAAAAGGCAGAGCTGGTAGGTTTTGCTGAAGGACTGGATACGTGCTATGAAAGAGTCAAAGAGAGGCGCCCTGTGGGCAAAGTCCGTTAAGGGTCCAATTCCTGGAGGTGCCTGGGTGGCTCAGTGGGTTGAAGCCTCTGCCTTCGGCTCAGGTCATGATCTCAGGGTCCTGGGATTGAGCCGCGCATTGGGCTCTCTGCTCAGTGGGGAGCCTGCTTCCCTCTCTCTCTCTGCCTGCTTCTCTGCCTACTTGTGATCTCTCTGTGTGTCAAATAAATAAATAAAATCTTAAAAAAAAAAAAAAGAGTCCAATTCCTGGTTTCAGCTTAGGTCATGATCTCAGGGTTGTGAGATCAAGCCCCAAGTTGGGCTCGGTGCTCAGCAGGGAGTCTGCTTGAGGATTCTCTCCCTCTTCCTCTGCCCCTCCCCCAGGTTCACACATGTGCTCTCTCTCTAAAATAAATTTTAAAAAAAGAGGCACTTGGATGGTTCAGTCAGTTAAGTGACTGACTTCAGCTCAGGTCACGATTTCCGGGTCCTGGGATAGAGCCCCACGTCAGGCTCTGCACTCAGTGGGGACTCTGCTTTTTCCTCTCTGCCCATCCCCCTGCTCATACTCTCTCTCTCTCTCTCTCTCCCTCTCTCTCTCCCTCCCTCCCTCAAATAAATAAAATCTTTTTTAAAAATTAAAAAAAATTTTTTTAAGTTTTTTTTTTTAAAAAGTCAAAGAAAGCCTCAGACAAGGATGAAGACTGTGTGGATCAAGGATGGCGTTGCTGAGATGGGAACCTGGGAGGCAGGTTAGTTAGGAGTTTAGCTTTAGACCTATTAAGTTTAATACAACCATGAGTCAAGAGATGCCACAGAGATGGCAGATAGGCAGCTCTATAGGTGAGTAGCTCTGAAGATAGAATTGGGAACAGCTGGCAGTAGATGGATGGTATTTGAGGCCATGGTAATTGATGGAATCACTGGCAAGTGAGTACCCCTAGAGAAGACAAGCAGCCTGAGGCCTTAGGACTGAGTCCGGGGGCACCTCCCACTGTTGGAAATTGGAGAGGTTCCACAAAAGAGATTTAGAAGATTCTAAGGAAGCAAACAGAGAGAGAGAGAGAGATGTCCCAGAAGCTAAATTAAAAAAAAAAAAAAAAAGTATCAAGAAGGGAATGGCGAAATATTATGCAATCATTAAAAATAATGTATTTTAATCTTAATGTTACAGAAATAGGGTGCTGTAATGTGAAGGGAAAAAAACTAGGGCTCCAAAGTACATAGAGCAAAGTAAATTTTGTTCAAAGAAACCAATGTAGGCATAAAAAAAAAACAGAATGAAAGGAAATAAAGCAATGCAAACAGTTACTTCTAATTTTCACTAGAGAATGACATTTGTTTTCTGCCCTTAGAGTAATTTCCACGTTTTCACTGTGAATTTATTTTTTAATAAATGTATACATGAGATTTTAAAAATCATTAATAGCAAAGAATTCAGGATTCAGTTTTTCAAAAGTAGAAATATGTAACACTTGAAAAGCCTTTTAAGCAAAACAGTAGAAACAATTGCTACATTATGTGGTTAGGTGTTTTTGGTTGATTTCAGTTTGCTTTCTTCTCCCAAAAAGAAAGCAGGAAAGTATTAAGATTTTTTTCATTTGCATTAGAATCATCTCTCCTCAGAAAGGAGCAGTATACATAAAGTAGCATGTGATTATTTTTAATTCACTTAGATAATCATTTCTACAGATATGTAGAGGCTGGGTTTCCATTTTCAAATGTTAGGGCTTCAGTAAAATAAGTCAGACAGAGAAAGACAAATACTATATGATCTCAAGTCCATATGGAATCTTAAAAAAACCTACCTCCTAGAAACAGAACGGATTGGTGGATGCCAAAGGTGGGGATTGGAGGAGGTGGACAAAATGGGTAAAGGGGATCAAAAGGTACAAACTTCCAGTTATAAAGTAATTAAGTCATGAAGATATCATGTACAGCATGGTGACTATAATTATTAAAACTGCACTGTATTATTTGAAAGTTGCTAAGAGAATAGATCTTAAAAGTTCTCATCTCAACAATAAAAAAGTTGTAACTATGTGAGGTAAGAGATGTTAACTAAACCTAGTGTGGGGATCATTTTCGCAGGATAGACATGTAGCAAATCATTATGTTGCATACCTTAAACTTCTACAATGTCATATGTTGATTACATCTCAGGAAAACTGGAAAATAAAAGTTAAATATCTCCCCCCAAAAATGAAAAAAACAAATGTTAGGGTTTCAGTGCAACCTTAAACCTTACTAAGTCTGTGTCCTGGTTTTCTCATATTAAATGAGCTTGATGGACCCTCCACACTCCCCAGCGTGGTTGTGAGACTATTAGAGTAAATTCAATCAGCATGGACAGTGGTCTTGCCCCTTATCAGCGGCATTCTAAGACCACACCCCCCCCGCCTGTGGATGCCTGAAACCATAGACAGTTTCGAACCCTATGGTTTTACCTGTACACACACATACCAAAACTGAATTTAAAAATTAGGCAAAGAGAGTAACAACAACAATAATAAAGTAGAACAGTTACAACAACATACAATAATAAAAGTTAGGTGGCTGTGGTCTCTCTCTCTCTCTCTCTCTCTCAAGTTATCTCACGGCACTGGACTCAGCCTTCTTTCTGTGACGAAGAGGGGTGAGGAAAGGTCTGCGAGGTAAAATGCAGGGAGGTGAGTGACCCAGGCCTTGTGACGTCACTCGCGGGGGGGCTACCACAGGCCTTGGGGCAACACGCACTACTTCCATACTGCGGCTGACCGCCGGTAACTGAAATCGAGGAAAGCAAAACCACAGAGAAGGGGGGCTCCTGGAGGGTGGTTGTGAGACTAGACAGAGATGCGGGGAACTTCGCCGGCCTCCTCTAGGTTCTGGCTTCACCGCCAGCAGTCAGCGCTCACAGCAATGTCCCGGGGACTTAAACCTATCGGTTTGCTTTCAGTGCCCAGAAGTGGCCACACTAGCTCTGTATATAGTCCCTGAGGACACAGCTCCTGGTGGTTTCCAGCCAGGCTCCAGAAGTGCCGGGTTAATTTCTGAAGCTGCTACTAAGACGGGAGCCATGTTACCCTGTTATTAGCCGGTGAAGCAAGGCATTCGAGCTGAGCTCAGCCCACCCTGAGGCCCTGCCTGGACATGCGCTGAAAGCCTCTTTGAACTGAGGCAAATAACATTTTATGTCTCCAAACACCACAAGCCACTGAGGGCAGTCGACTCAGCAAGCTGAACGTTTATTTACGCAGTTTATCACTGATCCTTTTAGCAAAAAGCAGGGCAGGGGAAGAGAAGAGGTTGATGAGGGGAAGGGACAGAGGCAATGATAAAGTTCCAAACACACCCTTTTCCTCTGAAGTTAACTCCCCAATAAAACATGCACACAACTCAAGAGCAAACAACACACAGAGCTGGCCTCTAGGAATTAGGAATAAGGCTGGATTTAAGTACGATACGCTAGAAGCAGCTGGTTTTTCATCTGAGAGCAGAGTAAGAAGCAGAAAGAGATAACCCTTTTCTGTCTCCTAAATACCAGGGGCCCCTAAGGAGGCATTCTCCCTGCCTGGGAAAGAGACAGCATTTGGCCTCTGTCACGTGACTAGCCACTTGCTGATGTGCATGCGTGAGTTCACCATTCCGAGACCCGACTCACTTCCTATTTCTGTAAAACGCAGGGTAATCATACCCACAGCCAGGGTGGCTGTGAGGGTGAAACACTGGACACCCAGTGGGCTTTTTGGCTGACGTTCACTGTGTCCTGTCCTCAAGGCCACTGCCCACATGTTTCCAGGACCACGTTACCTGTCAGTGGTTGTTCAAGAAGCATCGGGTTCCCTCCTCCCCACCCCGTGCACACCTCCCACCCTCCAGCCTCAGTGCTGGGCCTTCAACCCTGCGATAGTAAGGGCAATCTGCTCCTCCTTCCTCCTTCATCCTACTTCTCCCTCAGGCGGCTCCTTGCCGCCCCCTTTCCCACTGGCATTGCCCGGCACTTGGGAATTCTGAATCAATCTGCAATTCCTCTTCCTAGAATCCTTCCCCAAGAGTTCGGATCACATGTGAAACAAGTTTAGCCATTGTGCAAACGAGTTCCATGGCCAAGTTCCTAACACAGTCGGGTAAAAGCCAAGGGTGGGACTGGGAAAGTGAAGTCAACGTGATAGCCCCACGATGAGTAGGAGGCTAGGAAGGCGGTGCGATCCAGAGGGAAGAACCCCAGATTAGGAGCCGGACGACCTCAGGCCCAGTGCTGGAAGCGCTGTGGGTCACACATTTCATATCTGTGGGCTTCAGTACCCCCCAGAAGAGGAGGTAGGAAAGTCAGGACCAAATCAGGCATGGCAAAAAGAAGGCACAGGTGCCCTCATGTACTCACTCCTCCCACACTCAGGGCAAACATCCCCGATCGATTAGTCCCTGCTTTCCTGCAGAACCCAGACTAGATCCAGCACTCCAGGCAGCCACCATCCCATAACTAGAGTTGGCACAAGTGACAAAATCTCTTTGGTACCCCTGAGCTACAATCTAAAATCTCCCTTAGGATCTGAACATTCTCTGCTTCTGTGATATGAATTTCTTCAAAGTACAAGTTTGCTGATTGATGAGCATCACCAGAAAATGGGACATCAGGGCTTCCTAGAAATCAGCCAGACACACCTACGGTCTAGGGCCCTTTCACACTGCAGCTCTGGGCAGACCCCGGGATGGTCCAGCCAGCATGCCGCACAGAGGAAAACCCATCCTAACTATAACCCACAGCGGGGTGGAGCCGGCCCCAGCCCATGCCCATGCAATGTGGGATGGCCCTTTAAGGCTCAACACTGACTTTTTGTTAGGATTTCCAAAGAACATATCCCATGAGCCTCATTTCACCGTGGATAACCAGCCTAATTCCACAGATTCTGCTGGGCCAAGTATTTCCTTAGTTGCTAGCTTCAGTGTCTGCTTTGGCCTTCTGCCTTGCCTGTGAAGCCCTGGCCCAGTCTACTGTAGATTCCACACTCCGTGACCTCAACTCAACTCCATCTCTGCCTCCAGCCATCTTGGACTGACGTGGTACCCCTCCTCCCGCCAGACCCAGCACCGCCCCGGGTTGCCTCATCTGCCCTCTGCCATACATCTGAAAATGCAGACTCTAAACAGAGTCTCCCTAGATGCAGCTGACTTCTCACCATTTTCCCCACTGGCATGCAAGTGACACCCAGCTCTGGGAACCCCAGAAACGGTAACAACTCTCCTGGCCCTGCTGGGCCCACGAAATAGTGTCACCTTTCCTCCTCAATAGCCTTCAATAGCATCAGTAGCTCCATTTTCGTATCTACGGTCCTTACTTGGCTTCTCAGGACCTCTGTGACCAGCCAATCCCATGTATTTCCCAACACACCAATTCCCTGAAGTTTCCCTGAAGCTTCCTACTGGGCCATTGGCCCCAAGGCCTCTTCTACTCTGGGTTTCCAGGCATCACGTTCCCCTTGCCAGAAACTTCCTGTCTTCTTTTTCAGGCCTCCAACCCACCAGTTCGTCACAATCCAGCTTACATCCCATCTCCTCTGTGAGGCCTCCCTGGCTTACGCCAGCCCATTTGTATCTAACAGTTCACTTTTTACACCAGGCAATCTAGTACTAAGTTATATATTACTTCACAGGATTCACAGATGTTTTATCAGTGTTGTCCTTAGCCTCCTCACCAGAGTCAAAGTTTTTTTGAGGACAAGAAACTGCCACGTGACCTGAGTAGGTCTCCCTGTTAACACCCCTTCTGTGACAGAGTGCTCAGGAAACGCTTGCTACCTCTTCGTTCTAACCAGATGACTGGTTAGATGTATCCAGATGACTAGATGAGATGACTACTGAGATGTATCCATCCAGTCCTTACCCATTTATGTTCAATCCGGACCATAACAGATCTTCCTTGTCCTGAATTAAAGAAAAGGTTAAAGTATGCCAGAGCCTATTAGGCTTCAGCAGTGGTTTTGAAACTTTCAAGTATGAGGAGACATCTGGAATAGTTTCTAGAAGAGCAGATTCCCCAGCTGTACTGACACAGTCTCTGAATCACGGGGTCTGGGGTGAGACCTGAAATGTTCATTTTAATAAGTGGCCTAGGTAATTTGGAAGTAGACGGTTCATCACCCGGAGAAAAAATGGGCTATGTTTTCCAGAGACAATCTGCAGTGGGTGGGCAAAGGCGGACAAGAGGCCACCCCCCTGAGAAGTCTATCCAGGTGGCCTGTGGAGAATTTCCTCAGCCTTTTCCTTGGTTATGGTCCAACTGTGGTTACCAAATCTCTGAGATGTTCCGCCAAAAGACCATTTGGCCTCGAAGGATCATTTTTATCTGCAGTGATCTCCCTCCCAAAGGGCCTCTGCTTTTGGCCTGTCCTCATTGAAGGAAGCCCACCAACGGACCAGCACTCACTTAACCAGCTGCGGTGTGGGGCTTATAGGCCTTTGTAACTCCTGCTCTGAATCAGAATGGAATTATGAATAATTTGTCTGAGGCCTGTCCCGTCTTGTTTCAGTCTTTCTTCAGCTCACAGTTTTTGTGGTTCGGCCTTTCAAGTACTGATATGTCTGTCGACATTAACAGCTTCAAGTCTGGAGTACCACGTGCGCAGCATGACACAGAACCGCGCTTCTCAGAGCTGACGTCTCAGTAAGCTCTCTTATTTATCACCCAACATGTCAACAGGAAGGAAACAGAGGAGCCTTTGGAACAGGCCGGGGGCAGAGGCCGGTAGGGTGTCTCGACTGCCCTAGATTCTGCTGGTACCTTGGCTGAGTAACTCCACTGTGTGTCCTAACATGTTGCATACAGATGTCTGAGGCCAAATGGTTTTCTACAATAACTTCTGAAGCATTGTTAACACCCCTCCTGTTTAGACATGGGGATTTTACACGGTAAACAACAAACAACTGTTCACAGAAAGAAGTAAAGTTTAAAACAAAACAAAACAAAAAACCTTGCCCCAAAGCAGATTTAGTTAAACCATTAGATTCCAAAGAGAAAGAACCTTGTATAAATGATCCTCTAAGCCTCATTTAGAATCTCTACTTCAGGAAGGGCTGGAACCAAACAGGAGAAATAGTCTTGAGATTTCCCCCGAGGCAGTGAAAGCATCCACCCCCACCCATGGCACCCCCTGGCACAAGAGACAGCCTAGAGCACCATCAGTGTTTCCTCTGAGACAAGAGAATGGAGTCCAAGACGCTCTGAAGAATAGTAAGTCACATGTTCCCTCGCTGCCTCCAAAACTTGATTCCACCCTGGGGGTCTCAATAAGTATGCACGATGTTTACTAAAAAACTAGTTCTCACTTTCTTGCAGATGAGGGGGAGTGTTGGAGAGCCAGGGGCAGGGTCACACGGCAGGAAGAGCATCTGAGGAGACGGAGAGTAAGGACATCCCATTTGATGGGAGAAAGGATATGTGCCTCTACCCATTTTTGCAGCTGGGGCTTTTCGTTGGCCTTCACACTGGACTCTTGCTGCAGGCCCCAGGCCAAGGCATCGCATCAGTCTCTGTGGCTTGTGTTCAGTTCTCTTTCAACTCCCCCCAAGCCTTAGGAGAATCGCCTATCGGACAAGTAAAGTCATTGAACTTTACTAAGCCCCTTTTAAATCATGATTCCTCCTTTGAAATGATAGCACATTAAAGGTTACTGTTTGGCATTAAAGTTCAAAAATGCGTTCCCTTTTATCACCATTCAATAGAGCGTCAGAGATCAAGTCAATAAACCAAAAAGAAGAGCCCCCCACTCCCCCCGGGGGAAAGGGCAGCCAGGTGGGTGTCTGTGGACTCATGCCAGACCCCAGCATACAGACATCAGGACTGGGGAGAGGCAGCGGGGCAGGAGTGAAGAGCTGGGGTCCAGGGTGAGCCAGCCTGTGTGCATGCCTGTCTCTACCACCCCTACCCGTCTCACCGTAGGCAGCTGACTTGACTGCCCCACTTTAGTTTCCTCCTCTGTGAGGTGGGAATACTCACTGGAACTATTTTAGGGGATTGCTGTGAGTATTAAATGAATTACTTACGTAAAAATACTCAGTAGAGGGCCCCTGGGTGGCGCAGTTGGTTGAGCGACTGCCTTCGGCTCAGGTCATGATCCCGGAGTCCCGGGATCGAGTCCCACATCGGGCTCCCAGCTCCATGGGGAGTCCGCTTCTCACTCTGACCTTCTCCCTTCTCATGCTGTCTCTCACTCTCTCTCTCTTCCCTAATAAATAAATAAATAAAATCTTTAAAAAAAAATACTCAGTAGATGCAGCATAAGTGCTTGACGAGTGTTATTATTGACTCATTATTAACAAATGTTATTACTGACTCGTAAAATGGATGTAGGATTTAGTCCTCATGAAGGGTAGCTTCTGAAAATGTTAAAGACGACAGTGGCAGCCTCCTGATATGGTGAAACAGGCAGAGTGTGACTGGGCTGGGGCACGGTGTTCACTGCCCCCCATCCTCCTGCCCCCCAGTCACACTCACACTGTCTAAGGGGAACACCCTATGGAAACATCTCTTGATTTCCACCTTGGGCAACATGAGCAGAAAGCCCTTCTCTACTCTTGCTCAGTCTTCATTTCCTGAAAGAATAAGACCTTCACTGAAGGTCATAAGTGTAGAGAACTAATCTGCTAGGAGAACAATAACAGTTCATTCTAATTAAGTACATACCTTAAGTCCTTAAGTATGTATTATATTCATTATCTTATTTTTTCCTCACAATGACTCAGTGAAGTGGGTCCTATTATCATCCTCATTTTACAGGGGAAACTGAGACACAGAATGGTAAGTTGCCCAAGGTCAGCAGTTAGCCAGGAGTTGAACTCAGTGTTTCCAAATCTAGAACCTATGCTACAGAGCTGTCTCACCTTCATCTACCCTCTTTTCTTCTGACTCACTAAAGTTTTTCATTTTTTTGGATGTTTGTTCAGAAAGCCAAATGGACAATGAAAACTATCAATGAACATTCATTTTAGCAAAGTTGTATCCAGGACTTAACTATGTACCATGTTACAAATCATTCTACTAAGGCCAGGGATGAAGGCCGGAGGGGGGTGGGAGGCAAGGGAGACATGCGGCCTGCGCCCCTAATGAATGTTCAGTCTTCTTGATGGGAGGGGGTATGAGGGAGAAAAGCCATGTGAAATAAAAGTAGCAGAATATAAGGAAGGGAGAGGGCACCTGAGTAACTCAGTCAATTAAGCGTCTGACTCTTCATTTTTGCTCAGGTCATGATCTCAGGGTCATGAGATTGAGCCCCACAATGGGCTCTGCACTGAGCGTGGAGCCTGCTTAAGATTCTCTCTCTCCTTCTCCCTCCCTCTAAATATATATATGGAAGGGAGGGGGGAAGGGAGGAAGAGGAAGGGTACCGCAGGTATGGAAGGATGATGGGATAATCTGACCTCACAAGGAAGGTCAGTTTGACTTCTTGGCTTTCATAACACACTGAGGAAACTGACACTCAGAGACTTTTAAAGAATTAATCCTGGAACACTCGGCAAGCCAGCAGGAGAGGTAAGAGTCTAGTACGCAACTCTGAAACTAACACTCTCCCCATTGCACCCTACATCTCCCTAAGCCCAAGGAGGCCATGTCCTGAAGAGCCTTAAAGTCGCCCTAAGGAGCTGGGGCTTTCTTCTCTAAAGGGTGGAAGTACCCACAATTTCCCCTCAGATCTAAATTTAAAAGCCTCATCAAGGAATTTCTGAACAGGAAGCAAGTCTCACTGGTTTCCCTCCAGGCATCCATATGTGTCATGTCCTCACCCCCCCCCCCCACTGCCCTGGGGGGCCTCCAGTGAGCCAACCAACAGTTTCTTTCTTTTATGCAAACACGGCAGCTGGGTTAGCTGCACCTGCAGTCCCTGCTGGGTCACACACAATAAAAGGATCAAAGCCTGGAATATGACTTCAGACTATAATTTAAGTTAATTAAGATTTTTTTAACCTAAATTACATTTTAACATTTCATAACAGAGCTGTCAAGATTCTATCTATCAAAACTCTATCAAGCAAACAAAAGAGGATAATTATATTTTCAGACACAGGCAGTCATCACTCCGCTTGGTTTCTTATAAAAAGACTCCCGTCTTCCTTCACATTCTTATTTTCAAATGCTCTTCCTCTTCCCCACCCACTCTCAGAATCTGAGACTACGCACTCTTTAAACAAGTGGAAAATATACCAAAGGAATGTGTAACTTGGGGAATGTAAGTGTTTCTCAGAAGCAGCAACTCCAATTAGAACTTCATCTAAAGGAAGTGTCTCTTAGTTGGAGCATCCGGTCTCACTAAATAGACTCTGATTGGGGATGGAGGAAAGGCAGGATATTAAACTCCTCAAATCAAGGAGAACAATGAAGAAATGACACACTTTCTACTAGAAGCCGAATTTGCTTTTATCTTGTCCCATTAAGATAAGGAGTTTGTCTTCTTTGAGATACCAAGGGAAGAATACTGTCTATATTGGGTATTGTTGGACGTCTCCTCCTCATCCACTTCACTCTGCCCTTGAACATAATGAAAGGGTCATGCTGTTGGGGGAAAAATGACTTTACTAATAATCTCACTGTCTTCGGGTTGGGATTGATTCACGACTGGGTAGGAATAGTCGTCAGTCATCAGCCAATCAGTGCATGCCATCCCCCATGCCCCGCCCACCACCCCAGGAACCAATGGGGACAGGGGCACATGACCGTGGTGGGTCCAATCAGAGTGAGGCCCACAATTTTCGGTGGATGGTGGAGAAGAGAATAACTTTCTCCTTTTGGACGTGTGGGGAACCGCCCTGGATCTGGAGCACTGCCCGCATTTTGCTACCAGTGAAGAAAGCCGAAAGACAAAGCCAACACACTAAGGAGGGTGAAGCCTTGAGTGTTGCCAGAGAAATGGAATAGGAATCCTGATAAAACTGTGAAGGAAAACTGACTCTCAGCCAGTATAGGTGGGTTTTCTTTTGTTCGCCACCAAGAGCATCCTAAGTGATCCAACAACTCGTAGTTCAGCGCTATGTGCGACCACAGCCCTTTGGAAATTTAACATAGACCATGATCCTTCTTCCTGGAAGAAGAAAGCCACATGCACCAAAGCTCAGGTAGAATTTAGGGGAAACGGGCACAGACTGAGAGTGCCCAGCAGACTGGTCAGACATTTAGGCTTTGGGGTAAGACAGACTTGAGTTCAAATCCGAAACTGCATTACTTGGCGTTGCCTGACCTAACAATTCTGATTTCATTTTATTCCTCTATAAAATGAGATTAATGATCATGCCTCTTCGTAGGGATGTAAAAATTGAATAAAACTATGGATGTCTAGGGGCACCTGGGTGGCTCAGTGGGTTAAATCCTCTGCCTTCTGCTCAGGTCATGATCTCAGGGTCCTGGGAACGGGATCGAGCCCCGCATCGGGCTCTCTGCTCAGCGGGAAACCTGCTTTCCCCCCTCTCTCTGCCTGACTCTCTGCCTACTTGTGATCTCTTTCTGTCAAATAAATAAATAAAAATTAAAAAAAAAAAAAACAAACCAACTATGTCTAGAGATTAGCATGCTGCCTAGTCACAGCCCAAACGCTCTGACATGGAGCAAGGAATAGTCCTTCAGGGGTTCTAGGGAGAGAGCCCTAAACATCCATGTCAAATTTTCGCTCGTGCGCAAAAGCCACGCCCCACCTGCTCCAAAAATAGGAAGCAGTTGATCAGGGATTGGTCTGGGAAAAGCTGACCTCTGAGGTAAGATTTGGGCAATACACAGCTTCCTCATATGAAAAGTACCTTGACAGTGCTCAGGATAATTGTGGGCCCAATGAGAAAAAATATTTGATCCTCCTGAGGGGGAATGGGGAAGGTTTTGTTAACTGTGAAGTTAAAAAAAGGGGGGGGGGAGGTAAGAAAGATCTATGACTGCTCATCTCCTATAGACTTTTGGAATCCTAAGAGAACAAAAGGTAGCAATTTCCCACCCCAGCTGGCAGAAGTGATGCATTGGGCTGTCCTTTACAGGCCAAACTCAGAAGTTTCTTTTAAAAAGGAGAGACCTCGGACTCCATGGGCATGGCCACTCTATCCGACACCCCTCTCTGCTGTTCCCCTCACATCGTGCCCACCTCCAGCACCTGCACGCCCTACTCCACCCTGAGGGTTTCCCCAACACTCACATTCTGGCAGTCATAAGGCTCTTCAAATACATCCCCTTGACATATGACTTAGAAATATCAGCCGAAATGAAAAATCCAGGGCAGAACCAGGAAGAGCACCATCCTGGGACATTTTAGAGCGGACACGACCCATCTGCTTTCTCTTTCACTGTGGTCCTCTATTTCTACCTTCTACGACCTTATTTTTCTTTCTGTATCAAAACTTTTTTTCTGGGCCCCTGGGTGGCGCAGTTGGTTGAGCGACTGCCTTCAGCTCAGGTCATGATCCTGGAGTCCCGGGATCGAGTCCCACGTCGGGCTCCCAGCTCCATGGGGAGTCCGCTTCTCACTCTGACCTTCTCCCTTCTCATGCTCTCTCTCACTCTCTCTCTTTCCTAATAAATAAAATCTTTAAAAAAAAAAAAAAAAAAAAACTTTTTTTCTTTTTCAACTCCATTTTCCTAAGTAGGCCAGTCTCAAATAAGCACTTTTTGGAGAACGAATGCAATCCCATCGTAGCATTTCCTGCATTTTTCCCACTTCCGAAGACCTCAGAGCAAGTCCCAGTGAGATGGCCAGTGTGAATGGACCCTTCCCCACCACCAGGGGGGCAGAAAGACTGGGCTGGGAGGAATTATGTCCCATCCCAGGCAATTATCCCTATTAAATCAAATTTTTGCTATGAATCTTCTCCCTCAAGACACCCTCAGAGCTCCAGATGGGAGTGTTTGTAAAGTAGGAATCACAAATTAACAAGAAGAAGTTAAAAGCCGTTCTGATGGCCCACACCACAGCCAGTGATGACTCCTCGAGAAAGTTCTGCTCCCTCCTAGAAACAACTGAGACCAAGAAGGCAACAGGGAAGAACTGCTGACGAAGACCCACAAAGCCCGCTGCAGTTTGGTAAAGCACCAAGCCGGCTTGGTGCCTTGTATGCCTTATGGAAAAGGAAAAGCGACCACAGTTGGCACTGACAATGGCCAAGCCACGAGGCCGCTGATGACAGCCACCACTCCGGAGAAACCCCCCCCCCCCCAGGGCCGCTGCAGAGGCAGCAGCTGGCTCACGGAGGGAAATGTAAGTCATCGCTGACTGACAGGAGGGGGATTGGGCCGCCCTCAGGGAGCAGCGGCATTATCTGCGCGGTACACCAAGAGCTCAATCCGAACACAGACATCCCAGGAACTATGGGCAAGCTCTCGAAGAAGCAGACGTCAACGACTATGAAGATTTTAGACAAAACCCTTGGAGATTTTTGTAAATTGAAAAGCGCCTAATATGAACCTTTTCTTAAAATGCAGGATAAATGGATGGAGAAAGGAAAATATTAATGCATCTAAATATTAATGCACTGTAAGCTCAGCCCTGGGGTGGGGTGGGACTGGCCATTTCCCCCACGGTCGCTTTCCTGCCACCACTGCTTCTGGCAACATTGAAAGGAAAGAAGATAAACAGCTGACGGAATTTCCACTAGACCCAGCTAGCACTAAGGAAAACCCTCTTCCTTTTGGGCCACAGGCCCTGATGACCCAGATTGAGAAGAAGGTGTCACATCTGGTCTGGGCCAGTGGTTAAGAAGCCCAATCACGTTCCAGTTTGTGTAGCATGGGTTGGCACCAAAGTATAAGCAGCAAGGCCTTTCCCTAGCCATATGTAACAAAGGCCTTCAAGTTTACCCTCCTCGAGAGATGACTTGTGATCTGTCTCCCAGCCAAACACAGCCTTATGGGGGAAGGGGGCTCTGAAACACTCAACTACTTGGAGGATACAATGCCCTCCGGTCCCTCATGCCCTTCCTGCAGCAGGGAACTTGGCGATAAGCGGAGGATAACATTCCCAGGTCCTGTCTTCCCATCCCTACAGCTGCATGCTCCTTCCCATGGCTCAGCCTTCACTCGTGAAGGAGCTCATGCTCCCAGAGGCTGGGCATAGTGGACAACATAATAAAGAGGTTGTGATGCCAAAAAAATAAAAATCATAAAATAAGATGTACAATAATCCTTCTGCCAGGCTGGTTATTCCCATTTTTTAAAAGAAATTGAGGGGCGTCTGGGTGGCTCAGTGGGTTAAGCTTCTGACTCTTGATCTCAGCTCAGGTCTTGATCTCAGGGTCACGAGTTCAAGCCAAGCTGGGCATGGAGCCTATTTAAAAAAAAAAAAAAAAGAGGGGCACCTTGGTGGCTTAGTCAGTAAAGCGTCTACCTTCAGCTCAGGTCATGATCTCAGGGTCCTGGAATTGAGCTCCGCATCTGGCTCCCTGCTCAGCTGGGAGCCTGCTTCTCTCCCTCTCTCTCTCTCAAATAAATAAAATCTTTTTTAAAAGAAAAGAAAAGAAGAAGGAATTGAAATAGAGAGACTGCTATGCTGAAGCTCAGAGCAACTAATGCTTCCTCCAGAGCGCAAGTATGCAGTAAATAACCAATCCACAAAGAATTATTGATATGCTCAGCAATGGGTACCATTCTATCATGAAGCTACTCAAGTTGAAAAATTCCTTTTTCCGACCTAAACCTCCTTTATTTCTCACCCTACAGCTCTCTAATTCCTACTAAAACTGTCCTCCCCTCCTCTGGGCCTCCATTCTCTAGATCCTTCTCTGGTGTCCTCATCCATCAGTGTCCTTCCAGGTTCCTCTGCCCCCTTCCCAGCCTGGACCTATCCCAAAAAGGACTTCAGCAGGGTTTTCCTTGAACCTTAAAATTACTCACTCACAAGCTAACCTCCTGAGTGGCCATATTTCTACTCATCAAATCTGGGATACTCTCACTTTTTTTCTTCCCATTCTATAGCTGCCAAGGGATGTGAGACAAAACACCAAAGCACACCATTTACATCCCATGTGCCCATTCTCTCTAAACCCTGCCTGAGTCCTCACTCCTTACTGACAACCTTTTTCATTAACTTTTCCTGTCACCGTATACCACTTAAACAGTATTGGTCTCCTCAGACACATGTGACTGCCTTCACTAGAGAGAAAAACTCATTTATTATTCTGAGAAGATTAGTAGGTCATTGTTTTACTCAAAATTGCCCTTTTTCACTACAGTTTTGCCTTCTCTCCTATTTCCAAGAAAGAGGTATTCCTCTTCCTTTCTATAAAGTCATCCCTAGGCTCCTCGTCTTCCAGATTCTCACCTTCTCCAGGATCTGACTCTACCAATTTTGTCCTCTCTCACTTGGGACTTACCTCTCTGCTGCTAGCTACTATGTCCCCCACTGCAAGAAATACATAACTTTCCTGAAATCATACTTCAGCTATTCCTTGTAGGGATGCTTAAACGAAGTGGGGACACAGAAGTCCCACAAGAAAAAACAAAAACCCTGCTGCTAGAGATTTCAAAAGAAAGTTTTAAAATCCACAAAAGAAATGAATAAACCATTAAGACGGAATGCCAGTGGATGGATGTAATACATGGAGGAATTATTATTGGAAGTTTCTGACACAGACTACAAAATTAGTATATTTAAGATGACTAAGATACTTTTAAAAGAATGGAAATCATAAATAAAAGCATGAAAAAGGACAGATTTTTTTAAGCTTTTATTCATTTATTTGAGAGAAAGAGGGAGAACACAAGCATGAGCGGGGGAAAGGGGCAGAGGGGGAGGGAGAAGAAGACTCCTCACTGAGCAGGGAGCCCGATGCAGGGCTCGATCTCAGGACCCAGGGATTATGACCTGAGCTGAAGGCAGATGCTTAGTCAACTGAGCCACCCAGGCACCCAAAGGACAGATTTTTTTTTTTAATGGAAATTTTAGGAATGAAAAATATAGTGTTAAAAATGAAAATTTCAAGCGATATGACAGATTTAATAGAGTTGAAGAGGATAAGAATAATGGTAAATAGATCTAAAGAAATCATGCAGAATATAGTGCAGAGAGAGACAGAGATAGGAAATGTGAAATCAGTTCAGAGATATGAACACTAGAATGTGAAAGTCCAAAATACATCTCCAGAAAGAGAGAAAAGCCAGAATAAAGGCCAAGCAGGATTTGAAAAGACAAAGGTTAAGACTTTTTTTTCAGAACCGAATGTTTAATTCATTGGAATGAAAAACTACCCAAATGCTGAAGAGGATAAATAAAAATAAATCTACCAGGAGACACATAGTGGTAAAACTGCAAAATATCAAAATCGATAGAAAATCTTCTGAGCAGAGAAGAGACAAATTACCTCCAAGGGCATAACAGCCAGGTTGCCAGCCGGCTTCCCACTAGCAATAGCATATTCCACGGGAGAATGAACCAGTATTTCCATACCATTGTGAGAAAATAACTGTCAACCTAGAATCCTACACCTGACAAACCCAAAATTCAAGAAGGAGAGAGCAGAATAAAAACATGTGTGGACAAAGACAAGAAAGCATTTACCATTCAGAGACCCTCACTGAAATATCTGCTAAAACTGTAGCTCATGAAGAAAGAAACGTAGTCCAAAGCAAAGTAGTCCAGGTCTATCTTGTAGTCCAAGATGCCGGATGCAATAATGAATGCCAATGTCAGTATCTAGAGTAATCAATCTAAGTAAGTTTGCCTTTGCAGTAAACAATAATAATATGATGAACTAACAGGAAGTTGGACACAAGATAGAAGAAAATAGCAGGCACCAAGAACACGAAAATGGGAGAAGAATATAGAGCTTGGAAAAGTGGGAGCTTCCCATTCTGCTAAGTGAAATAAGCCAGCCACAGAATGACAAATACGCTGTGAGTCTACTTCCACGGGGTCCTGAGAGTAATGAAAATTATAGAGACAGAAAGTAGCAAGGTGGATACCAGGGGGTGGGGAGGCTGAGAGAGTTGTTTAATGAATATAGACTTCCAGTTTGACAAGACATGTCCATCCTGGACAGGAATGGTGGTGATGGCAACACATTATGAATGTGTTTAATACCATTGAACCGTACACTTAAAAATAGTTAAGAGGAAAAAAATAAAACAAGACAAAACCAAGAGGGAGACAAACCATGAGAGACTCTTAATCAGGGGATGGGGTGATGGGGTGATGGGCATTAAGGAGGACATGTGATGTAATGGGCACTGGGTGTTATATGCAACTGATGAATCACTGACCTCTACCTCTGAAACTAATAATACATTACATGGTAATTAATTAAATTTAAATAAAACAAAATAAACAAAACAGAGGATCATAAGGGAAGGGAAGGAAAAATAAAACAAGATCAAATCAGAGAAGGAGACAAACCATAAGAGACTTAATCATAGGAAACAAACTGAGGGTAGCTGGAGGGGAGGGAGTAGGGGGAAGGCGGTCACTGGGTGATGGATATTAAAGAGGCCACGTGATGTAATGAGCTCTGTGCATTATATAAGTCTGATGAATCACAGTCCTGTGCTCCTGAAACTAATAACACATTATATCTTAATTAATTGAATTTAAATTAAAAATGTTAAAAAATAAAAGTACAGTAGGACAAATCAACGAAACTAGGAGCTGGTTCTTTGAAAGAATTAATAAAATCAATAAACCATTGGCCAGATTTATCAAAAAGAAAAGAGAAAGGACCCAAATTAATAAAATCATGAATGAAAAAGGAGAAATCACAACCAACACCAAAGAGATACAAACAATTATAAGAACATACTATGAGCAGCTATATACCAGCAAACTAGACAATCTGGAAGAAATGGATGCATTCCTAGAGACACACAAACTACCAAAACTGAACCAGGAAGAAATAGAAACCTGAATAGACCCATAACCAGTAAGGAGATTGAAACAGTCATCAAAAATCCCCCAATAAAAAATAAAAGTAAAACATTCTAGGGAGAAAAAAATAGTTAAGATGGTAAATTTTACATTAGATGTATGTTACCACAATAAAAAAAAATGGGGGAGGGGGGAAAGTGGAAGTCCTTACATTGTTTGGGAAATGTTCACTTTATACTTAGGTATTAATGGCAAATATCTAAAGATTACCACTAACAGAAACAAAAAATATAACTTCCAAGTTAGAAAAGAGGGAGAGAAAATAAATTAAAAATCAAATGTAAGACAAAAAAAAGAAAATAGCAAAGAGAAAGGAGAGTAACACAAAAACAGAAAATCAGATAGAAAAGTTCCAAATATATCAGTAATAAATGGAATAAAAACATTAAAACCACTGGTTATAATATAGTCTCAGACTGACACTTTTAAAATTCCAACTGTATGATATTTGTAATAGATGAAAAAAAACATATCAGATAAATAGCAGCTGCAAGAAAGCCAGTGAAGCCTTATTAGTATCAGGCAAAATAGAATTTAAGGCAAATAGAATTATTCATAAACAAATCAAATGAAAAGGAATTTTGGGGGGTTGGGAGGGAGAGTGAGAATGAGCCTGATTCTGTTGTGCTGAACAATATGGTCTCAAAATATATAAAGCAAAAAGCTACAAAATTCCAGGAATAAAAAGGGAAATCATAAGGAGCAATTCCAATATGCCTTCCCAGAAAGTGATAAATCACCCAGACCAAAAATTGCTAAGACACGGAATAGTCAGATTACAATTATCAATATTGACCTAAAGGCAATATAGAATCCTGAATCCCCCAAGTGCAGCAGAAAGACATAATTTTGAAACAGTGGAACAAAGCGTATATCTAAATAATTTGAGTTAACAAAGAAGTCACAGTAGAAATCATTAGCATAACCTGCTAATATATATAATACATCTTATATATATATATATATTAGCTAATATATATAACAACTTGACTATATATACATATATAAATATATATATACATCTATGAACATATATACATATATATAAGAATGAGCTAAGCATTCAAGAAGTCAGAAAAAGAAAAGCTAAGACTCAAAGAAAGATGAATGGATATAATAAAGCAACAGGAAGAAACAATAGAAAGGAATGAAAAACTAAGTTTTTTCTGAAATGGCAAATCAAATAAACTATTTTCTGGTGAGACTGGTCTGGAAAAAGAGCACAAATTAATCAAGGTTAGAAGTAGAAAGGATAATTATTTCAGGTGTAGTAGAGACTGAAGAAATGACCTGAGTGAATGCATAAACCCAAATTTTGAGATCTATATTTACAATTTTTAGACAAATCTGTCAATACTGACCCAACAAGAAATAAGTTTAAATATATCTATGTATTTTTTAAACAGTAAAAATGTATCCATATACATTCCCAGGCCAGATGATTTTTATTTTAATTTTATTTATGATTTTTATCACCAAAGTTTCAGTGAACATATATCCTAATCCTATATAAGCTATATTGGAGTGTAAAATAAAAGAGAAATTTCTCAGTCTCCCTTTAGGTACTATCATAATCTTGATACCGAAACTGCACAACGAGCATCTAAGGACTAACAGCAACGGGAAGCAGAATAGAAGCTGACACACAGTGAATGTTCACAAAGCACTGGCAACTATTCTAAACACTTCACTTGAAGGGCACCTGGGGGGCTCAGTCAGTTGAACTTGGGACTCTTGATCTTGGCTCAGGCACGATCTCAGGGTGGTGAGACTGAGCCCAGCATTGCTCTGCGCTCAGTGCTGAACCTGCTTTTCCCTCTCCCTCTGCTCTTCCACTCACTCATGCTCTCTCTCTCTCTAAATAAATAAATAAATGAAATCTGTAAAAGCTTTACTTGATTATTTTGTTAGTATCTGTGTAGTAGCTGCTACTGTTAACTCCATTTGGAGAAGAGGTAGAACAGAGAGTTGGCGTAGCTGGCTTAAGTTAAGGGTCGGGAAGCAATAGACAAGAGCTCAAACCTAGCACACTCTCACTGCACAGCCTGCGGTCTTAACCATCAGGCTATGTTCCCTCCTGTTTGCATCTGTGTTCCAATAAGCAAATGCTAAAGAATGAACACCAAATGAACCGAGGTGCAGAAAATAAGTATTAGCACATCTGGTCAAGCAATTTTTATTTTTTAAACACACTTAATAAAACTGGAAACCCACCCATGGTTTTAAGAATTAGACAACTAGCAATAGGGGTGCTTGGGTAGCTCAGCTGGTCAAATACCTGCCTTTGAATCAGGTCACGGTCTCTGGGTCCTGGGATGGGGACTGGCATGGGGGGGGTCCCTGCTCAGCGGGGAGTCTCCTTCTGTGTCCTTTCCCTGCCTTCCTCTCTGCCTCTCAAATAATTAAATAAAATCTTAAAAAAAAAAAAAAAGAAAACTAGGAATAGGAGGGGAATTTGCTGAATTTGATAAATGGCATCCATTAAAAGCATACGTTTTGGGGCGCTTGAGTGGCTCAGTGGGTTAAAGCCTCTGCCTTCGGCTCCGGTCATGATCTCAGGGTCCTGGGATCGAGCCCCGCATCAGGCTCTCTGCTCGGCAGGGAGCCTGCTTCCTCCTCACTCTCTGTCTGCCTCTCTGCCTACTTGTGATCTCTCTCTCTGTCAAATAAATAAATAAAAATATTTAAAAAAAAAAGTATACGTTTTATGGTGAGACTTTGATTTCCCACTACATTCCTGAAAAAGACACAGACTTTCTCCATCCCTGTTTCTATTCAACATTGTAATGAAACCATATCAAGTAAAATAGGTCATTAAAAAAATGAAATGCATAAGGATCAGAAAGAAAAAACTGATTTTCGGACTATATTATTATATACATAGAAAATCCAAGAAAATCTCCAATATTAGAATTGAAAAAGATGCTTCAGAAAGACTCCGAGATAAAAGATGAATAAAAAAAATTTTGAGCTCTTATTGTATTCATAATATACATAAAAATATACTCACTCAATAAAAGTTTGAGTATCCAGGCACCGAACTGTGTACTGGAATAACATGTCCTAGATTTCCATGGGAGAACTTGAGCTTTCCTGAAAGATAGGAAAGAAGACCAGATAAATGGAGAGGGATGTCACTGTGACAGGACTTAATATTCTATAGGGATAACTTTCTCCAAATTAATCTCTACATTCAGTAAAAGTGCAGTCAAACCCTAAAATAGTTTTGATTGGAATATGACAATATAATTCTAAAATTAATATAAAAAAATCACAGGAACAAAATTTTAAAGAAGAAAACAAAGTATAAGCATTAGCCCTATAGGATACCAAAATTTATTTTCAAGTTACACAAAGTGAGAGAGCAAGTTTTTGGCACGAAGGGTCCCCGAGAGGTGGGGGTGGGGCGTCCGCCCGGGGACACAGCTTTGTAGGCCCTGCAGGGACCACACACCTACTATCGGCTTGATTTTGTCCCATCATAAAGTTGAATTCTCTGCTCCACTCCATGAAGAGCTCCTAGAGAAAACAGAAAATGCATTCATTTCTGTTGTCTGGACAATGTAAATGGCTTTTTGGCAATCATCTGCAAAATGGAATATCAAATAGTAGAGTCTTTCAGAATCCCACACAGAACGGGTAGCCTTATCAGGAGACAAAACAGAAGTTGAGATCACCCTGGCTGGGCAGGGAGAGACCCTCGAGAGATGAAAGTCAATCATGGTGACCTTAAATGGCCTTCGTTAATAAGAGAGGGGACGCTTCAGAAAACCAACATGAGGCATTGGTCACAAAGTAATCCTGGGCTGAAGGGCAGTGGCCTTAATTCCCCTCCTTGCAAGGCATAATCAGTCTTTTCATTTTCTATGCTCTCACCCTCTTCTCTTTAAATATCTGGAAGAGATGACATGGGGATGATCCCTTCCCTGAGGCTGAAAAGTAATAGTCAGTGAGCCGAATTAGGGCAAGAACTCAGTTTATTTTGGGCATGAATATTAAATGGGATCTATGACAGATGAGAGTTCTTATTTCTTTCTATCAGTAGAGTGATTCATAACAGCAAAGACAGGGCTATCCCCAAATACTGAGGGATGTCTTTAGTCCCTTCTCTTGGAAAAGACCAATACTCAATCTCAACCCCTCTCCCTCTGTGCACCACACATACACACCATAGCCTCTATACTCTTCGTCTAAGGAAACTAAACTGCCCTCAGCTTTGAATCCAGTTCCCACTGATTCCAGCAGGAACTGTAGAAAGGGCTTTGGGAGCCAGAATGTGACCCATGTCCTATTAATCAGTCCTACACCATAGGAATGGAATTTGAAGTTAACAGAAAGAGTCCTGTGCTCTAACCATCTGCTCATTGACTTCAGTTCCTTCACATGACAATGAGAGCAGCCAGAGGGCTGGTTGCTTGTTAGCAAGACTCCTACTCCCAGCCCAGGCCCCTATGTTTTTGTGCCGCTGCAGAAAAAAGAGCATTGGTCAATACTCCCTCTCCCCAGTGTCTTTACTATATGACGGCTCTTTGATTGGGCTTTTGAGGTCAGAGGACCCCAGCAGCCTCCCCCAGCCCACTGGGGGTAGTTCAGTGTGTGGGAACGGATCACTCTACTGCAGGACTCAAGACCAACTCATGTAGGAAGCTGACCCCCAAAGCAGACAGCCTCCTTTCTGGTGAACAGTTCTCAGTTCAGAAACGTGAAGGTTACTCTAGGTGATGCAAGAGCCTGAGAGAGCAAGAATAAGGGGAAGGAATGAAAACTATTCACTGAGGTTGTAAGGACACAGCCATCCCATATCCTGACTTGAGTTGCTCCTCTCCAGTAAAGCTGCCATCACTCCAGCAAATCCAACATCCTAGCTCTGGTTCGCTCAGGTCTCAGGGTTTCACACAACGAGTGGACAATACTGGCATTTGATGAGTCATTCATTTCCTCATTCTGCATTTTACCAAGTGCTATAAAGCAGGTGCCATGCTGGGCTCTGAACAACCCAGGAGGGAAAGGAAACATAATTGCTATGCAGTGCGAGATGGTGGCTAGACTAGATGTATTTGTGGTGCTGGGGAAGGGTGCAGACAAAAGTGCCCCAGGACTGTGGCTTTTAGGGGGGGCAGGGCGGTCTTAAATGATTAGTGTAGAGGGTATATTGGTGATGCCTCCCCTGGATCTTTGGTGTATTTCCCCTTCATCAAAAATATTCCCTGAGCTTTTTGGCATCACCATAAAGGTGAATCTTCCATCTGTTTTTGAACTGTTTCACCGTACCAAAATGAAACAATGATTCCAGTAAAAGATGATACATTTCTCTGAAATTAATAAACTATCCTGAATATTTTTTAGCTGCTTAAAACATTTTAATCCCAAAAGTAATACCTGTTTTCCATACAAACTCTGGAAAATACAGAGAATGTAAAGGAAAGATAAAAATGACCAAGAATCCACGTATTAGAGAAAATACTATCACTGTTTTGGTATTGTTTTATTTTCCCTGAACAGACTTTTGTTTTGTTCTGGTTTGGTCTGTGCAAAACTGGGATCACATACTGTACACATAATTTTTTTAACTTTTTGTTTTAACTTAACATTCTATTCTAAGCAATTGCCACATCCTTAAATACTATTTGAAAATAGTACTTCTAATGGCTGGAAAATGTTCTATCGTATGGATGGGCCACAATTATTTCAACTTTGTCTCCACTGGTGGAAATTTGTGTCATATCAGTTCTTTTGCTCTCCATGCTGCAATGAACATAAATCTATCTGTGCATCTATGATATTTCCTTACAACAAATTTCTAAAAGAACAGTAACTGGAACAAAGGTCATGCATATTTTTAGGATTCTTGCTACATGCTGATGAATTTCTCTCCAGAAATCCAGAAATAGTATCTACTATCCAGTGGGTATTTAATAAATATATATATATAAAAGGGGCACCTGGGTGGCTCAGTCAGTTTAGCATCTGCCTTCTGCTCAGGTCATGATCCCAGGGTCCTGGGATCGAGCCCCACATCAGGCTCCCTGCTCAGTGGGGAGTTTGCTTCTCCCTCTCCCACACCCCCTGCTTGTGTGTGCTCTCTCTCTTTCTGCGTCAAATAGTAAATAAAATATATAATAAAAAAATAATAAATATATATTAATCGATGAATGATTAAATGATTTTTACCATTCTCTATAATATTCTTGCTAGAAATTACCATACTCAAACTACAGGAAACTACATAACCTTTGTGGGAGTGAAACAACTATGGATTAGGGGAACTAATAAACTAATAAAATTTTAATTACCTCTGAAAAGAACAGACCAAGAATTATTTCTACAGTAGAGTTACATATTTATCTGATAGAAAGTTGGGTAGCCAAAATAATATTACAGAAGAATAATTACTGTCATAGGAAAATGTGAACTATGTATCAAAAGTAGTCTCCAAAGTCATAAGAGTATGATCCCATTTTTGTGGAATATGTATATGTGTGTATACATACATAATATATGTGTGTGTTATATTGTTTGTAACATTAGAAAACCGAACACCAAAATATTAACAGTAATTCTTCCTGTGTGTTGTGTTATGGGTGATTTTTTTTCCCTTTCTCAGTGTGTGTTGTGTTCCTATTCTTGTGCATTAAGCATGTATTACTTTTTCTGAGAGAGAGAGAGAGAGCGCATGTGCACGCACATGCAAGCAGAGAGGGGTAGAGAGAGAGAGAGAGAGAGAGAGAGAATCTTAAGCAGACTCCACGCCCAGTACAGAGCTCACAGCCCTGAGATGATGACCTGAGCCAAAATCAGGAGTCGGACACTTAACTGACTAAGCCACCCACATGTCCCTACTTTTTTTAATTAAGGAAAAACAAATGTTCAAATGTTGAGTTACCATGGAACTAAAAGAAATGGTTTTTACAGCTAGAAATCTGACTTAGAGACAATAAACAAAATGATAAACAGGCAGTTCTTCCTCCGAAGGTCTGTGAGTCCCCTTGGCTGCCATAACAAAATACCGTAGACTGGGTGGTTTAAACAACAGAAAGTAACTTTCTCACAGTTTTGGAGGCTGGGGTCTGCGATCAGGATGCTAGCCTGGTAACCTCTCATGAGGACTCTCTCCCTGGCTTCCAAACAGCTCTCCTCTCCCTGAATGCTCACGTGGCCCTTCCTTGGCGGATGCTCCTGGAGAGAGAGCAAGCTCTCCGATGTCTTTTCTTATGCAAGTACCAATCCCATCATCGGGCCCAGCCCTTACAGCCTCATCTAACCCTAATCACCTCCCAAAGACCTCATCGCCAAATATCATCACACTGTGGGTTAGGGCTGCAGTGTATGCATTTTGGAGGGGCACAAACACTCATCTGAAGCAGAGGGTATCCTCCGGAGATAAATAATACGATTAGTTCAGGTTCACATTTTTTTTTAAATGAAATATTTAGAAGAGTGCTAAATGATATAATACAGGGAAAGAGAAGAACCGTGAATAGGACACAGTGCTGTCCATCAGGGAGACACAGTCCTGTAGGGATGACAGAATAATACAACCAGTGCATCAGAATTCTAAGAAAAACACATACTTAGCACATCTCTGAGTGAAGAAGGGGAATACAAAGAGCTCTTAGTCTGGGAACAATCGGGAAATGTTTCTAAAAAGAAGTGAAACTTAAGCTGAATTTTGGAGGGAAAGAAAAAAAAAAGTCAGACGAATTAAGAGTGTGGAAGGCTGTGCCAGACAGAGGTGCTTGTAGCAAAGCGCAGAGGTGCTGGGAAACATCGCCGCACACATACGGAGGGGTGAGGCAGGAGGGGCTGAGGAAGGGCTCCCGTCTCTAACGTACCTCTCAACAGAGACTCAATGAGCTCAACTGCACTGAACTACTGTGCCATGCTAACTTCAAACTTCACCTCCAGAACCATGCAAAGCACTACATTTTAAGGAGAGAGGAGCAAGAAGTGACTGAGGGCTTAGAATTACCCCTCTGGTAACGCAATGGAAGAGAATGGCTTGTGGTGTCTACCACTTTGGAGAATGGAGACAGAAAGCCAGTTTAGAGGTTCTCCTGATAATTCAGAAGAAAAATGATGAAGAGCTTGACCCAAGGCACAGATATTTATTAGGAAAATAAGTGAGGTAATTATTGTCAAACAGCCAATGTGGTTATAGAAAATTTCTGTGGTCAAGCTACAAATTGTGCATGGTTTAGGTACTTAATGACAAAAGAGGTGGCCATATGGTTTGTGTGGGACAGTCCTAGATTTCACTGTACAACTATTCATAGCATCCTTTCTCTCATCAAGAATATCCCAATTTGGATAATAAATTAATAAGCACCCTACAGTGATCCCCTCTCCTGGCTCCCTGAATATCTAGTCTGAAGGCCCTACTATCGACATCATTCCTTGGATTCCTCTTTGTTTTCACCATCTTGCAACCTTCCAGGCCATACTTTTGGTCACCACAGAAAAAAGCTGCCTTTTCTCTCTGGACCCCAGAGTCATCCTTTTTATAAGATTGTTTGTCTTGGGGCGCCTGGGTGGCTCAGTGAGTTAAGCCTCTGCCTTTGGCTCAGGTCATGATCTCAGGGTCCTGGGATCGAGCCCCACATCGGGCTCTCTGCTCAGCGGGGAGCCTCCTTCCCCCTCTCTCTCTGCCTGCCTCTCTGCCTACTTGTGATCTCTCTCCCTCTGTCAAATAAATCAATAAAATCTTAAAAAAAAGAGAGAGAGAGAGAGATTGTTCGTCTTACACTTATTGAAACCCCTATGTTTCTGACCACACAAATTCTACAGAGGAAACACTTCTGTTATGGATCTCAAGCCTGGTTCCAAATCAGCTGCTTCTTCTCGAACTCCTCATCCTTCCTTTGTCACTGGCTGAGTGCCCTGGCCTTTAAGGTCCCAGACATTTCACTGGCTACACTGCCCTTCATTATACTATTTTGGGCCCATGGATTGTCCATACTAAAATGTTAAATTCCTTCCCAACTTTGCCTCACATTATCTGGTTCTCTATTTGACCAGAGTCCCAAACTCCTGTCACAGAAACCTCACCTTATTCTCCACCGCAGCCAACCATCATTGGACATGTTAGTCGGCCACGTGACCTCCATTCCCTCATTCAGAACTAGCCAAAATGGAGAATAGTTGTTTATGGGATGATTTTTACATCTCTTTATTCCTCCACTTCTTTGTGTATTCCAAATGTTCTACAGTGTATAATGAAATGCATTTATTTAAAACAAAAAACAATTCTACCTTTATTCCCTTTAAAATTGAATCATGCTTTCCTCTCACCTTCCAATTCCCACTGAGGCTACTTACTTCACCACCTGGAGCTTTCCATTTAGGATGAGATTTGGCTAGGATCAAGGGCTATCCAGGGTGCCAAGCTCTCTGCTAGAGTCTTCTCAAAAACTGTTTGGAGAAGAGTAGCAATTTGAACAAAACGGCAAAGGAGTCCTATTTCTGACAGGAAATCATTTTGACTCCCTGCAGAAGTTTAGAAAGTTTTAAGAAGTTTAAAAGAATGAGTAGAGAAAGGGTAAAGATCAAAGAAGTAAGAGAAGGTTACAGGAGAGCGTTACTAACGATCCAGAGATGAAGGAAGGCATCATTGTTGCTTTGCTCTCCAAAACATCGATTATCAGAGCAGAATTCACACACCAAGTAGACTGAATGAAGTGGAAAGCCTGGATTAGAAAGGTGGGACATACCCTAGAGATAAGATTACTTAAGCAACACACCAATCGACCAGATATTGCAATGTGTGTTCGATCATCTTTGTGTAAATGGATCACAGTTGTAATACTCCAATGTCAGAAGATAAAGTTTTGTGTATCTACTGATCTGAACCAGGGCCTTTCAGTTTATGCTCTGAGGCAACTGCATGCAGAGAGGGGAAGGCAGAAACAAGTAAATGGATAAGTCCTGCCTCCCACTCACATCAGCCAGTCTTTGCTACCTTAAAGATAAAATTTATCTTGAAAGCCATTGATCCAAGCAAATGTGCATGAAAAATAAATAAATAAACAAATGTGTGTGTGTTCTGGTATGCATAGCCTAACACTTTTCAAAGGACCAAAATCTAACTTAATATGCATCACGGTGGCATACTAACCACCAGTGTATGTTTTTGTTCTTGTTCACAGACATAGAAACATTTCATTGGGAGGCTTCAAAATGCCTCCTTTTAATAATCTCATATTCGCACTTCTAAACCACATACGAACTCATCTACTACCACTAAATAAATTCCCTGAAGACAGGGGTCCCTTCCCTCTCACTGTCTCGTATAGACTTCACAAATAGGAGGTTCAATAAATAGCTACTGGTTAAAAAGAACATCGAAGGCGGAATACATTTTTTTAAATACATAAGCAAAGAAATTCTTTCGTAGACCCAAAAGCAACTTGAGAAATATGTCCAGGGCTAAAATTGTTATCTACAAGCATAGGGAGAGAATGCTAATTATCAGAATCACGATTTTGCTATAAGGGTATGACAGTGATAATGAAGTCCACATACCATGATCCCTGTTTACAACATCACCATCTTGGGGTGTGGTAAAAATAGAGCCCATCAGAGTAGTTTGCCCTTATGTTAAGGAATCATACCAGCTCGTTACCTTCTAAACGACAGTGGTAAAAAACTCTTCCCATGCTACATTTTCTCTTTATGTGAAAACACACCCACCCACCCTCCCCACACAGAACTCATCCTCCGAATCAAAGGGTCAGGTTAAGCAAAACTTATTACCTCGATGATGCCTTTCAATAGAATGATAAATACAAATGAGATGAGAGCTTATCTTGGTACAGCCCATAGGAATTAAAAACAAACAAGGAAGCCTCATGGTTGTGCTGACTGCCTCGGACACCGGATCCAATATCTCACTTAAAATTTCAGAGGACTAGAGAAAACACCACCTGCAGTGACTCTGTGGGTTCAATGAAAAGGTCAGATGGAGCGTGAACTTGTGTCAAGCCCTTGAGAAGTATGTAGGGAAGACAGAGAAAACGCGCACAGGAAGTAAAAGGGGCCGTGTTGGTGTTAGCTGTTTATGTCAGGCATCTGACTGATGCTGCGAGGAAAAAAGTTGTAAACCGAACCACAACTTGGTGACTTGCCCTAGCACAGTTAAATTCATGACTGTAAATTATGCGTGGTATTATTTTATAAAGCCTTTCAAAAGCAAGTGGAGTAAAGGAAAAACAGCTTGGTTGCTCGTGGGTAATTTTTCTTTGATACCGGTTTGAATAAAACAAGAATCTTTTTCTGGATTTATAAAGAGACTGTGCAATTCAGGCAGGGGACAGATTAAAGGTGACAAGACAGGTGGCACATCGTCCGTGTGCGGGGAGCGTCACACCGACAGGGCAGCCTACGGGAAAAGGCAGCAGATGTGGGAAGTGATTGAGCGGGAAGGTGGAGATAATGGAGTTCAGCGATGCGTTGGGTGTTTGTGAAGGAGAATTTCTTCATGGGTGATATAAACCCAATCTGTAACTTTCTGTTTTTCATAATAAGTCCATAAATTTAAGACACTATTATTTGAAAAGTAGAGTCACAGTAGATTTGAGATTGCATTATATCTTGTCCAGCAAGATCTATTAGCTCAGCAGGAGCAGCTGTGGCTAGCAGACAGGGAGCCAGGGATGGACCCCTGTGCCAGGTCTGTGGAGGGGTCTGCCACGGAGCCCACACGATGTCCGGTTCTACAGCTTCTCTCACACTGAGTGATATTGTTGAGTTACTTCATCCACGTCATCCTCACCGTGCTGAATTTTCACACCGAACACTTGTAAATCTCTCCTTTTTATGCCCATCAATTATTTCGCAATCCCCTTTCTCAACTTCTTGCCCTTCTAGTTCTCTCTCTTGAGAGTAGGTTTCCATTCGACAACCAAGTGTCCTCTTCATCCGAATCGTGGGAAATGGTAAGGAGATATTCACTCGCCCTCAACACCAACAGTGTGAGAAGAGGATGTGAATTCAGGAAAGAATGAGTACCAAGAGAAAAGAAAGTAAGCAATTGCTTGAAGGAGAAAAAAAAAATCCACCTTGATCCCATTAGACAACTTCAGGTGCAAACCTGGGAGAAAGGCAGCCACATTCCCATGAGTGTTTCAACATGGCTGGAATACCACAAAATAAAATAGTTAGTTATTGTTGATGAACGCATGCTATTTACCTTTAGTGGGCCTTTTCCTGAACTGGAGCAATAGATTTCCAATATTTACCATTAGGTTGATTTATTAAAAGTTCAGAGAGACTCTGGATCAAAAGTGCAGTGCCCGCTGAAAATATTCATAGTCCTGACTTCTTACAATTCAATGGGAAGGGTTACACAAGGTAAGCCCAGAATCCTGTGCTCAGTTTGATATTCCAGAATGCTATTTGTGAGAATGTAACAGATTGGTGGGGCTGTGAGTGCAGTTGCAGACTGTAGTAACAAACCCATCCCATCTCTCCCCCATAAGGCTTTCCGGGGGATCCATTACTGTCCTTCTACATTTCTTACTCATATTATGTTCCCAGCTAGAGTTTCAAAGGCTCTGTGGTCAAGTACACAAAGCGGTCATACAAGGAGGCCGATCTCAGTTGTGTGTGCCTCTCTTGCATGGATGACAACTAAATGAGTAGAACGTCCAACGCCGTACCCAGTGTTATTGCCTTTATTTACCATGAACCACAAGACTTTTTTCCCTGGCCCGATAATAAGTCTATCACCGACAACTCCAGTGAACAGTCAAGAGCACAGGTGTAAGAACAGAGAGTGATTTCCGTTTGAGAGGCAGAGGCAGGTGTATATCCAAGGAAAATTCCCGGAAGGCATGAGTCCAAACTAAAGTAGGAGGGAGCATGTGGTGGAGTGGGTTCGAACCCCATTAACCATCCTCATAGGTTTTTAGATTGCCACTTCATTGAAGCCACACCAAGTCTTCCCCTGAGTCTCTCACCTCCCTAGATTTCTATTCTTGGGATTGGATGCAAAGCCAGAAAATTGAAGGGATTCATTCCTTCTCTTCTCTATAAATCACCAACTAGACAAAAAAATAGAGCCTAATCACCAGTTACTTTTCTCTTCTCAAAGGGCTGTATTTATATGGCTTTATCAAGTGAGTTATAAGAGAAAAGGCTGAGGAAAGTTGGCCAAGCTCAGTAACTATCTCTTAGGGTTTTAGGGAAGTTAAACGGTTGGAACAGGCAGGGAGCACATCATCAGGAAGGATGCCAGGCTAAAACTACAAAACCTCTTTGTAGAAGTCTTGGTTCTAATATACAAACATTGAACCCCAAAGAATAAACAAAACTGCAAGGTTGCAGCTTGATTTACCCAATTTACTCCAGAATCACAAATACAATAAGTGATTAAAAGAAAAGAATAAAGTTTCTACCAGGATGTGTTGAACACAAACAGCTCTTGCATTGTGCATTATCCATGTGAAATTTCATTATGATGAAACTTCTTAACTTCCTATACCACTAGTCACCTCCTCAGTGCTTTATTTAAGAATAACAGCAATGCAAACTATCAAAAAATTATCCGTGGTGGTTTCTTAAGAAAGGTGCAGCTCTTTGTTTCTAAAATGCTCACTTATGCAATGAATGACTTTGGACTTGCAGGGAAAGGTTCACCTCATTATGCGATACAATTGTAGGACATGAATCCAGCAGCAGTGATTAAATCTTAAACACAAATGTGGAACAATTGCTCAAAGAGCATGCAAAGTCCTTTGTGATTAAATTAAGCAGGGATTGGGAAAAGAGTGTATAAGAATAATTGCTTTGCTGACCATTTTCTGGGAAAATCAACATATCACAGAACCTCTAAATTGGAAGAGACCTTAGATGACATTAAAGGCAATCTTCTTTGGTAGGGTGACCATTTTATCCAGGTTTGCCTGGGATTTTTCTGATTTTAGCACTCAACATCCCAAGTCTTAGAAAACTCCTCAGTCTTGGAGCACGTGGGTGGTGCAGTCAGGTAAGCGTCTGACTCCTGGTTTCAGTTCAGGTCATGAAAGCGAGCCCTGCATCAGAGGTTCTGTACGGAGTCTGCTTGAGGTCTTTTCTTCCTCTCCCACTGCCCCTCCTCCCCATGCATGCTCTCTCTCTGTCAAATAAATAAATAAATCTTAAAAAAAAAAATGAAAACTCCTCAGCCTTAAGCAAACTGGGTAGTTGGTCACTCTAATCTTTGGATTCATAAATCCCCTTGAAGACAAAACCTACAAGAGACTTCACTTTCATAGGGTTTTGTTCCTGATCATGAGTAAAAATCAGTGTCCCTATAACCTATCCTTCTTCTGTCTTCTGTAGCAAGAGAAATTCCCTCTTCTAAAACTGGTAGCCTTCTGATTACCTGAAGACTGCCTCTTCCCCTCCCATACTTCCCCAATCCAGTCTCTCCATTCTCTAGGTTAAATTGACCCAGTTTCTCCATCTACTCCTCGAGTATTCTTGTTCCACTGGTGACCCAATGACTCTCCTCTGGGTAAGCTCATCTGTCAAGGTCCCTCAAATGGTGACATCCCAAACTGAGTTCAAGTTCCATGCACTGTCTGAGCAGAATCCTTTAGCTCTTCCCCTGTCCTGGGCATCATGCTCCCATGTGAACATTCTATTAGCTCATTTGGCTACCACATCCCACTACTAAATAACAGTACAGTTTATGTAAACAGAAAGCCCTGGAGATTTTTCACACAAGCTGTTATTCAAAGATCTCCCATCCTGTAGTTATGCAATTGGTCTCTAGACCCAAACATTAAACACTGATCTCTTAGAGTGAACCCATTATTCAGCCCGGAATGCCAACTTCGAATCATAATTCCATCACCCAAATCACTCACTCCCCTCCCAGGTTCATGTAGTCCACACATGTTTTCTGAGCGTCAACACCTGCCTTCACTGAAATCATTGGCAGGAATGTTTACTAGGTCAGGGTGTAGGGCCAGATCATTAGTGTACGCACAGCTACCTGCTGCATAAAAGCAGGTATTCACGTAGGTCCTTTATTTTGAAATAGTCCCTAGACTATTTCCAGATTTTAGAAGGGAAGTTGAAACCAGGAGAATGCAAATACACTATAGCAATACTTTCTTCATTTTCAACCAGCAACTGCCTTCTCCTTTACCTTTAGCCCACATATGGTCCTTCAGGTGTCTCCAAACTTTAGTAAGCAAGAAAGATGGCGTTCCCACCATGGGAACGGAGCAGGGCTCTGCAGGCCCCAAGTGTGAATCATTAGTGCAGTTCATCCCGTATCCCTGACTATCCTTTTCCAGGGCCATTTTACGGTTTCACTTGCCCAGCTCTTTAGAAGTCAGCCATAGCCGTGTGACTTGTTTTAGCCAGCAATAGACACATGGAATGATAAGTGTTACATCCTGGCAGAAGCTTTAAAAGCTGGCTGTGTGGCGTGCCAGTTTCCTTCCCACTGTTGTCTTCATCAGGGATGTGGGTGACAATGAAAAGCCTTCCATTAGCCTGGGTCCCTGAGAGGACACATGATGAGAGGCCCCTGCTGGTCCACATTAGACATGCAGGTAGAGTAGGAAAGAAAGCCCCTGAGATTTTGGACATGTTGTGACTGCTACATGACCTAGCCTGACCTGATTGTTATACCGAGGATGCTGCAGAAAAAGACATTGACTCTTATTTACAAGAAGCTTCGAGTATAGTTGAGGGGATAAGTCATAGCCACAAAATAAATGTAGAGACTCAATTAGCAGGTAGTAAAAAGCTAAATTGGAAGGGAGAGGTAATTAGCAAATGGGACGCGGTGATAAGGTGAGTCACTAAGACCATGCATGGAAAGGGAATAAGAAAAGGGGGAGCTCAGCATGGGCTTACAGTTCTCAGAAAACATTACATTTCCGCTAAACAAAAGAAAAAGTAAAATTACCCAATTTATTGAAAAGTATTATAGGAAATAGCTCTACAAATATGTTGACTCTTCTCTTTTCATACTGTAATAAAAATGTAAGCTTAAATTATGGGGCCATTTTAAGTATATTTGATTTTAGCCTTTTCAATAACCAGTGCTAATAAGGCACTTAGTTTCTTTAAATGGATGTATTATAGGTTCTTCAGAAATGGACAGATTTAGCATTTATTAAAGACAGAAAGGTCATCCATTATAGTTTTACAGAAATCTTGGCAATTTTGGTAATGCAGATAAAATGGAGCTGATCTTAGCACCCACTTAAAATATGATTTATTTTATTTCACAGAAAGGTCCATTATTATTAGTGTAGAGGTAAACACTGCCCTGAATACTAAAGGCTGAATGTCAGTTTGGCTAATCCAGCAAAAATATAGCCTTTTTTCTTTCTAAAACATATTCAACCTCCCCTTTGTGTTCCTTTTATAGAGATGGAAGAATACTGATGTTAATTGGAATAGTCGTTTACTCATTCAACATAGATTTGCCAAGCACCTACTCTCTGCCTGGGACTGTGCTAGATGTTGGCTATTCATCAAAGAGAAGGACAATCAAGGGTCTGCCCTCTGGAAGCTTACAGTCTGGAGGGGGAACAGGCAGAGAGCGGGAAGAGTGGGGAGAACTTTGTAAGCAGAGGAAACACCATGTGTTCCCTACCCCCAAGTAGGAAAGGGTGTTCAAGAAATTCAAAGTGTTCAAGAAAATCAAAGTGCACAATGTGTCAATCATAAGTGGTAAATGAAAAGGAAAATAACTTGAGATGGGGTTAGGGCTGGGTAATAGGCTGACCCCACGAGCCTTGGAGGCCTTGTTAGGGAATTCTTTTTTTTTCATTTCATCCCAAATGTCCTCAGAGTTTTGAACAGGGGGTGCAACATGGTCCAATCTCCATCTTAAGAAAGTCTTTCCGGGACGCCTGGGTGGCTTAGTTGGTTAAGCGGCTGCCTTCGGCTCGGGTCATGATCCCAGGGTCCTGGGATCGAGTCCCACATCGGGCTCCTTGCTCAGCAGGGAGCCTGCTTCTCCCTCTGCCTCTGCCTCTGCCTGCCACTCTGCTTGCTTGTGCTCTCTCTCCCTCTCTCTCTCTGACAAATAAATAAATAAAATCTTAAAAAAAAAAAAAAAAAGAAAGTCTTTCCGCCGCCTACTGGGTGAAGAACAGACTGATGGGGTTAGAGATGGGGATTAAGAGGAACTGTTGCAATAACCCAGGGAAGACGGAACAGTGACCAAGACAGGGGCGGTAGCAGTGGTCAGGGCATGAAGTAAACAGACTAGAAAGGTATTTTGCAGTCAACACTTCCGGAATAGGTAAGGTGTGAACGTGAGGTGTGACGGATGTGTCAGGGAGAACACCCAGGTTCTGGCATGAGCAACTTTTCTATTTTGTGCAGCGGGGAAGCGAGGAGGAGGAGCCAGATTGAGACAAAGACACTCATGTGAGGCTGTTGAATGGCAACTGCAGTTGCTGGTCTGAAGCTCAGCAGAGCAGGGTAGGTGAGGGCTACAAATGTGTGGGTCACCGGCTTAGCGCTGGTGTTAGGCTGTGGGAGAGGTTTGGGGGTTACAAAATGGCTGCTGCCTCACACAACGCCCGGCAAGCGTGGGGCACTGGCCAAGGATGGCGGATGGATTGGAAAACAGCAGCAAGATCTAAAGGAGTTCTTGGGAACCAAGGAGAGGTTTCATCAGAAGTCTAATGACTTAAGAAAATAATTAATTGTTGACATCCCTTGATCCAATCTGAAACCCCGAGGAAAATATGGGAAAGTTTATACCTGGGTCCTGACATGTCCCTAAATCACAATTCAAACAAGTGGCACTTCCCTCCTGTACCTACCCCCACTTCTCAAGTGAACTTCATTTTCAGCTTTTACTCGTTTCATCTCCCACTCAATGACTACTCTTCAAGAAAGAATGCCATTTTTATCACTTTGCAAGTTTTTACTATCCAAGCCATCTTGAGTAAAGAGTTGTTTCCCCAAATGTGAAAGAGTGCTCACCAGTCCATGGCAAAATGGGAAAGCTGGAACCACAGAACATATACACGTCAGTATCAAGTGGCCAGCTATCATTTTCTGAGGAAGATGCCCCTTTATTCTGAAACAATGTCAGCCCAGTCCTTTTATTTTATTTTTTTTTTCTGATTTTATTTTTTTTTATTTTTTATTTTTTTCCCAAATTTATTTTAATTTTTCAGTGTTTAACATTAAAATCTTGTTCTTTGGGTCACCTCACCAAGGAGTGGTGCATTCAACTCTTGGTTTCAGCTCAGGGCATGATCTCATGCGTCATAGGATTGAGCCCTAAGCTGGGCTCTTCACTTAGCAGGGAGTCTGCTTGAAGATTCTCGCCCTCTGCCCTCACCCCACTCCACATCCCACTCACAGGTGCTCTCTCTAATAAATCTTTTTTTTAAATAAATAAATCTTTTTATATTTTGTTAAGGTTTTATTTATTTGACAGAGAGAGAGAGAGGGAGCACAGGAGGGGGAGCAGGAGGCAGAGTGAGAGGGAGAAGCAGACTCCCTGCTGAGCAGAGAGCCCAATGTGGGGCTTGATCCCAGGACCCCAGGAACATGACCTAAGCTGAAGGCAAATTCTTAACCAACTGAGCTACCCAAGTACCCCTAAATAAATAAATCTTCAAAAATAAAATAAAATAAAATGTCCTTCCTTTTATGAAATAATGGTGATAAGAAGTATTTTTTAATGTCCTTACTTGGCAATATAAAAAACCAATAATCCTATGTATGACTCCAATTAAAAAAAAAATTGTCCCAATCTGTGAAATCCCAAATCAGAAAAGAACAAGAAGACAGAACAACAAAACATCACCGAAAAGCCAAGTGCCAGCTATCAGCAAGGCGCACGCTGAACAACTCACTCCCAAACACAACTCCGGAAATGCCCAGGATTCACAACTGTGCCTCGGCAGACTTTGCTAAATGCCATGGACATCTGGAGTTGTTTCCAGACAGTCAAAACCACAAATGTTAGGGTGCGCTTTATCGGTAAAGCTGAGTCATTGTGCAAAAGGCAAGGAAATTCCTGAACTCTAAGAACTGTAAACACGGCCCTCTGTAGCTCCTACCACGCTGGAATCTTGATTCGATCAAACCAACTACGAAAAGACTGTGTTGACATTGAACGTAGTTAAATATGGTCTGGGTAGAACTTGCTAGTAAGAAGTTACTGTTAGTTTCGCTAGGTGTATCAGTGTCATTGTGTTAAAAAATATTCTTATAATTTAGAAATGCATACTCAAGTATTTGAGGTGAAACTGATGGTGTTTCGTATTGTTTTAAAATATGTTAGAAAAATAAAATAGAGAAACTGCATATGGCAAGCTGTTGAACATTGTTAAATTTAGATGATGATGAAGGCACATTTCACTGTCGCTTTACTTTTATGTATGTTTCAAATTTTTCACAATAAAGTTGAAAGGGAGGAAGAAAAGGAGAAGGAAGGAAGGGAGAACTACCCTCCAACATGCTTATTATCATTTCATAATGACTTTAAATGGAAGGAAGGGTTAATTAATTAAATAAGGAGGCCTTTAGTCTGAGGTGGCTCTAACACCAAGCTGGCCCAGTAAGCAAACCAAAACCTAAGCCTATAAATGCCTCAAGGTTACAAAATTGAAACCTAAGGGCAACCAATCACAAACAGCAAACGGGGCTTTAAAGCTAAGACAAAAATGGGGTACCTGTGTGGCTCAGTCAGCTGAGAGGCCAACTCTTGGTTTCAGTTCAGATCATGACCTTGGGGTCCTGAGATCAAGCCCTGCATCAGGCTCTGCACTCGGCAGGCAGCCGGCTTGAGGTTTCTCTCCCTCCTTCTCCCTCTGCCCCTTTCCCCGCTCACAGCCATACCCACTCTCTCTCAAATAAATAAATAAAATTTTTAATTTTTAAAAAATTAAATTAATTAAAAAAAATTAAACTAGAGCTGATCAATAATTTCCTTACTTTGCCTCTACCTTTTCTCTATTAAAGCCTATCCCCCAGCTCTGGCTGATAGAGTGCAGCTAACAACTTCTGGCTTGGTGCTGCCACATCGGAATCAATTTTTGCTCATATCAACTCAAAATTTTCAATATGCCTCAGTTTATCTTTTGATAGAAATAAGGTGAATTAAGAGAGAAGAGAAGTTCCACTAATATTTGGGCACACCTACTTTGGGTCAGTCTCTGTGCTATGTACCCTCCTCTACGTGCACATTACACGTCAAGTAGCTTTTATTACCCCTAATTTATAGAGGAGAAAAATTAGACTCAGGTTCGATCTGCTTTCACATGGAAAATAGAGAACAAATAGAGCCATTGGAACTATCTTGGCTGCTAAAGAAATTCACCAGTGAGCGGATTAACAACAAAAAGAATTATGCTGAGTCCTCACGTGCTTTTTCAATCCACAGTGTAGCAGTGGCCTTGGCTGTGCCAGGAGTGGGGGTAGCTCCTCCCCCAGGCCTTTCCATAACCATCTCTGGCAACACACGCAGCTCCCAGCATCCAGACCCAGGCCCCTTCTGTTTCCCTGCCACTGAGGGAGCCAAACCTGGATTCTGACCTGGGACTATGAGAAGGTAAGACAGAGCTTCTGTCATCATGTCCAGAAAAGGGCAGGAGGAAAACCATATCCAAGCTGGTTCCCACCCATGACCAAGAGCTACTCTAAGCTGAAGGCTCCATGGAGGGCATGTCAGATTCCTCTGCTCTTCCCCATGTGCCTTCTACCCTGCACGTCCAGGCCCTACTCTCTTCATACCGCTCTCTTCAAATTTCACCCTGCCTCCAAAAGTCAACAGGAATCTGTGCGTCCACACTGCATAGCGGTTCAGAGGGCAAGCTCAGAGCCAGACCACAGAGTCAAGCCCTGGCCCCTTAGTTGCTGGATGACCTGGGACAAATTTATAACTTCTCTGTGCCTTAGCTTCCTCCTCCCCTCTAAAAAGGAGGAAGACCCCAGGGCTGCTGAGGATGAAATGAGTTCAAGTACAGCACTTAGAACAGAATGACACAGCACTTGATGATGTTAGCACTGTTACTATAACCCATTCTTATTTGGTTTTACCCCAGGCCACTTACTTCCCAACTGATCCCCAAATGCCTGTAGATATCGGTGCCCCTTTGATCTTTGACTTTGCCCCATGCTCTTCCAAAATATTTTCCCTCCCCTGTCTGCAAATTCCCTAGCTGAAGGCCTGCCTTCTCCCCAAGTCCTGACTGTTGGAGCCCCCCCAGCCCAGACCTCCTGCCAACTTCTGTACCGCTTACTGTTATCTACTACTACCTGAAAACTTTTAAGAAATGAATCCGTGAGTGATGGTCTTGTGAGAAAACAGGCAGCGCCTCAAAAGGACAACCACGGGGACTATGTATGGAGGTGTGGGCAGAGTTAAGGGAAACAAAGTGACCCAGGGAACTAGCAACAGGTGAAGCTGTTATCCCCAAGGAGACAAGGGGAGGAAGCAGTTACTAAAAACCAATGGGAGGCTTTGAAGAGGCCACCCTAGTCATGGTCTTGAGGTAAAGAAACAATGGGGATGGAGAGTGAACCAATATCCCACCTCTGTCTCTTCCACTCGAGCAGTCTCTTGCAGGTGGTTCCCACTGGGCGGACACAACTAGAGGCCGGAGCCCAGGCAGAGGTCAGTCTCCCTGGGATGGAGAGCAGGGTAAAGGGACCTGGAGGGGCAAATGGCGGCTAATCATCATGGACAGGTCTGAAACAAGCCAATCATCACTCAACTGGGGACCGTCTTATATTCGTCCTTAGTGCCCTCTGCAAGAGTCAGCATGGAGAAATGGAAAAAGCACGGACTTCGAAATCAGAGGCCTGGTATATCAGTAGACCCTGTCAACTACCAGCTGTAGGACCTTAAGAAAGTAATTTCACAGTAAAATCACACTGTGATTTACGGGGTTGCTGTAAGAATTAAATTAGAGAAGTCCTTTCCTTTTCCTTATTCTCTTTCTAACTAGGACTGAGGGTTTAGCTCTTACCTCCTCTAGATCCAGAAATGCTGAAAAATTAGTATAAATATGCACACTTGTTGATAAAAGAAACACTTCCATATCTAAGGAATCCATATATGGATATGATTACCCATATCATTATCCATATTCCATATATGGATAATCATATCCATATGTCATATGGATATCATTCCATATCCAGAATGAATCCAAAGTCATTCTAGACAACTTAAAAAGTCTGTATGGTCTTTGCTTAAAGTTGGCTTGTCCACCGAGAAAAGCTGAAAAATGTATCAAAGGACCCATAGGCCTTTAGAACCTTGCAAATCCAAGTGTGGTCCAGCAGCATCCCCATCACCTGGGAGCCTGCTAGAAATGTCGAATCTCATGAGGGGATGGATATTAACTCAACTCGCTGTGGTAATCATTTCAGAATATATGTATGTCAAGTCATTATGCTGGATGCCTTAAACTTCCATCTCAATAAAACTGAAAAAAAAAATGCAGAATCTCAGGCTTCATACCCACCCTGGCCATCATAATTTGCATTTTAACAAGCTCTCTGGGTAATCTGTATGCACATTAAAGTTTAAGAATTCCTTTAAAAAAAAAAATTTAAGAATTCCTGGTTTTGAACTAAAGGAAGCCCAGAAACCACGTACATTCTAGTTGAACCACCTCACTTTATAACTGAGGAAACTGATGTCCATAACAATATAAATTGTTCTGAAATTGTCTGAAAAGAGGCTCCCCCTTGACTAATCCCCCTTTTTCCCCCCTTGACTAAATCCTATAGGCATTTCCAACCCCTCGTCCTTGCTACTTTCCACTTTGTAGTGTGAAACCACCAGATAGTCTCCCAGGCTCCCTTGCTGCCATGGGTGACTGCAGGATAGCCCTGAGGGGGTCTCGCAAATCTGCTTCTTTGGAGAGTAAGTCAGACATGGAAGCACTGCCCTTCCCTGTTCATCCTGAGTGGCCGTGGGGTTTGGAGCTGGGATGGGTCTCTTAGGACAATAAAGCTACAAGCATGAGGATAAAAGGGTCACATAAGGGCTGTGCAAGGTAAAGACAGGGACCCTGGTCCTGGATGATGTCATTTAGCTGGTGGCTGAAATCTAGGCACTAACTTCCTACTTTCAGCTTTGTCATTTAAAAGTAAATAAATCCCTTTTCGTGTAAGACATCACTTGTCCATCCTGTGTAATGTCACACAGCTAGCAAGTGGCTAAGCCAACATTAGGACTCAGGGCCTCTGACTCCCAGTCCAGAAATTCTTCCTATGCCTTCTTGACTAAATTTTAATAAACACGTATAGAATCAAGAAGGGCTAAGGAACGCCTGCATGGCTCAGTCAGGTAAGCTTCTGACTCTTGATTTTGGCTCAGGTCATTATTCCAGGGTCGTGGGCTCAAGCCCCGCGTCAGGCTCCATGTTCAGAAGGGAATCTGCTTGAGATTGCCTCTCTCTCTTTCTCTCCCTCAGCCCCTTCTGCTCGTGCTGTCTTTCTCTAAAATAAATAAATAAACCTTTATTACTGTTTTTAAAGATTTTATTTATTTATTTGAGACACAGAGAGAGAGAGCACAGAGGAAGAGTTAGAGGAAGAAGCAGACTCCCTGCCAAGCAGGGACCCCAATGCAGGGCTTGATCCCAGGACCCTGAGGTTATGACCTGAGCTGAAAGCAGATGCCTAACTGACCGGGTCACCCAGATGCCCCAAATTAATAAATCTTTAAAAAAAAAAAAGTGCTAACGTGGGGACGTACCTGCCCATGGGAAAAGAAGTGTTATATCAACTCTTATGAAGCTGACGGTAACATCTTAAGAGCAGATAATCAGGTTTAATCTAGGCTTTTTGTGCGTGTGTATTCTCCTGACTTTTAAAAAGGAGACAAGGACAAGAGGAATAAAGAATAGACAGATCTTCATTTCACCAAAGACTCTGCCCTGACCACTTGTGTACCACGTGGAACTTCAAAAATAAAACTGAAATAAGTGCTAGGTACACTTCCTGTTCAGTGCCACCACTGCCACGTGTCATGTTGATTCATCAATGTCTACGGATTCCATTCATATAGAATATGGATCTATGGAGACATGAAAAATGAATGTCTAACCACATGCTGCTATTTTCAAACTTACTTTTTTAAAAAATCAACAAAATTCAAGGGCTAGAACTCATTAAGTCAGAGAAACCGTAAAAATAAACGAAAGAGATGGCACACCCAGAAACTGAGAAACTTCCAGAAGCTAGACAGCCCGTTGGAGGAAATGCCAGCTCTGGGTGGGCCCAGGAGAGAGTCTGAAAAGGCATGGCCATCAGAGCCAGGGTTGACGGAAAAGGCAGACTTGCTTCCTTCCCTACGCAGAAAGGTTTTTGAAGAGCTAAGGAGGGTCCCATTTGGGCTCTGGCCAAAACCAGTCTGCCATTTTTAAGCGAGGAAAATGAGGTGCTAGACACTGAGCAGACATAATCGTTCGGTTTTTGTAAGAGTACATTTTACGAAGCAATCCTTGTTGTGGCCTTGTCAGGTTGGCTCTGCCCCCCCTTTCACAGGTGAGATGTTAAGGGAACTTACTCAAGACCACATACCAACAAGTGTAATGAAAAAACCTCCAAAAGCCCCTGCAGGATCTCGCCCTGCTTCTCTCTAACTTCACTGGGACCCTCTTCCCCGTGTTTCCTCAGCTACGGCCACTCTGGCTGGGCCCTAGCTCGCCGCACATTCTACACCCATTCTTACCTCTTATTTTTGGTCTCGGCTTCAAAGTTACCTATTTAAACAAATCTTTCCCTCATGCCCTACCCTAGACTAATTATCCTTTTTGTGGGCTCCCACAAGGCCCTGTCCTTCTTTGCACTGTGGCTGTCATTAACTAATCACCTGACTGATTGATTGAGTAAATGAACTAGATAATGATTTGTTTACTCTGAGATGTTGGCACCGAGAGGTGGCTTCGTGCTATGTTGGGAGGGAGGCGTCTTTGGCCACTGGACAGTCTCCATCAGCTCTTCTTTACCACCTATCCCAAACAAATAGACAAGGGGAGAGAAGTCATTTTGCAGTGCAAAATCACCTTCAGGACAAACCTCTGTGCCGCCCCCTTTCTCTCTGAAAGCCAGACTGAAGCCTCCATTCCCTTCTACGTAGAACCTGAGGACTATTTTTTAATGTCTTTCACTTTGACTAGAGTAAGAGCTCCATGAAGGCACAGACTATGTCTCGCTCACTCTTAAATCCCAGCACCTAACGCGGTGCTCAGCACATAGTTAAGCGCCGCAGCATTTGTTCGGCAAATGGATAAATGAATGGATATATGACTTAGTCCTCCCAGATGGGTGGCTTCCCACTATACCACTCTGCCTCCTGCCAGGAAGAAGGCTACAGCAACTGCCACTTTGGACGCTGTCTTCTGCAGATCTCCAATGCACAGCCTTGGTGGGGTCAGGGGCTTAGGAACACAGAGCCCCCAACAGATAATTCTTAGCTGGGTTAGCCAGGATGTTTCATCCCACACTCTGTGCCCTTTCAGGGGATTCTTCCCTGAGCTGGAGAGAAATGCTTAAGTGCTGGAGGTAGCAGGGCTGAGCAGAAGCTTCCCACCTGCCAAGACTGAGGGAGCCGTGGCCCCAGGACCCTTGCTTCGCATCTGTAAGGAATCAAAACTGACCCAGGGCTTCTCTCAGGCCATTCTCTGAAGATAAGGAGTCCACGCAGACCCAACAGAATGAACTCATGGGAGGAAGAATGTTGGAAGGCCCAGATGTCCTTCTCTTCATCCAAGCTCTCAACATTTGGAAAAGCAAAACTCTTTATGGCCCCTTCCTCAAAATCACTTGGAGATTCTGATCTACAGAATAGGCACAATTCCAGGACTCCACACCCCAGGCCTACTGAATCAGAAACTCTAGGGATGATCTAAGAAATCTGTTTTGAACAAGCTCTCCAACAAATTTCTGATGCTTGCTGAAGTCTAAGATGCTCTTAGCTCCCATGTCCCTTTTTAACCCAGGACCTTCAGAGGCTGAGCATTGATTTAAGCCAAGCCAGGCCTTCGAGGTAGAGGAATTCCATGGGACTAAATGAAACTCCATCTAACCTGATTTCTTGCCACCAACGGCAAGTGGCCTGGATCACTGCCTCTCCAGCCGTTCCCCAAGCTTATCCTTATCACAGTCAGAGTATCTCGGACCTGCCAGAATGAGAGGAAAACTAAAGGATTAGGACCTGGTTTTTGTCACGTAAAAACACAGTTCAAAGTACCAGATTGAACCTGGACGGCACAGGAATGTGATGGTTTTTCTTTGTTTATTTTGAGGACAAGCAGGGGCATTTTGGCAGCCAAAACCCAAAACCAAGACAGAATCACAAAGCCCATTTCGTTTCCCAGTTACCCAGTCGGTTGCTGCTGGGTCTAGGCCCTCTCCTCCTGCTACAGCCAAACATCTACTAAAAGTTCCCAAAGCCAGGTCACAACCGATCCAAAATGCTGATTGGTAGTTTATGGACTCTTTTGTTCTTTAAAAAACAGACACTTTTTAGAGAAATTGATGACCATCAGAATCCCTCTCCTCAATATGACCAAAAAGCATACAATCCCCAAGATTTTTCATATAATTTCAGGGGTGCACAGGCTCCTTTGAGCCCATCTATGAACCTCTGCTCATGAGCCCCAGGTTAATTACCATAAACATGATAGAGAATTAAGAACCAGAAATGGCTAAAAATTCTTAGACACACATGAGGAAAGTCAAGGTGGGGATGAGGTGGGATGCATAAGGAAACAATTTGTATGTATGTTTTACTCATGTTCTATTAATAGAAATTTGGCAAAAATGTAGATACACGCAATATTTAACTTTCTAGTGTTTATTAATCTGAAGAAATTTTGTTATTTTAGGGACATTAATAATTGACTATATAGAATTTAATCTGCTCATAAAATAGTAATGCTTGGCGAATTTAAAGGTATAATCTTCAAGACAATTAAATATTTATTAGTCGAATTTACTTGGCAGTGTTTTGTATTTGCTGTGGGGTACGAAAACAGGTAAGCTTTTTAAGAATTCAGGCTTAGGGGCGCCTGAGTGGCTCAGTTGGTTAAATGACTGCCTTCAGCTCAGGTCATGATCCCGGAGTCCCGGGATCGAGTCCCATATCGGACTCCCGGCTCTGCGGGAAGTCTGCTTCTCCCTCTGACCTTCTCCCCTCTCATTCTTAGTGTCTCTCTCTAATAAATAAATAAAAAATCTTTAAAAAAAAAAAGAATTCAGGCTTAATTTTTTGCTATTGTATACGAAGCATCACAAAACTAATATTTTTCTTTAAAGGAAAAACTGTACTTTAAAAAAAAATTTCTTTGTTCATCTCAAGTCCATACATCTCAGAGGACAGGTTCTTGCCCCCTTCATGCTCTTGAGACCTGTTCTAGCTCCTTTTTGGTACAGTCATTTGGGCACGTAGCAGCAGAAGCATACAGGATGCTCCTACCCACATGGCCTCGTCAATGATTGGTCAGACTTAGGCTGAATCCTAATTGTAGGCCCCCCAGCGGAGAAGGCATGGGATCTGTCTTTTCCTGTAAAATGGTAATGGCTCCCTGAACTTTGTAAGCCTGCATTTTGTACCATGTTCCATTAATGGTAAGGCACACCTTTTCTTATGCACCACGCCCAATGGACATGTCCATTTAATGATGACACACATCTTAATCATAGTCCTCCGCAGTGTGCAGGCCTCTTATTGTTCTGATGTCTCTTTCCTCCACCCGAGGCGCATCAGCAGTTTCTCATGTCACTCGGCCAGGCTTGTGATGATGGCCAACTTGACTGTGGATCCCAGCTAGAGTTTCTTCCACTTGAGGGCATGGCTCGTCTGCTCTTAGTTTCCAGAAAGCAGTCGGTTGTGGCTTTGCAAAAACCATGCAATTGTTCATTCCTCCAACCATGCATATCTGCTTCACTGATATTAAATTCAAGTCCTACGGCTCTGTTTCTGCACCTTTTTGCAACAGTATTTTTCATTTCAGTGCCAAATCGTAGTTTCATCTTCCGAGGACATTTTAAATGGTAGGCCAACTCAATGCCTACAGTAATAACAGTACACTTACCTCGATCGAAGTGATGATGATATGAGCAGCTATGACCAAGTTTTGGCAATACTAGTAACTGCAACTCTGCTGAATTTAGCAGACGCCATCTGATTCCCAAAGATGTTGGAAGGTGGAAAATGTGTGCTCTAGAATCAGTGAAATATAGTTTCCCACTCCTTACCCCTGCCCCCATCTCAATGTCTCTAGCAGACCAGCAGTCATAACTAAAATGAAGAGGAAAAACTAAGAATAGGAATATGGTAAAAATAATAACAATGTTTTCACTTCCCATAATGTTTTGACTCATTTCCATTACTCTGTCTAAAAGTGAGGGACTCAAAGCTATCTTTCTTCCCCACTCACCTACACTATATCATATTATTTTACTACGATCTTAGTAACAGTATCTCATTACATCTCTTTTTCTTCTCTCAATTTGCCTCTTTTTTCCCTTTTAGCAACCTGGAAGTGAAAGCAAGTGACCAATTCCTATTTCACCTGTCAATACCATCTAGTACCATGACTTTGAGTTTATGATAAAAGTCCTTCCTCTCATTTTTACCATGAACCCCCATAATAACTTAATTGAGTAGTAGAGACAGGAAGAGACTATGATGTTTCAGATGACGGAATTGGAAAGAAATCCTGGAGTGTTGGCGGGGGAAACAACACTGCCATGCAGCCTCCCAAACTAGTCTTTACTCTTCTCTGATTTTAAGACCCCTATGAAAAGAGCTACCCTGCAAACAGAAAGCAATTCTCACTGAGATCCCCAAAAGGGTCACCCATCACAAGCCCCCCTTCAGGATGGAAAGGCTTTATTGCAGAATCCTAGAAGCCCAAGTCTGCGCACATGTGTTCGATTTAGTAAATAACTCATTCAGAGACTGTCCACAGAGCACACCAAGCAGGATGCTGCTGGAGATGCAGGATGAAAGTTCTGGTCCTACCCTCCGGTGTGACTCACAGTCTAGAGCTGTTCTCGGTTGGGGGATGGAGAGGCAGAGATGGAGCATGGCCCCTTTTGTGAATCAGACGACATTTATAGGTCATAGAAAATTGTTCCGGATCCCCATACACCCACACAACTCAGCAAATAATTTCTCAGGGCTTATAGAGCTCCTGGATGTTGGACGAGTAGCTCATGTGTGTGTTCTGGAACATCTGGCCACGAAACTCATGGGGGTGAGCTTTATGTCATAGTTAGGCCTACCCAAATACAAAGAGACCAAATCAGTCAAATAGTTTAAGAAGAGAGTAATATCCTGCCCTTGGAGCTCAAGGTTTTCTTGATTAATAGCTGCTAGAGAAAACGACTTAATCTCTCTCAGACTTGAGTTCTGAGTCCTTCTTTCCCAGCAGGAATTGACCCTATTCTCCAGAATGCACAGCTAACCAAGGCACTATTCAGAAAAGCCAAGGCCCTCCTTGCTAGACTTGCCCACAATGTTTCCTGCCCCAGCCCCCTCCCCCATTTCCCCTTTAAAGTCCCTGGGCAAGACCTCCCAGGGCCTCATTCAAAAATCTAACTCCTCAGAGAGGAGGTGGGGGACCCTGCCCTGCCAGGGACATCTCTAGCCAGGGCTATGGTGACAAGGAGTTTCTGGCATTTGTGAGTTGGCTGGTGGTTGTGGATTTTCCAGTCTTTTCCTACTCTGTGAAAGCAACCAGACTTTTCATTTGACGTTATTAGGATGTTGAGGTGTCACTGAATTGCTGGGCGTGACATGTGGGATTGGAGTCTCATCCTGACCCAAAGCCAGAGTCTCTGTATCACATAAGGACACAGATACCCTGGCTTCTTCCCCATGTTAACTTGTGAATATGGGATTTTGTTACATTCCCCATACCCTCTCTTAGGAAAGGGGACAGTTTCCGTTTGGCTTCTCTTTCTGATCCTCAGGCCCAGAGCCCTGGGCTTTGCTGAGTTTGGGATTTGCTGAATGAAACCCTGTGGTTGCATGCATTTTCTTGTGTCTGTCATTCCTTGTCTCTGGAAGTTTGTGCTTCAAGCGACACACAAAGGAAGCTCAGATATGGCCTCATTTGGAACACTACTACTTCTCTACTGCTAGTAATCATATAGAGTGCTTTTGGTTTTAAAAGGGCTTTCACCTGTATTGTGGTTTTAACAATTGTTATTCCTCTCCAGAGAGAGGATCAGTTGGGATTGCACAGGAATCAAGGGCCACCTTCAAAGAGTTTGAATGAAAATTATTTAAAGAGGGTACAACTTACAGAGCTATACCAGAGTCCTATCAGGAAAACAGAAACTATGCCGATTGTTTTAATAAAAAAGAGTTAGTTTAAAAGAGCTAGAGATCTTCACACACAGAGTACTGAAAGCAGTCAAATTCATAAGGGCAGCAAATAGAATGGTGGTTGCAAGAAGCTGGGGGGGGAGGGGAGTTGTTCCATGGTTACAGAGTTTCAGCTGTGCAAGATGGATGAGAAAGTTCTGGAGCTCGGTTTCAGGGCAATGTAAGCACACTCAACACTCCCGAACTGTACACTTACAAATGGCTAGGATGGTAAATTTTATCTGATGTGTTTTTTTTACCACAGAAAGAAAAAAGAAAAAAAGAAAGAAAAAAAAAGCGTTGAAGAGCTGAATATGTGGAAAGGGTTCCCTGAGGTAACGCAAAAAAGTTAACTATAGAGATGCCTCAAGGGGCGCCTGGCTGGCTCAGTCAGTGGAGCGCAAGCCTCCATCTTGGGGTCGTGTGTTTGAGCCCCACATTAGGTGTAGAGATTACTTAGTAAATAAGCAGACAGACAGACAGACAAATTAGTGTGAAAAGAGGCTAGCATTACTCTGGCCAGGGAAGCAAGGGACGACCTTGGGGGTGTTATAACCCGGAAGCTCAGAGGCACAGCTAGGCTAATACGGGTTACCCGGCTGTGCTAAGGGTTCAGGAAATCCTGGCTGTTGTGAGGGAACTAAAACAGGAAAAGCAAGCAAAGGGAGGACCAGGTCCCTCCTCCTCCTCAGCCTTGCAGGCTCCCTGTGGCAACCAGTGTTGGGAGAATTGACAGGGAGTTGCTGGCACACAGGGGTGTCATTTGCAAAGTCCCAGCCCAGCACCAAAATGCGGGGCACAAAAGGGTTAGGAGCTTTGACGGGTTCCAAAGTCTCCAGGAGAATGCAGGGAAGTAACTGCCTGTGACATCGGCCACAGCGACTTTCTGGACATGTCTCCAAAGGGAGGGGAAACAAAAGTGAAAATGAACTTTTGGGACTTCATCAAGATAAAAAGCTTCTGCAGAGCAAAGGAAATGGTAAACAAACAAACAAAGAAAAAAGAGGCAACCCACAGACTGGGAGAAGATATTTGCAAATGACACTACAGATAAAGGGCTGATAGCCAAGATCTATAAAGAACTTCTCAAATCAACACCCAAAAAACAAATAAGTCCAAAAATGGGCAGAGGACATGAACAGATACTTCTCCAATTAAGACATACAAATGACTAACAGACACATGAAAAAATGTTCATCATCACTAGCCATCAGAGAAATCCAGAACAAAACCACTTTGAGATACCACCTTACACCAGTTAGAATGGCCAAAATCAACAAGACAGTAAACAACAAATGTTGAAGAGGCTGTGGAGAAAGGGGAACCCTACTACACTGTTGGTGGGAATGCAAGTTGGTGTAGCCACTTTGGAAAACAGTGTGGAAGTTCCTCAAAAAGTTAAAAATAAAGCTACCCTATGACCCGGCAACTGTACTACTGGGTATTTACCTCAAAGATACAGATTAGCGAAAAGAAGGGCCACATGCACCCCAATGTTCATAGCAGCAATGTCCACAATAGCCAAACTGTGGAGAGAGCAGAGATGCCCTTCAACAGACGAATGGATAAAAAAGACGTGGTCCATATATACGGTGGAATATTACTAAGCCATCAGAAAGGATGAATACCGAACTTTTGCATCAACATGGATGGGACTGGAAGAGATTATGCTGAGTGAAGTAAATCAAGCAGAGAAAGTCAATTATCATATGGTTTCACTTGTGGAACATAAGGAATAGCATGGAGGACATTAGGAGAAGGAAAGGAAAAATGAAGGGGGGAATCAGAGGGGGAGACCGACGAACCATGAAAGTCTATGGACGCCAGGAAACAAACTGAGGGTTTTAGAGGGGAGGGGAGTGGGGGGATGGATTAGCCCGGTGATGGGTAGCAAGGAGGGCATGTATCGCATGGAGGACTGGATGATATACGCAAACAATGAATCATGGAACACTACATCAAAAACTAATGATGTACTGTATGGTGACTAACATAATATTGAAAAAAAGGGTTAGGAGCTGAGCAATATTAGCTTAATTAACGTGCACAAAAGGTGTGGGGCAAGGTTAAGGGAATGGTAAAACCTCCACCAACTGGGAACAGCAGGAGCCAGTTACCTCCCCAAGCCTAAGGGGCAGAAGAAGGAATGACTTTACAGGGACCTCCTGAGGGTCAAGGCTGTGGGAAAGCGGAGACCGGCAGGAGTGGTGATCTCCTGCCTAAACTTGAGCCAAGCAAAGAGGGAGCAGGCCAGAGTCGGGGGATAACCCCCTGAGCTCTCTCCTCCCCCCTGCTCGTCTCCTGGAAACCAGCCTCAGCTCCGCCGAACCGAACTGGAAGCCAGAGATCGGTATGTTTAGCATTCACTTAATGAAAATAGAACCTACTATATACACATACCTACACCTTTGTTTCCCATCCTAAGGACAACAATAACCACAAAACAGAAATCCCTCCCAGTGAGTATAGATCAACCCATTCTTCCTTAGCAACACCTTGGCATGAAGAAAATTTGCTTTTAAGGGTGAAAAATTAGGAAAAAAAATAAGTGAAAGATTGGAATACTTTTCAGATCTGTCAAATGCCTCCTATGCGCCACGAAAACACTTGCTGACCTTCACGACCCCTTACTGTAAAGAGTGGACCAAATGTTTATCACCTGCTTCTCTTGCCAATGGTTGAGTTGCCTTTAGGTTCCTCCTCTAAAATGGGAACGATAATAATACAGCCCAAAGGATTGTTTTGAAGCTGAAATGAGAAAAAAAAAAAAAAATAGGTGAAAGTGTAAAAAGATGAGGTTTTATTTCCGGTTCCCTTCAGTGCCCCCGGAGCTCGGTGGGATTCTTTAGAGTGCCACCGTCACCATCCCCGTCACCACTGCCACCACCATGGCCAGCACCTTCGTCACCGCCACCACCATCCTCGGCGCCTCCTCGGCTGCCAACAGCATCACCATCGCCATTTTCATCCCTAATACCATCTTGGCTCCAGGTCCTCAATTTCCTTGCATTTCATTGCCTTTGGGGCCTCCAAAATTTTATTGAGCAACCAAACCAAACCAAAAAACTTCTTGCAGGGAAATGAGATGTGGGATTTGGAGTCCAAAGAGCTGCCCTGAGGCCGGCCCCGGCCAGTGGCCATTTGTAGGTGCCTTCTGAGTTTCCCAGTTTTTTCATCTGTTATCTGCGGATTGCTCTCCTTTTGCCCTTCCAAATCCATCCTCAGCCCTTCGCTGTTCTAGTCTGTGTTCACGGAGGACGACCTCTTCAAACCAAATCATCTGCGCTCTCTTATGTGCACATGGTTGTATGAATATTGATAGAAGGGCTAGAAAATATACATACTAAGCTTAAGTTGCCTGGTTTAAAGGGGCAGGAGGGTGAGCATCTGCCTTCAGCTCAGGTATGGTCCAGGGTCCTGGGATATAGAGCCCCGCGGTGGGCTCCCTGCTCAGTGGATTCTCCCTCTGATTCTCCCTCTGCCCCTGCCCCTCCCCCAGCTCATGCTCTCAAGGTACACACACTCTCTCTCTCAAATAAATAAATTTTTAAATAAATAAATAAATAATAAAAACATTATGCTGAGTAAAAGAAATGAGACACAAAATCACGCCTATGTATGATATCATCTGTGTGCAATTCTAGAAAATGCAAAATATATAGGGATGGAAAGGAGATCAGTGGTTGCCTGGGGCCAAAAGTGGAGGGAAAGGGTGACCATGGCAGGGTACGAGGGAACATTTTGGGGTAAAAGAGATAGTTGGTGTCCTGATTGTGGTAGTGGTTACAGGGTACACACATTTGTCAAAATTCAACTACCTGTATTTAAATTGGTACAATTTATATGTAAATTTTACTTCAATAAATTTTCAAAATATCCATGGCATATTACAAATGGGAGATAGTCTACCAGAGGATCCCAGATGTGACATTACTATAAATCCATACAACTCGAATGTACATGGAGGACCAGAGCTGACGCGGCCCAATGCACGCATCAGTCTGGTTCACAGACACCAGCGACGACACCAGACTCGTCGGTGATGCGGCCTTTTACAAAAATCCATGACTACTGAAAGGAACAAGAGAAAACTCTACAGGGACCTGGCGGGTGTCCCATGTTAAAAGAGTTTTAGGCAATGGGCTGTTGGGCTATAATACAACTTAGTAGGAGGAGAGTGGTTTCAGGGCCACTATGGCCGAAGAAGCCTGCTAACCTTTCCAGATTTCACTTTCTTGACTTTATGAACTAAAAACAAACATATTTAATTATATAATCAAATATATTATATAGTATATATTTATATACAATATTTTATATATTATAAAATAATACAGTATTATAAAAATAATAATAAAACTTGCAAATGCCAAGTTTTCAAGACCCCTATTGCCCCTGAGAAATAATTCCAAAGACATGAGAGGAAATAGCAATGGGCTCAGACACAAAATGGATTTGGCTCATCGATGAGCCAACCTTGTGCAAATGGTTCGGAAAGTTTAAAGCAACGCAATTAGATCCTTGAATTAATGGAACTAAGCAAAGCCCCTCTACTTGATGCCAGTCCAGTGGCTCTCACCTGACCCAGATCCTAGAAACATCTGTGCAAATATTAAAAAGTAGAGATTCCTGAGCCCATCCCTTGAAACGTAGGACGCGGGGGGCCTGGGGCACAGCCCAGAGAATTGGGTAAGTTCCACGGGGGACCCTGACAGTCAGCTAATGTTGAGCATGCCTCCACCAGGCACTCACCCTGCTCTCCTTATGCAGCCCAGGCAGCCCAAAACTGTCCTCTCAGAAACAAGTTCTGTGATATTCTTGCGGCACCACCCCCAGACTCCAAAGAAATGCAAAGCAGCTTCCATACGTAGCGGAGACCAGGCACCCCTAAACTGGATCAAGCAGACAGAAGTATTAGACGGTACAGACCCCCTTCCATGCTTCCATTCAAAGGACTTATTCTGAATCTTCTTTCCTACTTCCTGAGTACTGGTGACTGAAGTCGGCTGGCTAACAGGACCCAAGAGGCACTGTTAGCACCTTATGCGATAAAGGTACAAGGAAATGAGACAGCTTCCTGACCTGCCTCTGACACCTTCACACTTACACCCGCCTTCAGAGCCAGGCTTCTCAAGAGCAAGAAGAATCGGCTCTTCCTTCATGTCCTCAAACAGCATGCACCGGCTGCCTGCTACGTGCAGGCTCGATCCTAGGCACTGGGGACACAAGACGGAATTACTTGTGTTCTTGCTGTTCTTGGCTGTAGTCCAAATCAAAGAGACAAGTATAAAACAAACAAAAAAAAGATAGCATCCGATTTTGGCCCCTGTCATGCAAGAAATTAAAAATATGTGGTGATAAAGAGTGAAGGATGAGAGGCAGGCCATGGGGGTGGGCTGTGAGCTGGGAAGGTAGTCAGGGAAGGTCTCCCTGAGGCAGTGACGTCTGAGCTCAGACTCAAGAAGAAGCCAGCATGCAGAGATCCCAGAAGGGAGCGTGCACAAGAGTGTGATGGCTGAGGTCTGGCAGGAAGCAAGTGACACCCAAAAGGGGACTCTGGACAAAAATACAGATGGAGTTTAATGAAACTAGAGAAAGAGTGGGATCTCCCAAAGGTAGGGGGAGCTAGGGCACTCCTTGGGACGCAGCCAATCCCCGGTGACCTAGCCAGAAAGCAGCAGGAAGAATAAATATCCTGAATTAAGTAGCTTTTCCCTCCTCTATCTGACCCACTGCTAGTGCTTTCCACTGGCTAATTCCAATAGGAAGCCAGAACACTAGTATGTTCACGGATGCAATTCATACGGTTAGCCTACGGGGCCACAAAACAAAGTGAGAAAGGATGGATGTTGGGAAAGAAAGGGCAAAGGGAAAGCATAAGCATAAACAGCAAGTATGAAGGGTTGAGATGGGAAAGAACAGAGTTTATTCATGGAACAGAAGGGCCACTGGGCTGGAGCTCAGAGGGCAGGGTTTAGGAGGAGGACAGAGAAGGGACAGGCCCTGACCATACGGGGCCCTGTATGCTGAGGTGAGGTGTTGGTACTTCATTCTGTCCCCAATGGGGAGACTTTGGACCATGTAGAAAGGTGTTATGACCCTGCTCGGCTTCCTGTGTGGAGTAGGCACTTGGAGGAGCAGTGAAGATGGATGCAGAAGCAACCAGTGTAGCAGGCTTGCAGTGAACTCAGCCCAGAACTCCAATGTGGGGAGACGTCAGACTCCCACTTGCTCAAGAGCCCATCTATTCTTGCTCACTAGCTCCCATCAACTCGAGAAAATGAAAGAAGCAGGGAGATAACCCTTAGACCAACACAGTGATTGAAGTCGTCTTTTTAGGTAAAACTCAGCCTCTTTGGTTAGACACGCTTAATCTCTAGATTTTGGCCCCACCCCTGCCCTCCAGGACGGTGTACTGAGGGAGAGAAGCATGCATGACTTTATGGATTTGGGAGAAAAGAGTCCTCAAAACCATGCAGGGTCCTCTGGCTCCCCAGCAATGTCCCTTGTCCCCCATGTCATTAGCCTACAATGTTGTCATGAGGGGCTGGGGCTGACGCTGAGCTGGTCTACATCGTGTCCTGTACCAAGCTCTCGGCCGGGTGGGACTGGCGGTCACCTCCGCTCTCACTGGCATGACAGGCCCCTCTGAATGCCTCGCAGCCCCCAACAGGCCCGTCAGCCCTGGCGGCTCGCAACTCCACGTTCACACCTTGGAAGAACAGAGGAGGGCCTGGGGATACAAATGAGATCCTCACTCTCTCTGACCACATCTCTGAATTTACTTACATGTGGTCACCCTCCAGGTTGACCACAAAGACCCCTCACAGGGCCTCCGGGTGACTTTTTCCCAGTGTCCCAGACTGGAAGCCAAGGAGGAGCCCTTCGGCCCTCTTTCCAGTTATCAAATTCACTTCTCTCTCTCTGGGCTTCCCTAACTGACCATCATCACCTCTGTTCTTTCCCTCTTGCCTTCCTCTTCCAAAAATCCGTGCGGACAGATGTGCAGGCCTCATTACCATGGCCCATCATCTGCACAGCCTTCTCACTCACTCAGCATGAGGGGTGAATAGTACAGACGTTCTCTGTGTTATGGGAGACACTTATAATCTAGTCTTTTAGTCCTGAGCTCTGCTATGTAAATGGGCACCAAAAACATTTATAAAATCCTTTCTCTTCCTATAAAGACTAGCTTTCAAGTCTACCATCCTTCTGTACGACCCTATTTTTTAATGTCAGAAGCCAAATCTTAGCTTTTTCAGTTTGTATTCTTTTTTTTTTTTTTAAGGGATTTTATTTATCTGTTTGAAAGAAAGCACAAGTAGAGGGAGGTGGAGGGTGAGGGAGAAGCTGACTCCCCACTGAGCAGGGACCCCGATGCGGGGCTTGATTCCAGGACCTTGAGATCATGACCTGAGCCAAAAGCAGAAGCTTAACCAACTGAACCACCCAGGTGCCCCTAAGTTTGTATTCTTTTATCCCCTCTCTGAGCAGGTATATTTGGGAAAAAGAGAAAAGCACATTAAATTTTTCCAAGTCATTGCAATCATTACACCTGTTAGGAATATATTTTAATGGTCTGGATGAGAGAGAAATGTAGCATGCTGAAGTGAAGTACAGAGCAGGAGAGAGAGAGCAAAGTAGGCATATGTAGGAAATATTTTGGAATTAAAATAGAATTGGCTGAAGAATGAGATTGTAGGGGGTGGAGAAAATGGGGAACCAAGAATGACTCCTAAGTGAGTAATAGAGAGATGGTCCATTTGGGAATATTAGAGAAGAAACAGCTTTGAGGTAAGAAAAGTCAAGGATTCTGTTTTGCACCCAGTAAATTTGAAATTTCGGTTAAACATCTAAGTGATCATGTCAAATAGGCCACTTAGAAGGGGACTCAGAAATGATAAAAACTTTGGAATCAGCAGCATACAGATAGTGCCTAAAACGTTATGAAGAAAGGCTAGGTCCATGCACAGACTGTACCAGGGGTGGAAGCTTCTGTAGGCCAAGCCGCGTTAGGACAAGGGGGACAAGAAGAACAATCCTGACCCAATCCAAACCTACCTCAAGGTAAACTCTCAAGATTCAGTGCAACATTTAAGGTCCAGACTCAGGCACCACAAACCCATCTAGGTTTTAACTATAATCACATAGGAGAGAGAAAAATGTGTATGTGGGAACTAGGTAATCGTTTTTGTACAGACTTTTATCTGAGAGAAAGTAACAAACACTTAGAATCCCTTATGGTGGAGATTATGGAGAAACAAAGCACTCCCGAATAACTGACCTTTCTATCCACAAAAGATCTTATGATGGACCCATTTTTCAGCCCAGAAGCCACCCAGAGGATGGGCTCTCTGACTACCCAAAACCATACACTCTTAACATTTCTGTTGTTGGGTAGGAATGGGGAAAAAAAGAGTGTGTCGGCCCTTCTAACTGAGTGGGGCGAGGGGCAGGGTGCAGCAACGGGGCTGAAAGGACCAATACCATTTCCAAAGAAATAGCCCCAATTGCAGAAACAAATTTCCCCCTGGGTTCCTTGAGAATCACTCTTCTGAAACAGCAGGGTATGCCCTCCACCATAGAGGAATGGAAGGAAGGCTGGCAACCAGAAGACAGATATGCTTAATAAGCAGCAGGAAAATAGAAAATAATAAAGAAGACATGATTCTTCAAAATCAACATGTTTAGGTAGGGTAAAAGAGAAAAAGGGAAGACAAGAAGGAGAGGAGGGGTGGGAACAAGGGAGGAGAAAGTTCTTTTTCAGAACTGATTACTATTTAACTATAACCCGCTTGCTCCCTCTGGAGGACAAGGGTGTGAATAACATGTCTGTAAACGAAAAATCGCTTTAATAGATGCCTTGGCTCATCTGGATGGCAACTTTCTTCACTTTAAAATAAGTCAGGAAAAAAACTAATAAAATCAGTATCAAATAAAAGATCAAAATAAGGGCAAGAAATAAAAATTCCTCTGGCTTTTGGGCACTTTCCATATATTCTGAAATTTGAAACCTAAAATTTGAGGTGAATTGTAAGCAAAGCCAGAGTACAACACTGATCAAAAATTTAAGACAGGCCTTATAGGATGGGGAAAAGGTACAACACTGCATTGGCCTACATTAATCTATTTCCCAAACAGCTCATTGATTCTTTGTTAAACAGGAAGATTCTTTAGGATGGTGAGGGTTTTTTTTAAGGTTTTATTTTTAAGTAATCTCTACACCCAATATGGGGCTTGAACTCACAACCCTGAGGTTGAGAATCACATGCTCCACTGACTGAGCCCGCCAGGAGCCCCTGGGATAGTGTTTCTCCTTACATCAATGTAAAGTCATCTTGGAAGGACAATGTCTGGACTTTGTTTCAGTCTTTTTCGTATTTTAACAAGGATGTCATTGTTGCCAGGCAACTCTGAACTCGAGATGTAGATGTAATACAAAAGTTAAATTATCTCAGATTTCTAATGACCAGTTTGGCAGTTACCAGAGTATTATAATTTGTCTCCCAAGATCTAGCAGCTGAATTAAGAAAACAAGTCAAGGAGCCAAAGACAATGAACCTTCATAAAGCTTGAGCTCATGAGACCATTTTTAAGGTCTCAATACAGTAGTTCCAAACCAGCAGCCCTGAGACTCATTTTAGGAAGCCTCATTTCAGCCTAATGATTTTACAATACAACAGAACCTGACTCAGGATAACATTTGGACAGAAGGAGCAATGCCATGCCTCAGAGCTGTGGGTTCAATTTGGGTAACGGTGTTTAATACATACATAGCCAGAAGGTAAATTTCTCTAGCTTAATTAACTGTTCTTTCAGAAGAACAAATACCAATCTGGAGCATTATCTGTGGCCACAGGCAATGAAGAGATAACATAACACCAACCACACCATGACAAAGTATAAAGAGAGCGAAGATGAATTTTTAAAGGTGATTTGATACGATTTAGTACATGCTACAAGTGACGTCTCAAATCACTTTTGAATGGTGTGAGGACAAAGGGGAGCCATTTGGAACAAAAGGTAAAATTAGATCTGTCTTGCACTCCATAGAAAAGAATGAACTCTAAATGTATCAAATATCTGACAAAATTATCCAGGCATTAGAAGAAAATACAAGTAAATTCCTCTTCAATTTTGGTGTAGAGACAAAGACTTAAAATAAAGAGGTGATAAAAGAGAAGACTGATAATCTGACCACATAAAAATAAATACAACATATAATAACAACCACAAAAAAACCAACCACAATAAACAAAGATAAAAGACAACTGACAGACTGGGAGAAAATATTTGCAAGGCATATCTGTAAAGAGCTCTTGAAAATCGAGAAAGGACCAAAACCCCAGGAGAAAAAAGGAAAAAAGATATAGAGACAATTCACCCCTAAAATATAAAAGTCCTTAAAAATGTGAAAAAAATGTTAGAGAAATATAAATTAAAGAAAAAACCAACAATGAGATACCATTTTTATCTATCAAGCTGGCAAAAATTACAAAGTATGATAATACTTCGTTGGCAAAACCGTGGGGAACTATTCTCATAAATTGTCAGTGAGTATGAAGATTCATACAATCCTTTCTGGAAATGAAATGTGACAACACTTAACCAAAGCTAGAGATGCATTTAACTTCTGTCCCCACAATCCCACTTTTAGGAGTCTACTCTGAAGATAAACCTCCAGCAATACAAAATGAGTAAGCACAAGGTGATTCACTGCAGCACTGTTTTTAACTACAAAATATTAGAAGCAACCTAGATGCTCAATGCCACCAGCAGGGGAGTTGCTGAATATACTGAGACACCACACAGTGAAATACTATGTAGCTATAAAAAAAAAAGAGAGAATGAAGGGGCACCTGGGTGGCTCAATTGATTGAGCAGCTGCCTTCAGCCTGGGTCATGATCCCAGGGTCCTGGGATCGAGTCGTGCATCAGGCTCTCTGCTTAGCAGAGAGAGCCTGCTTCTCCCTCTCCTTCTGCCTGCCGCTCTGCCTACTTGTGCTCTCTCTGTCAAATGAATAAATAAAATCTTTAAAAAAAATATGAAGATCTCTATGAATTTATATGGATTTCCAGAACATATTAAATTTAAAAAGCAAAATGAAAAATATCCATAGTATGCTACCTTTTGTGTAAGACAGAGGGATACAACATGTATGTATTCATATTTTATATAACATATATAAACAAATGAATATATTCTTTTGTTCAAAACAAATGCCAAAAGGATAAACCATAAATTAATGAGTTTTGCCTATAGAAAATGAGGGGGGGGGGGCGGCGCCTGAGAGGCTCAGTTGGTTTAGCATCTGCCTTCGGGTCAGGTCATGATCTCAGGGTCCTGGGATCGAGCCCCCCATCGGGCTCCTTGCTCATTGGGGAGTGTGCTTCTCCCTCTGCCTCTGCTGCTGTCCCTGCTTGTGCTCTCTCTCTGTCATATAAATAAAATCTTTTAAAAAAATTAACATTCCAATTAATAAATGTGGAAGGATCGAAGGAAACAGAAAGTCACCATTAGGCAAATACCTTACATACTATTGCATAGAAGATCCATTAATAGACGATAAAATCAGGAAGCAAAAGTATTATGAGAAAAAGGATATCTGCACAGTCTCAAAGTATCTCCCTACAAAATACTAATGACGAAGGCACAACAGTTACCTTACAGGGCAGGAACCTGGCACACAACATCTTAAGTAATCAAAGTGACATCGCCAGGAATAGGGCATGGCAAGATCCTGTGCCCGTGAGAGGACACAGGGAGGAAAGGTTCAACATAACTTCTGTGATGTTCTTGCAGAAAAATACATCTAATTCTCAGAGAACATTAGAAAAACCCAAATTGGAGGATGTTCTAGAAAATAACTGCCCAGTATTCTCCAGGAGCGTCAAGGTTAAGAAAAAGGAAAGGAGACAGAGACGTGACAAATACATGCAGTGTGTGTGAGCCTGAATTAGATCTGGGACCAGAGGATTCCTTCAACATTAGTGGGAAAATTGTTAAAATTCGAATAAGGTTTACAGATTAGTTAAAAGTCGGATGTCGATGTTAATTTCCCTCTTACTCTGTTGAGTATCAACATGAGAGAAAGCTGAGTAAAGGTTATATAGAACTCTGGATTATTTTTGCCAGTCTTTTCTGTAAGTCTACACTTATTTCAAAATAATAAAAATTTTAAAGGATTAAAAAAAAAAGTGGTTCTGTTAAGGGAACACATGATCTACATAGCATTTTTTTTTTTTTAAGGTTTTATTTGAGAGAGAGAGAATGAGAGGGGAGAGGACAGAGGGAGAAGTAGACTACCTGCCGAGCAGGGAGCCCGATGCAGGACTTGATCCTGGGACTCCAGGAGCATGACCTGAGCTGAATGCAGTTGCTAAACCAACTGAGCCACCCAGACGCCCCTACATGGCACATTTCTGAAGGGTATTATGTGTGCAATGCCTTATTATAACTGCTGGAGGTAAGCTCTGCAGACATTGATGTGTAAACTTTACAGGACGATGTTGGACCCCAGAAAAAAACATCAGCAGAACAATATCTTGTTTAAAACATAGTAAAATGAAATATACCCTCTTTTAATTGCATAAAATAGCCTTAAAGATGTTCACAAATGAGAATTTTACCCATTAAATGATTTGTTTCAGATTGAGGCAGACTGTGAGGTGATCCCTGAGGATTAATAACCCTTTGAGAGAGTAACGAGTAAGTAGAGAAGGTATCCCACGTCCATGGACAGACAACGCAGGACTCAAATCAAGCTGGGTTTGCTTTTAGCCCACATGGAAAAAAGACTGTCATATGACTGCAATCAGCACTGCTCAAGGACTTATGTACATGAACTCTCAAAGAAGTCTATCCTAGCCAGCAAAAAGATGAAAAATGAAAGCATTTTTACCTGGGAAAGAGAAAGGTGTATTTCAGGCTTGTTGACAGGAAATGTTAAGTCCTACATTTTTTTAAGGGAGAAATTTCTTTTGTGGAATACCAGATAGGAAATATTTGATTAATACAAAGAACATAAAAAGCAGAGGAGCCTAAGAGAAATATAATTTAGCAAAATTTCCATTTGTTAATAAAAATGAACTTGGCCCTATTGATATTTGAAATAATTTTAACAAACCAGATGCCTAACAATTTATGCCAATCATAACATTTTATATTTGGTACACAAAACTTCTGTTGCCCTTTTCCCCATGTTTCCTTTCTTTTTGGTAATGTTTGTTTTCTTTAGAAGATCTATTAGCTATTTCCCTTAAAACGAAAAAATAGAACTGTGAACTAAAACTATGGCCAACCAGTGCCCAAGTTCCTTGCCAGTCTGAAACGTCAGCTGGAAAAATAGCCACTCAGCATGGCACATTTTAAGCCCAGTCTTCAAGAAATCCACCAAGTTTTTATTTATTTATTTTGAAGATTTTATTTATTTGTCAGAGAGAGACAGTAAGGACAAGCTGGAGGAGAGGAAGGCAGAGGGAGAAGCAGGCTCCCCACTGAGCAAGGAGCCCAATGTGAGAGCCGATCCCAGGACGCTGGGACCATGATGACCCGAGCCGAAGACAGATGCTTAACCAACAGAGCCACCCAGGCATCCCTCCAGCAAGTTGTTAAAGATCTGCAAGAGAGCCACTTCTCTGGGGAGGAATAGCCCCTCCCAGGTGTGGTAAACACACACAAAAGGATGTTAGTATAAATAAAAAAGATGTGTTAACATGAAAAATAAAGTCTGACTGACAGATTTCACTAATATCACCTCCACACTTAACACACCTGATAACAGTAACTTTTAAGGTTGGGTTTGTTTTTTTTTTAAAGATTTTATTTTTATTTATTCGACAGAGAGAGATAGAGACAGCGAGAGAGGGAACACAAGCAGGGGAAGTGGGAGAAGGAGAAGCAGGCTTCCTGCCAAGCAGGGATCCCGAAGCAAGGCTCAATCTCAGGACCCTGGGATCACCACCCAAGCCAAAGGCAGACACTTAACGACTGAGGCACCCAGGTGCCCCCTACTTCTAGGTTTTTTTTTTTTTTAAGATTTTTTATTTATTTATTAGAGAGCAAGAGACTGAGAATGAGAGGGGAGAAGGTCAGAGGGAGAAGCAGACCTCCTGCAGAGCCGGGAGTCCGATATGGGACTCGATCCCGGGACTCCGGGATCACGACCCGAGCCGAAGGCAGCTGCCCAACCAACTGAGCCACCCAGGCACCCTACTTCTAGGTTTTTAAATCCCAACCCCATAAGACAACTTTTCTTCAGTATGTGAAATCATGTTGCTTTCATTTATGTTTTTCAGTTTCTCAAACTATGGGATGCAAGCTTTTGGGAAATCTAGCCACCATATATAGTTAAACAGTTTGTGCCTCATTCCAAAAGGGATGTGAGGGCCAAGAAGGGGTGGGCCCAGGAAAACTCAAGAATATAAATATATAGGTAAAACTATATATAATTTCAGGGGATCCCAAACCCTATGAGGCCCAGGTCACAAGTTCTGACCCTTCTGTTCTATTCGTTTCTACCCAAATAAATGAGGTTTGCCATTTTTACCATATTGAGAATTTGTTGCTGAGTCAATCCTACCTCAGGCATAAAACTAATTACAAATGTGCCCTTTCCAAGGTAAAAGACAATTTATCGTTTCCAAGTTAATTAACTATTTTGTCCTTTGTTACAAAACATAGATTTTTTTTTATCTGAATAAGATATTAAGATAGTAACTCTCAACTATTTTTTCCTTCCTTTCTCTTCTGCCCCATGAAAAGGTCACTCTTCTGGCCTTTACAAATTTAATAAAGAGCTAACATTATGGAAAGCATATTGAGGAGTAAAAGTCTCAACATTTATAACTTTATGGTATCTACTTTATATCATTTTAAAGTCTCACTAAAAATGAGAATTTATCAACTGAATCTATCAGTTATAATAGCTTAACTGAACAAAATGACATAAGAACATACCTTAAGATACACACATTCATCTGCCAAACCCCACTGATCTAATGAAAATATTTGACAATAAAAGGAACAAAACCATCACATTTAATTTCAAGATGTAGCCATTAACTTCAATTCAATTCTGTGTCTGCCGTCACCACCCCATGCTTCAGTATAAAGAAGTCCCCAATGTAATAGCCAAAAGACCTTCCATAAAAGAAGTTTTTGTTCCTCTCTAGATTTTCTCAAAACACTATTAAAGTAATGGTAGATTTTTTTTTTTTTAAATGTAAGCCCACAATACCAGAAAGAATAGGAGAGTACTTCTGTTTCAGGCAAAATGATTTAATGGAATGGATAACTTACAAAAAACTCCTGGGACAGACACCTAAAATTTCTGGATAAAAAAATTTTTTTAAATCTCTTTATATTCACGGCTGGGCATTATGAAGAAACACTCCATAGGCCAAAAACGAAGCAAGAACTAATCAAGTGAGACAGCTAAGTGTAAGAGCTAACAGTTACCACTGGTGCTTCTGCTGATCAATGCTAGTGGATTCCAGTTTTTTGGTCTTTATATAAACAAGGACACTAGAAGAAAAAATCTGGGACCTAGGATGACAGTTCAGATGAGATGAGACCCGCCAACAACTCCCTCAGAAATAAGATAAACACAGAAGAAGATAGGAAGGAAATGTACCTATTATTTTACCTTAGCTCTGGAAGCAAGGAAGATTCCTGTGGGAGTTTCTCCACAAGCTGGCCCCGCACACACAAACAAAATCTATGGTACCTTTGGGGGTGAAAAACGCCGAGGTGAGAATTTAATTTAAAACACTCCCGAGTGACTGGCAGAAATAAATGCAAATCCTAGTGGGATGTACCTTAAAGGCAGGCCCCCAAGAATATACAGATAAAGTAGATTATGAAATTAAGATAAAAAAAATCGTAGGGCATAGGAGGAAACAAATCAGCATACATGACTGACACTCAAATAGAACACAACCATAGCAGACGCACAATGACTGGAAATAATTACACTGGCTGTATTTAAATATAAAAAGATAGTACTTAAGAGTATGAATAGGCATATTTCGTGAGTGCCTAGAAATTTAAAACATATAATTGGATTTAGAAACTCCATGAAGAGATGAAAAGAAGACATTGTGGAAGAATTACTACTAAAGATAACTTTGAAGAAATTATTCAGAATGAAGGAAAGAGTAATAGATGAAAAAAAAGGAAATTTAATAGATATTGAGAACAGAGCGAGAATGTTTAACACATCTCTAGTAAGGCTATCAGAAGGAGCTAATAAATAACAGGGATGCGGCGATAATCAAAAACATAACAGCTGAAGATTTTCCAAAACTGATAAAAGGAACAAATCTTCAGATTCAAGAATCTTGATGAATCCTAAAATCCTACACTATAACAAGTCTCACACGTCACCTCTAGGATGTGATTCCCTGCAAGGGGCAAAATTTGCCATTATACTCACCAGAGCTTGTTGGCTACTTACACATAAGAGAATCGATATATCAACTGGGAACAGGTATGAGTCTGGATCTCAGCATAAAATCTATTTAAGATCAGTCAGCAGATTAAAGAACTTTTAAGTACCCTAAGGCTTCCTAAAGTACTGGTTATTATAATGGTTGGAACTCATCTCAAAAGGGATAACACAACACAAAACAAAATACCCTGGCTGATCACAACACAAGACAGCATCCCTTACTAAAATCCTAGCATCCATGTACCCCAAAAGACCAAACCTATGGAGAGGTGATGTTATTATTACAAGATGCCAGCAATTAGATCCGGAGTTAGAAGAGAGCTTCTGGAAGAAATGTGGATGCAAACTGCCCATGGATAATCTCGACCTCTATCAGCACGGGATGTTGTAAAAAATTTACATGAAACTACTGACCACAATAAGGAAAAACTGGCCACTGCACTGAACCAACATTGGTGTTTAGGGTTATCCAGAGAAACAGAAGCAACTAACTAACTAAATACAGAGAGAAAACAAGAGAGAGAAATTGGACCACGTGGTTATGAAGGCAAAGAAGACCTGTGATCTGTCATCTGCTCTGCAAGCTGGAGAAACAGGAAAGCCAGTGAAATAATTCAGTCCAAGTTCAAAGGCCCCCGAAACAGGAACTTAGATGTCCAAGGGGAAAAGGAGAGAAAATTCACTCTCCTTCAGCCTTTTTGTTCTACTTGGGCCCAGAACTGACTTGATGCTGCCAACCCACGTTGATAGGGCAGATCTTCACTCAGTCTAATGATTCAAATGCTAATCTCTTTCAGAAACAACCTGACAGACACACGGAGAAATAACGTTTTACTAGCTACCTGGGCATCCCTTAACTCAGTCGACTGACATAAATTTAATCATCACTGGGGAAACTTTACTAAAATTGCTGGTGGTATCTGTGACGCATGTTCCATGTTGCCAACATAATCTTGGTAAAACTGTAAAGGCTGACCCTGTATAAAAGCCCCAAATTCAGGTCCCCTCTAAACATCTCCAAATGGATTTCATACAAGTACACCCTAGTGTTAAATATGCCCTGGTCTTTGTTCTAGCCTTATTCGCAGGATATACTGAAATCCTTTCTTGCCAGAACCCTCGTTCTTCTTGCATAAAAAATACTACCCGATTTCATGCCCCAACCTGAGGAATTCCAATCTCTCTTGCTCTAGTGAACAGGGTACCAATTTTTCTGGGACTATTATTAAAGTCATTACCATTTACTCAGAAAGTCTGTTATGCGTTGTCCCCAATTGCCAGGAAAAGTAGAAAGAACAAATGGAATTCTGAAACTCGATCTAGCAAAGCTCTCAGAGACTCTCCAAGTTCTATGATTTGAAGATATTCTCATTGGATTTAATGACTCCTCTACGGTTCATCAACTCTTGCCTTATGAGCAACGGGCCTGTCCAAAAATCTAGGAATATTACATCTGGTTCTAGACTCCACATGCTGTTAGCAAGGAGACATAAGCAAATATTGCAGGGGGCTCATGCAGTACATCCAGTCTTAACATCAACAGGTATGGGGACTTGCCTCGGAATCTTCCTACACTGTGCACAACCTAAGACCCAAAGTTAGAGGCTTCTGGAAGAGACAAATTACTCATGAACTGGTAAACCATATGACCAAACTAACTGTTGGAATTACACACATTTTCTTTTGGGAGGAACCACCCACTCCCCTTGATTCCACTTTCTTGAATGAAATCTGGTAACTTTCTGGGTAATCCTTTCATTAGGCAACTTTTTAGATGGCAAACAATACACAGCCAGCCAGAAATCTAAAGTCCTCTAAGATATTATATGTAGGAAAAAAAAGGCTCTGGTATGCACCAAAACTAGTATTTGGGATCTTTGGTAGGAGCTAGCTTTGGTATCTGAACCTTCAGATATAGGGAACATATGGTAGAGATTTGGAAGCTGTCTCACTTTATCTAGTTTTACAGGTAAAACACACTATTTCTTTCACTTTAGATGTGCCTGATGATCCTGACACTATACATTTCAACACCTGGAGCTAGACTACTCTTAAGTGGCCCCAAATCATAAAAAACTATTTGACAACCCCATAGGGGTATTCTGATCAAAAACAGACGACTGGGTGCCCATCAATAACTCCATTTGCAACATAAAATTGAATTTGTAATCCAGTTAGATCTGTGACACGAAAGCCTATTGGCTACTAACTGCAAACTGGACAAGGAGTTGTTACCAAGGTAAATGGACACCTGCCTAGAGAACAGTCTGATATCACCCACTCCGACTCATTAATCTGCCTCACAGAAAATGTAATCAAGGTAAATTAGTGAAAGGAGAAAAATTGGGCCTTGTTTTTGAAAACTGAAACTGTAGCCACTCACAGCCGATTCTAGACTGCTTTCTTTTCTCTGATAGACTCTTTATTTCACTTTGCAAGTGGCCTAGAAACAGGGAGACATCTTACATGCTATGGTTCCGAGAAAAAAAGCACAAGAGCTAGACGAAGCCACTGAGCCTATAAAGTTCCACCGAGGTAATCCTCATCTAAGAGATTCAGGAAATTGAACTGAGTAAGAGCCCATTAGATATAATATCGGTGTCTTGAGAGGAAGTCTGTGCTGTTTTAGGGGGAAATGGTGCGATTCTATCCCTGTAGACCGCTCTGGCATCTTTAATACTTCTAAAGAGATCTGATAAGCTAACAAAGAAATTCCAAAATTAGGTAATTTGGCTCATCTCATGTCCAGTACTGCAGACTCACCAAAATGGAAATGAAAACTGTTCTTCCATCTTAATTTGGGTACTCTTGGCTCAGGTTTAAAAGGTACTCGACAAACTCCGATCAGAGCCCTTCTCCTAGAAGTTCTCTGGTATAGAGGGGCTCAGATGGGTGATGGCAGGTGTTTTTTTTTTATTTTATTTTTTAAAAGATTATTTATTTATTTGACAGAGCGACAGCAAGAGAGAGAACACAAGCAGAGGGTGTGGGGGAGGGAGAAGCAGGCTTCCTGCTGGGCAGGGAGCCCCATGCGGGGCTCAATCCTAGGACCCTGGGATCATGACCTGAGTCAAAGGCAGACGCTTAATGACTGAGCCAGCCAGGCGCCCCTGCAAGTTTTAAATGCTGCTGTGCAACTGGTGTACCATTACATAAACAAATGATTGGTGAAAAGAACAACAACAACAAAAAAACCTAACTCTATGGATATCAAAACAACCATCTGGGAACCATGATACATGACCATGCTGCCACAAACAGCAGTGAAGATCTGTAGTAAAGATTGTGGGACCACATCCCATTATGAATCTCTCAGCTCAAACCAAAGAATGGCGGTAAGAGGGTGCTACTGAGAACTGAAACTATTTGTAGTCACACAGCTGTCAACATTAACAACTTTACTATTCTACTGTCTTCATTTACATGGCATTAATATTCTAGGAAACTAGTCCAGAAAGCTCAAGTTGTAAAAAACTTTGTTCATTTCAAGAACTTCCTCAAAGTCATTTATCTGACCACTAGACTATTCAACTTCCCCTCAGCAAAGTATATAGTCCCTTCTCAGAACAGGCAGCATTGAATGACTATTTACTTTTCATGATTTACTTTAAAATCCTTGTCCCAAATTTGTCCAATCATAAAGACCTCAAATCAAGAAACCCACCTTAAACCAGACCCTAAAAGAACTCAAATAATATTTGTTCTCCCTCTCTCCCAAACACAGTATACTAAGACTCTGTCAATGAAGCGATTGTCTTAACCATGGTAAAGACTAAATGCAGCTTTGCTTTAATCAGTAAGATTATTCTGGTCTATTTTTAGGAAGCCAGCATTCAACAATTGAGTAGGAAGCTCAAATTATGAGGTATCGTAAAGAAAAGCCCCATATAAGGTGAGGGTAGCATGGTATAGAAGTTCCTACACTAACATGCCCCCAAAGGGTACTTTAAGGGAAACTAATGCCTTGAGATGTTTAAAGAATGTTAATTTAAAAAGAGGTTCTATGTTCAAATAAAAGGAAGCATGAGGTTAAACAAAGTTAACCTGGTCTTACTAGCACAGAGATTTTAGTCTGTACTAAGAACATCCAGAAGAAACAGCATATATAAGCTTTCCCTAACTTATTTTACCATGAGACTCTTCATGAAATATCTTGTAGGACTAGTGAGCTAAAGATAATCTGAGAAACACTGAACTCTATCCACTAAAGTAAGTGAACCTAGGTTTAAGTCTTAAATCTACCCCCTTAATGGCTGTGGAACCCCAAAAAGGTCTCCTTATCAATAAAATAATAATTGTTGCCCTGTTCACTCATTAAGGATATTGTGAGTCAAATAAGACAAAGCTTGTGAAACCCCTTTGTAAACTCTACAGCAGTACATACGAGTAAAGTGTGCTTTTTTTTCTTAAAGATCGTATTTATTTGAGAGAGAGAGCATGAGAGAGCATGAGCAGGGGAAAAGTCAGAGGGAGAGGGACAAGCAGACTCCCTGCTGAGCGGGGACACAGGCCTCGTCCCAGGACACTGGGATCTTGACCTGAGCCGAAGGCAGACGCTCAACCGACTGAGCCCCGTGAGTAGTGTTCTTAACAATACCTCACAGGAGAGGTAAGGTAAATCCGTGGGGAACATGGAGCAGAATATCGTTAGTGAAATAAAATGGAAAATATTCTAATAAAAACTGCTTTGTGCAAAGTCAGAGCTTTCTTTGTCTACCTCGAGATCAGAAGTAAACAGCTAAGAAATATACTGAACAAACGTTTATTGAGCTCTTATAGTGCCAGAACGTGAATGTGACTGACATGAATTTAACTTGGGTACTTCTCCTTGTTACTGCATGTAATAATGATGCTTCAATCAGAAAAAAATAATAAGTCCACAGACCCTCAAGTGTACTCAACTGGTACACTTTCTATTCCTTAGCACCAATATCAGATTTAAACTGATCTCCCTATATAAACAGGTGGAAATGTTACTGATGAAGCAAAAATTCAATTATTTTCCTTAATGATTCCAGCATAACACAGAGACACAGAAAAATGAAGTTACCACAAGCTTATGTTGCACAGTAGTACAAACTGCGACCTGCTAGATCTCCTATAAGCCCACAGCCCTGCTGATCTGATCAGACTTGGGTTCTATTTAACAATGTGAACAGAGCACTGAAGCTTACAGTTGTATAACACAGCCTGGCTTCCAGGAACTCCACTCAGAGAAAATTTTATGAAGAAAGAAGAAACCGGGGCACCTGGGTAGCTCGGTGGGTTATAGCCTCTGCCTTCGGCTCAGGTCATGATCTCGGGGTCCTGGGATCGAGCCCCACGTTGGGCTCTCCGCTCACTGGGGAGCCTGCTTCTCCCTCTCTCTGCCTGCCTCTCTGCCCACTCGTGGTCTCTCTCTCTCTGTCAAATAAATAAATACATAAAGTCTTTAAAAAAAAAAAAGAAAGAAGAAACCAATTGTGAGGAGACTGGAATTCTTACTATTTGTCCTTCATGAGCTGTCTAGGGAAGAAACTTCAGTTTATTCATTTTGGACAAGATGAGTGGTTCCTAGACTTCAAAATTTTACAGTCCAGTAAAATTCTCCAAACTTAAGATACTCACAAGAGACTGTCAATTCTTAACTTTACTAAGGTAAGGTCATTTTTAAAAATCTGACATTTTTAATTTTAAAAACATTAAGAAGGATATAATCCAGAATAAAAGATAGCCCTTTAGTGAAAAACTCATCAGTGTCTTGTCTTTGTATACTGTAATTTCCCTGTAAGCTCATATCCAAGGGTGAAAACACGTAACACATCATTTTACACAATCTGCCTATCTCAGATTAAAAATCAGCCTGAAGGCTCAAGCCATTTAACAACCTGGACTCATACATAAACACCAAACATAACGAAAAATTTTTACATGCAGCATATAACTCAAAGTTAGCAAGCAGTCTGACTCTTCCAACAATAAGGTATTAAAGCGTACAGTGACAAGGACCTCAGACATCAAAAAAAGTAACTACATTTTCGACAGGTTTACAAAATAAACACTTCAAACTACAGTGCAAGTTAAAGTCTATTAAGCAGTAGGGTTATTCAGCTGGAATCCCCTTTCATAAACATCAGATTAAGAAATATTCCATATCAAGCTGTTTGCACGTGGTAAGTTATGATTGGCATTTTCACATACATTCTCATTTAATCTTGACAACAAACAATAAACGTAGGAGAGAGAAATGTTCTGGAAGACATAAACAAATTTCATCCTTTACTACCTCGTCCTTTATTTGCTCCTCCTCAAACGGGATAGAATGCTAAAATAATTCCTTCTTACCATCTTCAAACTTATTATTGTTCTCATTCTCAGTAGAAAACTCAAGTTGCTGTCAAATATAAAATTTGTTCACTAAACACAAAATCCAAACGAAAGAGGATTTTACAAGCTAAACATGGCTATTTTAGGCTCAAAACCTGAGTTAACACTAAATAGCTAGCTATACTTACACTCAACATAGTTTTTAGCTTCCAGGATTTCACTTCTAATGCTTACAGATCTGAACATTAATGTAATTAAAATGTGAGCAAAATTAAAAAAAAAAGAAAAGAAAAAGCTCCCAGAAAACTACTACACTCACTTAACCTTTCACTACCAAGTCTGTTTGGAGTATGTATGACTTATCCCATTAATTAGTTTGAACCACAAATACAAAGATAACTTCTTCCTGACCTTGGAATGTCACAGGAAGAAAAGTAAACCACGCAGCTTGAGGTGAGCAACCTGAAAACGACCTGGACTTGAGCTGAGTTAAGCCAAATCGAGGTACCATTGCTCACAAAGTCCAGAAAGGTGACAACCATGCTGATACTTCAGTTACGAGTAACTGAAAAGCCTTATTCAACATGGTTAGGTAATTAGGAAAATGGTATCTAATAACAAGATGTCTGCAGATAGTATGTGCTCTAGAGCTTTGCTTTTCTGATCCTCTTGGCTCTGCCCTCCTGTTTGTTCATCTCATCCTCAGACTGTGAGGTGGTCACAAAATTCTAAGAAAATGGCCAACTCCAGAAGAAAAGAGACATCTCCTTTGAGTCCTCATGTTTAAGCATAGACCTTATAAGAAGCCCCCACCCCCTCACTGGCTCAAGCTCTACCCCGTATCCATTGACCATGTCAATCACTGGTTTGGATCATCATGTGTCCTAATAACCCAAACTCAACCCTAGTAGGTGAGGAGGGAGTCAGTTTATCTTGAAGCATTTGGCTGCAGAGAAGATGGAGAATACAAAATCTGGGCTCTGCTGTGAATGATGTAAATGTCAGAGAGTAGACATCAGTGCTTACAATGATAGTGAAGGCAGAATAGCCTTTTTCCCTGCTCCCCCATCTCAGTAGACTGAGGACCCAAGTTGGTGCCTAGTGACACCCAAAGTTTACTGTCAACATGAACAGCTTGACTATTCAACTATATTCATTCCTGTGGCATTAATATTCTAGGAAACCTGCCCAGGAAGCTAAAGTTGCAAAAAACTTCATTGTTCATTTCCAGAACTTCCTCAAAGTAATTTATCCAACAACTAGACTACTCGACTTACACTCATGTCACAAAAATGAACCATCAGTGTACAGAGAGAGGTGGTAGTCACATTCCTAGTCAGCACCAGGGATAAGACTTACATCCAAGGTCTCCTGACTTCTGCCAAGTCTCCGCACAATGGTATGCTTTGTCTCAAACTAAAGTATTTCCAGGTCTCAAGGTGATGACAATCGGGTTTAGAGACAACTTATGAATGCAGTGACTATCTTGTTAAAGGTAGAGAACCCCAGAAATCACTTAACTCATACAATGAGGCCAAGGGATGTATTGTGATTTGCTCCGTCGCTCAGTTAACTGGTGTAATAAATGTGAGAAGAAATATCACAAGACATAATGTGATTTAACTGCCAGGGAGTGATGAAAACCGACATTTTAGTTTAGTTTTTAAGGAAAAAATATTGTGGACCAGAAAGGACTTAAGGGATTTGAGCTGACTCTTAAACCAACAGATGCAATGTGAGACATGTTTACGAAACAAGAGAGGATTTGTTAAAATAGTTTCAGGAATATTAGTTAGGTTGGGGGGAGGGGAGATAAAGTTGATTGCATTTAAAATTTCCAACCAAGTATATAGTATGTATGCTTCTGTGGAAGCAGAAACATCTGAACTTTAGAGACATTTTCTTCAGAATGCCCAGGTAGCAATAAGTTCAGTTATCCTAAGTACAGGACTTGATATATTCCAATCTACTAGTAACATTATTTCTGTGACATGCTGTATTAAAAACACTAACCTAGGAAAGTTTTTAAAAAATACTTAAGTTATGGGGCACCTGGGTGGCTCAGTGGGTTAAAGCCTCTGCCTTTGGCTCAGGTCATGGTCTCAGGGTCCTGGGATCGAGCCCCGCATCGGGTTCTCTGCTCAGCAGGGAGCCTGCTTCCCCCCTCTCTCTGCCTGCCTCTCTGCCTACTTGTGATCTCTCTCTCTCTATCAAATAAATAAATAAAATCTTTAAAAAATATATACTTAAGTTATTCTTCAAAATTAAGTATATTTTCACTTAGTTCAAAACTAACTCTTAATTATATTTAGATTTGAAATTTCAGAGAATCAGATCTCTATTTGGTCAATTGACTTCTTATATTTTCATTTTTCCTATTTTCATTTCCAGTATACAACCAGTCTGAGTTGTCAAAACACAACCAAAATAGATGTAAAAATAATGTCACACACAGCCAGGGGGGTAGAAAGGAAAAACAGCTGATTTCACTAATGGCCACAATACTGATATTACCACCATCTGTAATTAATGAGTCAAAAGAAACAATCACTAAAAGAAAGGATATATTTTAGATGTGTTCGAGCATATAATTTGACCTTACTACTTATATAATATCAAAGTTCCAATTTAAATTTTATTGTTCTAGTTTTAACGGTTTTAAAACAAATGCAAAAGTTGCTAGATATATAATACAAATCTAAATCTGCAAGATACTTAAAATTTTACTTTCACGATTATAAAACTACTCAGTAGGACCACACACTTAAATTCTACCCCAAATCAATCATTTTATTAATAAAAGAACCCTATCAAAAGTAATTCGTTTCATCAATCGTAACTCAATAAAACTGGACAAAAATATATTTATTGAAAGACCTCTACCTTAAACTGTTGTGATGGATCGGAATATTCTGGGTAACCCTAAAATGAGTCAAAATGTTTACTTTAATGTTAATCTCATAATGTAATTGCGTCCAGAACAAGGCCTTTGATGCACTGGGCTGAGTAAGGACACGACTTGACAGAAAACTGCTTTCAAAGCATCATTTACAAATGAAACTGGACCACTTTGTCACACCATACATACAAATAAATTCAAAATGGATTAATGACCTACATTTAAGACCTGAAAACGTAAAACTTCTAGAAGAAAACATAGGCAGTAATTTCTCTGACATTGGCCTTTAGTAACATTTTCTATGTTTCCTCAGATAAGGGAAACAAAAGCAAAAATGAACTATTGGGACTACATCAAAATAAAAAGCTTTTGCACAGCAAAGGAAACCATCTACAAAATGAAAAGGCAACCTACTGAATGGGAGAAGATACCTGCAAATGATCTATCCAGTAATGGGCTAATATCCAAAATATATAAAAAATTTATACAAGCTGACACCAAAAACACCAAATGATTGGATTAAAATGGGCAGAAGACCTGACTAGACAACTTTCCAAAGACAACATCCAGATGGCCAATAGACACATGAAAAGATGGGCAACATCACTCATCCTCAGGGAAATGCAAATCAAAACCATAATGAGGTATCACCTTACACCTGTCAGAATGACTAGACTCAGAGACAAGAGTTAACAAATGTTGGCGAGAATGTGGAGGAAAAAGAACCCTTGTGAATGGAAGCTACTATTACATACACAGGACTCTTCACTACAACTATTATCATTCTTGCTCATTAAGTATCTTGAGAGTATGTGCTAGAACTGCGTTCTCCATTGGAGTGATCAGATTTTACACTTCCATGGTAGCACTGAATAATTACTGGGAGTCGGGGGCAGTGGGGAGCAGAGTTCTCCAGGACGCTGATATTGCACCTTAATCTCCCCTAAGCTGCCATATACAGCACCCTTAAACCAATAATGGAAACAAAAGGGATCTGTTAAAGGTAAAATGATCCCATATAGTTTCTGTGCGCTGCTGGTGTGACAGAAAATTGATTACTCAGATGTTTAGAGTGATTGGAGAGTCACTGGAGAGATGCAAGAGTCCTGACGAAATGCAAGATTATCTGTTTCCTGGGGCGCCTGGGTGGCTCAGTGGGTTAAGCCTCTGCCTTTGGCTCAGGTCATGATCTCAGGGTCCTGAGATCGAGCCCCGCATCCGGCTCTCTGCTCAGCAGGGAGCCTGCTTCCCCCCCCCTCTCTCTGGCTGCCTCTCTGCCTACTCGTGATCTCTCTCCTCTCTGTCAAATAAATAAATAAAATCTTTAAAAAAAAAAGATTATCTGTTTTCTGAAATATCATTTCTCTATTTGGGCTGCTTTTAATTTTCTACATATATCATATTTTCTAACCACTTGGAAACTTAAAATCTATGTCACGTATACCAGAACACCAGAAAACAGCAAGTCTGATTAATGAGTACTATTTTTCTCGATCATCTCAAGTAACAGAAAAAGATGTGTAGGACTCTAGCCTTTTGACTGTACAGATCAAGAACACAAACAGTGACCCAACTATTCATCTGAACTATTCATGAACATCATTAAATTCAAAGTAATTAAACTTTTCAAAATGCAACCAGAAATCATACTTGTCTCCAGCTTTAGTGAAGTGCTTAGAAAAGTTTATTTTGTGCTAGACTATTTCTCTAAAGCATCACAAAATTATTATACATCCAAAACTCTGCAATGGTAGAATATTTAATATTCTAAAGGCAAGGCCTTTCAAGAAAACTGTTGTACATTATGATACTGTATAAGTCCATGGCAGCAGAATCTAGACAAAAGGGGACACTATAGAAACTGTCTATTACATAATGGACAAGTGATTCACGCTGAGTTACGGTTTTTCCCCTTCTTGTAGATAATACAGTTCTTAGTGCCACCCAGCACCCCTCCCCACTTTTGCTGTAAGGTGAAAACTCTGTGCTCTAACTCTGCGGAGTAAAACCATATTAAATGTCCCATCCTGCTGATGTCCACCTGTGAAATACTACACAATAAAAAGTACAGCAGAATAAAGATTCTGTGTGTTCAAAAACATAAGAATGCTATAATATTTAAACATCAGGCATACACAAACTTTGTAAAATTAAGAACTTTCTTTGTGAGGAGGACTATACATTCAAAACATATACTATATGATACTTTTTCCTGAGTCGAATGCTAACTTTTATTTTATAGCAAATTAAGTTTCTATGAATTTTCAAAATGTAAAATATCAAGGCTTTTCCACATCAAATAAAAATCAGGAATATTCACCTTCATATTTAAAAAAAAGGTTCAAGTAGGGGTTCAACAGAAAGATATAAAATCTGAAATGAATGGCCAAAATTTTAAATGATGGTAGACAGCTCTTCAATTTTAAGGATCCCTCAGTAAACTTCGATTTGAAACAACAAAAAAGGGCTATTTATTAAACAATGAAAAACATTTCCAGAAAATTATCTAATTTGGAAAATAAAAGATGTAAACCATGGTTAAGAAAAATACAAATCGTATACTGAACAGAGGAATCAAGACAATACCATCGACTTACATAAAAACTTCCTAAATCAGTAGCATATCCTGTATTATCACATGTAGAAAACTGTAATTAAGCAAGGTAGTTTTTATTAGTTGCATAATCTAAAAATATGAAGAAATTTTGGGCTATATCTCTACAACGACCAGACTTGTCACTGAAATACACATTTCTTGAGACAGTGGGCAAAGTTCCCATTTATGGGAAATATGTTCCTTTTTTCACACAGTGAAACTGAGAAAAATTATAGCAAATGAGAACTCTTTTTCTCCAAAGTAATCTCCTTAAATACCTCAATAATGCAATATTTGGGAAATGTAATTTTTCA
>CM052797.1:84350203-84379835 GCA_028533885.1 Nasua narica | reverse complement strand
TATGGTATTAATAAAAACAACTAGGATTTATCTGTGGCCAATGAAGGACCCACAGAGCGTTGTCTTATGGCATTCTGTGCAAAGTCTTTGTTTGTTCCTCCTTTACTTCCTGCTTCCTCTTCTGAAACATCTTCTTCATCAGCCTCTTGTTCCTCCTCCACTTTTTGCAAAGGTTGAGAAGATTCTGGTAATAATTTTTCTTAAAGATAAAGACCAGAGGGAATTAAGAGGTACAAACTTCCAGTTATAAAATAAGTAAGTCACTGAGATGAAAAGTACAGCATAAAGAATACAGTTAGTAATAATGTAACAACATTCACGATGAGCATTTAAAAAAAAAAAAAAAAAAGATCAAGACCAGAAATGTTTTTGTTGTTGTTGCTATAATAGATTTGCATTGGAGTAAAATGAAGACACGATTCATATGCCCATAAACTGCTCTGCCACTTATCAATCATAAGTTTAGATTTCCAAAAGGAAAAAGTTATCTTTAAGAGTGATACCATAAAAACAAAAACTGGTTTGGAAGATCCATTTTACTCAACCAAATTCATTATAATTACCTACCTGTTTATAAACTGAACTGATATTAATAAACCAAAATTAATGCTGTGAATTTGGATGCTGTAAGAAAATATACTGGATTCACTGGAACCACCTTCATTTACTATTAAATCTTCCAGTGAACAAGTACACTGAAACAAATTCCAATACTACCCTTGTTTCGGTTCCCAGGTGAACAAGAATTAGATATTTACAACTGAAGGTTATATTCCCATCCAGGTTTTTTCCAAGGAGTTTCAGAAATGTTCTTCCTTACATATATAATTTTATGAAGACATAACTACAAATAATAAAATGTACAAATCTTAAGTATACAGCTCAATGAATTTTTAACTCGGCCCACACACACATACCCTTTCCATTTTTTTAACAAGGCCTATTAATAGTTAACTTAAACTTAGAACACACCACATTACTAAGAGATACAGAACACAGAACTGGGCCAAGGAGCTTCAGTCTGTTCAATGATACTAGACTGCCCCTAATCTTAGGCAATCCAGAAGAGAGTAGGGAGACGCGAGGGTGCAAGGCAGAAGAAAACACCAGAAGCGATTACCACATGGTGGACAATCTGTTGTTTGGTCTGGCACCCCTCTTTCTGTCGGGTTAATAGCCCCTTCCCTGTACTGCATAGCATGTAGCTGTGGTGAGCACTACATACAGTTCACGGCAGTGGTTCTCCAGCGGGGTGCTTTTGCTGCCGCTGCACCCCCCTCCACCCCCTCCACCCCCCCGCAAAAGAACACTTAGCAATGTCTGGAGGTATTTTTGATTATCACAACTAAGAGAATCGGTGCTATTGTCAACCAGTGGGATGCTGCCGAACATCCAACAATGTACAAGACAGTCTGTCACAGTTAGGATTTAACCAGCCCAAATGTGAGATATGTCCAGGTTGAGAAATCCTGGTTTACAGTGATTGTTCCAAACAAATGAGCTCTTTACGCTAATGGAGCACACCAGAACTTTTCTAAACGATATGCGGGTATAGGGGAAAAGTGTCTTTCCTTCCTACTGTGGATTGTGAGCTACAGCTTTCTTGATCATTCTACACTAAGGACTAGAAAGAGGCAAAAATGGAGCACGCTAAGGCATGGAAAACTAAGCAATTCAGAAACACAACATCCTAACATTTTAGCCCTAGCATCCAGCCATCTCTGCCCTCAGACATCCTTGCTACCTGAAGCAATAAACTATTTTGTTTAAAGCTGGACTGAGTTGGGTGTTTCCCTAGCAACTCAAAATTGAAGCTAAATACATCCCAGAAAACAACTGAAATCATGTGACCTGCCATAGAAGGGTGGTATCACACTGAAGTATGGCTTACAATCTATCAGTTGTGCCACAAATCACGTAAGAGACAAATCTGCTAAGGTTTTTCAGGTGATATAAATATTAAATGTACATTCACCAACTTTTAAGTTATCTTTTACAAAGTAATCTGTGCTTGCATTTCTTTCCCTAGAAGTAACTGGCTCTTGTTGGATAAACTGATTCCTTCCCCTGAATATGTCCTTTTCAGTATTGATGTAATGATCTAAGAAATGAAAAGATAACCTGTCAGTTATCAGCAATCTCCACTGACTTCATTTCACGAGTCCTGACCTCAATAAATCCTAAGTCATGAAAGGCAGCACAATGAAAATGTCATGCCAACAGACTAATTTAGGCCCTATTCTCCACTCAGTCACGTCCATGTGCCCCTGGAAAAATAGTTCATCTCTCTGAGCCTTACTTTCCTCAACCACAAAATGGAAAGAGTATCACTTATGAAATCTAGAGTTACGGAAAAGTGTATCGGATTGCACAAAGTGAAAGTTCTTTATAAACAAACAGCAAACAGGAGGGCTGTTTGCCGTAATGTTGTATTTTTCAAGATTAAATGCATGTTTGAGAGGCAATTATACTAAGACATCAGTGAATACTTCTAATTAGATAAACTCATCTTGTAGTACTGTGTCAGTGCCACTCCTAAATCAGCTATGGGAATTACTTTTCCCAATATCCTACCACAAAAACTTAGACTTGGCTAGCATACAAAGAAAAATCTTCAAATGTGGTCACTATAGTAATGAATGACTTCAAGAGGAGAATATATTCAACTTCTGATTCCAGTATACTCAAATGGATCCAGGAATATGATGGTTCAAATAAAATGACATCAGATCAATGTCCTCAAATATCGACAAGTTATATACAATGTTAAAATTCTCCACATTATAAATGCCAAGAAAATAACTGTTCCAAAATCCACCAGGCTGCCATTCTTACATGAAATAAATATCCCCCTGCCCCTCCCAATATAACCTACCATTCCACATTTAGAATGCTAACCTAGAAGGGCAACCTGTTACAGTTGTGATTGTGTTCACAGGAATGAACAGAATTACAGTGAATAAAAAATAAACGCTAAAAAATATACTTACTAGAAGGGTATGGCTGTGGTCTGCGCCTTTTTGAAGGAAAAAGGCAATCTGCCACAAATATCATACACTGCAAAAATAAACACAAGAAATCTCAATGTATATGACAGAACTAGTGTCACTATATTAAATTATCAGATGTAAAAGGTTTTTTCCCTAGTACTTCAAAAAATGAAATACTTACAAGTCCTAGTAGTAGTCCTGAAAACAGAGTTGCTAAAGCAAAAACTGCATATGATCCCCAAACTGGTAATCCAAGGTCTTCAATAAAATAGTTATGACAAGTCTAAAATGAAAAGAAAAAAATAAACTAAAAACCTGGTTTTTTAAAATAAAGGGGTAGTGTCAAAAATGTTTAAAATAGAAATAAAATTTTAGCTCATACCCGGATCCACATAGAGAGCTGAAAGAGTGCAGACATACTACTCATCCTGAAAGAAAGGAGAGAGGACTGAGAAACTGAGTAAGCCACACAGCTTTGAAGCAGAACCTGTGTGTATCTATACCTTCCCTTCTGGGTTAATTTCTACAATTTCCCCGACATGATAGATTTTATTCCTGGTGTTAATCAAGATTAGTGGTACATCACTGATTTCAAGCTGTATTAAAAAGTCTTGTTAATGTAAATTAACAGTTCTTGAATTGTTGTCACTATGCGATGTCCTCATAAATAAAACACTTGATAACTTTTTTCCTTTTCCCTACTGCTTTGACATTAGCCTTTCACCTGATGATTTCTCCAATATACTCTGAATAACAGCTTACAAGCTCTATGGAACCAGTTAAAGTCAAGTGTACTGTAAGCAAATGGCAACTCTTATTGATCCTTAAAATTCTCCAAAAAATGAGCAGAGAAGGGATCCTGAAGGAAGAACTGGGAGCACTTGTTGAACTATTCCTATAATTACCCCCCTTTTGTGTTACAATTAAATAAAACTTACAATAGCATTAGTTTCATATAGCTTAATGATATACAAAGAAATTACAAAGGAAATGAATACTAATAATATAAATAAAAATAATTATTATTTTCACATACACCCAAGTAGTTTAGATGGGCAGTTAGAAAAAGGCAAGCTTGAGAACTAAAAGGGTTTGTGGGTTCACAACTGTTTACCCTTTAGCACAGGTACTGCTACCAACACATAACTAATTCACACCTAAGCGAAAGTTCCTGTACGCAGGATGACCTAACCCAGTGCCCATCATTGGGTGCGTGACTGTACTAACACTGAAAGTACCTCTTATTCAGTCCACCAAGACAAAAGGCATGGACTGCTAAATCTCTGATGATTCAACAAAGACTAACAAGCAACCTCTTCTTCTACTGAAGAGGGGAGGAATCATTTATGAGATTTCAAATTAACAAGTCAGTTGCATTTCAGTTCGACACTAAAAGGAAAAGGTGATTTAATCATGTTGCTTCTGTTGTTTAAATTGCAAAATGGGAAGAGGAACAAGGAACTGAAACATAAAGCACTGTGTAGCTTCACTATAGTCAGCAGTGATTAGGCTCCATCAGGAATATTAGGTGCCTTAACAGGGTTGGCATGGTGGTTCGGTAGGCAGAATTCGGACAAATACAGGACAATTCAATTCAGAGATTTTCACAGAAAGAGAGATGTAAGGGAAAGGTGCTAAAGATAAAATTCTATTTCAAAATACTGCTTATGGATCATCTTTCCTCCACTCCCAGAATCCACAGCATTTTTCTCTCTTATACCATTGGTGTTAGCAACCCCCCATCCTCCAAGAGCAAGTGTGGTGAGGAGACAGGAAGAGATAGCTTAGCCACACCAGGATGAGTCCATGGGGACTTCAGCAAAACTCAGTATTTCTAGATGTCTCTCAAATGACCTGTGAGGCCTTACACCTCCACAGCTATCTCCAATCCTTACTACTCCATATATCTAGCTATAAATAAAGCCCAGTGGCTACTCATGCCATTAAGGTCACTGTTCATCCATACTATTCAACAAAAAAATTACCAGATGAGTAGAATAATTCAATCACATTAAGAACTGAAATCTAAAGGTAGCAAGAGGAGGTATATGTTTAAGGCTTCTCATTTAAATATTAAGCTCAAATGGTAACTTTATCCATTATATTGCTCAGGAAGATTGATTAGTTTTTGATTATAGAAATGACCATGATCCATACAGCTAAAATATTCCTGAAAAGGCTTTCAATTCTAATGAACGCCTTCTTTTAGCTTAACAAGGATCAAAGAATCTGACTTAGAAGAAAAAGTCAAACTAAAAATATCACAGTAAATATGAATGTACCTTAAGGGTCCAAGAATTAAAACCCAGTATAAATGCTTTATTTCCACAAAATATAATTGGTCCAGTTAATTCTGAAATAAATAAAAGAAAAATCCTAATACTTACAGAACAGAACCTGGACCAAACCATGATGAAACAGGTTCAATACTCTTCCACTCTTTCTCACTTACAAAGTTTATGAAGTCCTTCTTAGTCCTTGGGCCGTGGTAGCGCCTAAATTCACCATCTTTACAACTAAAGAAGATCAGAATCACATATTAAACAGAACCAAATACATTTTGTATGTGTTTTGCTATTCTTTAACCTCGTTTTATAATCAATCCTTATATTCAAAATCATTAGTAATGCACAAGTAACAAATTATACTAATTGCCTACTCGTAACATCTTAGCTCCAAATTTATTTAAACAATGGGGTTATAAATAATCATAAGCCGTCAGATTAGTCTTACCTTTCCAAATAATAAAACAATGAAACAAATCAATTATATCTCAATACATGTGTAATGCACATATAAAAGAATGACCATATGAAAAGTTGTTAGAATAGTGTCTGCACTTATTAATTACTAGTTACTTTTAAGCTATACAGGTTAAAAATTTAAGGCATTTTTCTGGTATTTTCAGCCCTAATCACATCATCTTAACCATGCTACTTTAAATTGCGGGAGGTATCTGTTCGTATTTTCTTTCCTATTTCAGTAATTCTATTCTATGGTCTACTTTGCATTCTTCCTGACAGCCCCCTCCCTCCTCCCCATTCCCAATGTTTGAAGTTCTCATAGGTTCAAAAATGCTTTCTCTACTCCCACATCTTCACTATTTTCAAACTACCCTCAATAATACTGCCAGTCTAATCCTATAGAATACTTCTATTTTTATCACATAAGTGCAAAACCTTTCAAGAGCTCCCTACTACCTACAGCAGGGTTAGAGGATCCTTTGGCCATCCAGAGCCAAACACCACAAGGAAGCCCCTACTCAAAAAAAGAACTTTTTGTAAAGGCATTGGCATTTGAGCTGTTTTTGAAGAATAGGTAGGAGTTCAACAGGCAAAAGAATGGGCATGATAAACAATGTGAGTTAAAGAAAGCATAGGAAATTCCAGATAAGTTCAGGGGACTTTAAGATGGAAGAAGGAAGATGAGAAAAACAATCAGAACCAGTTAAGGGACATGTGGAGAAAAGGACTGAGTGAAAAGGGACAGTAGTACTTACGGTGACATGAATAGACACAAAGGGAGTAGGGATGAATACAAAGGTAGAGGGAAATAGACATAAACATGAAAAAAAAAAGATGACCAAAAAAGCGAGACATAGACACAAAAAAAATTGCCAGCTTGCTTTCATACTTTAAATGAGAACTACCTCCTAGCATTCAACCCACCCGCCAGATGAACTTTAAGGTATCGGGAAGGTACAGGCATACCTCACAAGTATCACAGTCCCACCTCAGTAAAACAATTATTACAATAAAGCAAGTCACAAGGCTTTGGTTTCCGAGTACATATAAATATTTACTATACTGTAGTCTATTAAGAATGCAATAGCATTATGTCTAAAAATAATCACATACCTTCATTTAAAAATATTTTATTGCTAAAAAATGTAAACCATCATCTGAGCTTTCACCAAGATGTAATCATAGGCCACCATAAGAAACAGAGTAATGAAAAATACTGCAAGAATTACCAAAATGTGACACAGAGACACAAAGCGAGCAAATGCTGTTGGAAAAATGGTGGATAGATTTGCTTGACAAAGGTTGCCACAAACCTTCAATCTGTAAAAACTATAGTACCTGGGAAGCACAATAAAATGAGGTGTACCTGCACAGATTTGAGATTTCCTATCCCCAGTTTAGAAGATAAATTCACACTAAAAGACCTGATACTGAAGACTACATAATCTTGCTGATTCCGATTTAGCACTCAGTCATTTCACCTACTACTGTCTGAAAACTGAGCTATTGCCCTTTTTTAGCTAATTTTTGAACATACCATGTCCCTATTTATGACTATTCATGAGATTAATCAAAGGATGGAGGGCGCCTGGGTGGCTCAGTTGGTTGAGCGACTGCCTTCGGCTCGGGTCATGATCCCGGAGTTCCAGGATCGAGTCCCACATCGGGCTCCCAGCTCCACGGGGAGCCTGCTTCTCCCTCTGACCTTCTCCCCTCTCATGCTCTCTCTCTCTCTCAAATAAATAAATAAAATCTTTAAAAAGAAAAAAAAAGGATGGAATGTTACTTCTGCACACTTTTGAAAATTCAGGGTTGTGTTTACATCCTCATTTCTCCAGGAACCACCCTAGCCCAGTGATTTTTTTCCCTTACCAAACTTTCTACAGGACTTAACACAACTCTGGGCTCATAATCATTTATTATGCTATATGGTATCACACAATTTCATGTGAACACCACCCTCCAAAATAATTACAAAGCTCTGAGACCAGGGACAGTTTCACACCTCATCCATCTACCTAAAGACACCTAGGATAGCACTAAGAGCAAAATAAGCCGTACTGAATATAATGCTCTTTAAACATGATCCAGGCCAGAGGCCTACTATTCTGATTAGATACAACATTGCATCCTTCTCCATAACTAAGAATCTGCAAATACTTACTGATAAATAGTAGGAAGAGCAGTTATGATAAATCGTCCACTCAGCCCTAAAAATGACAAAGATTAGAAGTAAATACAAGAACACACAACAGGTTTTATATGAGCCAACAATCACTACTTAAAAGTTGATTCTGAATTATTTAAATGCTAATGGGGAAACCATATGAAATTATACCTAAAAATAGCTGAGCTTTGTAACAATGAAAAAATCCCAATTATGTACTGAAAGGAACGTTAAAAAAATCAACACAATTGCACATTATCTCAACTAAAAGTATGTAAAAGCTTGAATACTAAAGAGATCTGAATACATATATTAACATATGATCAATTATACCACCATACGATGAGTAATGGGGCAGCACAATTTAACAGTAGTCTTAGAAAGTTCTAAAATCAAATGAAATTGCATTTGAAATTCAAAAAACAAAGGCAGAGTCTAATGTGTTATTAAAAATGGAGACTATTTTGAACCTTTCATAAGATGAGCAATAACATTACTAACCATGTGTTAGGCAATAACATAACTAAGGATTAATCTATGCCTCAGTTTTCTTATCTGTAAAATGGGGATATTACCTATCTCACGAGGTTGTATAGGATTGCACAGGATAAATCCAAAACACTTGGAGCAATATCTGTACTAGGTAAGTGCTCAATAAAATTTTAGCTATTATTACCATCTGGGGTGGGAACAGAGTCAACAATCTAGGTTTATTGTGACCAAGAACAAGTATGATGAGGCTGGTCTAAGAAAGGAGGAGCATCCTTAAGAATAGGCCTGCCACTTATTCAGGGGGCCAAGCCAGGAGAATATTTGACCCCACAACCATGAGGTCTTTGTATTAAAAGCATGTCCTCAAATCATAGGTATTAAATTTGAAACCCAATTAAGAGATTCGGATCACCTGTCAGGGAATGTGTCCTTGGCTCTACAAAGAACCTCAACCACATGCTCCTTATTCTGAAGCTTGGTATGGATGCAAATGATGGCTTGGCCTATGTCCACCTAAACCAAAGTACTCTAGCACTTCTCAAAGGCATCTTACATGCTAATCTGAGGCCTGGGATACAAAGGAAAGAAAGATCAAAGGCAGTTAAATGGGCAAGAATGGGGAGAGGGCAGTGTTTCCAAGGTCCCTTAGATCAACACACAAAAGGAATGAGCTGCATATACAACCACGGAATCTGCTTTCTGCAGCAACTGCAAAAGATCCCTCATCAGAGAGGTGGGTGAGTCAGCTTAAGTACTACACACAGTTATGTCTTCAACCTAAGGAAAGGTAGTTAAGACCAAGTGATGTGGCAAACAGGATGAACGTATGAACCCAATCTGCAAAGACTAACCACAGATTTACAGTACCTGGCTGCTCTGTGACATCTACTTTTGCAACATTAACCTCAAGATCTTCTCCCCATTCAGCAAAACTTTCCCATTCGGGTTGAAGATTCTGACAAGCAGGACACCATGGAGCATAACTAAGAAACAGAATATAAAAAAAGTTATGCACTCTAACATGATCATATGGAGACAAAAACTCTAAGTGTATAATTCATGAAGAATATTTTATACAAAAACACGATAGCAAAATGACTAATTTTGTGAAGATAAAGTTTTAACTGTGGGTCTAACATTCTGGAAATCAAAACTAAATGATAACGCTAATCACAGTAATTCTGAGTAAGTTCTGAAGCCACAAAAATTAGTTCCTAAGTCCACAAGCAAAAAGCTCTTTAAAGATCTGTGAATTTCTCAGGGTCCCTGAGTGGCTGAGTCGGTTTATGTGTCTGCCTTCGGTTCAGGTCATGATCCCAAAGTCCTGAGATGGAGCCCTGAATCAGCCTCCCTGCCCAGCAGCGGGGAGTCAGCTTCTCCCTCTGCCTCTTCCCCAAGGTGTGCTCTTTCTCTCAATCAGTAAATAAAGTCTTAAAAAACAAACAAACAACCAAAAAAAACCCACTGACTTTCTCCATAAGTATACGGCCACCAGAAACCTCAAAACCAAATTTGGAGTTCACCAGTTTTAACAATTTGCACTACAGGAGTCACAAATGGGAAAAACAGGAAGCGCCCGGGGCTGAGGTGAACAAGGAAACGCACGGTCCTACTTAAGAGGGGAACTATCACTCAGTAAAACCACCAGGAAGGGATTTATAGCTAGGTAGCAGGCTCTATCTTATTTAAAAGAAGCTGAAAATTTCCATTTTTACGTAAAAATGCTACCTCAAAACTTAACCCAGACACCAAACAAAATTCCTTTAGCCAGCCCTTGGTCAGCCAGTTTCTAAGACCTCAGGTTTATAAATCTATGAGTAATTTTATTAGCTTTTTAATTACTCCTCTGATATTCCACATCTTTCAAGGCCCTGACTTCTCCCTAGGATTTTATTCTTCACTTTATTGTATATCATCTTTTAATTTGCCTCAGTTTTTTTTAATGGAATCAAGAAGAATAAAGCATGTACTTTGTACTTATTGAACACAACAGTTTCTACATTTCATTATATTTGAACTTATTTTATGAAAATAGAATTCCTAAAAGTACTTGACAGTGTAAAAACAAGACTAGTACCATACATAAAAGGGAAAGACCTTAACAAGAGATTGTATTTCGTTGAAAATATCTCTTTAACAAAACTGATCAGGATGGATGTACTGCAAATAACAGACTTGTAATAAGAGCAGACTATCATTAGGACTGGTACTAGATCCCCTTTTCAAGTTCCTTTTGTTCTTAGATGATTTTAAAGTCTTAAACTCAAACTCAGTAAGCTAAAGGAAAAAAAGAACAAGTACTACAGTATATTCTAATTTCACAGAGCAGTTCTAAATTCAAATCCCCTAATTTTTGACCACTGTATCTATACAGTTTGATCAAATGAGTTTAAAAAAAAACCTCAAGTATTACTTGACTATATTTTGCATATAAATTCATAATCTCTCTTGTTTAATAATCATGAAACTGTGAATATTTTATTGACGCAAGTTAAAACAAGCTATTCATGTCAATAAAAACCAATGTTCTCTCTGGTTATATTTCCTATCTCCTGTAGCTTCAATGGTGCCCGAAAATTCATTTCACTAAGTTACAGATTATATGTATACTACATAAACACTTTCCCCTATCTTTTCCTCCATATAAATGTTCTACGCCTTTTTTGATTTTATGACTCAAGAGTTACTGATTTGGCCTTTTGCGCTCTCCTTGAGGGACCTCCATCCACTAACTGGCAACCCAAGCATACAGGAAAACACTATCCTACCTGAACTTTGTTAAAGAAGGGGGCTGTTCTAACAATTACTGCGTACCTATTCTTAGGCTTTGAAAAAAGAAAGGAAACCAGTATTGCAATACTGGGCCGGATTAATGAAAGCCTTTAGATATTTCTCTCATTTGTAAAATGAGGTAAATAATACCCATCTTATAGAATTTGTAGAGAATTAAATAGGATAATGTATATAAAGTGGTTAGCAGTGTTTAGTACAGTTAACACTCAATAGTGGTGTTTATATCAATAATACCATCACCACCAATTTAGCAATTAAAGCAAAGGCAGGCAATTTATTTTCTACCGATGCAGAAGAGACATTATAACAGAATCCCCACAGACATATGATTTGCTCTGAAAAGTAAATGATGACCCGGTGGTCTTAAGAGTTTATAATCACATTCATACATTAATTTTATTTTTTAATGCAGTAACAGTTGGACGTAAGAGTAACAATCCAGGATATCCCGTACTTTGCAAAAACACACATCCAAAGGAAAACCGAGATGCGGAAAAAGAGAAAAGAAAAGAAAAAAAAGATAAAGAAAATTTAACAATATCTCAACTTGAATTTACTCAGTACCTAAAATAAAAATATACCCAATCCATAAAATAAAATTTAAGATAAAGGAGTCTCAAATTCCAACACTGTAAATGGACTTTTGAAGGATAATTAGATAAAAGGAGAAGCAAGGTTCGGCTCAATTTCCTGTTTTGTGAAGTTTGGTGAAAAGTCTAGAAGTTTGCGAAGGATCATTTTAAAATAAGTAACTGTACAGAAACTAGTCTAACGAACCACCTCCACCCCCAAGCCATGAAAAGTTGAGAGAATTCCAAGTTGAACGCCGTCTCTTAGGAGCACCACAGCGCTAGAAACGAAACTAGGGTGCATACTTTAGAAAAAACTTACTATTCCCCGGTAAAAAACGAGGAGGGGGTGGGACCAAGCTGATTCCAAGAGGAGTTAAGGGATCTAAAAGAGTCAGGAGCGCCAGCTCCACGGCTCCGCGTGGAGTACTGGGGAACCTGGGGCCCGCAGGAGGTGGTGAATGGAGGTGAAGTCGGGTGTCCAGACCTGGATCTAGGACACGGACATTCCGGCCCACCGAGGGGACCCGAGACAACCGTCTCACACTCACAATTCTATCATCCACTCTCCTTCCAGCAACTCTTTCCAATTCTCGTCCGTGATGATGCGCACGTCGCTCCGCCGCCCGTGGGTCCAGGGAGCCCCCCAAAGCAAGAGCAGCATCATTGCCACGGGAATCACGGGACTCCCGGAGGGCGTCATTCTGCAGCTCTCCTACCCCACAGAAAGCGCGACGGCCCCCACCTCCGCGCAGTCGCTCCTCACTTCCGCCCTCACGAGCTTATCTGCTCATGCGCCTGACCGCGCGGCAGAGCGCGCGCGCGCGCGCTCATAGGAACTCTGAATGCGCATGACAAAGCCTGGTCCTAGTGAGTTGGTTTGTGGAAGAGGGAAGCGCGCCTATCCCTAATGCGCATGACAGAAAAGCGGTCTTTTCCCACTGCCTGGCGAGCCCCAGTACTTTTGGGAAGAGCAAACAAGGGGCGTGGCGTAGGAAGTGGGGCGGGGCTTCGGAGATGACTGACTTCAAAACTGCTTCAGCATTTTGGCGCCAAATAATTGGTATTCATACTTACTCAAACCAATTGGTAAGTTTACACAGTTTCCAGTTAACTGGCCTCTAGAGTTTTCATTTGTTTTTTTGAAAATTTTTGTAGTAAAACTAATGAATGCTTATGTAAATCAGAATATTGGTTTGCGGGCGCCTGGGTGGCTCAGTTGGTTAAGCAACTGCCTTCGGCTCAGGTCATGATCCCGGAGTCCCGGGATCGAGTCCCATATCGGACTCCCGGCTCTGCGGGAAGTCTGCTTCTCCCTCTGATCTTCTCCCCTCTCATTCTCAGTCTCTCGCTCTCTAATAAATAAATAAATAAAAAATCTTTAAAAAAAAAAAAAAGAATATTGGTTTGCTTATAGGGGATTATGGACTGGAAAGGTGCACAAGGGAACGTTAGGGGATGCTTTTCACATTCTTTATCTTGGTCTCAACAGTTGATTACACGAGCGTACGCATAAAATACCACCAGGCTGTACATATCGAGATGAGTGCACCTTATGCACTTTAAGGTGTATGTTGTCCCTCAGTTTGTTTTTAAATGTGGTAGTTGCAGAGATGCGAGATCTGAAATTCAACATGGAACAAAACACATAGGTTTATAACAAATATTTGAGGTTTTTTTTCTCACAAGCGTTTTTAAATGCAAATACAAATAAAAATGTGCGCTGTCTCAAAAAGTACTTGTAAAGAATAGTCTTTGCCACTACATCTCCTCACCTCACATTCTCGCCTAAACTCACTCCAGTTAGCTGACTTCCTCACCCCTCCCTCCATTGAAAGGCTCTTTCTCGGACGCTAGTGATCTGCATGTTAACAAAGCCAATTGTTTCTTCTCAGTATTCGTCTTACTTCACTGGCCAGCAGCGTTCTACAGTCCCCACACCCTGCTTGAAGCTGGTTTACTGTCTTCCTTCAGTTGAGCCTCACTTGATTGTTTTTTTCACCTTCCTCAATAGTGGCTGCTTCTTGGCTGGTCCTCCTCTATGTGATTTCTAGACATCGGCTTGCCCCAGGATGCAGTGCTGGCCCTTCCTTCTCCTTGTATCCACACACTGCTCCAGGTAACCAGATCTGGCTGTATGCCTGCCATTCCTGCTCTGACCTTTCTGGGAACTTTGGACATATGTATTCAACTCCTTGCTGGACAGCTCTTGGATATCATATAGGCGGTTTAAACACAACATGGCCAAAAAATAGAATTTTTTTTTTAAAGATTTTATTTATTCATTTAACAGAGAGAGAACACAAGCAGGCAAAGAGGCAGGCAGAGGCAGAGAGAGGAGCAGGCTCCCTGCAGAGCAAGGAGCCCGATGCGGGACTCGATCCCAAGACGCTGGGATCATGACCTAAGCCAAAGGCAGTTGCTTAACCAACTGAGCCACCCAGGCGCCCCAAAAAATAGAATTCTTGATTCTCCCTCTCCTAGTCTTCCATCTCAGTAAAGAGCCCCAAGGTCCATCAGGTTGCTCAAGACAAAAATTTACATTTTAATTCTTTGTTGCTTTCTCTCTTTACCATGTGCTCCATCAGCAAGTCCCAAAAACTTGATCTTCAAAACATAGCCTTGATCTGAACACTAATTCCATATCCACAGCCAACACCCTAGTCTAAGGTTCTATCATCTCTTGCCTCTGCTATGATGATAGATTCCTAACTGATCTCCCTGTGTCCTCTCTTGCTTCTCTAAATAAGATCAAGCCATTTCTCTTTAAAACCCTCCAAGTGCTTCCTACTTTACTTAAAATTAAATCCAAACTTCTTAAACTCCTCACCCTCACTTAAGAAGTCCTATATGATCTGAAACCTGCCTAACTGCTTCTTTATGTAGTACTTGCCCTCCTCCTTACTAACCTGCTACACTCCAGTGGTTCCCTGAAGATGCCAAACTTATTCCCACACTAGAGAATTGGCATGGGTGTTCCCTCTACCTAGATAACTTATCCACTGGTCTTTGTATCACTCCATTTTGTCATTGATCACAAATGTTACCTCTTAAAAGTCATATTACCCATTATATTAGTCCACTCTAAATTTCTGCATAATATTAAACTGATATCCTTGTTTATGATATGATTTCTTTCCTCACTCAAAAATATAAGTTTCAGGGCACCTGGGTGGCTCAGTCAGTTGAGCAACTGACCCTTGATTTGAACTCAGGTTGTGATCTCAAGGTTATGGTATGGCTCCACACTCAGCACAGAGTCTGCTCGTCCCTCTCCTTCTGCTCTTCCCCTCTCCTCACCACACTTAGGCTCACTCTCTCTCTCACTGTCTCTCAAATAAATAAATAAATAAAATCTTAAAAAAATAAGAATTTAAGATTCATGACAGTGGAAAACTTCTCTGTTTTGTTCACTACTATAATCTCTAAGGTATAGCACCTGGCCACTATTAAAACTTAGTACATAATAAGTGCTCAATAAATATTTGTGGAATGAATGAATGAGGAAAATGATAATTATAGATGTGCCATGCTTTTATTGTAATGTATGAGCTGTATTAAGAGAGAACGTATATATATTCTTATGTGTAATATAGAGATGATGCCTGTAGTTTATAACCACGGGGTTGATAAGAGGATAAAATGAGTATTCTTTTTAAACCATAAGTCATTCAGGATAATTTATTAAAATTTCATTTTAAGGGAATTTTGTATATTACCAAAAAAAAATGCACTTAGGACTAAAATGTGCAAAGTACCAAAGACTGTAAAGTGAAAAGAAATACCCTCTAGAATCTTTTCCCAACCCCTGTGAGAATTTGCACCCTGTAGGCAACTCTATTAACCTTTTCTTTGGTATGCTTTCAGAATTTTTCTATGTACATAAACTATTCCTAAAAAAAACACAACAACTGCAAGGACAACAACAAAAACATATACAGGGGCACCTGGGTGGCTCAGTCAATTAAGCATCTGTCGGAAGCTCAGGTCATGATCTCAGGGTCCCGGGATGGAGTCCAGTGATGGAGCCCTGCATTGGGCTCCAGGCAGCAGCTGTTTACCAAGTATTTCAATATTTTAACAACTGGTGCAGCTTTACTATCACAGTGTAATTGAAAACTTATCCCAGGCTAGGGCTGTTCCTCTTCTTCTGAGAGCTAGTTTTTCACTGTTTGGGGTTTTTTCATTAGGCTTTGGAGGAGGGGCCACTGATGATGCTATATTATGACTTACCACAAAGGCTCTCAAAGAAATATCCTCAAATTTCAGTTACTAAAACCAGATTAACCCTCCTAACCAATCAACCAAATCATCAAGTCCTATTGGTTTTAACAACTAAACTCATGTCAAATCTACCTCTTCATCCCACTGTCACAGCCCTAATATATGCCATCATCTTTTTCCTTCTGGAATCTTGAAGGGTTTCTTTTTTTCCTTTTTTTATAATAATCTCATTGATATATAATTCATGTACCATACAACACAGCCATTTAAAAATGTGCAATTCCATGGTTTTAGTATATTCACAAAGTTGTACATCCATCACCACATTCAAATTTAGAAAATATTTATCACTTCAAACAGAAATCCCATATTTATTAGAAGTCATTCCCCATTTTCACCCAACTACCCCTTTCCCCAGCTCTAAGTAACTACCAATCTCCTTTCTGCCTCTGTGGTTTTGTGTACTCTGGATAGTTCATAGAAATGGAATAATATCATATGTTGTCCTTTGTGGCTAACTTCTTTCATTTAGCGTAATGTATTCAGAGTTCACCCATATTGATTCTTCATTTCTGTTTATTGCTGAATAACATTCCATCGTATGAATTGAACATATTTGGTTATCCATTCATCAGTTGATGGGCATTTAATTTGTTCTACTCCTTGGCTATTAGGAATAATGCTGCTATGAACATTCATGTACAAGTTTTTGTGTGGATGTAATGTTCTCATTTCTCATGGGCACCACCTTGAAATAAAAATGTTTATGATACAATATCTAAGAAAGTATTGCCTAATCCAGGGCTACCTAGGTTTCATAAAAGAATTTTATAGGTTGGGGTTCCTGGGTGGCTCAGTTGGTTAAGCATCAGACTCTTGATTTCAGCTCAGGTCAGGATCTCAGGGTTGTGAAATTGAGAGCTTGCCAGCATGGAGCCTACTTAAGATTCTCTCTCTCCCTCTCCTTCTGCACCTCCCCCACCTCTCCCTCTCCCTGTCTTAAAAAAAAAAAAAAACAACTATATAGTTTTAGCTCATTCATTTAGATCTTTGATTCATTTTGAGTTAATTTTTATATATAGTGTGGAATAAGAGGTCCAACTTCATTCTGTATCATGTGGATATCCTGTTGTCCCAACACCATTTGTTGAAAAGACAATCCTTTCACCATTGAATGGTCTTGGCAACTTTGTCAGAAATCAGTTGGTCTTAAATGTATGAGGTTATTTTTTTATTTTTCCTCTGAATTTTCAGTTCTCTTTTATTCATCCACATGTCTTCCTTGATGCCATTACCACACTGTCTTCATGACTGTAGTTGTGAAATCAGGAAGTGTGAGTCTTCCAAATATGTTCTTCTTTTTTACCTATTCTGGGGCCCTTGAATTTCCATATAAATTTTTAAATCAGTTGGTTGATTTCTATAAAAAAGCAAGCTGGAATTTTGCAAGAAACTACATGAATTGATCTGTAGATCAATTTGGGGAGTATTGCCTTTTTAACAATATTAAACCTTCTGGTCTTTGAACATGGAATGTCTTTCCATTGATTTATGTCTTCTTAATTTTTTTCAGCAAAATTTTATAGTTTTCAAATTACAAACTTTGCACTTTTATTAAATTCTTAAGTATTCTTTTTGATGCTAATATTAATGCAATTGTTTTCTTAATTTCATTTTTGATTTGTTCATTGCAGCTGTATAGAAATGTAATAGGATTTATAATTATCTTGTATCCTGCAATTTTGTTGGATATGTGTATAAATTCTAATACTTTTTAGTGGATGTCTTAGGAATTTTTTTGTATATAAGATTATGTGATCTAAAGGTAGAGATAGTTTTACTTCTTTTTTCCCAATCTAGATGCCTTTTATTTAATTTTCCTACCTAATTCCCCTGGCTAGGCCTCCAGTACAATGTTGAATAGAAGTGGCAACTAGGGAACTCTGTCTTGTTACTATTCTTAGGAGGAAAGCATTCAGTTTTCATCATTAAGTATAAAGTGAATTTGGATTTTTCACAAATGCCCTTTATTAGCTTGAAGAGATTTCCTTCTATTCCTAGGTGGTTGTGCATTTTTATCATGAAGGAATGTTGAATTTTGTCACATGGTTTTTCTGCATTTACTGAAATCATTGATCAATGATTTCTGTCTTTTATTCTATTAATATAGGGTATTGTATTAATGGATTTAAGCTAACCGTGCGTTCCTGATATAAATCCCACTTGGTTATGGTGTTTAGTTCTTTTTATATATTGCTAGATACTTGTTAGCCTTTTATTGAGGATTTTTACATCTATATTCATAAGAGATATTGATCTGTAGTTTTCTTTTCTTATGATGTCTTTGTATGGTTTTGATATCAGAATAATACTAGCCTGGTAAAATGAGGTAAAATTGTTCCCTCCTTTTCTATGTTTTGGAAGTGTTTATGAAGAATACTATTAATTCTTTAAATGTTTGGTGGAATTCAGCAGTGGAGTCATCTAGGACTGGGCTTTGCTTTGTGGGTAGTTTTTAAATTACTAATGCAATCTTTTGTTGTAGATCTATCCAGATTTTCAGACACCTGAAATCACCTGGGTGGCTCAGTTGGTTGGGCGACTGCCTTGGGCTCAGGTCATGATCCTGGAGTCCCGGGATGGAGTCCCGTGAAGGGCTCCTTGCTCAGCAGGGAGTCTGCTCCTCCCTGTGAAACCTGCCGCCATGCTCTCTCTCTCTCATTCTCTCTCTCTCTCAAATAAATAAGTAAAATCTTTTTAAAATTTTTTTAAAAATTAGAAATAAAAAAATAAAAAGGATCTATTCAGATTTTCTACTTTTTCTTATGTCAGTTGGGTAGTTTGTATCTTTCTAGGACTATGTCTGTTTCATATAAATCATCTAATTTGTTGGCCTACAGTAGTTCACAGTATCCCATTATAATCCTTTTTATATCTGTAAGATCAATATTAATGTCTCATTCATTTAATAATGTTTTTTTTCTTGGTCAGTTTAGTTAAAGGTCTGTCAATTTTATTGATCTTTTCAGAGAACCAACTTTTAGTTTCATTAGTTTTCTCTATTTTTAAAAAATTCTCTCTCTTTCATTATTTCCTTCTTTTTACATCCTTCTTTTTGGATTTAGTTTTCTTCCCCCCTCCCTCTAAAGTATTTTAAGGGGGGCAATTTGGTTATTGATTTGAGATGTTTCTGCTTTTTCTAATGTTGGTATTGAACCCCTAAGTTACCCTCTGAACACTGCTTTAGCTGCATCCCCTAACTTTTGTCATGTTGTGTCATCATTTCATTGATGTCAAGGTATTTACTAATTTTCCTTTTGATACCTTCTTTGTCCATTGGTTACTTAAAGTGTGTTGTTCATTTCTACATATTTTTGATTTCCCAAATTCCTTTCTGTTACTAATTTCTAATTTCATTCTATTGTCATCAAAGAACATACTTTGTGTGATTTCAGTTTCTCCTAATTTATTGAGATTTGGATAATAGCCTAGCATATGGTCTAGTCCACAGAATATTCAGCCCTTGAGAAGAATTTGCATTCTTTTGTTGTTAGAGAGTGCATTATAGATGTCTGTTAGGTCTAGGGGGTGTGTAGTATTTAAGTCTTTTAATTCCTTGCTGTTCTTCGCCTACATGTTGTATCTATTATTGAAAATGTGGTATTGAAATTTCCAACTCTTATTGTTGAACTGTCTATTTCTTTCTTCAATTATGGCAGTTTGTATTTTATGTGTTTTAGAGCTCTGTTGCATATGTTTTTTATAATTGTTACACATTTCTGACAGATTGGCTCTTTTATTATTATAAAATTTCCCTCTATATCTAGTAACATTTTTTGTTTTATAGTCTATTTTGTCTGATATTAGTATAGTCACTTGTTGTGACTTTGTTAAATTAATACTTGTTGTTAGAGCCCTGGGTTATCAGATGGCAAGTTGAAGTTTAATAGGACCACAAGGGAAATAGAATAGCGAAGTTTATTACAAGTCCTAGAAGAAGAACACAGAATGCCTTGAGGGTCGGTGGGTAGAGTGCTTTGGGGTTTTTGGGCTAAGGCCAGATTGGTTGTCTCACACCAGAAAAAGCAGGGTTTTGGTAAATTTCACAGGGTTTTTATCTAAGGGACTACACAGAGTGGAAGTCCTGGGAAGAAGATGGGGGACTGTTTATCACAAGGGCCACTGAGGGAGTCCTATCAGGAACTTACATTTTCTTATGACTCTATAGGCTATTATCTAGGGCCTACGCTTGCAGGAGGGCCTAGTGTCAGCTCAAGGCCCCTGAAGCTGCCTCACCACCCCAAAAGATACCAAAGCAGCAATATTATGGAGTAGCTTAGCTAAGCTCTCTGACAACTTCACTGTGAGATAACATCCTTAGATGGTCTCACAGCTCTTTAAGCCAAGATTAGGAAGATTAATTATTCTCCTTTCCCATCTAGATGCAGAAAGGCAAAAGTGAGGACCATTCTAAATTTATGAGGTTGACTTTAAAATTTAACTTTAAAGCAGCATATTAAATATTTTATGATGTTCTCATTCATGCATAAAATGTTTAAATGAAACTAGAGAAAATTCCAAATGTTCAAAGGGATACTACCACGTGAAACCCTAAATTAGAGTTAAATGAAGATTTGGCCATCTGAAGGATTATAATTACTGACATAATTACTTGGCAAGTTAGAGGGGGATTTGTAGCTCGAGATTAGCTTAAGATATGTATTATTGCAGATGTCCACAAGACTTGAGGAAAGCTAAAGCCACAGACACCAGACTTAAATTTTGAAATCTGGTCAATTTCAAAAGAAGAAAGACAAGTGTGTTCACTTAGCATTGGAATCTTTGACACAAAAGCTGCTCTCCCTGCATGGATGGCCGAAGGCAGAGAAAGGATCATAAATGATAGTCAGGACAAGAAGTGCTTGAACTGGCCCTGGACAGAGGTGGTTTTCTGAGCACATCTCAGATGTCACAGTTTCCCTGCCCTTGAGAATTGGTAGTCAACACAGAGCAACATTGCATATTAACTTATATTTACCTATTACATTAATTATAGTAGGTTAAGTATCAAATTTTATATATGTATACTGATATGCCACACTTACACTTAAGTCTCTCTCTGAAATTCAGTAATTATAGAAAATGACCTCTTAATTTTTGTTATAGACTAAGTGCTTGTATCTCTCCAAGTTCATATGTTGAAGCCCTCAGGCCCCATGCAATGGTATTAAGAGGTGGGGTCATTGGGAGATCATTTGGTTTAGATAAGTTCATGTGAATGGAATCCTGATGATGAGATGAATGCTTTTATAAAAAGAGGAAGAGACGCCAGCACTGGTTTTCTCTGCCATGTGAGGATACAGCAAGAAGGCAGGCATCTATAAATGAGAAGAGGGCCCTCAGTAAGAACCAAAAGTGTCTGCAACTTGATCTTAGGCTCTCCAGCCTCCAAAACTGTGAGAAATAAATGTTGCTTAAGCCATCAAGGCTATGGTATTTTCTTGTAGCAGCCTAAGTAGATGAGGACAGTCATTTTAAAAAATTAAAAGGAGCAAATCAATATGCTTCTTGTTTTTGTTCTGTTTTGTTTTTAATTTTATTTATTTATTTTTGTGAAAGAGAGAAATCACGAGTGCACAGCAGGGGTGGGGAGGGACAGAATGAGAAGTGGGGAGACCATCTCAAGCAGACTTCCTGGTAGGAAAGGAACCCAAGGCAGGGCTTAATCCTATGACCCTCTCTCACAGTTTCTGTGTGTCAGAACTTCAAGAATGACTTAATTCCTGGTGGTTCTGGCTCAGAGTCTTTCATAAGGTTGCTGACAAGATGTTAACTGAGGGACATTCATCTGAAGGTTTAACTGGTGCTGGAGAATACACTTCCAAAGAGGCGGTTCATGTGGCTGACATGTGGGAGGTGCTGGCTGGTGGGAGGCTGTAGCACCTTTCCACGAAGGCCTCTCCATAGGTCACTTGAGGTTTTTGTGACCGGCTTCCTCCAGAGTGAACCATCCAAGAAAGTAAGGCAGAAACAATGATGTCTTTTATGACCTGGCCTCAGAGGCTACTCACTGTTGGTCACTTCCATGACATCCTATTGGTCCTAAAGGTCAGACCTGTTCACTGTGGGAGAAGACCACATAAGAGTGTGATACAAACAGGCAAGGATAACTGGGGGACATCTTGGAGGCTGGCTATGCCTAACAGATCCATTTTAATGGTCATGGTAGCTTAGGTCTGGTGGCTAAGAACGTGGTTCTGGAGTCAGACAGACCAGTATTCCAATTTTAATTGCACTACCTGCTTCCACTTTCCAACCTTCTGTTTCCTCATCTGTTGTATGGAAATGATAGATCCACCTCATGGGTTTTCTATAAGCATTGAATGAGGCAATGTCCATAGGATAATCCTTTCTGTCAGATTACATCATTTCCCAACTCAAAATCTCAGACTTAGAAATTCAACTGGTCTACCAGATCCTGACCTACCTGCAACTGACTTAGCTACTACCATTATTGCTACTACTACAACTAGCACCACCACCAACTGATCTTGTTTCTTCTTGCTATCTCTCTTCCTCACTCCACTCTATCCACTGGTCCCTTTAGTCTTCAAACATGCTAAGCTTTCTCCTACCTCAGGGCCTTTGCACTTGCTGTCCATCTGCCTGAACACTTTTCCCTTATGTTTTCATGAATCATTTATCCACTTCATTCAGATCTCTGCTTAATTATTACCTCCTCAAAGACCTTCCCTAACAATTCCTTTTATCCCTTAATCGTTCTTTAATTTTCTATTTATAGAATTTACCACTACTTGATATTATACACTTGCCTATGTTGATTATCATGGCCTTCCTTCATTAGTATGTCACTTCCATGAGGAATATGTCTCATTCACCATCTTATCTTTAGTGGTTCGAAGTATGCCCGGCTTACTACAGTAGGTGTTCCAAAAATATTTGTGTAAAAATTAAATAATGCATATGAATTACTCAGCACATTGCTTGACCCACAGCATCATGAGAATTCAACTTCAACTTCATCATCATCAGCATCTCATTAGCAACATCCTTCCCATCATCCCTTGACCATCCTAGTCTCTCACTTATATATGTACTTTACAGTTTTCAAATTCCTTTGTTATTTATAGAAAATATGTTATAATACTTTTAAAGCAAAGCTGTAATTGTATAGGTATAGTTGAAATGATTTGACAAGTAGTAAAACTGGGAAGTGCAAGGGGAGGATGTGTCTCCTGTATGTGACTTTTTTTCAGATGGCCTTTCCTGAAATTGGTCTTTCTCCCCCTGCAAATAAGCAGGCTTTCCTTAGGACAATGAGTCTATTATGAACAGATCATTTTAAGTTCATTTAAGATTTGACTCTTAAAAGAGTCTTTAGTGATTGGGTAGTAGTGCCCTGGATCTTTCGTGGCCAAACTCTGAAGTAGAGAATCATGTTTTATGACTCTTTGACCTTGGAGTTGTCCTAGAAGCTCAGTGATTTCTTCCCCACACTCACTAGCCCCTTCATCTATCCTTGCTGTCCCTAGCAAATCATATCCCCATGCAAGACTGTTTGCCTCTTGTGTGTTCATGTTAATTAGAAAAAGGCCAGCTTTTGTCCCGGCAAAGGAACCCTGCAGGGGACCTAACTTGGTGTGGGCAATAGCCAGGGCACATGGCTTTGCCAACAAAACACAGGCTGAATTTGAGCCCCACTCAGCCCTTGGCTGGAGGCCCTAGAACACAGTGGCAGGCCAGGGACATCTCTTGTTCCCTCCGTGCTGCTTGCAGGCTGCACATATCTCCACTCATCCTAGGAGGTGACCACCCTGCTAAATCATACTGAGCACAGCAGTCTTCACTGAGAGGCAGTCTAGCACAGTGGGGACTGTAGAGCGAAACATTTAAGAGCAAGGGTTCTAAAGTCAAATGCCCGGGCCTTGAATCCTGCCTCTACCAGTTAATAACCTGAACCTTACGCAAGTGATATAATCTCTCTTGCCTCAGTCTTGGGTCATTGTGAGGCTTACATGAGCTAATATATAAAATCCATACTCAATACATGTTATTTATTGATAGAAGGTAGACTAGAAAACCTAGGAAGCTTGTTCAAAATGCTTCCTCATGTGGTTAGGAGAATGTAGTTCCATCTAAGAATGCTTCACTTCAGTGCCTTCCCCCCACCCTTTTTGGACTCAGCATTGAGTCATTCAGTAAGCATGTGAACACCTACTGTGCACAGTGGTAGACAAAACATTTGAAGAGACAGTCCCTTGCCCCAAAGTATATTCCCTAATTCTCAAAAAGTCAATAAAAAGAAGAGAATGCTACATAGTGTCCTAAAGTACATGTGACCATGTCATGAAGCATGGCATAGGCCTTCTGGTTTACCGGCATGGAGTCATACCTTAGACACAGATCGTCTTTGAATTCAGGCTCCTTCACTTATTGGCTGTGTGACTTCAACTAAGTGACTTAACTTCTATGAGCCTCAGTTTTCCAGTAGGTAAAATTGGGGGGGGGGGGGAGTGTCAAGGGTTATTGTAAAGACTGAGGTAATTTTAAAACAAAAGGGGTCTGGCACATAGGAAGTGATTATTTAGTGGTAGCTTTCATCCTTACAATATATTCTGCTGTGAAGTTCTGTGATGGATCCCACAGGTTAAAGTCAAGATACCTCACATCCCAAGCTTTTGGGAATCGCACCCCACCCACCTTTTTACCCTCATCTTTTTACCCCTTGAACCTTGTAGCCCACATACGTAGAACGACTTGTGGTTTCCAAAACCTGGTATTACACATACCCAGCCTTTGCATCCAGTGTCCGCTCTGTCTAGATGACCCTTTTTGCCTCTTTTGCCCAATGAACTATCATTTTTACATAACACGTATATATTTAAAGAAGAGTAATAAAATAAACATTTTCTTACCCCCGGTTAAGAAACAGAAATAGAAAGCCCCTGACCGTCCCACATTTTTTTTAAAAATCAGCATTTGTGATATTTATATTTTAAAAGCATGGCAGAGGGGCACCTGGGTGACTCAGTTGGTTAAGCATCTGCCTTCTTCTCCGGTTATGATCCCAGGACCCTGGGTTTGAGCCCCCGTTGGGCTCCCTGCTCAGTGGGGAGCCTATTTCTCCCTCTACCCCAGCTCATGCTCTGTCTTGCTATCTATCTCAAATAAATAAAACCCTTAAATAAAATAAAATAAAATAAAATAAAATAAAAGCATGGCAGATAAAATCCTTAAGCTTATGTACCAACTGTGCCATGAAGAAACCAAGGAATTTAAATATGGCATAAAAGCCATAAGGGCAACTAGTCCCTCTGCAGAAATGCTGATAGCAACTAAATATTCAAATGCAATGTGATATAATATTTTGGAGAAAAAAAATAATATTTCAATATTTTAAATTTAAGCATTTTTTTCCTACTATGTATCATTACTTTTGAAAATCTACAGCATGATTCCTTTGTTTAAAATAAGTATGGTGAGGGTTTTTTGCTGGAGGTGGGAGGTTGGTGTCTTTTATGTTTTTCTTGGCTGGTCATAAGGAGCCACTAGGTGGCAGAGGATGCTTTTCTTGATTACAATGAGAAAACACAAAAATCATCACACTATGTAGACTTCATAAATTAACATGTTGCACTAGTACCCCAATGGCCTTGCAATTAGCAATTCTGGCTTACCAGCTCTATTTTAGTAACAACCACAATAATACCAAAACCACAAAGATTTATTGAACGATTACTGGATACCAGACTAAGCAGTGACTATGCATTTTGCTGTTTAATCCTCACAGCAGCTGGAGGTCAGATTCAAACCAGGTTTGTTGGATTTCCAGAGGCTGAGGGATTAACAGCTTCACAGACTCAGCACTGGGAGAATATTTAAATCTTTCTGGAAAGATTAACTATGATATAATTAATTTTAGACATGTGTTGACTTAAGATATTTTCTAATATTTTTGACGTCACATTAATATCTGTGAGCTTAATCCTTAAAGACCTTACAAAATAAAAAGTTTATTAAGGACTTTACAAGTGTGTAGGCCCAACTCCTTATCTCTTTTCCCATTTAGTGACCATTTGAACCCAATTCTCATTCATCATGTTTAATCTATTCCCTCAAAACCTTCTTTCCATTATAATTGTATGCCAAGAAAAGGCAATTTATGAATGAAAGCCAGTTTTTCCAATGTTTTATAGATCTTTCTCCTAACTGGTCGGGTTTGGTCCGGAAACCCTGAGACTGCAAATGAAAAGAGTACCCCAGACACCTTCGTAGGAGAAAGCAGAGGCCTGGGGACCAGACATTCTAGTGGCAAAAAGCCTCGAACCAAGCTTTGTCTCTGCTTTTATTGGGATCTTATCAATACACAGAACGCAAGCAGAAAACAAGGAGGCAAGGAATTCGGGATGTATGTGACCACCACAGGTGCCTGTTTGTCTTCAAAACTTAACATTTACTCCCTGGATGAGAACCTCGAGCTGCAGTAAGAATCTGGTTGCTTTCAGCCAAGAAACCAAAGGAGGCCCAGCATTGCAGGCACTCCTTTGCTTTTCAATTAGCCCAATCCAGGGAGGCTTATACAAGTTAGATTTTGTTTATCCAGGCACAGTGAATTTCCACACTAACCCAAAGTTTCCTGCAACACCATAATTGACAAGAACAATATTATAATGGTGTCAATTACCGCATGTAGAAAATAAAATGAAATCAAATGACACAGTCACTAATCATTCTTGCAATCCAGTCTGTCATCTTCAGAAAACTACACCATGTTCTAAAGCCTCTAGCTGACATAAGGCATCAAAGAAGCATTTTTTTAAATTTCCTAAAGAACACTTAATAATAGTCTTAAAGATATACACTGTAATGGGAAAAGGGAGAGACTATAGATACAATTTTGTTTAATGTTCAGCTTTGTGTCGATATGTGACTTATATCGATCTGAAATGGGGAAGTGATCATGTCGAAATTTCATGGGGCTATGGCTGGTCCTCCTTCTAATTGGTAAAGTTTTACTTAGTGTCTTTATCCTCGTGTTTCTTTTATATCTTTTCTTCTTTGGAAAAAGAAAAGATCAGGGGTAGGGGAGGCATGAAGGTGATACCGTGTACCTACACAGATGTTATTTAAACGAAGTAGGAGCATCTTCAAATCTTCATGTTTTTGGATGTGAAGGTGGGAGTGCAGGCCAACAGAAGGAAGCTCGACTCTAATATGTCTTTATTACTTGTTAAATTATGATATCCTTGGGGGTGCCTGGGTGGCTCAGTGGGTTAAGCCTCTGCCTTCGGCTCAGGTCATGATCTCAGAGTCCTGGGATCGAGCCCTGCATCGGGCTCTCTGTTCAGTGGGGAGCCTGCTTCCCCCTCTCTCTCTGCCAGCCTCTCTGCCTACTCGTGATCTCTCTGTCAAATAAATAAATAAAATCTTAAAAAAAAAAACCCACTTATGATATCCTTAAATCATCTAGATCGAATGATGATATTTTATATTACATTCATAAAATGCTTTACAGTTTAGAAGATGCTTTCAAGGGCGCCTGGGTGGCTCAGTTGCTTGAGCAACTGCCTTCGGCTCGGGTCATGATCCCGGAGTCCCGGGATCGAGTCCCATGTCGGACTCCCGGCTCTGCGGGAAGTCTGCTTCTCCCTCTGACCTTCTCCCCTCTCATTCTCAGTCTCTCCCTCTCTAATAAATAAAAAAAAAAAAAAAAAAGAAGATGCTTTCAAAACCATCAGCTTAACTTTGAAATAGGGGAGGGAGAGAAGCGAACAGATTAGAATGGCAATTAGTAGTTCATTGGATGTTGGTAGTTTTTTGGATGTTAAATATGATACTTATTTGTATTATTGTTTAAACTAGATTTTAGTACTTTTTATTTTTCATTTTGAAGATCTTCTAATTATAATAGGCAAACTGAAAATTCAAAAATAATACTCCTCTTTTGATTTCCTTTTGAATATTCAAACTTTATGTTGGTCAAACTTAAATGTCTACTATGGCTGTACATTTCAAATGTGCCAATAAGTTGTGAATGTATACAATGAGGAACTTTTCTAAAAACAAAACAAAATAGATTAATAAAACTTTTAAGAATCCAATATCATAGGAATTTGGAAGGAAAGTTTGCTATCATACTGATTATAAATTTTACTGACAATTTTTTAATATTACTATTTCCTTAAGCTAAAGAAATAAGCAGAAATGTGTTAGGAATTAGCCGTTTATAGCTATTTACTGCCCCTTACTTGATTAATTGTTTTTCCCTAAGCGGTTTAAAAGCTCCTTTTTTCCTTCCTTTTTTTTTTTAAGAGGTCATGATTACCTACTGCAATTTTGAGAGACTTCTTATGTCAAAGAAATCTCTCTTCTAATTTTACAATTTTAAATACCATACATTTAGAATGTAATTACACTGCATATTATTTTAGCCTACTTTTTTCCATTAGCTGTTAGATAATATTCTATTCTATCCACTAATTGTTTAGGAAGAGATTATTGCCTGCATTTTTTATGTATTGCATGATTTGTGGGTGTATCATTATGCAGTAAATCGCTAAGTCAGACATTTTATATAGTCATACCTCTCTCCCTTTCTCTGAACCTCTATAATGCCTTTTGTCTTCCTATTAAAAATAGCTATTTTTAGTTACCCAATATGCATCAGGAGCCATCTCTCCATTGAAAATAGTACTGTAGGGGCGCCTGGGTGGCTCAGTTGGGTTGAGTAACTGCCTTCGGCTCGGGTCATGATCTCGGGGTCCTGGGATCGAGCCCCGCATTGGGCTCTCTGCTCAGCGGGGAGCCTACTTCCCCCCTCTGCCTGTCTCTCTGCCTACTTGTGATCTCTCTCTCTCTGTCAAATAAATAAATAAAATCTTAAAAAAAAAAAAGAAAATAGTACTGTAGTTTTAACAAACAGAATGCAGCCTTGGCAAAAACATCAAAGATAAAAAATGTCATGTTGTATAAGGCTGCTTCCCCTTTCCCAATATACTAGAGTGAGTAAAGCTAGCTGCTATGGCAATCAAATGTCAAAATGTCAGTAGTTTAATACAATGGAAGTTTCTTTTTTGCTCTTGAGTAAAGTCTAATTAATGAGGATGTTCTGGGTTGGCAGACAACCTTCATGTAGCCACTCAGGGATGCTGTCTTCCTTCCCGTGCATGGCTCTACCATCTGCCAGGATCTCAGACTTCTCTGCTGGATGCTCTGTGTCCAAGTGGCAATCAGGGACTGAGAATATGTGGAGAATCACACAGGAAGTTTGTGGGACAAGCCTGGAAATGGTCAACATGGTTTGGCCCTTGTTCCATTGGCCGTAACTTGAGTCATGTGCAAGGGAGACTTCGAGATGTTGTTTAGCCATGTGACAGAGGTAAAGGAAAAAGTTTTGTTGAACATGTGGACTCCTTGCTGAGTCCATGGTAGTAATCCTATGAAAGAAGTTACTTTCAGCAACTCTCACGTCTACCTTGTGCAGAAGCAATTTGAGTCTGGGACTCTAGGATTTTCAAGCCATATTGTTGCCCTATTACCATACCTAATCTTTGAACCTTTAGAGTAGACTCGAGTGAAATCTGTCACTGAGAGGCCTCTCATGTTATGTGGCTATCAAAGGCTTTAGAGCAG
>CM052797.1:84308379-84349703 GCA_028533885.1 Nasua narica | reverse complement strand
TGTCACTATTAAACACAGTCCCTATTAAAAATTAAATGATATAATTTAATAAATGAGTCATGTTAAATTAAAGGTAATACTCAAAACTCATCACTTCCTACGTATTTTACTGCATTTTACCATTATCTATGTTTTTTAAGTTACTTATATCTGTTGTATCTGTATTTTATCTTGTATATGCCCCAAAGCACATGATGGTGGCTGCTGCAAATTTCTACCCAACTCCTATGTTCAGTGACATCAGATTTGTTGCTTGAAATTGGCCTTAATGGCAGAGTATTTACACATGGAAATTGACAAAAGCTACTTTTTTTCAGAGAGCTGGTTGCTAAACATTTATCAGTACACCAGGACGTCACTCTTCAGTTTTTTTAGGATTTTTCATCCTAAAAAACATTCATTAAATATATGTTACTAAATATATAATATATAGAAAATGTAAACATACTAGATTTGTGATATATATATGACATATATATTATATATATATAATATATATGTATAAACAAAATAGCATGGTGGGCACTGTAAGTTTTCAAAATGGGTTAGCCATTAGTATTTCAGAGTTGTGTTTATCATCTATATTGTTTCTTCCCTTACTCCTTCAGTTCTACTTCTTTTCTCCTTACGTCTTTCCCTTCCCTCACCCCTAAACCTGAAGCACAGGGTGTAGGGAGATAAGACAATGACTGGCAATCCTTCTAGTTCCGTTTCTTTCCTCCCAATCTCTACTAACTTGACTTTCACCCCAACCCCGTCAGATCAGAGACTTCATATATCTGATTTAGCACTGGATCCCCAACACCAAACAATGAGCCTGCCTGGTAGCAGCCTCAGATAATCCCAGCTTTGTAGATCCACCTGGGGCCTAGCCGGGAGACAGTTCTAGAAAGTCGAAGCTACAGCTAGAACTGCTGCATGTCAACACTGCTGTCCTCCCCAGACTACTCCCAAGATTCACTTGAAAGGTTTTAGAAAATGTCCTAGAAAATGTAGATTTGCTTAAAATGACCTCGGGACACTGTAAACAGCTGTAAACTATTCTGGGAAGAAATGTGCAAATATAATGACATACTAAGATTTTCGTTTGTCCCCAATTCTGGCAGCCCTTCATCTTTGCCCTTCGTCCTCTTTTTTATATGTCTAGTCAAGAGCTTTTTGATGTGGTGATTTTTATCAAAATAATCTGGTTTTGATAATCAGATATTCAATCTGTTTGTCAATCTAATGACCTTCTTTCGTGCATTTTACAATTAGAATTCCCTCTGCCCCATGGCCTAATTCAGTTTTCATTAATTTGTCTTTTAATGAAGAACTTTGAGTTTTAGTTTTTACCGTGTCTTGGTTGCGTTCTATTTTAAATTATAGGTTACCATTTTGTCCTAATTCAAACTAACAGTAAGACCTGAATTCTGAGTTGCAGTTGAGTATGTAAAAATACTGATTTCCTACAGTATAGCTAACTGTAATTATACTTTTAGTAGTCATTTATAGATTCTAAAATTTAGAGAGAACTATACAAGGGATTTTTATGCATGACTTTTGCCACAATCCTCAGTGATCTTCCTAGTGTTCTTTATGATCAAAATAGTTCAAGGATCCATAGCTGGCTCTTTTATTTGTGCCACCCGGGCTCATTTAGCTAAATAGTAAACCTGTGTCTTCAAATATTTGTAGATTAAAAAAATGAAATCCTAAGATAAGACCTTTTTTTTTTAATGACCTAGTCCCTTACAAGTTTTTTTAAAAATCAAATACTTTTATCTCAATTTTGCTGTCCAAATCATGTTAAATAGACTATGGATGGGCATTAACCCACCATCTGGGGCTATTTGGTTGCTTTTTAGGTGAAAGGTGGCCCTCCCCAGAGCTAAGTTATTTGTCTAATGCAGTCCCTGCTATTGTCCTGGCTGCAAAGTAGATGGTGCAGAGAGCAGAGGGCAGCTGCCGGGAGCCTGCCCTCCATCTCATCTGCTTACAAGCCACAACACTCTCTCCCTCTACTGGGGGCTCAAAAACACTCTCTTCCCTCTCTACCTCCCTAACTTCCAATAGATACATGAAATATTAATCTGTACGTATGTGTAATAAAAGATCATAGAATGACTTCCACACAAAGTTGAAAAAAAATTCCTTGAGTTTAGGGAGAAGGCCTGGGTTAGAAGTCCCCTAAAGAGCAGGTGTTGCTGTGTGTTTCAATGGTGGACCATCTGCTAGGCTATGGGAACCTGCTGGGTACGGCTGGCTGCCTGACACTTAAGAATGTCACTGATTAATACATAACACGAAATACGTTAACATCATAGTTGTAGGAAATGGCGCCCAATGTGATATGAAGCTGAAATTAGAAAGATAGATCTGTAACTTGTTGGTTCTGCTTGGTGTGGCCTAATATGAGATTCAGTGTGTCATATTTGGGAGTATTAGTAATACCCATTCCATTTGCTTATTACTTTTTCTAACATACTGTGAAGATCCAATGACATTAGTCTTTCAAAATATAAAATATCCTCCTCCATAAAATATAGTATAATCAAACAATAGTCTACCTGAAGGCACATCTCCTAGAGATCAGATTCTCTCCTTAATAAGATTCTTCCATCTTAACCCAGATTTTTTTATAGTATCACCAGAATTCAATATTCTATTTCATGAATATAGTATATATGTATTACTTTGTCTTGGCTTCCTTTGAATGACATTTCTGTCTCATAGAAGTTATTCATATTTTTGAGGAAAGTAGGTGTAGAACCATTTGCAGCCATTGCTTTTTGAAATATGTTTTGTATCACCTGAGTGATCTGTCTGTTGCTCTTAAATCTTTCAAACTGGCTGGCAAAATATTAGTAGTGCTCTCCATCTTGAAATATGGTTGACAGAAATTGAAGGAAACACTTTACAACTCCAGGGGAAAATGTTATAATCAGATTATAATTTCCCTTTCTGAAGGGAAAATGCCATTGAGACATAGGGAATAGGCTGGAAGATATAAACTGAGCTCAGGAATAATGGGATCTGTAATACGTTGACAGCTCTTGGTAATCGTCAGTAAAATTAGAAAATCTCTTCTCCATGAAAGAAGTCATATGAAAATCGAGCCAGGTTTTCTGTGTTTTCCTTTGTTGGCTCTCCAGTTCTCACAGGAATCACACAAGTGAATCGTAATGATGTGCTAATAGTCCTAGAAACCAGAATCATCATCGGTAATATTTTTGGTTTATGCACATTTATTCCAAGTTCCATCTCAAAACTCAAGTCATTGTCTGGGGCTTTGCTTCTCCTTGCAAACACCACAGGAACTGAGATCACACCCCTGGGGTTCTGGCAAGTTGAAGGGTCTTTTGCCTATCTATTCAAATGCTTTGTGGGCTCCTGTCTCATCATTCTGAGCCTCAAGCCATAGTTGGTCTGGCTTTTGGGAAGCAGCAGTTGGGATGGAGAGAGACAGTGGAGAAAGAGAAGGAGATAGGCAGCATGAGACCAGCAGCCACGGTCCATGGGAAGAGCCCATCTTGATCCTGGACAGGAGAAAAGGAGAGTTCTTGAAGTCAGACCAGAGAGGAGGCCTTATTTATACACAAAGTGTATAGAACAGATATTGGCACATTAGCAACTCCCTGCATAAATTAAAATCCAAACTCCCAAACAAAAGCCCTGCTCCTCTTCACAGAGGGCTACTAGAGTCAGCCATCGAGTCAGTGGGCTTCCCCTTGCAGCATCAATCTGTGATGACAGTCCAAGTTCAAGATATTTGTCATTCGTAAGAAGTAAAAGAACAGTTTAAGGATTTGTTAGATGCTCCTTTGTGAGATGATGTGATCGTACAGAAATTCTGGGTTCACCCTGATGAAATACAAGGATTATTAAAATCAGATAAATTGAAAGGAAATCTAAAAACAACAACAAAAAATAAGTTTAAGTTGTTGCATGCATCTTTCTAAGAACAGAAACCTGAGCTGTGTTCATAGGAGGTATTTTTTACAAAAGTAAGGAGATATATACAAAAATAGAAACTTGCACAGTGGCTCACAGCCAATTTTATATCATTTGGACTGAGAACAAATTATGCCACATCTATCATTAGAAAAGAACATATCCTGCCCGAATGGGAGAATGGGTAAAAGTGATTTATGAGGTACTTTTGAAGAAAACATTCTGGAAAACAAATGAGAGACAATCAATGAAACTGCTATAAAAGGTGACTATTAGAATTCAGGAGTGGACCCTGTAAACTGACGCATGAGCGTAAGATGAATAGCTGAAAGAATTTACGGTCGATACTCATCTCAGGCTCTTTGTATTCAAATGACCTTAACTAAGTAAGTCTCTGCTCTTTTATTTTCCCAACATATGTAAACGGTAGCTGCCAGTGACCTACACTTGAAGTTATTTCATCTTTGTATGTGTTCAAGAAACAATAAAATTCTCAAAGAAAAATCACCCACTAAAAGGAGGTCTCTTGGCCACTTAGAACCTTCAGGTTTAGAAACACGGAGTCATCTGAACTGATGTCTAAGGAGATTAATCTGGAAGCTAGTGCTATCTGCTAGCACCGACTCCTGGGATAACACCAGAGCTTTGCCTGATGTTACATTAGCTATTGAATATAGAAAATGCAGAGTACATCTCCATTTTCCGAGCTGGGCCACAGTAATACAGTCCCTGGCAGAGTAGATGTGATCCTTCATCACATCCCTTCTCTCCTGCCCCCTCAAGCCCATGTGGCCCCCAGTGCAGCCTATTTTAATATGGTATGAAAAGCAGCAAAGAGTAAGAAGGAATGAGCACCAGCAGGAGATGGATACTTTGCTGCTCTTCACCATATGATTTGCCCCTGCCTTTGGCATGGTTCCTCCTGAAAGAGACTGGCTGGACCAGAGCAGCAAGTGGGTCTGGGCTTCCCAGACCTCTGCCATGTTATGTGCTGGATGTTGGGAGGCATTCATTCCATGCAGAGGTACGCATTGTTCCCACCATGGCTTTAAGAGATCTCCACTCTTCCTTACTTCTGTTGAGGGGGGACTGCTGTCCTCAAATACTACTGAAACCAGGAAACACACACAGGTAGCTATAAGCTGACCACCAATATGCTTTCCATGCCCAAGAGTCTACCACTTCTGTTTTAATAATAATTTAAAAAAGAATGCTTTGTGCAAAAATTGTTTAGCCAAGAAAAATGGGCATTTCTTTCTCATGAAAAAAAAGAGTGCTGGACTTCAAATGTGATAAATGAATGAACTGGTTCAGTCATTAATTTTTCTTAAGTGACAAAGGAGGAGTGCCTGGGCAGCCAGTAGGTTGAATGACCAACTCTTGGTTTGGGCTCAGGTCCTGATCTCAGGGTTGTGAGATCAAGCCCCACGTCAGGCTCTGCACTCAGCATGGAGTCTGCTTCAGATTCTCTCCTTCTTCCCCTCCTGCTCATGCTCTCTCTCTCTCACAAATAAATAAGTGGATCTTATAAATAAATAAGTAAATAAATAAATGACATTTATATAGATTAAACTTGGTTTTCATTGACACTTCTTTCTGTTTGGAATTTTCACAAAGAAGTGAAACATTTTATAGTATATTTAAAATCAATTTTATTAAAGTTTGTAAAAGTTCCTAATACATATAGTACCATTTTCTGTAAATATAATAAGTGTGATAAAAAAAATGCCATCATTTATAATTAATTAATATAAAATAACAGTGACAGCAATTAATTAAGAGAAATATTAAGTAAGGTAATCATCCTTCAATGAGATACTATATAAGATATTTATATACTGCATTCAATCCAAGTTTGCAGGGAGAAATCTTGACTCATTTAAAAGTTTAATTTTCAAAAACAAAAATAAAGCAAACAAAAAAAGGAATAAAAATAGAAATTAACTGTGATTTTACATATCAAAATTAAGCAAGATTATGTAGGAATTCCAGAGTCCCTTGGTCACAGTATCCAAAAACCAACCTTTGTTTTATTTTTCTTGTCCTTTTTTTTTTAATTTTTAATAACATATAATATGTTATTTGTTTCAGGGGTACAGGTCTGTGATTCATCAGTCTTAAACAATTCACAGCACTCACCATAGCACACACCCTCCCCTATGTCCATAACCCCATCTTTCCTACCACCCTCCCCTCCAGCAACCCTCAGTTTGTTTCCTGAGATTAAGAGTCTTATGGTTTGTCTCCCTCTCTGGTTTCATCTTCTTTCATTTTTTCTTCCCTTCTGCTATGATCCTCTGTCTTGTTTCTCAAATTCCTCATATCAGTGAGATCATATAATAATTGTCTCTCTCTGATTGACTTATTTTGGTTAGCTTAATAGTCTCTAGTTCCATCCACATCATTGCAAATGGCAAGATTTTGATTTTTTTTTTGGTGGCTGCATAATATTCCATTGTATATATGTACTTCATCTTCTTTATCTATTCATCTGTTGATGGGCATCTAGGCTCTTTCCACAGTTTGGCTATTGTGGACATTGTTGCTATAAACATTGGGGTGAGCGTGCCCCTTCAGATCACTACATTTGTGTCTTTAGGGTAAATACCCAGTAGTGCAATTGGTGAGTTGTAGGGTAGCTCTATTTTCAACTTTCTGAGGAACCTCCATACTATTTTCCACAGTGGCTACACCAGCTTGCATTCCCACCAACACTGTAGGAGGGTTCCCTTTTCTCTATATCCTCACCAACACCTATCATTTCCTGACTTGTTAATTTTAGCCATTCTGACTGATGTGCGGTGTTATCTCATTGTGGTTTTGATTTGTATTTCCCTGATGCCAAGTGATATTGAGAACTTTTTCATGTGTCTGTTGGCCATTTGGATGTTTTCTTTGCAGAACTGTTTATTTATGTCTTCTGTCCATTTCTTGGTTGGATTATTTGTTCTTTTGGTGTTGAGTTTGATAAGTTCTTTTTTTTTTTTTTTAAGATTTTATTTATTCATTTAACAGAGAGAGAACACAAGCAGGCAGAGAGGCAGGCAGAAGCAGAAAGAGGAGCAGGCTCCCCGCGGAGCAAGGAGCCCGATGCGGGACTCGATCCCAAGATGCGAGGATCATGACCCGAGCCAAAGGCAGTCGCCCAACCAACTGCGCCACCCAGGCGTCCCTGATAAGTTCTTTATAGATTTTGGATACTAGCCCTTTATCTGATACGTCATATGCAAATATCTTCTCCCATTCTGTCAGTTGTCTTTTAGTTTTGTTGACTGTTTCCTTTGCTGTGCAAAAGCTTATCTCGATGAAGTCCCAATAGTTCATTTTTGCCCTTGCTTCTCTTGCCTTTGAGGATGTTTCTAGGAAGAAGTTGCTGTGGATAAGGTCGAAGAGGTTGCTGCCTATCTTCTCCTCAAGGATTTTGATGGATTCCTGTCTCACATTGAGGTCTTTCATCCATTTTGAGTCGGTTTTTGTGTGTGGTGTAAGGAAATGATCCAGTTTCATTCTTCTGCATGTGGCTGTTCAGTTTTCCCAACACCATTTGTTGAAGAGACTGTCTTTTTTCCACTGGACATTCTTTCCTGCTTTGTTGAAGATTAGTTTACCATAGAGTTGAGGGTCCATTTCTGGGCTCTCTATTCTGTTCCATTGATCTGTGTGTCTGTTTTTGTGCCGGTACCACTCTGTCTTGATGATTACAGCTTTGTAATAGATCTTAAAGTCTGGAATTATGATGCTGCCAGCTTTGGTTTTCTTTTTCAACATTCCTATGGCTGTACAGGGTCTTTTCTGGTTCCGTATAAATTTAGGATGATTTGTTCCATTTCTTTGAAAAAAGCTGATGATATTTTGATAGAGATTGCATTAAATGTGTAGATTGTTCTAGGTAGCATAAACATTTTCACAATATTTGTTCTTCCAATCGATGAGCGTGTAACATTTTTCCATTTCTTTGTATCTTCCTCAATTTCTTTCATTAGTATTCTATAGAAAAACCAACCTTTTTACTACACTAATATTTGAATCTATATATATATTTTAAATATGTAGGGAGAAATCCCACATAAATTTCATTTGTAGAGCGTCATATAACAATTAATTGATGGCAATTACCAATGATTTGTTATATCTTAGAGTTCAGTATCTTTAGGGGGAAAAGGAAAAGGAAAATTATACAATAGTTTGTTCTGCCACTTAATGCCAAATTAGAATACTTTATTAAGGTTTTGTAAGTGAAGTGAAAGAGCTCTAACTTAGTTAATGGGAAGAAAGGATCTTGTATTTTATGTTCAGTAGATTATGCTGCATACTTTTAAAATAATTTTCTTAAAATTCCGTAAGTTATGATAAATGAAAATGTACTACACGCATGTTGACAGAGTCCATGGAGACTTATCAACCATTTGAAATTTAGTTCTGAAAAGCTTTATTCAGCTCACCCACACTTCACCTCACCAGGGATAATTAACAGATGAGCTGGTAAGTTCTACATTCACCCACTTGCCATTTTTACAGATCTTTTTTTGATATAACATGGTGTTTATTGTTAAGAGCAATGTTCCCTCTGGAAATAATACATGAAAACCCATCAAAAGTTATTAGCTACAGGGGAGTATTGAATTATGGAAAGGAAATCTTAGAGATTTAAAGCCTTCTGTGGGGGCTAAACTCTCAGGGGACACAGCCACCTCCCATCTTTATTTCCTTCCCACAAGTTCTGCTTAGCTTTTTCCATCAGGAGAGTCCTGCTTTGCCTCCTGTGTTATATAGATGGGTAAGAAAAGTCTGGCAAGTTTCAAGTTCAATCAGAAAACTATCAGGTAGTTGTGAAAACATTGTCCTATAGCCACATGTTACCAAAGTCATCGTTGAAAGAAGGTATAGAGGGCACCTGGGTGGCTCAGTCTGTTGAGCCACTGACTCATGGTTTCTGCTTAGGTCATGATCTCAGGGTCCTGGGATGGAGCCCCCAGTCGGGCTCCCTGCACAGTGGGGGTCTACCTGTCTCCCTCTGCCTTTCCCCTCCCCCTCTCAAGTGCGTGTACACGCTGTATCCCTTTCTCAAATAAATCTTTAAAAATAAAAAAAGGGGGGGGTGCCTGGGTGGCTCAGTGGGTTACAGCCTCTGCCTTCAGCTCAGGTCGTGATCTCAGGGTCCTGGGATCGAGCCCCGCATTGGGCTCTCTGCTGAGCAGGGAGCCTGCTTCCCCCTCTCTCTCTGTCTGTCTTTCTGCCTACTCGTGATCTCTCTCTCTCTCTGTCAAATAAATAAATAAAATCTTTAAAAAAAAAAAAAAGAAGTTATATGAAGAGATTCGATGATCACCTGAAAACTTCAGGCTAGGCACAAAGAATTTCATGGAGGCAAGATTGATTATACACTGAAACTGGCTGTTGAACAAGGTCATGAGATAGCTATCTAATAGAAGTCATTTTTTAATATAAATTTTATTAAAAATATGACAGTGTTTTATGACATAGTAGCAACTTGACTACAGGCAGAACACTGGATAATGGTTATCAGATCAAAAGTGGTTTTTTGCAGTAAATATGATTATGTAAAAAATATCTCCAATCTCTCTTTTTCAAAAACCTAGTAAAACCTGCCTATGTTCATAAAAGACATTCTAATCATAAAGCATTTGGTCCCTGATGGACCGCCATTTTTTTAGCCCAATTGACTGCTGAACGATTGGAACAATGGATTTCTTAGATTGTTTTTTAAACATAGTAGATTTGAAGAAAAAAAATCTCTTTTTTACCATACGCAAGGCTATCTAGCATTCCTCAGACTTAAATTTATTCCAATCTATTTTTTATTCATCTAGTCCATTCATTTGGAGAATTATTTCTTAATATACCATAAAGTATGAAATGAATGAATGAATAATAAAGTGAAGATGGCTAATAATTATACCCCATAATGTCTATCATAGAAATTATAAAAGTCACAGATTTAAAATCCCGTGCGAGATAAACATTCCTATCCTCTCCACTGCGTTCTACTACAGAGAAAATTAACATTGTGGGACTAAGTTGCTGCTTGAATCATGACTGGTGGCATTTTTTAAAAGGAAATGCCAAACTGTTTTAAGAAGATTTCAAACAACAGAAGAACCAAGGGAGAATCAGGACTAAAATTGGGGTAGAAAGAAATCCTTGTCACTAAGACATTGATGCTTCATTCATCTTCTAATTATTTCTATCAGAAATGTCTTCCATTATACACTGCCTTAGTCATCTCAGTTATCACTGCTCTGGAATTAACACTGAATCCCTCCCACTCTTTCTGCACATTATCATCCATATAGTACTAATTTTATTTTTGGCATCCTTCCAATTACCCAGATTCTGCCCTATGAAAGAAGTCAAGGAGAGCACTCTTCCCAAGGAATTATCTGGTTCCAATCTATTGCCTTCAGGTAAACAAATATAATGAAACCAGCCATCCAAACATTCACATCTTGATCTTCTTCATACTAATAAGCTCTGCACTGGGAGAACCATATTAAGTTTGTTCCAGGATAGGGTCTGATGTTCAAAGTTGTACTAGCATAACATGCTATGTTCCAATATGGTCAGCTTCAGTGACTTCTAGTCCGTTCTTAAGCCCAGCCATTTGGTATGTTTTTAGATTCACAGATTTATTCACCATCTTGTTTAATCAAGAGACTTTTGTACGTATCTTGTATTTCAACAGGAAACATAAACTAATTTTCTGAAAGTATCAGGACTAAAGAATAATTTTTAAAACATTTCACATTGAGGCACCTGAGTGGCTCAGTGGGGTAAAGCCTCTGCCTTCGGCTCAGGTCATGATCTCAGGGTCCTGGGATCGAGCCCCACATCCGGCTCTCTGCTCGGCGGGGAGCCTGCTTCCTCCTCTCTCTGCCTATCTCTCTGCCTACTTGTGATCTCTCTCTATCAAATAAATTGTGATTTCTCTCTATCAAATAAATAAATAAATAATCTTAAAAAAAATGTTTCACATTGTGGGGCACCTGGATGGTTCAGTCAGTTAAGCGGTTAAGCATCTGACTTCTGCTCAGGTCATGATCTCAGGGTTCTGAGATCCAGCCCTGCATCGGGCTCCCTGCTCAGTAGAGTCTGCTTCTCTCTCTCCCTCAGCCCCTCCCCCTGCTGCTGAACTATCTCTCTCTCTCTCAAATAAATCAAATCTTTATTTAAGATTTTAAGATTTTTAGGATTTTTTAATATTTTTTTTAAAGATTTTATTTATTTATTTATTTGAGAGACAGAGAAAGTGAGAGAGAGCATGAGAGGAGAGAAGGTTAGAGGAAGAAGCAGACTCCCCGCAGAGCTGGGAGCCCAATGTGGGACTTGATCCCAGAACTCAAGAATCATGACCTGAGCCGAAGGCGGTTGCTCAACCAACTGAGCCACCCAGGTGCCCCTGATTTTTTAATATTTTTATATTTATTTATTTGAGAGAGAGAGTACAAGCAAGGGGAACAGCAGAGGGAGAGGGAGAAGTGGGGAGCCCATTGCGGGGCCCCATCCCAGGACCCCAGGATTATGACCTGAGCCAACTGAACCACCTAGGCACCCCAATAAATAAAATCTTTAAAAAAATTTTTTTCACATTGTTATAGACCAGTAGTTCTGTGTAATACAAAGAAAATTAATTACTAGAAGATAATACTATATATCAGCAAAATCAAATTGCTGTAAGAAACAATAAGGTCTTACTCTCAATTTCTGTAATTACCTTGTCATAAACCAGCATCATAACATAGGCCATGTCTTGCATAGCACTATTCTTGAACATTCTTGTGACTTTATGTCAGTCTTTTGTCATGTGTGTACATCACTGTCATGCCAAGAGCAGGGAGGTGGGAGCAACCCATCGGGGCATGTGCAGTAGAAGTTGTATTGTCTATAGAGAATTTTTAAACAGTCATAAAACTGATTAAAAATCAGTCCAGCTTTGGTTATTATTATTCACCATTTGATCATTGACAATTCTAAACAATGTCAGTGATAAAGTCTCCCTGAAAAAATTACTTCTCTCCCCCCAAAAATCTTTTCCACACACAGAACCTACTGTTTGTACTTCAGTCGATTTTGATTTTCGGACTGTATCATACATGATCTCTAGTTTATCCACACTCTGTGTCAACCAAATAGGGTATACTATTTAATTAAAAGTCTGACCAATTCAGAAAATACTGGAAGACTTACTCTTGACTGTTCAGACATCTAATTTCTTCAACATATCTCTGCTTTTAACAGTATTTTAAACAATAGCACTGTTATTGCTAATTAATATTTGGTTTTTGAGATCAACTGTTAGTTCTTTTTTTCTCCAGTGTTTAGCCTGAACCTATATTTCTGCTGTTCCTTGGCTTCGTACACCATGTGGTCTCTCTGTTTGGGACATAGTACTATAAAATGGCTTTTGATTTATACCCTGAAGAATAGCACCCCCTCATCACAGAGCATCTACCTTCAACCTGACATCAGCTATGCCTCCTAATATCTTTTTATGACAGAGGGAGAGGGAGAGAAGCAGGCTCCCCACTGAGTGCAAAGCCCAGTGCAGGGCTTGATCCCATGACCCTGAGATCATGACCTGAGCTGAAATCAAGAATTGGATGCTCGGGACACCTGGATGGCTCAGTTGGTTAAGCAACTGCCTTCAGATCCCAGCGTCCTGGGATCGAGTCCCACATCAGGCTCCTTGATCGGCGGGGAGCCTGCTCCTCTCTCTGCCTCTGCCTGCCTCTCTGCCTGCTTGTGTTCTCTCTCTGTTAAAATAAATAAAATAAAATCTTAAAAAAAAAAAAGAGTTGGATGCGCAATTGGAGTATCCAACTTGGTAGCTGAGCTACCCAGGTGCCCCGCATTAAATTACCTGTATTGTAACAGACAGTATACAAAATTCCTTGAGTATAAAAATACACACAAAGTAATCACAAAGGCCATATGTGATGGACAAGAATTGCCTTTAGTCATAGCTTTTTAATTTCCATTCCACAACTCAACACCATAATAATTGTACTTTTCATTTTATTATTCCATATAATCCTGGAAATACTTCAGTTTCAAAAGAAAAAGACAAGGGAAAACTTTCTCAAATGAAGTACATCTGCTATAATAATTGCATTTTCACCATAAGTGATGAGTTTATGCCCATATCTCCTTGGCCTTAGGAAATTGAACTGCAGTTATTGCTAGTAGGCCAGTCACATAATAAAAGCAAAAGCAGATTTTAAAGTGGGTTAAGACTAGGGCCACCAGATAAAATATAGTTTTTCCAGTTAATTTCAAATTTCAGATAAGCAATGAATACTTTTAGCATAAGTATATCCCAGATATTACACGGGACATACTTATACTAAAAAATTATTTGCTGTTTATCTGAAATTCAAACTTAACAGTGTGTCCTATATTTTTGTCTGCTAAATCTGGCAACCCTAGGTAAGAAGAGAAACCAAAAAAGTTCTTGTCTATTTGCTTTTCTAAAGCCTTGGATCAATCCCAATCACTTTACCCAAGAAAGAAAACGTAACCTAGATAAAAATAACTGACACTAGGGGCTCCTCGAGTGTCTCAGTCGGTTGGGCATCAGACTTTTGATTTTGGCTCGAGTCCTGATCTCAGGGTTGTGGGATTGAGCCCCAAGTTGCCTCAGGCCCCACGCTCAGCAGGGAGTCTGCTTCTCTCCCTCTCCCTAGACCCCTCCCTCCTCTCTCTTTCTCTCAAATAAATAAATAAATCTTAAAAAAAAAAAAAACAAAAACTGGCACTAAGCTGGGAGTTTTTCCAGATGTTACCAGGACCAAAATTCATTGGTAAAAATGGAAGAAACAGATTGGGGGAGTATCCCAACCCTAGGAGAGGTAGAGGAAGAAAAAGAGGGAGAAGCCAAGAAGACAGAAGATAGAAGGAAATACAAGGTAGAGAAAAGAGAACAAGAAAGGAAGAGGACAGAAGAGGAATGACAGAAACTAAAAGGAGGAGGAGAATGGAGCCACCAAATTGTTGGTAAGGACACAGCCATTTTACCAGCTCAGCAGGAGAATGGAGCCTGTGTCCACCAGAAGGGAACCATATGGCCATTCCGTCTCTGGCGCCAAAGCAAAGATCTCTCCCATCTCAAAAATCATGATCAGATGCTCATCGGAGGAAGAATCTGATCAACTTAATGATCTAGATCTAACTTAATGGTCTAACTTAATGATCCTAGAAGGAGTAACTGGACAAGCATTTACATCTGTGCTCTCCGGTGAAGCTGTAGGCCCAGAATGATTCCTTCCTTCCTTCCTTCCTTCCTTCCTTCCTTCCTTCCTTCCTTCCTTTTTCCTTTCTTCCTTTCTTTTTTTATATGGCCCAGAATGATTTCTGACTATGAAAAATGTTTTTGTAACTCTCCCAGTATCCACTTCCTCCAAAATGAGTCCCTATAAATATGTAACAAACATCTTTTCTTACCCACGGCTTAGGAAAGTATGGCAATAAAATGTACTGGGATAGCATCATAATAACATCCCAAAAGATCCTACCAAGAAATCAGATATTTTGATACCATATGCCACAGATGATATCCTAGAACTTCAGTTTCCCTTCGTAGCAGAAGCATTAGGCATTCCATTTATATTGTAATAGTAACCACAAGTTGGCTTTAACTCTGGCCGCAGAGTTTAAGCAGATGAAGAAACTGAAGAATATCAAAGAAACTTGAGAAAACATTTGACTGAAACATATTTCTCCTAACAGATAAAAAGATTAACTACTAAGTCAACATCTTATGTAAGTCCAGTTATAAGGGTTCAATTAGGAATCATGGTAGCAGACACTCTTGGTGTCCTGCTCAGAGTCCCCGTACTGACCGGCTTCCTCTACCATGATTTCCAACTGCCAGCACCTCCATTTCTTTACCTGAGGACAAGAGCTCTTGCCACTAGAACCAGCCAGATGGACCTTATTATCGTCACTTTGTGAAGTCAGCAGGTAGGAAAATGGGAGCAGCCCTCAAGAACTCCCTCACTCGTTAGGCAGGATAACTCTGGGGTGTGTGTGTGATCTACACCGGCTCCCCAAGTTCCTCTGGTGGGATGAGCTCAGCCTCCCACACTGATAGCTGTCTTGATAACACATCCTTTATTGGCTGCCCTCCCTTTGTCTCATTTCTTCACTTGGATCGAATCAACTACGTGTACTTGAGTCATTGTCTACTATTAGGGGAACCCAGACTCAGGCAGTCAAAGTTTTAGAATTGTGCTGAATCTCCAAATTTCTGCTCAATATAACAGATTATTAGAATGCATTTGGTTAATCTCCTTTTATTATACTTTGACAATGTGGTATTGTGCATAACAATAATTGCTCTTTTAAACACTTGATATTTTCAAAGAATGCTTTTTATTATGCTAACTCAATGTTCATTCATTTATATTTTGTTTCTTAGATGAATTTATAAATTTGTGAAACATCAACAAGAGTAGTAAAACTTTACAATCGGTGGGTCACTATCAGTAGGCTCTAGATGAAAGGATGGGAAGAAAAACCTAAATACTTTTTTTTTTTTAAGTGAGGTGAGGAGAGACTGGAGTCCATTTAAAGATTCTGGCACCGTTTAGGTTGCTAATTACTTCTTATAGCAATTAAATGGGCTAGGTTACCTTTGTCCATGTCCTACTAAATCGATGCCAAAAAAACTGTAGAATTAGAAACTTCTGAGATTTCTTTGAACTCTAAAAATTTCTTCGTAATCAGCCACTGGAAAGTCATCTCAGTATTTCAATCTACTTCTCAGGCAAAAGAGGATTTAGGAAAGTTAGAAGGAAAAAAAACCACCTTATTCAAGCCCCCATGGGGTAGACATTTAATATATTTTTGGCTGGGAGGGAACACCCAACATTGGAAGGGAACACCCTTCCAATGTTGGGAAATTCTCCATCTCTTGAGTCTCACATCCTTCTCACAGCAGAAGACAGAAGCTCTTTCCCACCCTCCATGCAGCCAGGTACCAGCATGTGAGAGAGTGATAGAGGCCACGCCAATCAGAAACATGTGACCAGTTCAGAAAGTGGTGCCCTGCCTAAGCTAGTGCTATATAGATTCATTCTGGGGAATGTGACTGTAAAGACATGGGCATCCAGAGGCAGCCAGGGCCAAGGTTCAGCCACTAGTTTGTTCTGATGGGCAGCAGTGAGCTGTGGCGTGGCCTCCACCTGGGAATCCCGGACCATCCTGTGGGAGGATTTGCACATTGCTCCAGTCTGTATAAACTTCAGCCTGCTTCTCTGGTCCTCAGCAAGAGTGTGTGTGCTACTCACATCATTTGCTACCTTTATTTTCTGCTTAAACTAGCTAGAGTTTGTAACTCTGTCCCTTGCAACCAAGAACTAACTGCCACACCCTTTATATGCAAAGCTACAATGCCGGAAATTTAAAAATCAATGGGCTCTTGTCCAGGAGGAGCTTATATAGCACAATGGAGAGAAAAAAAAGTAAATGACCACAATATACAGTAGATTCTGAGTGTTGTGGGTAAGAGCAAACCCTATGGACTACCTGCGGTTCAAGTCCTGGCCCCACCATTGTTTACTTAGTTTACCTGGACGAGTTACTTAACCTCTCTATGCTTCAGTTTTGTTTTGTTTCATTTTGTTTTGTTTTTATCTGTACAATGGGGATAACAATATAAACTATCTTGTATGGTGTCATGATGGAGACTTCTGATTGTCTTATCACATCCATGCTCTTTCTGGGCACACAGCTGATCAACTAAAGATTATATTTTCAACTTCCCTTAGAACTAACTCAGTGCAGTTCTATGACTAAGTGTAAACCAGTGGAATGAGAGCAGTAGCAATATGTACAGCTATGGCTGTACTTGGTTAAAAAGAAATTCCTTGTCCTGGACTTATATACTGCGTCTTCCCTTTTGTCCCAGCTGTTTGCAAACCGTGATTACAGGTGATGAATGGTAACGGTAAAGCCTGATGTGGAGGATAATAGAGCCATCTTGCTAGCCAGTGTTCATGGATGACCCTGTGGAGAACAGCCCATCTACCATCATTGCATTGTTGTAAGAGAAAGCAATGTCTATGTTAGTCAGGGTTCTCCAGGGAAACAGCCAATAGGGTATGTATAGATATATAACAGGAGATTTATTATGGGAATTAGCTCATGCCATAATGGAGGCTGAGAGATGTCATAATATGCCATCTGCGAACTGGAGAACCAGTTTTCAGTAATTCGGTCCAAATTCAAAGGCCTGAGAATGGGGTGAGGGAGCACAATGATCTAAGTCCAATTCAGCCTAAGTCCAAAGGCTTGAGATTCAGGAGCTCTGATGTCTCAGGGCAGAAGGTGGACTGGACATCGCAGGGGTGCCTGGGTGGCTCAGTCAGTTAAGCATCCAGTCTTGATTTCTGTTCAGATCATAATCTCCAGGTCATGAGATCGAGCCCCACATCAGGCTTTACTCTGGGTGTGGAGCCTGCTTGGGATTCTCTCTCTCCCTCTCCCGTTGCCACTCCCCACCTTGCTCCTATGCACGCTCTCTCTCTCTCTCTCTAAAAAGAAGAGAAGATGGACATCCCAGCTCAAGAAGATAACAAGAATTTGCCCTTCCTCCATCTTTTCAGTCTATATGGGCTCTCAACGGATTGGCAGATTTTCTTTACTCAGACTGCTGATTCAAATGCTAATCATTTCCAGAAATACCCTCACAGATACACCCAGAAATGTTTGACCAGCTCTCTGGGCAACCCTTAGCCCAGTGAAGTAAAGTTAACCATCATGGTGTTTTTATTCTTTAATTCTTTAAAGAATTAATTCTTTGATTAATCCTTTAATCAATGGGACTCTTTGTCACAGCAACTCTACCTTTTACCCTATGGACTATAGTTATTACAAGGATTAAATACATACATTTTATAGAGAACTTAGAAGAGTAGCTGGCTTAAAGTAAGTACTATACATGTTTTAGCTACTATTAGATCCTTTTTTTTTTTCCTGTGGGGAAACTGAGGCCCAGAAAGATTAAGCAGATGACTCATGGCTACACTCAAAGTGTCAGAATTAGGATTAAAACCCAGGTCTTAGAACTAGAAGTTTCAAAATACATGTGTCTGTTACTTAAACACGTTTCACACTTATATAAAAATAAAGAGGCCCTAAGCAACATTATCATCCCTGAGAATTTATAATTATTAGATGCCCTTCAAGGTCAAGAGGGGTCCTTTCTATCCCAGGCTTCCATTTTCCTCTTATAACACTGAAATGAGCAATCAGAGGAATGGGGAGTAGGCGACATTGTCTCTAAAGTTGGGGCACAGGAGGGTGATCATGAGAGGAGTCTAAGACTCACTAAACAGACTGTCTGTGGGGTCCAACCAGGTAGGAAGACAGTGAGAGCAAAAGGACAGAAGGGCTTTGAGGCCAAGGACTAGTTGCCTATCCCTCTAGGGAAATAAAGAAGAAATGAGGTACAGTGAAGGCTGGGAAAGATAGAAGGATGAGAAGTAGCAGTCACAACAGGGAATAGTACAAAGACTCTTTCAACCTCTGCCTCTATGGCATGTACATATTTATTTTTTCCTTCCATTTTTAACAGTCCGTGAGATATCCCTATTACTTCCTTGAAGGAGGTAAATTCTTTTATGTCAACAGCTCATATAATTCCACGATATTCTGCCTGCAAAGGATTTAGTCATTTGGTGGTTCACTTGCTCAGACTATTTAATATCTCTACAGGTAGCTTCTCCAGGCTTGGTTGCACATGGATCTAAGGTGATTTTTGATTGCCAGCTCCGCCGTACAACACTGGTGGGGGCTCTACGATTGCAGGAGAAGGGAAGGAGAACTAGGGTTTATGGAGCATCTGCTATCCATGTGACATTTTAAGCATCTACTTTTCTTGACTTTGACTAACTCATGACATTTTATTAACCCAGTTTTGGAGACTAGAAACCTGAAGTTTTGAGAGGTTACATAACTTGTCCAAGCTCACAGATTTAAAAAGTGAAGGAACTGGTGTTCAAGCTCACCCCCCTCTGACTCCAGAGTCTACACCCTTGCCACTCTCCTGTGTGCACACGCCCATGAGGATGCTGCCATTCACACTGAGTTGAACTTCCTCTGGGTAATGGGGGTAATAAATACCTCATGGACCTGGATAAAATGAACTAACGTATACACTTAGTGCAGTGCCTGGCACAGGGCAGATGCTGAATGTGCTTGAAAACACATACACATTCTCTGCATGTGATCATGAAACGATACGGTTTTAATGGCATTTCATCTTGCACTGAAGCCAGAGATCCATGAAATTTCAGCTTGTTTCACCTCCCTGAGTAGGAGTAGACACTTGGGTTAATTGTTCCATTTTGGTAGTAAGTGCAGAATTACCATGTTAGGACCAAAAAATAAATAAATAAATAAGGTGGCAATTGACTTTCCTCCAGAGGGTAAACGATAGCAAGTGAGTGGACATTAGAAGAAGGGAGACTCCAACAATATTTCAAGGGAGAAGTCCAGTTTTTAGATGTTTCCTAAGGAAATAAAGGTTACCAAACATGTCCAAACTGTCTGGGGAACCACCTGACAAAAGAGAGCCTCCCACACCAGGCAAGATAGCCTCCTGGACTGGGCAGGACAGCAGGCTACCATGTTCTGATCCAGATTCTTGGCCAAGTTTCTAGGGCCTTTTTGTAGGTTAGGAAGAACAGTCTATTTCCTCCCCGGGTAATTTCAGGACATCCCAACCTTGAAATTTCTGTGAATTATGCTTGATTCTAGACTGTGTTCTTCTTCAAAAGCCACTTTTCCCATTTGTCTCTCCCTGCACCTTTTAAGGGAGGAGCCGTGTTGAGCATCCGCTCCCAGATTTCTGTCCTGTCCTCCAGCGATGAAGAACACCCCCGTGCCTGCGGGGGCGGGAGGCTTGGCTCTCCTTTTAGAAATTCCCTTCTGTGCTGCGCTAATCACACCCTGGGTACATTTTACATCTTATTTTTAGGAGCAAAGTATAAAGACTCCTAGCACCAACAGCAGTTTCTGTGGCAACCTGCATCGCCCCCCTTGCTTGTCCAGCTGTGCAGAATTAAATTTTAAGAGAGGCCGTTTTACATCATGTAAAGGAGATCCAGAGTGAAGGTGCTTTTTAAATGAAGAGTTTCTTCTGCATTAAGTGGGAACTAGCTTGGAATTAGGTTGGGGGGGGTGTGAAAAAAGAAATAGAACCTTTACTTAGAACTAGAACTGTTCTAAAGTCCCAGGTGTTCTCGGCCATGCCCAGTTGCCCTGATTTTTTTCCCCGCATGGTATCATTTTACACAAAAATAGCACTTAGACCAGTGAAAACTAGGTTTGAATATTTATATCAGAGAAGTTTGTTGATAAGCTCCCCTTTCCTCTGCCCCCTTCCTAGTGTCTTCCTGCATAACCTTCTAAACTAGACTAGATTATAAATTGACATGCTTTCTACATTCGTCTTGAATAGCTCTTTCAAGCCAACTATCCCAGCTCCCAGGAAGCTTTCGCCAAACTTCCCCTACCTGACAAAGATAAAAAAAAAAGGCAGAATCTACCAGGGCTAGGCCTAAGGATAGGACTGTTAAGACAGCACCCGAGACTGTGATTAGGGGAACACCAAAAACCAGCAGTCCAAAATAATCTCCAAGTCCATGTCATGTCCCCCAGTATCATAATAACCACTGCTTTGTGTTCAAGTCATTTGTTGCCGTGTGATTCTGGGAAATAGCAAATATGCTTCTAGGAGGAATACATAATCAATTTTATAGTTTATATTCCATTTACTTCTAGGAAAACATGAGGAGGCACATAATAAAAAAGACATTTCTCCTAAGACAGTTAGTATAGAGACCACAAAAAGGAATTAATAAATATGCCCCAAACCTAGACTATGCTTACACATTGATTGAGCTCCAAGTTTCCTGAAACTAGTAAAACGAATTTTTTATTATAATTCATTACTTGATTATCGTCTGTTAAAAGACACCAGTTTTTCAGGATAGAGATATTTTTCTGATACTAAATTTTTAAAAATAGACCCCTGTGTTTAGGAAACAGAAAGAGGATCTCTTTTTCTTTCTCTCTTTCTTTCTTTCCTTCCTTCTTTCTTTCTTTCTTCCTTTCTTCCTTTCTTTCTCACTTTCAGGTTTTGTTTATTTGCGAGAGAGAGAGAACACACAAGAAAACAGAAGTGTTGGAGAGGGAGAAGCAGGCTGCCATCCGTCAGGAAGCCTGATGCAGGGGCTGGATCCCAGGACCCTGGGATCATGACCTGAGGTGAAGGCAGATACTTAACCAGGCAGAGGCTTAATCGACTGAGCCACCCAGAACACGTGCCCCCAAATGAACTCTTTTTCAACAGCAATTTAGGAAAAGGTACAAAATCATTCACCCACGGTCATTTATTATACTGACCATTGATCAAATCTGAGGGTATAACCTCAAAATAAAATTCAGTGAGGCCACCAATGCAATGCTTTAAAACATTAGACAGGGACAAATACATTAACCCAATCTACCCGAGTAGATTGGCTCCAGGAATGTTGGAGAATGGGCTTTAAGGGAATATGACATAAAAAGCTAGATTTTGTTAGGAACAAATGGCAGTGAAAGCCAATCTATGGGTTTGATGAGATGTAGTAGGTTTGGGGCTGGCAGTTAGGCATGGGAAGACTGGTCATATTAAAGAAGAGTGAAGGGTAACTAGGGAATGGGAGGGAGGACTGGAAAGAGGAAGTGAGAGGGGTCCAAGATAACCTATACTTCCTTGGTAATTTTGCCCAAAGCCATCCCTACAACATTCAACCCTTTGATGAAAATTTTGACAGTTGTCAGCAAAAGGACAGCCATCATAACTCAAATGACTTTCACTTGGCTCTGTTAAGCTTAAAACACATTGGTTGTGGGTCAAATAGGACTCTGAAAGTGGTAAATGCAACTCAAAATTGCACCTCTAAGGAAAATTTGTCCCCAAACTTCTTGATTAACCTTTTCACTGAAAGTTTGAAAGTAGAGGATTTGGGGGGGGGGGGAGGGGAGGAGAGGGAGGGCTTTTTATTTATTTGTTTTTTCAGAAAGCCATTAGTATTCCAGAAGCAAATAAGCTAAAACTCTCTAAAACATTTGAAAGTGAGTTCAAGTCCCTTCCGTACTGAAATGTGATTTTTCATTAGTATGCTACTCAGTCCGTATGTGTTGGGTGCCAGAAAATGTTAGAACTGGTTGCAAGAAAAATAGCACAAATTAAATACTGATGTTAAGGGACACATAATTGATTATTGATTGTATCTGTTTACTTATTTTAAGATTTTATTTATTTGAGAGAGAGAGTACAAGTCAGGGGAGGGGCAGAGGGACAAGCAGACTCCCTGCTGAGCCAGGAACCAGATGCTGGGCTAGATCTCAGGACCTGATATCATGACCTGAGCTCAAGTCAGAGGCTTAGTTAGCTGAGTGAGCCACCCAGGTGGTTCAATTTTATTTTTTAAATCAGACAAAATTTTCCCTTTACCCCTAATTTTTAGTAATGCTAAAAATGTCAGCAAAGCAGATTTAGCTTATAACAGCATGAGGCCCTTATTTCTGTCCCCTTGTTTCCAAAAATAACTGATTCTGGAAGCGGGAAGGGACCCATGGTTTCTAGGGTCCACTCCGACCTAAGTGTTTTAATAGCTATAGAACTGTGGTGGCCCCCAGTTGGTCGTCTGTGTATATTTGTCTGTATTTGTGCATTAGGGGAAGGTGGTAGGGAGAGATTGGAGGGAGTTTCATCCTTGAATTTTTTTCTCTCCATTACAAGTTCATCAAAGGCAGGGGACACATTTTATCCATCTTGGCATCTCCAGTATTTAATGTACTACCCTACAAACAGGTGACATTTAAGATATACCTATTGAATTGAACTAATAATAAGAGCAGTTCTTCCAATTATAGCCTCTAGCATCCCAGAAAAATTCACCCTGACACTGGATTTAAAATGTTACTGAATCAGGGGCACCTGGGTGGCTCAGTGGGTTAAGCCTCTGCCTTTAGCTCAGGTCATGATCTCAGGGTCCTGGGATCGAGCCCCGCATCGGGCTCTCTGCTCGGCGGGGAGCCTGCTTCCTCCTCTCTCTCTCTCTGCCTGCTTGTGATCTCTCTCAGTCAAATAAATAAATAAAATCTTTTAAAAAAAATGTTACTGAATCACAAATTCGGAAGACTCCTAGTTCTAAGGAGGCACAAGAGGGGAGTCAAGGTGCCCTCTCTGCATCTCCATCTCCCCGACGATATGTCCCACAGCTGCTCCACTCATGTCAGCATCCCCTTATTTGGCTCTGCAGATAATTGGGGAGTTTGTGTGTTCTGGTAGAAAGGGTTGAGGCTGGGGAGATGACATCATAGCAGGTGCTGGCATTAGGAGGAAGTCCAGTCCCCTGAAAGGAGGCATGACCAAGGCCGCAGTCAGTGACAAGAATGCCTAGCATGCTCCCTCGGGCAGTACAGACACAGGAGAAGCCCAAGAGAAGCTCCAAGACAGACATCTTCCTCACCATTTCCGCCCTTGGGAAACCCCAGAGGACAAGTTTGTCCTTTACCCATCACTGGAATCATGGCTCCTTTTGAGCATTTCTCTGGTGGTAAAAGCTCTTTAGGATACTTAAGTATACAACTTTTTTTTTTATTATTAAATGTAAAGGAATAAATTCAGCAGATAGTATATACTAATTAGATGATTTCCCAGCCCTTATTCCCATCAGTGGCCTTGGCATGTATTTTTGGTGGAACTGACTTTTGTGTGGCTTCTACCTTTCCTATAGCGGCTCTACCCGGAGACCACTTCACCAGGGGCTGTCGGATCACTGAGGAAGCAAAGCGGGCTTTCTGCGGGCTTCCTCCCCATTTTTTTCTCTCCAGCTGAAATGATTACTGATTCTCTTAGCTTACTAACAGCTACCTGGAATTTTTCGCACAAAATTTCTTGAAAGTAAAGTTTCTCTTCTCCTCTACCTACACCAAGTCCCTTCTATTGGTGCTCCTCTGAAATTCTTTATCCAAATGCCCCAGATTTCCTTACAACTCCAGACTTGACTCATTGTCTTACCTGATGCATGTCACCATGTTTAGTGGAAGACTTCAGCCCACTCGCATTTATTTTAACCACCCATCCATTTAGTCATATTCCTGACTTTTTATTTTAAGTTCTCTTTTTCTTGATTTGCTGTTTGCTGTTGTTTCCCTGTCTTTCCTGACTTGTACTGGATAACCAGGTTTTCTTTTTTGTCCCTCTATAGCACTGACATTTTTTCTGTTACAGAATACATATTGTAGGCTCAGTAGGCCATCCCGTCTCTGTCACAGCTCCTCGGTTTTGATGATATACTGCGGAAGCAGCCAGAGACAATATATACATGAACGAACAGGGCTGTGTTTCACTAGAACATTGTTTACAAAAACAGCAGGCCACATTTGGCCTGGGGCTGTCATTTACCAATCCTTGTCATAGAGGATTGAAAGTTCTATAGCCTGCATTTTAAACAAACATACCTGGCAACAATAGAATATTCATTCAACTTCTATGATAGGTAATCTAGACAGTCTAATTTAAAGAAGATAGTTTATTTCTCTAATTATATGTGAGTAGCCAGGGACTGCTTTAACAACACCAGTCTCAGGACCCTGGATTCGGTCTTACTGGTCGACATCACTAAGGTGTCACCCTCAACTGTACCTACATCCTCCTCCATGGTTCAGCCTGTGGACCGGGGGGGGGGGGGAGGAAGTGGAGGGCAGGCTTCTTCTCTACAGGAAACAACCTGGGAGATCCCTGGACCACTTCTGCCTGCATTCCTCTTAGCAGTAGTTTATCCTAGGTCCCCGCTGGCTTATTGGGAGCCTGGGATAAGTAAGCAAACTGGTGGGCTGTATAGTCAGGTAAAAATCCTATACTACAGAAGATGAGAGGATAGATATTGGGGAGCATTTCACAATCCCTACTACAACTAAAACTTTGTGTTTTTTTATTTGCTTCAAGGATCAATTGCGATCTATCACCATCATCCAGTGAAAACAAAACCTTTAGCATATATATATATATATATATATATTTTTTTAGATTTTTTATTTATTTATTTGACAGATAGAGCGATCACAAGTAGGCAGAGAGGCAGCCAGAGAGAGAGGGAGAAGCAGGCTCCCTGCCGAGCGGAGAGCCCGACGTGGGGCCCGATCCCAGGACCCTGAGACCATGACCCGAGCCCAAGGCAGAGGCTTCAACCCACTGAGCCACCCATGCGCCCCTAGCATATATTTATTGAGCACACTTAAAATCCAGCTATGTTTGTAATGCTGTCATCTCCCTCGATTCAGTTTCTTCAGGTTCCCAGAGGAGTTTTTGGTGCTTTTTCTCCTTCACCCCTTTTTAAATAGATGTTAATGCTTTGTTGATGATTATTTTCTAAGATCTGACCTCCAAACTTTCAGGACAATTAATTATTCTGCATCTTTCTCCTTTTTTTCATGGAGGCAAGAGCAGCAGCACAGGGGAAAGCCTTACTGTTTCTGCTTAGAAAGACCTGGGTTTTAATTACTGTAATTTACATGAGAGTTTTGTGTTTAGTGGGGGACAACATGAGATGAAATACCTGGTAATGTGACATGACACTGAGGGAAGGAACAGCTCTTGGTAGACAACATGGCAGTGAATTAATTCCCTGCTATAATAACTGTTCTGAGAATCTCAGTCATCAGCCCCCTTTGTGAATAATTTTCCATTCGTATGTATGGGTGTCTGACAGTTTGTTTACATGAACGTTGGGAAGAAGAGCCAAAATTATTTGGCTTGGCGTCAAAAACTGTCTCTATTTTTGTTGTCTGCAGTGCTCTGATTCAGTGCATTTTAATAAGTTTTTAACAATGCATGAATTTGAGTCAGAGGAACTAGAGGAAAGGCTGGATGACACGCACTTATTATAGGATATAAAGGGATGATACGTCTTCTATTGTTACCCATGCCAACAATCCTTAAATCAATGCCCCTTCTCTTTTGGAACTGAATTGTTCTCATTAGGACCAGGCACAAGCAACTTGGCATAACTTGGTGTTTTCCTTCAAGAGGTTTTAAATCTGAAGTCATGCTTGAGTTCATTTCTAAGTTCTGTCTCACTCAGATTTTGTCTACTTTCTGTAGGGTCCGGGCTTTGGAAAGCTTCTTTCCTACACAGCCATTAGGAGTTTGTACTTTATTGTGTAGAGATATATTTTGACCCAAGTGAAGGCAGACAAGATATGCAGTATTGTTTTTTTAGAGTGTGGAATAATCCCTTTTTCTGCACATTCTCCTCCTGCTCTTAGGCTTACACCATTGAACTGGCAGTGAAACTAAACTAAAATTTGAAGGCATCAGAGTATATTTATTTTTCTTTTGTAAGTGAAAAAATAATTTGGACTCTCTCATGGAAGTCCTATATCAGGGACAAACCAGTATATTTAAGCTGCCTGAAGTTTCTTCCTGTTGCTAGAGGGAGAGTTTGAATTCTAAGTTGCTGAAATGAAAAAACTGCTATCTAGAGGCCCATAACCAATTTCTGCATTTTAAAATGGAAACTGGAATCTATTCTGTGGGCAGGCCTTTGCTAGGTTCTGCATTGCAGATAGATGGAAAGCAAATAACTCCACATTAATTTTGGGAGCACTGAACTACTGAAATAGCACAAATATAGATGCCTCAGACTGTGATGTTTTCATTCAGTTTAGAAATAGGAATTGGCTATGTCTTCAGCAAGACTGTGTCCTTGCAGAAAAATGTCTTTTTTCTAAATATATATTTGACTATGTCCCAAAAGAGTAGTTATTTAGGACTGAATGACCTACTCTTTAGTTAATATGTTGCTCATTAATTATACTGTGATTGCCCTGCAGGAGAGTGGTTGGGCATCAGAGCTCACTGCGTTTCCCCCCCGTATATCATATGGGGGTGGATAAAAGAAAGGTTGGCTTTGGATTGATAGAAGGAGAACTCTCTCTGAACGACTGAGAGGGGTTGGAAACTAGGCTCTTAGGAGAAAGGAAGTGGAATGTGCTATTTGTGGGACATAAGCAGGTTCCTGTAAATACTGACAGATCAGGAGGAATGACCTGGAGGGGACCTCCATGAGCATAGTCCGTGAGTTCTACTTAGCTTTTTTTTAGCTCAGAATTTCCCAGATGTATTCAAAATAAATAACTCCTCCATTGCATAACACTTGTCAATATGCCACAGAATATTTCCTGAAGAATATACATGGGAAATGATGTTAGCCAGACTCTCCTAGCATGTGTCAAAATCACCTGGATGAATTGTTGGAACACAAATTGCTGGCTCTACTCCCAAAGTTTCAGTTGGTCTGTAGTGAGCCTGAGGATTTGCACTTCTAACAAGTTCCTGGGTACATGGAATGCTGCTAGGTCCAGGAGCCACACTTTGAGAATGAATCACAGACTGAAAGAGTCTGATTCATTCTTTCTCTTCAAGAAGTATAGTCATTGAAATAAAGGCCAGGTATTAAAGCCCACACCTAATAGCACACTCAGTGGTAAAGAACTGAAAACTTCTCCTCAAATGTCAGGAACAAGGCAAGGGTGCCCGCTTTTGCCACTTTCTTTCAACATAGTATATTGGAAGTCCTAGCCAGAGCAATTAGGCAAGAAAAAGAATAAAAGCACGTCCAAATCGTAAAGGAAGAAGTAATAGTATCCCTGTTTGCAGATAACATGATCTTATTATATATATATTATATATATTATATTACACATATTGTTATATATAACATTAACATATGTAACATGGCATATATCATATATAACACATATATAACATGATCTTATTATATATATAACGTGATCTTATTATATATATATATATATATATATATATATATAACCCTATAGACTCCACAAGAAAACTGTTAGAGCTAACAAACTCTTTCAGTAATGTTGCAGGATACAAAATCAACATACAAAATTCACTTGTGTTTCTATACATGAACGGAAACAATCTGAAAGGGAAACTGAAAAAATTCAATTTACAATAGCACCAAAAAGAATCAAATACTTAGCAATATGTTTAACCAGGAGGTGAAAGACCTGCATGCTGAAACTATAAAACACTGATGGAAAAAACTAAAGAAGACACAAATGGAAAGACATCCTGTATTCATGGATTGGAAGACTTAATATTGTTAAAGGATCATAGCTATCCAAAATGATATACAGATTCAATGCAGTCCCTATCACAACCCCATTGCAATTTTTTACATAAATAGAAAAAATAATTCTATAATTCATACGGAACCACAAAAGACCATGAATGGGCAAATCAGTCTTGAGAAAGAAGAACAAAACCAGAGGCATCATACTTCTTGATTTCAAAGTATATTACAAAGCAACTGTAATGAAAACAATATGGTACTGGCATAAAGATAGACATATAGATCAATGGGACAGAATAGAGAGCCCATAAATAAATCCATGCATGTATGACTAACTGATCCTTAACAAAAGTGCCAAGAATACACAATGTGAAAAGGACAGTTTTGTCAAACTGCAAAATGGTGCAGCCACTGTGGAAAACAGTATGAAGATTCCTCACTTCTGGATATTTATTCAAAAGAATTGAAATCAGGATCTTGAAGAGATACTAGCACTTCCATTTTCATTGCCGCATGAGTAACAAAATATGGAAACGATCTAAATGGTATTCAGCAGATGAAAGGATAAAGAAAATGTGGTATATACATACAATGGAATATTATTCAACCTTTAAAAAGAAGGAAATTCTGCAATATGCAACAACATGGATGAATCTAGAGGACAACATGCTAAGTGAAATAGGCCAATCATGGAAGACAAATACTGCATGGTTCCACTTATATTAGTTGTCTAAAAGAGTCAAATTCATGGACTCAAAAAGTAGAATGGTGGTTGCCAGGGACTGGGAGTTACTAATCAACAGGCATAAAGTTGCGGTTAAGCAAAACGAATAAGGTCTAGAGATCTGCTCTGCAACATTGTGCCTATGGTCATTCATAATGTATTGTACACTTAAAAATTTAAGAGAGTAGATCTCATGTTAAGTGTTCTTACCACAATAATTTTTTTAAAAAGGACTGCTTTCTTACACCATACAAAACAATAAACTCAGAATGGATTAAAGGCTTGCATGTGAGACCCGAAACCCAAAAACTCCTCGATAAAACATAGGCAGTAATCTCTTTGACTTCAACCTTAACAACACTTACCTAGGTATGTCTCCTCAGGCAAAAGAAACAAAAGCAAAAATAAACTGTCTGACTATACCAGAATAAAAAGTGTTTGCGTGGCAAAGGAAACCATCAACAAAACAAAAAGGCAACCTACTGAATGGGAGAAGATATTTGCAAATGATGCAGCCACTAAGAGGCTAATATCCAAATATATATATTAATATATAAAGAACTTAAGTAACTCAACACCAAAAAACACCCAAATAAGTAGATTAAAAACGGCAGAGGACCTGAATAGACATTTCTCCAAAGAAGACATACAGAAGGCCAACAGACACTTTAAAAGATGCTCAGCATCGCTAATCATCAAAGTAATGCAAATCAAAACCACAATGAGATATTACCTTATTCCAGATAAAGTGACTAGAATCAAAAATACAAGAAACCACAAGTATTGGTAAGGATATGGAGAAAAAGGAGCACTTGTGCACCATTGTTGGGAATGTAATTTGGTGCAGCCACTGTGGAAAACAGTGTGGAGTTGACTCAAAAAATTAAAAATAGAAACCTCCTATGATCCAGTAATTCCACTATTGGGTATTTATCAAAGAAAACAAAAACCCTAATTTGAAAAGATACAGGTACCCGTATATTAATTACAGCATTATTTACAATAGCCAGGACATGGAGGCAACCCGAGTATTGATGTATAGATGAATGATAAAGAAGAAAAGAATGTGATATACACACATACACACACACACACACACACACACACACACAATGGAATATTACTCAGCCATAATAAAAAATGAGATCTTTCCCTTTGCAACAACATGGATGGACTTATAGTATGCTCAGTAAAAATAAGTCAGACAGAGAAAGACAAATACCATATGGTTTGACTTATATGTTGAATCTAAAAAAGAAAAAAATGAACAAACAAAACAAGCAGAAACAGACCCATAAATAAAGAGAACAAACTGGTGGTTTCCGGGGCGAGGGTGGGTGGGCAATGGGCAAAATGGATGAGCTGGAGATACAGGCTTTCAGTTATGGAGTGTGTAATTCACAGGGATGAAAAGTACATGCTAGGGAATGTAGTCAGTGGTATTGTAATAGCATTATATGGTGATAGACGGTAGCTACACTTGTGGTGAGCACAGCATAAAGTATAGAATTGTAGAATCACTATGCTATACACCCGAAACTAAGGTAACATAGAGTATCAACCATACTTGAGTTAAAAAAAAAGAAGTAGTCATCGAACTCTTACCATGAGCAGGCCGTATCAGGTTTATTATGTCCTGGTAACACAAAGGCACACTGAAAGAAGATTCCAGAGACAATAATTTAAGCCCCTCCTCAGTTATTGCAAGGTAATTTTAAAAATTAATAAGCATTTATGCTATCCAAGCTTACTGGCTGTTTTGACCATTTTACAATTCGATAGTATTTTTGTTTCAAAGTGCAAAATAATTGAAAGGAGTTTTACTCATTAATATTAGCTATAGTGACTTTTCAGCAGTCTTGCCACATTGAAAGCCATCTGGGTATGCTGGTATATGTTATCACCGCAGTTCAACATCTAGTCAATTAAATCTGAAGAAACCCCAGTTAGCCAGTAGGCAGTTTGGACCACGTAACAATAAACAACTGGTTTTGTTGATTGCTTCAACTGAATTGATTACATGCCTCAGAGAAATAGTAGAACACTTCAATTTGTATGACAGCTTTACATTTCTGCTTTCCAGTAATTATAATCTCTGTTGAGCCAATACTTCCAAAGGAAATACTGTGAAATGTCCTGAATTGGTATCTCATTTGCAATATATTATTATCTTCATTATATTTACCTGAAATAGAGAATTAGCAAAAACAAAGCCAAAGTACAGCAGAATAGATGAGCTGTGTATCTCCAGCCAAAGTTCATCTGGAGAAGGTAAATATGCACAAGATAACTATTTCTGCATACATGAGGCAATTGGAAAGTGATATGCATTATCAGCCCACAAATTCAGATGTGCTTCACTTCAAGTTCCTTGAGGCGTTGCCTCGTAGCATACCTTTAGAAAGTGATGAACTTCAAGAAAATGTCAAGGTCACGCATTCTGTGTTTCAGAGATGTAGGGAACCATTCAGCCAGCCATCTTCCTGTAATGTGCATCTTAAAGACTGTGGAGGCCCTGAACTTGTGCTGGCCAGATACCCAGCTGAGATGAGCATAATTGACTCTGGCCCTAATAGCCACCCCTCTGAATATACCACTGTACTGGGCTCCAAGGTCACAATTCCCACAGGCTGCCCCCAGCAATGACTAAGCACAATGAGGTACAAATATGTCCCTATTCATGTGAAACTCAAGACTTCTTCAATGAGTAGTTTGGCTTGAGGACTCCCCTGAACATCTCTTAGAACTGTACTGCAGTCTGAGACTTACTACTCAAACTCCCCTTCCTCTCTGCTTCCACAGGAGTTGGACCTTTGTTTCCATTTGAAGCTCTTCCTGCCTCGTCCTCCCTCACCTCCTCATCCTTCACAGCCATTAACCTCTCTTGCACATATAACCCCATCTTGGAATCTGCTTCTCAGAGGACTTGAACTCATCAAGACAATGATTTTCATACTATCACACAAGATAAAATCACAATGTTTATGAATGAATTTTAACTAATGGGGCAAGAGGGGCATCCAGGTGGCTCCTTCAGTTCAGCATCTGCCTTTGGCTCAGGTCATGATCTCAGGGTCTTGGGATTTAGCCCCGCATCGGGCTCTCTGCTCAGCAGGGAGCCTGCTTCCCTCTCTCTACCTGCCTCTCTGCCTACTTGAGATCTCTCTCTGTGTCAAATAAATAAATAAAATCTTTAAAATATATGAATAAATAAACAAATAGGGGGAAACATATCAGACCTAGAGTAAAAAAACAAAATCTGAAAGTTTACTAGTTTTCTTCACTAGTTTTCTTGTCAGGGTCGCAAATCACCTGTAAAACCAGTTGATATTTTCTGATGTTACTTCCTTTGTATTTGGCATGTCAAAAATAGCCACAGCAGCACATTACTGTGTTGAAAAGTCTGGCTTCTCCTAATAACCACCCTCTATTATTCAAACATCGATGCAGAGATATTGAAAACTCTCATGTACATTTTAAATCATCATATTGTTTCTACTTAAAAGTATTTCCTGTTAGAAAAATCATTATGAAAAGTTTAGAATATTATTTATCTATTTATTTTTAAGTAAGCTCTGTGCCCAGAATGAGACTTGAACTCACAACCCTGAGATCAAGGGTCCCAGGCTCTATTGGCCGAGCCAGCCAGACACCCTTAGAACATTATTTCAAAAAAAAAAAAATCAGGGGCACCTAGGTGACTCAGTCAGTTAAGTGTCAGACTCCTGGTTTCAGCTCAGGTCATGATCCCAGGGTTATGAGATCAAGCCCCCTGTGGGGCTTCATGCTCGGTGTGGAGTCTGCTTGAGATTCTCTCCCTGTCCCTGTCCCTCCCCCTCTGCCCCCTTGCTCACCTGCACTCACTCTCGCTCTCAAATAAATAAAATCTTTTAAAAAATTAAATAAATAAAAACAAAAATCACCATCTAGTTTCAGCACCCAAAGGAACATGATGATAGCCAGTTATCATTTCAGTATGCTTTTGTGTCTATCTTTTCTATGCATTATATTTATGTCTACCCAGGTGAGATAATACTATATATAAATTTAGTATCCTGCTTTTCCCTCATGGTATTAAACTTTTTTTCTAGAATACTCCTAATTGTAGCACAGTATTCCATTGTGCGTTATCTTATTATTCCACCATCTTACTATTTACTTAACTATTTCCTTATTGTTGAAATTCAGATAATTTCTAATTTGTTGGCTATTATAAACAGTCTATAATGAATATCTTTGTTCATAAAACTTTAATCTACATGGAGGATTTCCCCCCCCTTCCTGACTTCCTGATAAGCCTACAGCTGAGAAGAACCAACAGGCTTACTCCCTCTATGCACACAGCATGGTAGGAGGATACAGTCCTAGCAGTCAGAAGACTCACTGTTCCACTAACTACATTGGTGCCCTAAGCCAGTTTCTTTACCTCTGAGTCCACAGGTATAAAATCAGAGAGTTGAATTAGATAATCTCTATCATTCCATCCATGTTCAATATTCCTTAAATATTTGTTCAGTGGGCGTAGCTCCTATCCATAATTCTTCTTATGCCCTTTAGAGCTATGGAACACAAAGGAAAGGAACTGGTAATGTGTGCAGGGTATCATTATATTGCTATCTTTATACCATAGAGAGCACTACACATTATACAGGAATATGGTTGATTCTGTTACTCTCCTCTCTCCAGCTCACATAACTTAGTATTTTCTGTGTGTTTTTAAATTACTTTGGGTTTCTGGGTGTTAAGAAGTATATTATAACTATGTGAACCTGCTCACCAGCCTTCTAATATTAACCCAAGGCAAAATAGTGTTCACTCATTAGAGTATATTAAAATGTCACATTTAAAATTGTTCTTTTGTGTTCTCTAAATTTAAATCGGGCTCAGTCTTTTTTTTTTTAAAAGATTTGTTTGTTTGTTTGTTTATTATTTGTTTGTTTGTTTATTTATTTATGTTAGAGAGAGAGAGCTCAAGAGTAGGGGAGGGGCAGAGGGTGGGCATCTTCAATCAGAGTCCCTGCTGAGCACAGAGCCGGACCTGGGGCTCCATCCTATGACCTGTGAGATCATGACCTGAGTCAAAACAAAGAGCCAGATGCTTACCTGTTGAGCCATCCAGGTGCCCCTCAGTCTTCATTTATAAAAGACTATATTAAGGGACGCCTGGGTGGCTCAGTGGGTTAAGGAACTGACTCTTAGTTTCCACTCAGGTCATGATCTCAGGGTTCTGAGATCGAGCCCTGCATCAGGTTGGGCGTGGAGCCTGCTTAAGATTCTCTCTCCTCCCTGCTGAACAACAAAAAATTATATTAAGTGTTTCTCTGTGCATGACCTTTTGCTAGGAACTGAATTACCAAGTTTTGTTTTTTGTTTTTTTTTAAGATTTTATTTATTTATTTGACAGAGAGAGACACAGCAAGAGAGGGAACACAAGCAGGGGGAGTGGGAGAGGGAGAAGCAGGCTTCCCGCCAGGCAGAGAGCCCAATACGGGGCTTGATCCCAGGACCCTGGGATCATGTCCTAAGCCGAAGGCAGATGCTTAACGACTGAGCCACCCAGGCACCCTCCAAGATGTTACTTTTGACATCAAGGAATTTCTAGTGGAAAACCACAACAGTGTGGACAAGGAACATTTAAATAACCATCTGAATCTCGCTGCCCGCCTGGCACTGAGGGCCTCTCCTGGGGCGTCAGGAAAGGAGGGCTCTAAACAGGTCTGAGTTTGAAGTCTGGAGCCAGTGTGATATTGTACTCCTAAGAGAGAAGATAATGTGGGTGAAATGAGATTCTGGAAGTTTTCAAATGAAGTGGTAAGGCTTAGGTCTACCAGAGAGAGAATATTTCAAGATCTGAGGTGTAAATCAGGAAAGATTCTTTTCCTGATAAAGGTGGAAACAGACATCTGATGATGTACAGATCAAAAGTAAGTCAGATATAAACTCTAACAGAGTTTCGCTTCAGGCAAAGCGGGTCTTAGCAAACGGCAGTGCAAATAAGTGATGGGAGTTAGCATGGAGAACTACGGCTCAGGGAGCGGACACACTGAAGTACTTACCTGAGAAAATGCAATTACTTTCAATTGCAGTAGACCTAATTAGGTCCCCTTATTACTTTTAATAACAGCTACTCTGTATGAAATACAGTGGTTCCAGCTATTTGCTCACTCATATTGTGAGTTTTATCTGGCTTTGTTACTGGACCCCAAGACCAGTTTCTTGAGTCTCAACGTCACAGAAATGAATGCTGAACGTGAGACAGAGAAAGCAGGTGAGGTTTATTAGAGATAGCTTATATACAAGAGAGCCAATGAGAAAGAGAGCCAACTGAAAGGGTAGCTTGCAAGGTTTATAAAGGCACTTTTCCAAAGGGTGAGAGGCTGTGAGTAGGGAAGTGTCCTTCAGTCCCACGGTCATTATCTTGCTGCTGTTACTTCTTAGTGGACACAAGACAGTCACAGGATGCCTTTCTTTGTGGTTGATGTTCTTTAGGGCTCCTGGAAAATAGAAGTACTTGTGCAACCAGGCTTAGAATTGTTACTTCTTATTTTCCCCGGATAGCCATTACTCCCTGGTGGCTGTTATCTGTCATTTGTTCTCTTTCCCAGAAGGAAGTATTTGTCTCTAAGCCTATGGAAATCTTAACTCCTGCCTCAGGCCAGCGACTTTACAGGAGTTGTCTCTCTAGCTTTCCCTGTATTGTCTCAGCTTTGCAATCAAGAACTTTCTGTGGGGCTTGGGGAATATTGTTAGGAAAAATATTGCCTCCCCCCTAAATGGACTTGAGGTCGAGGGAGTAAAATGTACTACCATTTTGAGAATGCCAATATTACCAAGAATCAGCTAATGCTAAGCCAGGATATGTTTTCCACATGAGGATATTTTAATAGGCTAACTGGTGCCCAGTGTCCTATGCTTCCCCGACATGAATTTTAGGATCTTGAAAGTCTAGCACAGAAAAGCCTTAGTTTGAGCTCCCCTAAAAGCAAAGTGTAAAACAAAAACTGGGGAATGGTAGTTGAATTTCGAGGTGATTGCACAGAGCAGGAGTGAGGCTGCTGAGACAGGGTGACAGAACGGGAGAAGGAATAACATACCATGACCTCCTAAGCAGAAAAGAGGCCAGAACAGGGAGACTTTTTACTGCTGTGGACATCAGGGACTCGGTCCCACAATGGACCCTCAGAAGAACTGTGGAGAATGTTTCTCAGAGTTATCCCCTGAAGGACAGGGAGGCTGGGGGATTGACTCCCTAACTTCTTCCTCATTCAGTGAAGCAGAGTGATCCCCTGGTGCATGCCCGAAGTGAGACATTGGCCATTTACAGGGACTGTCCACCAACCAGCTCCCACGTCCTGTCCTGTGGTCTGAGGGGTAGAGGGCCATGATCTGAAGCCTGTGGAGCATGGCCACCGTTGACTTAGTACGGTCACTGCCACTCTCATTAGTCTGTTCCTTCTTGTCTTAGCAAAGGGTACCTCTTCCTGGGCAATACAGTCATTGGTACATTCTCTGGTGTCCTTTAGTAAACCAGTTTGAACATGGCCCTTCTGACTCTTCTCTCCATACTTTGCCCAGGCAGTTGCTGCATTTCTGCCTTGTTTATTGTAAGCTATTGTCATGTCCAACCATCAAGGAACCTGGCTAGCAACCTGTTAAGGGTCCTTACCAGGAAGTTAAATCCTACATCACAGGAAGGTGCTTCCAGGTCAATAAAATGCTTCCCTACAGAACTTTACGGTCACTCCCGCTATCAAGCACCCTCAAGATGTACTCCCACACACATCTTTAGGCTCCTGCCAGGACGTATTGGTAAGATTCTACAGTTCTTCTAGGAGTGTGCTGTCTGCTTCTGCAGCAGGGACAGCTTGGGCTATGCCAAGAGCTGACCCTAATTATTCATCTGATATTGATGGTGGAAGGTGTGGGTAGACGTGGAAAAGGACAAATGTCATCTTACTTCCGCCTCAGGTGAAGGCCTTGTGTCATCTGTTGGCAAAGGGAGGCTGCTCTTCTCTAGCAAGATGAAGGGGAATGTTTCTTCCCACTCCAAAGAATCTAGGGCTTCAGAATCCTCAGGTATAGCCATGAAATATGCTGTCCCATGTCTCAGTATCCTAGTCCTTCCTTATAAGGCCTCTGATCTTACCAAAAGGAAACCTGTCAATGAGGAGTGGTCTCCTTAGTAGCACATCTGTCATGCACCAGTTGAAGATAAGCATCTTGATAATGCTGCTATGAACACTGTCTGGGTTTCACAGCATGCCCTGAATTGATAGTTAGGCCAGTCTCTTTCTTTCAGGTTTTTGGAGCAGATAATAAAAGTCAGCCAACTCACAATCTTCATACTTACCCTCATAAGTACTAGAGCTACTGTGGAAGTCAGTGCTTCCCCCTTCTACCTAAATCTCATGCCAGCCCTCTGCTAGTGAGATTCTTAGCAGTTATGAGGATGAGCTCACCAGAGGTTCTCTCCATGCCACGCACCACTGGCACTGGGGTCCTTGCTTTCATCTCACCAGTTTCAGTGTCCCATCCTGAGGGTCTGCTTTTTCTAGCACTTCCATTTCCGACTGTCTTGCCTTGGGTTCCCCAAACCTACATACCAATTGAGCGAACTTCCACAGCTTTTGAGAAAGCACTAAGAAAAGTAGACACAAGAAGTGACTGGAAGATACCAGGCAACGCTTTACTTCTGAGGTACACTAATAAAGTCGGGAAGCTAGGAGTCTATGTATTTAAGATTATTTCAGATATAGTTTTACCCAGAAGGCCCTGCCATTGGCAGAAGCACCTTTTGGGGTGCCATGCATGGGAAGTCCTGCACAGAGGGGCAAAACATTCTTAGCATCCTACGCCTATGAATCTAGAGTCTTATTCAAGGTAGGAAAGGCCTTGTTCTCTCACCCCTAGTAAACCTCAGGTGGGAGCAGCAGAAAGTTGTGCGAGAAAAGCAGCAACACCATCTGTCCAGGGAGCTGTCTACCTGGGACTCAATATAGGGATGTTTGCTTTACACATAACTGGAAAAGAAATGGCTTCCAGCTGGCTACAGCTCTATGTTAGGATAGGATATGTGTTAAAATTGACTAATTGCTCTAGCATACCACCCCAAATCTCAATGGCTTACACCCACACAAAAGGTTTAATTCTTGCTCATCTCATAATGCCGTAAAGTTGACAGGGACACAGGGGTCCCAGCTTCTTTAATATTGTGGCTCCTCTATCCCCTGAGCCTTGGAGTCCTCCACTAGACCCTCTGCCTCCATCCAGCCCAAGGGCAGAGGGAGAGAGAGAGGGAATGATGAGTGAGGGTGGAGGACCACTTGGGAGGTGGAGAGCCAGTGGCCTACATGATTTCTATCTACATTCTTTTACCCAGAACTAGTCACATGGTCCCACCTAGACATGGGTCTGGGAAAAGTAGTCTTTCTGTGAACCCAGGAGGGAAGTGAAAGAGTCCACTGAACACAGAGAAATGTCTCTGCCACAAGCTGTATTCTATATATAATCACACTAAATGATGTCCACCAGAGAAAAGATTACCACTGACATAATCCTAAAAACTCAATTCTTTACACATTTCTAATTTTGGTTAAGAAATCACTTAAATTGATGCTCTTATCATTTCTCCCTGGTGGCTGAAAAGAACTTATTTTCTGGGCTTTCCTCCCTAAGCTCTGTCAAGTTTCTGCCCAAATGTCACTTCTCAGTGAGGCCTAGCCTGAGCATCCCATTTAAAATTGCAACCCATCCATCTCATCTTATCACTTTAACTCTGCCCTGTTTCTCCCCAAGGCATGTATCATAATCTCACTTAATACATTATTTATTATATTTCTTTTTTATGGAATGCCTTCCCTCCTTGAAATTTAAGCTTTAGTAGGGCAGGTGCTTTTGTCTGATTTGATCACTGAGGTATCCTGATGCCTGCAACTGTTCCTGGCACATGGTAGGCATAATGAATGAATAAATGAATAATGAACAATGAATAAAGGGAGCCACAGGCATTCATCAAGAAGGAACCCAGAAGCAGATCTGTACACCCACATTCATGGTAGCATTATTCACAATAGCCAAAACATGGAAACAGCCCAAATGTCCATGGAGAGATGAATGGATGAACAAAATGTGGTATACACATACAATGGAATATTATTCAGCCTTAAGAAGGAAAGGCTCCAACAACCCCACTTCTGGGTATATATCCAAAAGAATGGAAAGCAGGGTCTTGAAGAAATATCTGCACAACCATGTTCATAGCAGTGCCATTCACAAGAGCCGAGAGGTGAAAGCAATCCACATGTCCATTGACTAATGAACAGGTAAACACATGTATATACATACAATGAGGTATTATTCAGTCTTAAAAAAAGAGAAGGAAATCCTTTTTCATGCTACCATGTGCATGAACCTTAAGAACATTATGCTAAATGAAATTAGCCACTCTCTGTGCTCTCAATCTTCCTTCTGGAGCCGTTTCAGAAGGAGTGAACTCAATATATAACTGACAAGAGGTTCAGTCAGAACCCGGAGTTCAGCAATAAAGATCAGATTGACTGTATGATGATGTGTTGATGGCCAGCTCACAGCCCTTAGATGACTGGAGCAGCAACTCACAGCCCTTAGATGATTGGAGCAGCAACACAGAGGTACCTCTTCCTATTTGCCAGGAGCCATCTCCAAGCCCAGCAACAAGACCCCTGCAATTCTGCATACCTACGGTGGCCTATGAAATAGGTGAACTATGTGGGCAACTTCTTCCGGTGGACCACAGACCAGCAGCAGATCCAAGTCATTCACTTGGTAGGAATCTATGATGTGGTACAGTTGAAATTTGCAGAGAATGGAGCAAACGGCCAATCCGAAGGGTATGCCGAGGTGGTAAAAGCTTCTGAAAAACTCTGTTCACACATCACTGGAACTCCTCCCAGGAAAAGTTCTTAATGGAGAAAAAGTGGACATGAGGCCTGCTACCTGGTAGAACCTGTCACAGTTTGAGGCATGGTCACAGATGTGTGTCTGAGTCTCAAGAGGAGGGTTATCTCCATGGAACCACTCCTGAGATTCTAGTGGTTCTGCTGTTGGATGGACCACACCTTCAGAACCTTGTCCCCTCATCTACCTGGGAGATAGGCCCCATGTGTGCTGCCCCACTTCAGCCCTTTACCTGTTGAATCAGCCACCACACCCAATTCCATCCCCACCACCCCTTTCCTCAACTTTGGAGTCCCTCCTTTCCCCCTGGAATCCACTATAAGCATCTCATGCCTTTTTAAAATGCAGAGACAACCAAGTAAGGTGGTAGTTTAAGGGAAAAAATATATAGAATATGAGAAAATGGGGAAATTTTTTCTCCCCATTTTTTGTTTTGTTTGTTTGTATCAATGATACAATTTTTAATTTTAATTTCTGACAGCAAACAGGGGGAAAAAAGGCCTCATTTCCCATGTTGTCAGTGATTTGTCTTTCTGATAAGTTGAAAACTCTGTAATAAATTTGATGATGCTGTCAACGTCTTACACTGCCTTGCATTTTTCCCTTTTGCAACAAAATATTTTTAAATAATAAATTAGGATTGTGAACTGTTAAAAACTAAAAACAAAAACACAAATATTATATGATTCCACTTCTTAAAGCTATCTAAAGTAGTCAGATTCATAGAAACAGAAGTGGAATGGTAGTTACCAGGGAGTAGGGGAGAAGAGAATGAGGATTTAGTGTTTAATGGGTACAGAGTTTGAGTCTGAGAAGATGAAAATGCTCTTCAGTGGCTTGACTCCCACTAAGAATGGACATGGCTGAGGATTGTTGCAAGTTTGGTTCATTTCAATAGGATACTGGTCACTGTGGCCAATATTCACATATGATGTATTACATTATGCATTTCTGTATATTTTACAAAGTGTTCTTCTGATTGCAACAAGAAAGTTAGAGTGAACCAAGCATTTCTTTGAAGGAGCTAGGTCAAAGGTGCTGCCACTGGCCACACTGAATAATATAAACTTAAATATCCATAATTCCCATAGTGAAACTCAGAGAGAGAGGAATAGAAAAAGAGAAAGGAGGAAAAAATTTCCTTCATTGAAAAATAATATATATAGGGGGAATAATAAGTATAGAAGAAATGGTTTAATGAGAAATCACCATTTTCAACCCTTCTTAATAATTGATTCAAGCAAGGATAAACAGAGGATGCTAAAACCATTCAGTGAAAGTTTGTTGGAGAAGAAGATAGTTATGTTATTCAAAACATCATCCCACAGACACTTTTAAACTAACCTAAGAGGTCAAGGATCTGTACTCGAGGAACTACAGAACACTCATGAAAGAAATTGAAGAAGACACAAAAAGGTGGAAAAGCATTCCATGCTCATGGATCAGAAGAATAAACATTGTTAAAATGTCTATACTGCCCAGAGCAATCTATACTTTCAATGCCATCCCGATCAAAATTCCACCAGTTTTTTTCAAAGAGCTGGAACAAACAA
>CM052797.1:84252412-84307879 GCA_028533885.1 Nasua narica | reverse complement strand
TACAGAACACTCATGAAAGAAATTGAAGAAGACACAAAAAGGTGGAAAAGCATTCCATGCTCATGGATCAGAAGAATAAACATTGTTAAAATGTCTATACTGCCCAGAGCAATCTATACTTTCAATGCCATCCCGATCAAAATTCCACCAGTTTTTTTCAAAGAGCTGGAACAAACAATCCTAAAATTTGTATGGAACCTTTGAAAAGACCCCGAATTGCTAAGGAAATGTTGAAAAAGAAAAACAAAGCTGGGGGCATCGCATTGCCTGATGTCAAACTTTACTACAAAGCTGTGATCATTAAAAAGGGGGGAAAGATGTTTACAATGAAGATATCTCACAGACACACTTGAACCAGTTATCAAAATTTCTCCGTAATAACAGTACAACTGACATCCTACACCTCTTTCTCATAAGCTACAAAGTAACTATGCAGTATCATCTGTGTAGCATTCTTGCCAAAATGGTTAACTTGAATCTAATCATAAGACCAACACAGAATTATGGTACATTCTACAAGGCAACAGCTCAGACTTCAAATGTCAATGTCAGGAAAGGAAGAAGAAAAGGTGGAGGGAAACTATTCTATGTTAAAGAGAACGAAAGAGACCTAACGGTCATACAGGATGCTTAAATGTGGATTTCATCTTGGATTTTTAAAATACATATAAATGCCATTTGGGGGTAAGTGGAAACTTGAATATATACTGTATGTTAGATGATATTATCAAGTCAATGTTAAATTTTTGTAAATGATAACGGGTGGAATGTCACTGAGAGTCTCATGTGCAGTGGAGTGTCACTATATTTGCAACTTATTTTTATTTTTATTTTGTAAGATTTTATTTATTAATTTTGAGAGAGTAAGAGAAAAAGAGAGAGAGAGAGAGTGAGAGATCGTAAGCCAGGGGGAGGACAGAGGATGAGGGAGAAGCAGACTCCCCACTGAGCCCAATGCAGGACTTGATCCCAGAACTCTGAGATCATGACCTGAGCCAAAGACAACTGATTAACTGACTGAGCCACCCAGGTGCCCCTGCAACTTATTTTAAAATAATTATTAATATATTTTTATGTATTATATGTAGCATGTAGAAGTTATATACATATGTAAATAGAAATAGAGACAGAGACAGAGAATAGAAATGATGACCAACCTAGTAACAATAAGCATCTCTAGGGCCTAAATTGTGGTCTTGAAATAATATTTTTCACTAAAAGAAACTGGAGTCCCTAGACAAAATGGCTGATCCTAATCTATGACAGAAAATGACAAGAGAAGCCTAGAATATCTTATCTACCCAATACCAAGGAAATTATCAGACTGCTAGGATCACCTCAAAAAACTTCAGGAGACGACATGAAGAAGTTTTCACTGGTCAAAGATGGGACAAGTGGAGCTTAAATCATGATAACAGTAATTCTGATGGATTGAAACAAATTAAATGTTTAAGTCTATGAGGTCATAATTATATGTATATATATGTGTGTGTGCGTATACGTGTATACATATATATGTCTTTATGTAAAATATATGTATATATAAACAATTGATCACCTTCAGAATGTGATTGGAATCAGCTCATTATCTTGAAAAATTATTTAAATAAAAACAAAGAGGGGCGCCTGGGTAGCTCAATCTGTTGAGCGTCTGACTTGTCATTTCCGCTCAGGTCATGATCTCATGGGTCCTAAGATTATGCTTCCAACAGGCTCCACACTCAGCAGAGAATCTGCTTGAGAGTCTCTCACTCTGTCCCACTCACTCTCTCTCTCTGTCCCTCTCTAAAATAAATAAATCTTTAAAACAAACAAATAAATAAATAAAAACGAAGAATCTATCCTGCTTTCCTATATGAACCATACCACTGGGTAGCCAAATAAGAGATTAGGGGAAGTATCTTGTTATTCATAGTATTCAACAAGTGAAATAGAAATTATTAAATTAGAATATGTCCATTTTGCAAACAAAATAACTACTAGACTATAGGCAGTAATCGTCGCGGCTGTTAAGATCATCTGAGGGAGACCACCAGATGTGCCTCCTACAGAACTGCCCCACACCTTCTATGCTCTTGGCTACAGGAGCAAACATGAGACCGATCCAGTCCCTGGATCCAGCTGCCAGTTAGCAGGAAACAGAGAGGACAGAGGAACATGTTGAATTATACCATGAGTTTATAACCAGCAAATTTCAGGCTCTGGGAAACTGCCAGTCAAGGGACCCAAATAAAAAGTAAGAAAAAGACAAAGACGCTTAGGTTAAAACTTAAAAGACATCTTTTTTTTTTTTAAGGGGCAAATCTAAATTATAATGTCCAGAAACATTTTATCACAAGTGTGGGATGAAACTATTTGCAAAGCAGCAATTACTATAAAAGTAATTGGGGAAGACAATGTTCATCCTTGGGATAAGTCTCATGGAAAGGGGCTCCTGAAGTGGAAGGCAAAGTTCTACTTTTTCACCTGGGTTGTAGTTACAAAAGGTGTTCACGTTTATGAAAATTCATTGCCATTCATTCGCTTTGTGTAGTTTTCTGTATCTTTAGTTTACATTCCGAAAATAACACGTCTTAAAAAAGAGAAAGGTATTTAGGAGACACAACAACAAATACAATATGTAGACCTTGTCTGGGTCCTGATTTAAACAAGCCAATTATAAAATATTTATGAGCTAATCAGGAAAATTAGAACATTGACTAGATCTTTGGTAACATTTGGGATTATTGTTTAATTATAGATGTGATAATACTACTGTGTGTCTTAGAAAAAGAGTCCTTATTATTGGAAGATACACACTGGAATATTTTAGATAATGTTTGCGATTTTAATCCAGTGAGGGTAGAAATGGCAGATAGGGGTATAAATGAAACAAATTGGCAGATGTTGCTAATTGGTGAGACTGGTTTCAGAGTACATGGGGGTTCGTTATGTTATTCCCTCAAGTTTTGTAAATTAATTAATTATTTAAAAGATTTTATTTTATCTATTTGAGAGCGAGCAAGTGTGAGCAGGGGGAGGGGCAGGGGAGAAGGAGAAGCAGACTGCCCCCTGAGAGGGAGCCCAAAGTGGGGCTTGATCCCAGGACCCTGGGATCATGACCTGAGCCAAAGGGAGATGCTTAACCGACTGAGCCACCCAGGGGCCCCCATTCCCTCAACTTTTGTGCATATTTGAAATTTTCCATAACAAAAAAATTTCTTTCATTGACATGATTTGGATGAGTAGTCCATAAGCAAATGAAACACGGACATGTAAGAACCGTATGTCGATTGCATGAGCAGTTTGCCCTCTTTTCAATGAACTGTTGTGAAAATTCTGTCTACATGCGATGATTATTTAAGTAAAACCAGAACTTCACAGCCAGGTGAATACCGAATATCCCAGTGCTTCTTTCAGCCCGGGCTGGCAAAATAAAACACGTTTTAATTCCTCTCTGGAGATCAGGAGACCATGAAGCACAGGCTAAATTGCAGTGAATGTATTATCCGGGAGCTGACGTCCAGACTGGTGCCCCTTATAGGACCGAACCTTCCATATTCTGCAGAGTTTCGGGGCCAGACCCAAAATCTGTCTTTGAAACACCTCCCACACTTGTTGAACAGCTGCTCGATCTCAAGTTAGCACCCAAAGGAAAACATAATAATATGGGTTGTTTTTTAAGGCCTCGCTGCCTCGATTTTATCATGCAGGCATCAGCACCATATGCCTACTGGGGTGGCAAATTGAGAAGAAAATGTTTCTATGACCATGCTGCTGATTTTAAAAATAAAATATCTAATGAGCCAGCTGTGATTAGGCAAAGAAATTAATAATCATTTCTGCAGTTTGTTTCATCCTAAACAGTTCTCAAATATTACTCTCTCTTTACAAAACTCTAATACAGATATCATACAGATGGTCCGTTTGATGGCTTCTATTTTAAACAAGCCACCAGGGAGATCGTCATTTTTATCAAGCCCTAGAAAAAAATAGTTTGTCCCAGGCCAAAAGGGCAGAACTAAAAAGAAAGTATGACTTTGACAAAATGACGTATGTCTTATAGGGCAGTCTTGTCAGTTGGCCAAGATACAATGCTCTGTCCCCTTGGAACTTGCAAATACAGGAAATAAGAGATTGACTTGAGCACTAAACCACACGACCAATATATAGTGATTAGAACTGACAGTGCAAATCTGCTTAGAGACCAAGCAGCTGTCAGGTCAGCAAGACTGGGCTATGAAAAATGAATATATTATGATACTCAAAGAATGTGTTCATCCAAAAGTGTGTGGCAGAGGGTCACAGAAATATAGAAAAGTGAGTGTCACTAAGGTAAGTGTTGGCTGTGCGAGTCTAAACACCATTCAGAGGACAGAGGACCTTAACCAGTGACTTTGAGTTGCTCAAGGCTTCAGGCTTTGGAAGCTGAAGGCAGAGGTCACACACACCTAAACTGACCCACAGATAGATTTTCTTTTTAGGTAGGTTTTCTTTTTAGTATTCATACTAACTAGAAACTTTTTTGTTTTTTAAGATTTTGTGCAAGATTCTCCGTTTATGGCTTTTCTTGAAAAAGCCCACATTCTCATGTGGCAAAAATCAGCTAAAACTGAGTAAAAGCTGTTACCTTCACCCCCCCATCAGTCACCTTCACTCAGCTCTCTTACCTGCCTGGACCCCGAAGTCATCTGTGTTGCCCCCCACCCCCGGCCCCTGCGGAACACCATCCGCTATTCCGTTGGTCTCACTTCTGCATGCTAACTCCACGCTCATACAATCTGCTGGTGCCAGCCTGACTTCTCCTCTGGGTCTTTTTACAGGGGAGGAATTAGCTGGTCGTGTTGATGTGGTCTTCAAGGCAGAAGATTGAAACATCACTGTTGCTAAATTCACAGTGGCGTGCACCCTGGTTCCGTGATTTGGGATTTAACTACCCAACGTCACCATATGGAATGCTCTGCAAAGAGGACATTGTCCAATTTTCATTTTATATTTAGAAGGTACTTCATGGTCTAATTTTGTTTTATAAATCACGTATGCTCATGTTATACTTTCGTATATAGCTGTGTGTGTGTGTGTGTGTGTGTGTGTGTGTGTGTGTGTGTGTGAAAAATCTGAAAATAGGAGTTAGGTTAGTGGAAGAGCAACCAAAATAAAAGCTTGGGTTCAAAAATGAAATGATCTTTGCCTTCCTAGCACTTCTTGCAGCGTGCTGGGTGTACATTTATGGTTGCTTTATCCTTTCTATTCATATCACGTTTCATGGTTCTTTATTAATTGTGAAAGAATTCTTGCTTTTTCTGACTCTCAGACCTTACCTTCTCTACTTTGTTAATGTCATTGCCTCTGCAGTCACCCACTAGCCTCCTTTATTTTATGATTTAGAAAATGTCCACCTACGTATTGTACCTCAATTGTGTCATCTGCCAAAAAGCAAGATGATTGGGAAAGAAAATCTTAAAAACACTTCCTACATGTTCACACATTGCACAGGCTTTACATCACGGGCATTTGGGAGCCCCACTGTGTCTAGGAGAACTTTCGAATGACTCATGCAGGAAACAACTTGGGGGAGGATGAACTCTGAAAGAGTCTCTTTAGCATGCGTGTGGCAATGCGGCCTCGTGGAACAGCTCTGAAATGCTTCAAGATCCTCGAGCTCTTTCCACATTTCAATCAGAAACAGACCTCTCCTTCATTCATTCAAAAAGCGGGTATCAAACATCCACCATCTGCCAGTGACTAAAGACACACTGAAGGCCAAGAGAAAGCAGTTTTCCTAAACTAAGTCTCAATGATCATAATGATGATGACAATAATGAAACAGACAGGACATTTTTTGCCTTTGCAGCCAGCCCCACGAGGTGATTTCCGTTGTTTTGGTTTCTGCGTTACAGGATAGGACCATTTGGCAGCTTGTAAGAATTTCCAGGAAGTGTCACCTGGATCTATACTTAGGATTTGTGTGTTTTCCTCCTGTAGGGAGGTGTCTTTGGACATCAAATTAGAGTTCGCTACAAAATGCAAGCTGAAAGCTGGCAACTACTTAGGGAATATTTCTCAGTATTGCTTCCCAGTAATTTTGAAAACTACCAGAATATCAGAAACTCATTTTCTCTCTCCATGCTCCCCCCTAAATTTTTCTTATATCAGCATCACTTACGGTTGAAGCATCTTACAGTGAACAATGAATATGGGGCGTACCGAGAAATAATAAGTAGATCTCTTACAGTTCTGTTTTGAAATCAGATGTGCATTTGATTGGTAAATCAGTCACACATAAAAGTATCCTAACTGAGAATCTTCTTGGTTTCATTTCTACAAAATGGAATACTTCCAAGGTTGACATTTTGATAACTAAAATAAATCTTCAATGGCAGAAAGAAGTGTTTGGATCAACTCTTTACCTGGGTTACAAACTAAATTTATTTTCAATCTTGCTTTCTAAGACTCAAAGAGAATGACAGCAGAAAATTAAAATGACCACAGTTTGAAGGACAAAATATTGATGTCTCAATTGTAGAATTGACAGTCTTGCTCCACCAACTCAAATAACACACCTGGCATTGCCCTGGGAATGGGTTTTATCCCATAAAGATATTATATGTTTGACCTCTAATGAGTACTTAGAATTTAGGTAGAGAGAGGAATAGCAGAGATATAACTTTATGTAAACATTATTGTAAATAGGATCTACTTTACTAAAAACTTGTTTCTTGGGGCACCTGAGTGGCTCAGTGGGTTAAAGCCTCTGCCTTCGGCTCAGGTCATGATCTCAGGGTCCTGGAATCGAGCCCCGCATCGGGCTCTCTGCTCAGCGGGGAGCCTGCTTCCCCCTCTCTCTCTGCCTGCCTCTCTGCCTACTTGTGTGTCTCTCTCTCTGTCAAATAAATAAAATCTTAAAAAAAAAAAAAAACTTGTTTCTTCACCTGTAAACTCTGTTGGCAAAGAGCCAAGGAACTTAAAAACCTAACAAAGAGTGTTGTGGAAACTGTGTGTGTGTTGTAGAGATTGTGTGTTGTTAAAACTGTTAACTTTTAATGACAACTGTACTATTTTATCGTAATAATAAAATGATGACTCTGTGAGTTCCATGTGGGAATGCTGTAATTAATTTTAAAAGTGCCCAGCAATCTACAGGCAGGCTTAGAGATATGACAGCCAAGGAGGACAGTTGATGGCCTCACAGGAATAGGTTTGATATGATATTTTATAACAGAAGGGGGAAAATATTGAGCCAAATGTCAAGTACCTTGCATTCTGTAAGTAACCACAGAATGGCCTTCCAGGAGATAACATACATATTTACCTGGACAAAGCTGTTCTAAACTTGAAGGACTGAAGGCCAAGGACTCACCTGCCTGCTATTTATTTTGCAAAGCAAGTACTATAGTGGGTCTCTTCTACTCCAGAACCTCAGGCTTCAGAGTTAGCTACTTAGGATCTGTGTGACCTTGGCCAGTTTCCATAACCTGAGTCCACAATTTTGATCTATAAAATTAACAAAAGTAACCTATAAAAACAGAGTGGAGATACCTATCCCACAACAACTGAACATTGTTAGAAAGGTCCAGAGAGATAATGTGCTTTGGCAGTGTGCCCGAATGGTAAGTGCTCAGGAAATGAGAAGACTTTGTATTACGCTCCCCACACACTGTCGGCCAATGTGGGAAGCAAAGGAACTGAACTGCTCCTCTTTTGCCTCTCTGCCTCATAGATGTGGTCACTGCAGCTGGAATGCAGCAGTTTCTTCTGGGTTCTTCCTGGAGGATGAAAGTTGTACATCAGCAACATAAAATGCGTGAGTCCCCCTTACTGACACTGGTTAGATACCAAGAAAGAGAGATGGTTTTCTGGAGGAGGATTGCTTGGGGGGAAATATGTGTATCCACTTCTGTGATGTACAGTGCTGGCCACTACCCTGAAATTGAGAGTGAATGCCATCTGTGTACACATAGGAAACAGGTGAAATCATTTTTTCTCGTGAATGGGATTGAACTGTTCTCCCCCATGAGGATTTCTCAATGCAAGTCATTGCTTATATATCACCTCCTCAAGGAGGGCCCCTCTGACTACCAGGTTGAGAATAGCAACCCACCTCCCCATATTGATTCCTCTTCCTTAATGTTTTCTTCTTCCCTAACCCCATTAATTTAATGGAATATGTTGTTTTCAAATTTAATATGTCTATTGATTATTGTCTGTCTCTTCCAACTAGAATGTAATCTTTTTGGGGACAGAAATCTGTTTGGTTTTTGTTTGTTTGTTTGCCTAAAGAGTCGATAATTTGTTGAATGAACAAATAAATACATAGATATATTTGTCTTTGCTTGTATATGCACAGGGAAATTCTACAAACTTCCTGAAAAAATAATAGCAGTTGTTAATGGGGCAAGGGAAGCAGGAAAGGTGGTCTGGATGAACTGGGAGTGGTGTGGGAGGGAGATTTCAATTTTTGATTTTTGAGCCATGTACATTTTTGATATGTGTATGTGTGCGTATTTCAGAACTCACTCTTTTTTTTTTTTTTAAGATTTTATTTATTTATTTAACAGAGAGAAAACACAAGCAGGCAGAGAGGCAGGCAGAGGCAGAGAGAGGAGCAGGCTCCCCGCAGAGCAAGGAGCCCGATGCAGGACTCAATCCCAAGACGCTGGGATCATGACCTGAGCCAAAGGCAGCTGCTCAACCAACTGAGCTACCCAGGCGTCCCAGAACTCACTCTTTCTGAAGTCACCTGCCATCTCTGACAGGCCTGACTTCCATCTCTCCACTCTTTCGAAAGAGATCTCGCTTCCTTCTTTTTCCTGTGCCTCTTTAATTTCTCCGTGAAGCCTCAAAATAGTCAATTTTTCCCACCATACATACATATGCATCAGGACATACCCTTTCTGTGTAAATGAATCTTTTAAGAAAAGTATAAAATTGAACTTTGATTTCAAAACAGAGCTATCCTAACCAAGTCTTTAGTAAAGGCTTCTTGTTCAGTAGCAACAACGAAAAGTTGACTCCAGGAAGAGTGATGGTGACCTTAGAGGGTTTGATAAACTGAAATTCATGCTGGCAACTCCTTTGTCAGGCATTGGCCCTGTCTCCCAGGGGTCACCTAACAGAAGGTCCATTGTGTAGTAGGTGAAGTGACCACTGTGCTGGAAACGTGTGCTTGGGGTTTCTCCCTGCTACACGTTTCCCTGAGTCCCGATATCGGCTTCCAGGCTGTGCCCTCCACCATTTTAATGGAAGGACTCACTGGTGTTAAGCCATCTGAGGGGAATGCCTCAGAGAGACTGAGAGAACACAAACAAGCAGATCTGCAATGTGGTGTGAAGAAAACAGAAGAGGCACGTGAGCTGGGATGTGTTAAACATGAAGAATTCATTTACACAGTCACCCGCAGAAGCAACATGATCTAAAATCAAGACAAAGCCAGGAGCCTTGCCTTCAAATCGCCAGTGTGTGTGGAACACAAGTAAAAGCTTAAAATATAGATGCTTTCTTCTTCCCCTCCAGCCTCTTTTTCACCTCCTCACACATTTTCCAGCCAGCAGTAGGCAAGTGAATTATTATTCTGTCCAAATTCTAGGAAGGAAAGAGTAAATTCAACCCATCTTCATTTCTCTCTTCTGACAAAGTAGGTAAGACAGTGATGATATCAGTCTTTTTACTCACTGGATTTTGTTCACAGGGATTTAATGAATTATTTGTTAATACTCTGTGATAAGCAATGCAAAATTATGAAGCATAGCAAAGTGATAAAGGCCACGAATTGTAAATTCCTAAACCCTTATGCAGAAAACTGATTTCTTCTCACTGCATTGAGATCTGACCATCCTTAGATCCAGTGCCTTTTGAGTACATCTATGAATTTTAATTGAGTAGATAATTAAAATCTGAAGAAAGAAGTCATTTCTAAAATTTTATTTGTGTTTAGTCAAAGTATAGTTGACCAGTTGACATGAAATATATTAGTTTCATGTATAACATAGGGATTCAACTTTCATATACATTACAAAATGCTCATGAAGTATGCTTACTATCTATCGCCATACAGAGTTATTACCATATCATTGACCATATTCCCTATGCTGTACTTTACATCCCATGACTTACTTATTTTATAACTGGAACTTTCTACCTCTTTATCCCTTTTGCCTATTTCTCCCACCCCAGCTCCCCTCCCCTCTGGCAGCCACCAGTTTGTCTTCTGTGTTTATGAGTCTGTTTCCATGTTGTTCATCTGTTTTTAAGATTCCACATGTAAGTGAAATCATACCGCATTAGTCTTTCACTGTCTGACCTACTTTACTTAGCATAATACACTCTAGGTCCATCCAGAAAGGAGTTACTTTAAATATAAAGATTTATCCCTAACTTTTCACAAAATCATTTCCCTTTATACAAAATATTAGTGAACAGTAGTCCTCCAGCATTGAAAATTGTGAAAGTCACATATCACAACGACCTATAAATGTCTTGTATTAAAACAAAGCCTAAAAAGGTTTTTTAATTGATTTGTTAAGATTATGTATTCTATTTAATCCTCCAGCCCAGAAAATCATGTTAATGTAATTGGAAGTTGAAAGCAACATTTTCTAAATCGTTGCCTGATATTTCTCAGTGTTGGCTGTTGCTTCTGTCCTGAAAGATTATACTGGCATCACCCTTTGAGATCCGGCCCCCAAAGAAGACCGTCTGTCCTATGACAGCAGAGCAGCAAGTAGTTGACCTCGTTGCTACTTACCACCATGACTATAGTTCTCTCTCCACTGTAGGGGCCATACAGTGAAAGAGGAGCAGGTCCCATCCCACCTCCAGGTGACATCAGCACCCAGCCCGAAGGGAGAAGCTCAGGTCCTCTGAGCAGCACCCACAGAGAGAGGATGTCAGACCTCAAATAACAACTCTGCTGTGAGCAGCAGAAAGAAGGCACAATTCTGCTTATGATGTTCAGAGACTGCAACACAGTCTCTGGGCCTGGGCTTCCAGAGCACCAAACAGAAGTCACGCTTCAGCGGTCAAGTGCTGGAGGAAGGGCCAAGCCAGAGGCCAAAAGCTCTAGCAGTTGCCATGGCAACGGCAACAGGCCTAGAAAAGGTTTCCAGATGCAGGTCTGTCTCAGGAGGGTGTGATGCAATCCCACGCTGTCTGTGTTTACCACATCGGAATGAAGACAGGGACAGTCCGTTTGCCAAGTACCTCGGTCAGTTTGCATTAAGATTATCTGGTGAAATTCTGGAGGGGCAAGTGTGATGTGCTGTCCGACCTGGGTCTTTAAGTTAGTCTGCAGTAAAGAAGGCTCAGGACTTTCTTCCTGGCTTGAGCAGGAAATGTAGCGTAAGCCAATCGCTGTGGCAGGTTTAGCCTGGTTTGCTGAAACTTCCAGTTACACTAGAACATTTACGAGTCTCCACCTGCAAAATGATTCATCTAATATTAAAGCTGACTTGGTCACGGGGCGCCTGGCTGGCTCAGTCTGTAGAGCTTGACCCTTGATCTCAGGGTGGTGAGTTCAAGCCCCATGTTGGATGTGGACCCTACTTCAAAACAAAACAAAATAAAAATCTGATTTGGTCACTATGTACTATTATTGGAAATATTAAGAAATATTCCAGATACTACAGGGGAATGTTCTTTGAATCTGAATTTATTTCAGAGAAAGCAATAAGGGAATATTTCTTTTTCTCTTTATTCCTTTAAGTGACTTGCAGAGGACAATTAGGCTCTCATTGAAGAGGTCAACTCTTTCCCTGGGACAAGAGGCCAGACTCTGGGGAGATGTGGGTCTATTCTCTAGATACCCTTCTAGAGGTATCTAGAGAATACCCTTCCCCTATGGTAAGTGCTGTGAAATGTGTAAGCCTGACAAATCACAGACATGTACCCTGGGGCAAATAATACATTATATGTTAATAAAAAAAAATAAAAAAAAAATTTTACCCTTCCCATACCCCAGGGGAGATCAAGTTCCTTTTTTTATTACGGTAAAATATATATAACTTAAAATTTACTATTTTAACCATTTTAAGTGTACAATTCAATAGCATTAGGTACACACACAATATTGTGTGACCGACCATTAGCATTATCCATTTCCAGAACTTTTTCATCATCCCAAACAGAAACTCTGTACCCATTAAAAAATAACTCCCCAGGGGCACCCGTGTGGCTCAGTTGGTTAGCTGGCTGGCTCTTGATTTCGGCTCGGGTCATGATCTCAGGGTCGTGAGGTGGAGCCCCAAGTCAGGCTCTATGCTCTGCCGGCAGTCTGCTTGAAGATTCTCTCCCTCTCCCCTTGCCTCTCCCCGTGCTTAGGTGCATGCTCTCTCTTTCTCAAATAAATAAATAAATCTTTCAAAATAATAATTCTCCATTACTGCTTCTTCTCAGCCCCTAGCAACCGCTATTCTACTTTTTGTCTCAATGAATTTGCTTATTCTAGGTATCTTATATAAGTCATACAATATGTGCCCTTCCACAGCTGGCTGTCAGTATAATGCTTTCAGGATTCTTCTATGTTGTTGCATGTATCAGAAATTTCCATCTTTTTAAAGGCTGAATGATACTCCATTGTATGTATGTACAACATAAACCCGTTGTGTGTGTATTATGCTGATCTCTTCCTCCATCAATGGACATTTGGTTTGTCTCTACCTTTTGGCTGTTGTGAATAATGCTGTTATGAACATGGGTGCCAAGTATCCATTTGAGTCCCTACATTCAACTCTTTGGGGTATGTACCCACAAGTGGAATATGGTAATTCTGTTTAACTTTGTGAACCACCAAACTGTTTTCCACAGTTTGCATGGTGGGGCAATGCATATTGGCATGACCCTGGCTCTACCATTTTATATTCCCACCGAGTGTCTCCTCTGAATGCCTTTGGGAAGATAAAACCTCTTTGTTACTTTACCAAATTTCAAAGTGCTGGGGGAAGATGGCCAGTAGAGCCAACCCCGTGAGTCAACAGTCAATATATTTCTTTGATGTCACGCCGAAACCCTGATAATTTAAAGTCAGTAAACATTTGTTGTGTGCCTGCTATGAGCAAGGCAATGTGCCAAGCATTAGAGATACAAAGAGCTCATAGCTTAGTGAGGATGACAGACTTTTATGTGCAAAAGTGTAATAGAAGGATGTGCAAGGCAATAAAAGGGCAGGAGAAACTTTGCAGAAAGGATCACTGAGCTGGATTTTGAGGGATGAATAGGAGTTTGCCAGGTGGGAGGAAAGAGAATAGCCCAAGTAGGAAATAGTAAGTTCAGAGAAGATCCAAGAGAACAGGGAATTCTCAGGGAATGAAATATATATAGTTCATTATATCTGCAAGTTGCTCCCTAGTAATCTGGCCTCTTGGTGTCCCCTCAGAAACTCTGGATAGGGGAAGAAGATGTGTGTATTTGGAGGCATGCGCTCATATATGGACTTGTATCTGAGGGTAGGAAGCAACAGGACTTCATCAGGCGGCGCCCAGTCTTGTGATCTGTCATCAAATATAGGAGCAGAGAGATGCTAAGTTAGGAAGGTGACTGCTGAGTGCTTTCTGACTCCTTGAGGTGTGTAAATGGTTGTTACCAAACAAAATTTTAAGGCACCTAGAGATAGGAAATATGGCCCACTTAGACCTTTAGAAAAATCTACTTCTGGTTGATCCAATTTTAGCAATATAGTGGACTAAGAAACCTGAAAAAACCCCACTGCAGATCCTAGAAAAGGTTTATCAAATACAATAAAAATTCTTACAAACACGAAACCAAATTAACACATACACAGCATAGGCATATCTCTTGTGCCAGAAAAGGTCCCTGGCAGCCAGGGCTACAATCTGAAACTGTAGGCCATGTGGTTCAGGAATAGGGATGCAGGATCGACCATGAAGGAAAAGACAAAGTTTACTGGCTTTTATAAAGCCAGCAGGAGAGAAGAATTAGCAACACAGGGTCTTAGCTAATGTAACATAATCATGGGAGTGACATCCCATCACCTTTGCCATATTCTGTTGATTATTAGTAGGTCTTAGGTCTCAGTCACACTCAAAGAAGGGGGTGGGGGTGGTATTTATAGGGCGTGAATACAAGAAAACAGGTATCATTGTGGGTCACTTTAGGGTCTGTCCACCACCTGGCTACAGACATTCTGTAATGCTGCATCCCAGGTGTATCTATCAAGAGGTTTCTCCCCAGTGTCAGAGTAGTGACTTCCCATGTCACCTTTGGTGTGCTAGTGACACGGTTTGTCCTCTAGCCATTGCCTATAAATAGAAAGGAACACAAGACTTACTAGTTTTTCAGTTGTGTATTTTACAAAAGTATTGCATGGTTATGGAAATGTCCCAAACAGGACAGCTAAGTGTAAGTACAAAGCAGAGATCCTCCTTCCCCTTCACAATCTTTCCAGTACTACTCCTCCTCAGAAGTAATTTTTGGAAATAGTTTCTGGACAGTGCAAGTTATTGAGACTATCGCCATTTCAGTAAAAGAAGAGCACCATCTGTCCGAGAGAAAATAGGAGTTGTACTGAACAAGTGTAGCTATTTAGTTTTCTGAGGTACCCAAGGTGGAGATGAAAGGGTGAGAGATTTATTAAGAGGGTCAGGTTTACCACAGGACAACGACAAAAGTAGCTTCCATTCTGCCCTGTGGTGCTATGACTCAGAGAATGAAAGTTTAGTAGGTTAAGGAGAGGTTAAAACCAAGTACTTAGTTATAAATCAAGAGAATTAAAAATTAAAAGGAACAAAATAAAGACATTTACATAGAAAAACATGCTATTTTTTAGGAATAAAGAAGAAAAATAGTAGTATGGAAAGAGTGAAAAGTACAAAAGTAAATAAAGGTCAAAAATTCAAAGAAACCACACTGAAAATTAAAAGTTGAACCAAAGTATCACAAAAGTTAGGCGTTGAACCAAAGTATCACAAAAGTTAGGCTTAATTCTTTAAAAAAAAAAAAAGTGGTAAAGAGACGAACTGATAATTTACAGGGAATATAGATGGCCTGTAGCTGTCAAAATAGTTTAGCTTCATCTCTGTTCAACCAAAACATTTAATAAGAATCACGAGATACTATTTCTCACCTATTAGATCACCAAAGATTTAGAAGTTTGATAATATCCAGTGTCAACTTGTGGAAAACAGTCTCATACACCATGGGTGGGAATATAAATTTCTGTGGCTTGTTTAGATGGCAATTTGATGATATCCATAATAACTTATAAAGCTACTTGAATTAATAAATCCATTTTTAAGGATATATGTTTTTAAGTATATTTGCATGCAGGGTGTGTATGTGTAACTACACCATTTATATGTTATAAAGATAGATTGATACATAGATTCTAGATAGATCACCATTGATTGAAATAGAGAAAAGGTAGAACAACTTACATGTCTGTCAATTGGGAATCAGTAACATAAATTATTATATCTCCATTAAATATTATTTATTCCCACCGTATAGCTTTCTCCCACGTGAAATGGACTTCCTTCCCTTCCTTTTCGTCCTTCAGGAAACTTGAGGTTATTTCATATTTTAATGATGGTTTCTTTAGTAGCTGCTAGTGTAATACCAATTTTCACTCACTTTTACTACCCTCAAGTGGTAGGTTGATTGTATTAATGGTCCCAATCAGTGTCCCCTCTAGATGCATGCTCCCTATCTAATAACTCTGTGGATCTGGCCCAGTATAAATCTGAACTTGGCCATGTGACCTGTTTAGGTCAATAGGAAAAAAGCAAATCTGAGACACATGCACATGTAGACTTGAAACAAGAGTTTGCACATTTCTGCTTCCTCTGTTTACACATTTCTGGTGGAGCACCATGATTGCCAAAACACATGCCTCAGCTAAACTGCTGAGAATACATTATGTGGAGTGGAGTCCAGTCATCCCAGCTGAGGCCATCACAGACCAGCACATTGCCACTTAATTGTCAAGCCACTGACTAAGCCCCAGCTAAAATCAAAGCACCAACTAAACCAGTGAAGATAGCAGAACCACCCAATCAACATGTCGATTCATGAGAAATAATAAGTGATTGTTGTTTTAAACTACTAAAATTTGGAATTGTTTGTTATACAGCAATAGCTGACTGATGCACCCGCCAATTTACTTTTTCAAAAATATGTAGATTTTCCCAAGCTGCTCATGCTGCTTAATTAGCATTCACTATCTTAAAAAATATTCCAAATATATAATCTACCATTAAGTTCAGGATACTCTGCTATCCTTATGGTGGTTTAGTTATTGTATCTTTTACAAACCTGGAGGATTTTTTCTTTTAGAATTTAAAGACTGAAGAATTTCAGTCTTCTTAAATCAACTTCCATTAGTCTTTTAAATTTTTTTTTCCTTTTTAAAAATTTTTTTAAGTAGGCTCTAAGCCTAATGTAGGGCTCAAACTCACAACCACGTGATCAAGAGTTGCATGCTCCACTGACTGAGTCAGCCAGGCACCCCTCCATTAGTCTTTTTTAGACCAAACTACATTATTTTTTCAATAGTGTGGCCATCAAGACGTTGATAATTGTGAACCAAGTAAAGAGAAAAACCTTTGGAGAGGAGTCCCTAAAGTCACCAGTTTAGGGCCTTCTTTTTTCTCCTATCCTATCCCAGTTTCATCAGTAGCTTAGGACTTCAGCTGACTCAGAACTGGTTTCAAATACAGGAGAATGAGATGTATTCACAACTAATCACCCATGGTAAGAGAAGATTTTTAAAAAGCAAAGTCTTTCAGATAGAGATGAATACACTTTTATTTTGATATAGAAAAAACTTTAAGCATAACACAAATTGATTTAGCCCACTTTTATACGTTTAAAAACCTATAGAAAACGGACTTTTAAATCCATCAGGTTTTTGTTGTTTTTTTTTTTCCTGCTCAGCACCTTTTCTAAAATCTGTCTATTCCTTGAATTCTGATTATTTTTTCCTTAAACAGTCTTCAATTTTTCAAAATAGAGGAGGATTGATTAGGACCTTCATTCAAGCTTCAGGTGCCCCTTTCTCAGAAAATGAAATGCTTCTTCAAAAATCCTTTGCAAACAAGCTCTCAAGTCAATCACTCTCCCTTTTTGGGATGTAAAACAAATTGTACCATTAGTCATTTAACACAAGCAAAACATCTCCCTCTGTGGAAACCACCAAGCCATTTGGTTTAAAAAAACTAAAGGATAAATCACATTTACCTAATGGGTGAAAATTGATAATTTATCCAAATGTCATTACTAAAATTGACATGGCAGAAGTTGCCAAGAGGAGGTGATAAACAGTAACTCCAAAGAAGGAAAAATAGTTCTTGAATCCTCATTAAACATATCTTTGTTTTAAAGTTTGATTCTGTTTCCACCGGGACATCAATTGACATTTTCACTTACTTTTTTACCTACAACTGAATAGCTTTAAGAGAGCTGTTTTCAAAATAACTGTTCCCAGAGCCAGTCTATGGAAAAAGCAATATTTCCAAGTGACTTTTTATGTCACTTATCAATGTGACATAAATCACATGAATGGCTCATGCATATGCCCTTCAGGTTATCAATGATTCAGGTTATCAATGAATGGCTCATGCATATGGAGTTCCTCAAAGAACCTGAAAACTCTTATTAATTGACCTTAATCTCTTTTTGCTACTTGGCAATGGTTTCCCAAAAAATTAATTGAGAGGACTATAATATCAGCCCCACATCACTCTTACTCAATGGTAGAATGGCACCATTAAAAATACATGTGGTTTTTTTGGCCTCACTACTCTTTTGTTACCATTTTTTAAGTAGTTTGTTTTTTACCCATCTGGGCACGTCATGGCAAAAGAATGTTATTTTTTAATAATGAAATCACATTCATGTTGTGATTCTGCAAGTGGTGGAAAAGGTCCTCTTCTATATCCACTAAAGAGAGGTATGATTCCTGGCTGGCTCAGTCAGTGGAGCATGTGATGCTTGATCTCGGGTTTATGGGTTTGAGCCACACACGGGGTGTAGGGATTACTTAAAAAAGAAAATCCTTTAAGAGAGAGGTGTACTTCAAAGAGAGGGAAATAGAAACTAGATTATGGTAACCTGAGCCAGGTGCTTTACATATGTTAGTTTATTTAATCCTTCTAACCACTTTGTAAAGTAGCTATTATCATCTCTGATTTGTAGCTGACGAAATTAAGGTTCTCTAATAGGTGAGATAACGTGCCCAAGGCCACATATGGAGTCAGCATTTGATCCCATGTGGGTCTGGCCCCAAGGCCAGTGACCCGTTTCTTCTTATTACCCAATCTGATTTTAATATAGCCTATTTGAATGACATTTAGGAGAAACCACCGAGATTCATCTGATGTAATTTCTGGATCTAGAATTGTTTTCTCCTCTTTTTAATTTAATCTACAACTTGCTTACCTTTGACCCCTTTTAGGTGATCAGAATGTCACACAATTAAACACTAGTCCCTTACCACACAACCCAAGACTTCCAGGACTTCCAGGCAAGACAGGCAAGCTCTTTGCCCACAGCAGGATTTAAATACTATCACCAAGCAGGCCAATATTCAAATTCTCAGGGGGTTCTTAAGGACTAAACAAGGTCCTGTATGTAAGCCCCTGATAAATGTGAGACAAACAGTAAATCTGACAAATACTGAGTGGCAAACAAAACTGACCTGACTCCTGCCCTGCATTAGACAGCGTTGGAAGGGGAGAAAGGGAGCGAGAAGTGAAGGTGGGGGAATGACACAAAGGGGAAGGGCCTCAGGGCCACATAGTCAAATGCAGCTGGGAGTGGAGAGACCCAAACCTCCCACTCTACAAAGTCAAGGGCTGTGGCTTTTAATTGTATCTGGGGCTTAGTTAAGCTTTCTTCTCCATGAGAGAAACTTCCAGTTCCCATCTGAGAGGGAAGCAGTCAAGCTTGGCAGATAACCAGCAGCTCTGTGACAACAACAAGTCTGTTGACAGAATGAGTGGACAGGTTCATACCCTTTATGCGGGATTGCAAATTCTCAAGGGTGTTTTGCCGCCTTCAGGTGTGGACAGATGTATTTGGGGAAAAAGAAATTACTTTATTGCAAATTAGGTTTTTCGTGTGTTGCTCAGCAGCCCTTGTAGTTTTGACAGGTGCAAGAGAGACAGTGGAGGTAGGTTTGCAAATCCAGCCACCATGCCTCAATGCCTCCCCCAGTCACGACGTCACCAGGATGTGCTGGCCCCTGTTGCATCAGGATGTAAGTGACAAGTGCTACTTGGAAGGAGCCTTCCTAGCTAAACTCTCCCAACTTCCATCTTTCAGCCTTTATGGTGAATTCCTCTAGGGAGCTTACCGTGTGCCAAGTACTGTTCAAAGTATATATAACTAATCACTTCATCTTCACATCAGCCTGTGAGGCAGCCTCTGTGTTTACCCCATGTCACAAACAAGGAAACGGACACAGATCACTTAAGGATCTTGCCCACGGTCACCCTTGTAAATAAGTGGCAGTACCATGTTTTGAACCTAAGCAGCAAGACGCTGGAGTCCACACCATATGCAGGACCTGGCACTGAGAGGCTGGAGATGGAAACTCAGCCTTTGCTCTGCCACTTTGTCATAGCAAGGGCTACATTCATGGGCTCATGTTGTGGTCCCAGCCCTGTGCTAAGCACCTTCGATACATTTCTCACTTAATACAACACCTGTAGGAAGCAGATACTATTGTTATCCTTATGAATGGGAAGGCTGAGCCTTAGGAGGGTAAAGAATTTGCCCAAGTTTACAAAACTAATGAGAGTTGAAGCCAAAATGAACAGCTCAACCTCTCTGACCCCAGAGCTCTTTACTCAGTGTCCTGCCTCTGCCCCATACTTGCTGTCTTGAGTATTTGACCTCTCTAAGCTTCGCTTTCCTCATCTGTGAAATGGGCATAATATTAGTTACTATCGCAAAAGATGAATGTGAGGCTGAAACAAAGAAAGGTATGAAGAGGATCTACAAACTGTAATGTATTAGACAATTCTAGATACTATCATCTTTTCTGAATTGCTCTAGATTTGAACCTTAACTCTTTCAAATACTTATCTAACCCCAACAAAATGCAAGTTTCTCAAGGGTGGAAACAATGACTTCTCTGCCTTCAATTTTATCTCCCATACAGTTTGGATATATGGTTAGGTACATAGTTAGAGCCCAATAAATGTTCTTAAATAAGCATAAGTGTATGGGACAACAATGCCAGAGGTTTTGTCTTAGAGGAAGCTTGGTTAACCCATGGGTTAACCCTGAAATAGCAAAGGCTATTTCAGGCTTTTAGCCAATAGTTGTCCTATTTATAATAATTATGAAATACATATATGTTATTTTACTTTAAAACGATACATGCACTAATGTAAATCAAATCAATTGTGGGAAAAAAAAAACTCAAAAAAAAAAAAAGTCCCATCATTCCACTAAATCCCTTCATTTGAGGGGTTTGTTCCTCCACAGCTGTTCCAAAGGATCATATAGTTAGAAGAAAGAGAGTCCATTTAGTGGGAAATAGGTGATTTATGTAGCAGGACTAGTGAAAATGACCTCCCTTTCCTTGAATTTCCTAACCTATTCTCTACTTTATAAACTCTCTAAACTGTGGAAATTAAGGTATTCTCTCTACTATAATGTGTGATCGTTTTATTATCAATACACACTTGCTATAAGACATGCTGTAATTCACATTCTTCTCCAAGCAAATTAAATCACTCTTTCTCAAAGCTGAAGGCTTGGGCATGTGTGACCTCACTGATTTATATGAACTGAGACATCATTCAGAGGGTAGAGGGGGGGAGAGAGAAAAGAGAGGACAAAGCACTTGCCTCTGTCTTCCCCACCAAATGGTTTTGTACAGGGGAACCCCAGACAGTCCTGTGGCATGGCCATGTCTTTAGTCTAGAACAGGGTAATGGCAAATCATTGAGCCTTTTCCTTTCAAACATGACCACTTCTTTATATACCAGCGTCTTTGCATTTTGTTGCTCCTTCTGTCTGTGGTGCATGTCCCTGTATTTGCCCACAGCTCCCTCTTTTCCATCTTTCAGGTTCTTTCTCAAGAGGCCTTCATCCCTGGCTAACGTAGTCCCCTGCTCCGTCATACCCAGTAAGCCTGTTAAAGCATCTCCACAACATCTGTCTGGGCCTGCAGATATCTTATTTGCTTATGTGTTTATTACCTGTCTCCCTCAACTTGGGCATAAACTCCTGGAGGAAGGCAACTCGGATCCCCAGATGCTTGGGACACTGCAGATGCTTAATAAACATGTGTGGACTTAACTATGGGGAGGCAGGTCCTCCTCCCTGCAAACCTCACTCCCATCCTCGTCCCCCATCTCCATGCCAGAAAGACCATGCTGAGGGGTACATCCAAGGGAGTGGTGCTCCCTGGCCCTTGGCGGTGCCCCGCAGTCTCATGGCGATTGGGATGCTCTAGCTTTGTCCGTGGTGTAGCCTCAGCTCAATTCCTGAACCACACACTTGGGGCACTGTTTCAGGGAGTCTATGTCATGACTGCCAGGGTACAAACTCCTGTGCCAGCTCTTGGGCTAATTATTTCATCCCACTAGGCTGGATTTTCTCTTTCCTAGCAAAGGGGATATAAAGTACCTCCTCACCTGCAGAGTTGTGAAAATTCACTGAGATAATGAATGTAGCAGGCTGTGCCCAGGGCCTGCCGCAAAGTAAGCTCTCAATAAATTGTAGCTCTGAATTTATTAATGATAGAAGATAATTTATACTTGTGCCACTGGTCCCTCTCCCATGGTGGACCCCACTAATTGATTATACCATTCTTTCTCTTAAAAAAAAAAAAAAAAGTTTCACAACCTTCATGTAACACCACCCTCTTCTAGAGGATCACTACCAATCATTCAGTGTTGGTGTGCAAATGGAAGCCTATTAGCCCTTTCTGATTCAGGAAACTCTTAACAAGCTGTCAGACAGAATTATTAACATTGAGCTTGATGCCCAAAAGGAGATTGGTAGTTAATTTTGCTTCTGGACAAGTGGTATATTCAGCAATATACATCCATGAACAAACCCATTAACGTGGAAGGAAGAATAGTAATGGGAGAACCTGTTCTTGAAAATTGAGAGTGGAAAGGAAGGCTGCCCTTCCTCCCATTTGGTCTGGCTCCCAAGAGATTATAAAATCAGGACTACCAGAAGGCAAGTTGTGAGCAGTGCTCTAATTTACCTTCTGGTATATTCCTTTAGATGTAATAGCTCTGACCAAAATTGGAAGAAATCATCCCTCATGATTGGCTCCCTTTGAATTCCCATTAAATATTCCAAATACCTCCTAACAATTTTGGGATTCCAATCAATATCAACATAGGACTATAATTTTCAGTAACTTATTTTTAAATGATAGAGAGTCCAGTAGATTAATACCTTTTTTACACCATTTTAGAAGTGACAATGAGATTATTAAGGAGCTTTTCCTATAGCTGAGGAGCCTGCTGGCTTGGATGGATAGCAATACACTCAGAACAAAAATGTGAAGGAGCTAAAAAGATGAATTATAGAAGTAAAAATAGAAAGTGAGGCTTGTGCTTAATTTACTTCTATTAAGTCTGGCCCTCCCCCCAAAAACAAATTAGGAAATGCCAACTTTCCCAACTCCCCACTTTCTTTTCTTATTCCCACGTTCTTTCTTATTCCCGCTTTTGGTGGGTTTTCTTTATTTCCTGAAGGACCCAGTGCCCCAACTTTCTCCATCAGTTTCATCATCAAATTTTCCCCCAGGAAATTAGTTGGAGAAAAGCTAATTCATACCAGAGTAGAAATGTTTAGTGTGTTAATATTGCTTCTTAAAACAATCCACAGACTTCATGGCTTAAAGACTTATGGGCTGAATTGTGTCCCTGCCAAATTCGTGTATTGGAGTCTTAACCCCCAGTAACTCAGAGTGTGGCCGTTTTGGGAGATAGGGTCTCTAAAGAAATAATTAAATGAAGTCATTGGAGTGGGCCTTAACCAATATGAGTCATATCCTTTTAAGAAGAGATAAGGACACAGACAAACACAGAGGGCGGACCACTTGAAGATAGAAGGAGAAGGTGGTCATCTATCAGCCAAGGAGGAAGCCAACCCAAACTGACACTTTGATCTTGAACTTCTAGCCTCTAGAACTGTGAGGAAATAGATTCTTGTTGTTTAAGCCACTCAGTCTGTGTATTTTGTTATGGCAGCCCTAGAAGACCAATACAAGTAGATTTGGAATCAAACTTACGTTAGAATCTCAACTCTTCCACTTAGTAATGGTCAAATCTCAGGCAGATAACTCTTGGAGCTTCAGTTTTCTCAACTATAAATGGAGATGAAAATGCCTACCTCATGGAGTACTTATAAGGACTAAATGAGACGTTATACATTACTGGTTAGCATAGTACCTTCATGGTACCTGGCACTTAGCACTTCATCAAGTATTATTATTATTATCACTATTACTACTTTTATACTGGAATTTTAACTAAATATAGATGGATGAGATTTATACTTTTATACCATCATGTCTTTACACTATTGCAAATACCCACAGAATATTTATTCCCAGATCACATTGCCCTCATGACTTCTCACTCCTAAGGGTCCCTTAATTCCAGTACAGATGGCATTGCAAGCTACAGGTGGCCTTGATCTTCAAAATGTAGATAAGAATTGTGGAAAAATATAAGCAAAGTCCATCCTGCAATAAAGGAGGTAAGAAGGGTCTGCACCAACAAATGAAACAAATTTTAAACTTATAGAACTATCAGTGATTATGGTTAGACAAATAGCTTATTAAATCATTAATACTAATAAGGAAGCAGATTGTTACTAAATAATTTTCTGAGAAAGCCTCTTAAATGTAGGTTCTCAGATAAATGTCTTAACTTGTAGAACAGTTACGTGATAGTTATTGTTTCAGGTCAGACACAGTAAATTTTTTTTAAGATTTATTTATTTGAGAGAGAGAGTGAGAACATGAGCAGTGTGGAAGGCCAGAGGGAGACAGAGAAGCACATTGTGGGGATGATCCCAGGACCCTGAGATCATCACCTGATCTGAGATCATCACCTGATCTGAAATCAAAAGACAGATGCTCAACCGACTGATCCACCCGGGGGCTCCCAGACACATTACATTTCAAAAAACCATCCTGAATTTTGACATTTAAATTACTTTTAGTATATCTGGTTTCTCTAGCAATAAAAACTTATGATAAGGGAAGGGAAGACCTCACTAAAACTAATTCCATATCCCTTACCCTACAGTTTCACAAAAAATTTATAAAACAGATCACTCAAATATTTACCCACAAGGCATTCTCCATAGTCAATACAAATGCATCAAGTTGCCTTGCATTACACCAGCAAGCGGGAATAGAGCCTCTTTGGACCTCTGGGTTCTAGGATTTTAGAATCAAACACGATAGCATCAACTGCATATTTGAATGCTTTTCCCAAGTTTTTATCAATTAAAGGAAGTAAGGCTGAAATCAAACCAGCCTGGTACAGAATACCAAAATATAAAACTCATAGAACCTTCCTTCTGAGTTTCATTCCCCATGTGCATACTCTATCCCAGGCCATTCCTTGCCAGCATCAGTGAGCTGTTCCCTCTTTGTCTCTCTACCCCAACTGTGGCGGGAAATTTCTCTATTCGTTTATCTCAAGTCCATAATGTTACCAGCCCTGCAGCTGTGTTTTCTATGCTGTCCCCCTTGTTCCTCTTGCTAGGCCCTCTCCTCCACTCTCTCGTGCCCAAAGCCCATTACACCCTCCCCTTCTCAATTATCTATCTCTTACCTATTTCCGGTACAATACAGCTGATCACACTGCAACAGACTCAAGAAACCCTGAGCAGAGAGGCTGAGAGGAGGGGGGACCTGGGTCCCCACTTTTGTATCAAGAACTCTGGGGAGTTCTTGCAGCATAGCTGTTAAGAGTATATCATTAAATTGTCAACTGAAACCTCCCCAGATCTAGAATTGGCCCAAATAAATACACATTAAAATCTTTGGATTTTAATTCAAAATCTGGAGAAGTAGCCTAACAAAAGAAAAATAGACAAAAGTTTGATTTTTTTGGACTTTTTTTTTTTTTAAGATTTTATTTATTTATTTGAGAGAGAGAGAGCGCGAGAGAGCATGAGAGGGGAGAAAGTCAGAGGGAGAAGCAGACTCCCCACGGAGCCGGGAGCCTGATGTGGGACTCAATCCCGGGACTCCGGGATCATGACCTGAGCCGAAGGCAGTCGCTTAACCAACTGAGCCACCCAGGTGCCCTGGACTTCTTTTTAAATATTTATTTATTTGTTTGTTTTTAGAGAGAGTACATGCGTGGCAGGGGGAGGGAGGGGCAGAGGGGGACAGACTCCTAAGCAGACTCCACGCTCAGTATGGAGTCCAAAGTAGGTCTCGATCTCACGACCCTGAGATCATGGCCTGAGCTGAAATCAAGAGTCAGACACTTAACCAACTCAGTCACCCACATGCCCTGTGATTTTTTAGGCTTCTTATACAGTTGATTTCCTCTTCAGGAAGAATAAGAGCAAGATAACTTCCTTTGAACTGAAGTGAAATTCTCCGTTGTGAATGGTTATGTGCACAAGACTTGCAAAAAACCGTTTCTCAGCATCTCCATCAGCACAGAAATTACCGCAGGGACGTGTTCTCTAAGCATCTGTCAGGGTGGCACCTCGCCACTGTCCAGCAGAGGAGAAAAGAAAGACTGCCTTGTGGTTATTATACATGGTATAATGGAAACTTCATTGCATATGTATTTTTGCTCACAAAATTGCGGGGCCCAGCAGAAAACTACATTGTTTTCTGCTTTTCTTAAGTAATGATAAATCAATAGATTTATTCAGCTTAGCTTCTCTATGTTCACAACTCATGGCAAATCATGGAGGCGGTAGACAGACCACACTTCATTTTCTTTGTGTTGCCTCCTTCCATCTCCAAGCTTTTCTGCCAGTTCAGGTGACCTCACTCCGTAGGCTAGCTTTGCTATTCATGCGTAACTAGGTTTGCAAGTGCACACCCCTAGTCTTTGATTCAGCAGTTCCCCACGTCACTGATTTTGTATCTGACTTGACTCTATTGGCTGTCTCTCCTTTCATCACATTTTAATTTGTCAATTTTATCAACCGGTCAGTGTGTTTTCTTTTTAAAATTCTTTTAGGCTATACTGATTAGAGAAGACAGAACCTAATAATGTTGCAATCCTCTGAATTTTTTTTTACTGATTCATGGAGGAATTTGGATTGATACTGCAGGATATGACAGCTTCCATGAACGTCCACGACGTCTCTTGCAGGACCTGGTAAAATCTCATGTTTTCACAGGCAGATCTATTCTATTGTACATGCAAAAGAACCCTCTCAAGCATGCAATTTTGCCTAGTTTAGTCACAGAATTCCCTAGAATAGTAACTAAAGGAATAAAAGCAGAGGTTAAAAATGACATTGAAAGGGCCCCTGGGTGGCGCAGTTGGTTGAGCGACTGCCTTCAGCTCAGGTCATGATCCCGGAGTCCTGGGATCGAGTCCCACATCGGGCTCCCAGCTCCATGGGGAGTCCGCTTCTCACTCTGACCTTCTCCCTTCTCATGCTCTCTCTCACTCTCTCTCTTTCCTAATAAATAAATAAATAAAATCTTTTTAAAAAATGACATTAAAAGCAGCGAATATAATGCAATGTTCCCCATAAGCATGTAGTAGATACTCATTAACAGATTAAGAGACAAAGAAGGTACCAAAATGTGACTTGGGCATCCACCTTCAGAAAATGCAGTTCCTGACCAGCTGCAGATACTCCGGATGCGAGGCTTCACCATCCCCTGCCCCTGGTTAGGGGAGAACTTGAATGAGGCAGGTGTCACTTAAAAGAGAAAGTTTCTTGGGGCACCTGGGTGGTACAGTTGGTTAAGCATCCTACTCTTGGTTTTCAGCTCAGTTCTTGATCTCAGGATCTTGGGATCAAGCCCTGTGTCGGGCTCAGCACAGTCTGCTTAAGACTCTGTCTCCCTCTGGGGCACCTGGGTGGCTCAGTGGGTTAAAGCCTCTGCCTTCAGCTCAGGTCATGATCTCAGGGTCCTGGGATCGAGCCCCGCATCGGGCTCTCTGCTCAGCGGGAAGCCTGCTTCCCCCTCTCTCTCTCTGCCTGCTGCTCTGCCTACTTGTGATCTCTCTCTGTCAAATAAATAAATAAAATCTTAAAAAAAAAAAAAAGACTCTGTCTCCTTCTGCCCCTCCCATCTACCATGTGTACACTCTCTCTCCCTCTCTCTCTCAGATAAATAAATAAATAAACTCCTTTTAAAAAGGGGGGAAAGCTTCTTTTGTCTTTAGCAGTGGTGACATCAATGGAACTTCTTTCTTTCTGTCTATCTGAAGATCTCTAAATGAGGCAAATACATACCTACTGTTTGACAGAAAACTCTGCCTTGTCAGCATGAACTTGAATGCACATAACTCCAATAGGGATGTTTAGTCTTCTGCTTAATAATGTGTTGACTCTATTTTTGCCCTTTTAGAAGGAAATGTTTACCTAAGTCTAGCCCTAGACTCTACTGTCTTTGGAAAGTATTATTCATTCTAGTACTTTTAAAAAAATGAATAGGCCAAACTTTGAGAAAGGTACTATAAAGTATTTGGGCTGTCTAGACCTGGGATCAGAAGCTGTGACTGATATGGATTTATTCCTTTTTTTTTTTAATGGATTTACTCCTAAAGGGAATGGAGGTTTCCCCTGTCAAACTCTGGGGACAGAAGAGGACCTCCCCTTGCCAGTCATCTTTGAAAGGAATGCATTTGGGTCTTGCACTGAAGATGAGAAAGGAACTTTTCCTTTCTCTTGGGCCAGAGGTTGGACTGGCCATCTAGGGTATGGTGGCGGTTGGAGATTTTAATTTTTGTGATTGAGCCAACCTCCATGACTCAAATGCCGATCCAGCCATGGACATAAGAGTAGCCACTTTTTTTTTTATTAACATATAATGTATTATTTACCCCAGGGTACATGTCTGTGAATCATCAGGCTTACACATTTCACAGCATTTGCCATAGCACATACCCTCCCCAATGTCCATATCCCTACCCCCCCACCGAGTAGCCACTTTTGATAGCATAACTAAACTATTCTCAAAAATCAAGTCATAGGGCACATGCGTGGCTCAATGGGTTAAAGCCTCTGCCTTTGGCTCAGGTCATGATCTCAGGGTCCTGGGATCAAGCCCCTCAACGGCTCTCTGCTCAGCAGGGAGCCTGCTTCCCCCTCTCTCTGCCTGCCTCTCTGTCTACTTGTGATCTCTCTCTCTGTCAAATAAATAAATAAAATCTTTTTTTTTTAAAAAAAAGCATCAAAGCCAATAAATGGTTTGTTTTCCCAATCCATGTAAAGTCACATTTTCGTGATATTCTTGGACCTACTGAAATTAAGTCACATATTCTTAAAAACCACTTATATAATCATAAAAATAAAAAAGGAATTAATGAAAGATATAGTTAGATGCACCTTGATCTGAGAATGTAAAGAATTCATGTTTTTAGAAACCTAGTATGTGAAAGATACTGTGTTATTTTCCTTAGCATTTTCTTTTCTTTCTTTTTTTTTTTTTTAAGATTTTATTTATTTATTTGACAGAGTGAGATCACAAGTAGGCAGAGAGGCAGGCAGAGAGAGAGGGGGAAAGCAGGCTCCACGTTGAGCAGAGAGCCCGATGCGGGGCTCGATCCCAGGACCCTGGGATCATGACCCGAGCCAAAGGCAGAGGCTTAACCACTGAGCCACCCAGGCGCCCCTCTTTCTTTCTTTTTTTTAGTACACATTTATTTAATTGATTCTCTTTGGTCAAACATTTGTATTTTAAGATTTTTGTGACATACTCCTAAACTATTCTTACTTACTATTTTATCATCAACATTTCACAACAGTAAAAGAGGTTTGTTTCCTAATGGAGGTCCCACTCAAACTGGGTATTGTATAATTTTTTCTTACTATGTTGTTATCTCAGTTGATTTTAATAACTTACATGACCTATTGCACTATCTTCATAAATTATCTTTTCTTCCTATACTTACTATCAATAATCATAACAGTAACTTAAATTTTAAACTATGAAATATTTTAAACAGATTTTAACTTAGATGTAAATTACATATAAAAATTGCAATTTAAAGTACACAATTCAATGATTTTTATCCTTAGCATTTTCCTGTGTAATTTCTCAATACAACTCTTTGATTTAGGTATTGCATTTTCCACTTTATTAATGAGGAAATTGAGGGGCACCTGAGTGGCTCAGTGGGTTAAAGCCTCTGCCTTTGGCTTGGGTCATGATCTCAGGGTCCTGGGATCAAGCCCCGTGTCGGGCTCTCTGCTCGGCAGGGAGCCTTCTTCCTCCTCACTCTCTGTCTGCCTCTCTGCCTACTTGTGATTTCTCTCTGTCAAATAAATAAATAAAAATCTTTTTTAAAAATGAGGAAATTGAGGTTCAGAAAGGGTCATTAATTCACTTAACAAATATTTATTTTTTAAAAATACTTTGTTTATTTGACAGAGAGAGAGAGAGCACAAGTAGGGGGAGCAGCAGACAGAGGGAGAAGGAGAAGCAGGCTTCCTGCTGAGCCGAGAGCCCGATGAGGGGGCTCCATCCCAGGACCCTGGGATCATACTTGAGCTGAAGGCAGACACTTAGCCAACTGAGCCACCCACGTGTCTTTAGCGCTCTTTATATTTCAGGCACTGTTCTAGATGCGGGGGATATATAGGAGTAAGAAAAACAAGGTCCTCATGGCATTTATGCCCATGTCCTTATGGCTAATCCAAATCTGTCACATCCCAATATTCATGCTTTTTTTGCTGCACATGGCGACTGGAATAGAAGAAATCAGAAAGAGAAGACTGCAATATTTGAGGAATCAGAATAAATGTCATATGGTGCTATCTTCTTCTACAATAAAAGAGAGAGAGAGAGTACCCAAAAAGTAAATTTCAACTCTTGGTTCTAAATTGTTTACTTTTTAAAACAATGAACACTATTTTTTTTCACTAAAAATATATTGTTAAGTTTCCTTTTCCTGTCTAGACTCTGAAGAATATGAGATTTTCATTATAAGGAGTTATTCTGAGTTTTTCAGAGGATGCTAAGATCCATAGACATGTTTCTGCCCTTTTGGAAAAAGTCCAGCTGCCTCCTCCATCCATATGTTGTTGTGTCCTATACAGTAAAATAATAACTCAGGACTTATTCCCCTTTACTACAAATTAAGTCTTCAAAAACCCCACATTCCAACTTCTCTGTTTACTGTGTACTCTACTAAATGTTCTTTCCTACCCTAGCTCTTTCTTTGGAAATCCTACTCATGGAGGCTTCATAACCTCACCCAGACATGCTGCCTCTCTCCTCTGACACCCCCCCCCCCCACCCATGACACTCTGGAACACTTTTCCAGCATTTATGGCCTTATACTGTAATCCTGAGTGACTTTTTGTCTTATTCTCCAACAAAAGATTTAACTCTGAGAGGGCAGGGATGCTTTTCTCAAGTCTCTCATAATCAACAAATGAGCAATAAATAATTTTAATTGGTTGTGTTATTCTTTATAATTAAGCCCATAATTATCTCTACTCAGATTTTTTAACTGCCGTTTTAGAGAACCAGCTACTTTCAAAACCACAAAGAAACATGCCACTCAAATAAAAGCCCCATGTTACAGTTAATTTGAATCTGTAAGAATATAAAAGAGGATTCTTCATTCAATCTATAAATAATTATTTGTTATTTACACTGCATAAGGAATTATTCCAGGAGAATTAGAGGTCGCACTGAAGAACTAAATGTACACCCAAACTTGTGAAGTGTTATAAAATAATTTATCAATCAATTAAGAGGTGATTACAAAGAATTAAAAGAGATTTAAATCATGATTTGGGGCAAGAAAAATGATCTTGCTCATTCAGGCTCTTATTGGAAGTAGTTCAGTAAAATTGAAAAAACTAGAGCTCAAAAACCAGAAATAAAAGAAATTATTCCAAAATCTGCATAAAGATGTTCTAATATAGTATCCATTGGTAGCATCAAAGAAGAGAAATATGGAGCAATAAGTATTAGCCATTTCATAAAAATTGGTGTCTCATTTTTCCGTATAACTACCCTATAAATGTCATTAAACCTGAGACAACATTGCACAGTAGAATGCTACTGCTACAAATTATGACAAAACTTCTTTTATGAGATGGTTTGGCTACTCATAGGTATGACCTGAGTTCTACTCCAAGGACATCTAGATGACCAAGGGTACCCTATATAACCTTTCAGAGCCTCTGCTTTTGTAAAGATAAAGTCATTTACTCACCAGGATCATGAGAACCTAACAACCTCACATACATGAAAGTGAAAAATCAGGTACCATACCAAAGATGTCATTAGATTTCTTATCTGCTTAAATATTAAACTAATATATTTGTTACATTTAACTTTTACTTACAGGCATAAATAGATATTTCCTACTTGAGAAATTAAATAAAAATTTATATCAAAGAGTAGGAATTAGTTAAGAAAATGACTGGTAGGCTACAGCTATCTTGGAGTGGTTTTCCTCTCCCAGATGAGTTTGGGCTTTAATTTATCCGATTTAGATCATGTAGCAAGTGGTTTTGACCTTTCACATATTACAGGAACTTGTATAGGATGCTTTAAGTACTATCCTCATTACCATCAGCCTAGGGAAAAATGATCTATAACTTTTTTCCTTGAAGACTACAGAGAAGATTTTCTTCTTCCTCCTTCTCCTATTCCTTCCTCACCCCCTTCTCTTTCCTGCTCCTTCCCAGAAACAGAGTGTGGATGTTAAAGCCAGAATTTTCTAGAGCTTCAAAGGACCCAAGGAACCATCTAGGCATTCTTAAGACTTGGAAATTTAGGACCCACGAGATAGAGAACCTGAGCAGGATTTGCTCAAGATCATATAGCTCATACAGTCTTTAGAAATCTAACTGGAACTGGAATCTGGGCTTTCCATCTTCAAGGAGCAATCAGATTGAAAGAATCAGTCCATTCAAGTCTTCATATTCAAGTCCATGATCTTTACAAGTTCTCTTACCTTGCCAATATTAAGAGAACATATAAAGAATAACTTCATTCTTGCTTCTCTTCTAGCTCAATCTAGGGAAAAGAGAATTGGACTAGACATCAGAAGTCTTGGCCTGAAAGCCTGGCTCTGATCATTACTTGGTGACCTTGGAGAAGTCACTAGATTTCTTTAAGTCCCAGTTTCTGTACCTATAAAACTAAGATGCCTGCCTTAGTTATTTTGCAGAGTTTTAACAAAGAAGATAATAAATGTGAATATTTTCTATAAGTTAAACAGTTCCGAATGAACACAGGCACTAATATATTCTGTGATCTCCTGAAAGGTTTTTAAAGATTAAAAAGAGAAAATTACATTATATGGGTTGGAAACACAAATAAACTAAATTCCATTTAAAAATAGAAGATAAGGGGGTGCCTGGGTGGCTCAGTTGGTTAAGCAACTGCCTACGGCTCAGGTCATGATCCCAGGGTCCTGAGATCGAGTCTCGCGTCTGGCTCCCAGCTCCATGGGGAGTCCGCTTCTCACTCTGACCTTCTCCCTTTCCATGGTCTCTCTCATTCTCTCTCTTTCCTAATAAAATAAATAAACAAAATCTTAAAAAAAAAAAAAAAATAGAAGATAAGGGCGCCTGGGTGGCTCAGCTGGTTAGATGACTGCCTTCGGCTCAGGTCATGGTCCCGGTGTCCCGGGATCGAGTCCCACATCGGGCTCCCGGCTCCACAGGGAGTCTGCTTCTCACTCTGACCTTCTCCCTTCTCATGCTCTCTCTCACTCTCTCTCTAATAAATAAATAAAATATTTTTTAAAAAAATAGAAGATAAGAATAATGTCAGAAGGATAACAGACTTGGAAGCTCCAGCCATAGTTCCCACACAAAGACACGGACTTAATATATGGACCAAAATGCCTTTTTTTTTTCAAAATGCCTTTATGAGAATTCTGGAAGATGGTTAAGTCATGATACCCCAGGCAAGTGCAAAGCCAAGAACAGCTTGCGTTAAAATGGGTAAGGAAATCTATTGCATTCTTTATTTTATTTTATTTTTTTAAATTTTTATTTATTTGAGAGAGAGAGATAGATCCCAAGTAGGCAGAGAGAGAGGGGAAAGCAGGCTCCCCGCTGAGCAGAGAGCCTGATGCGGGGCTCTATCCCAGGAGCCTGAGATTATGACCTGAGCCGAAGGCAGAGGCTTTAACCGACTGAGCCACCCAAGCGCCCCAATCCATTGCATTCTTTTGGGGGATGTGGAGCCGATAAGGCAGGCTTAATTCACTGAAACAATGCTTCTTTCTGAATAATGCGTCTTTCAGTTATCATCTTCTTTCATTTTGCTACCAGTGTTTGTAAGTTATGTGCAGAAGCATAAAGGAATAGCGGTAGGTTTAACTCACTGAAAGCACACTGTGTACCATGCACCCTGCAACTAACATCTTCTCTCATTAGTATGTAAATGTTTCTAAATATATGTGTAGAAGCATATGAGAATGTGTACTGAACTCATTGCAACTACACTGCATGTAATGCGGCCTTGAGCTAACTTCTTTCAATAAGATACAAGTCTTAGTAAATGTATGTGTAGAATCATATAGGAATGGCTGTATGCTTTACTCATTGGAACTGCACTTTGTCTAAACCTTCTTTCAAGTAACATGTTGTTTCAGTAGATATAAGGCTTTTTCCCGAGTTTTCATTTAAATTCCCGCTAGTTAACATACAGCGTGATATTAGTTTCAGGTGTAGAATTTAGTGGTTCATCGCTTAAATACAACACCTGGTGCTCATCAGAGCACGTGCCCTCCTTAATGCCTGTCACCTGTTTAACCCCTCCCTCCGCCAACCTCCCCTCCAGTAACCATCAGTTTGTTCTGTATAGTTCAGTCTAGGAAAGCCATTTAATTCTTTTATAAAAACTTAAATTAAATTAATTAACATATAATGTATTATTAGTTTCAGAGATAGAGGTCAGTGATTCATTTTATATAATACCCAGTGCTCATTACATCACATGCCCTCCTTAATGTCCATCACCCAGTTACCCCATCTCCCCTCCAGCATTCTATCTGTTGTTGCCCCTCCCCTCAGCTGGCACAGCCTAGAGGAGAAAAAACCCAACTCAAGACTTCTCCCTTAGAATAGAGAGAAGAGTGCAATATGCATGAAACATTCCAGCCGCCCAGGAGACTAGTTTCTGTCTTGACTGATTTGGAGTGATGATGGAACCAGCAAACTTTGGATGTGGGGGCCAGAGAACAAGAGAGGGTTCTGGGGCTTGTTGTAGCCCCAGAGAACCTGCAGTACCACAAATGGACACCAGAAGGAGCAAGAGATTATATGCTCCTAAAATAAACCAGCAAACCTTTCTAATTGGGAAATTAGATGTGCACAACATAAAAGACATATCCCAGAAGTTCCAGAGGTCCCAGAATCTCTGGCCAGTCTGACTGGGGAAGGTTTTCCTCTGTATGGAACTTCCCATTAAGACTTGAAGAGGTGGCAGTTTTCAGGGAAACATGGCCTAATCAAAGAAACAAGAAAAAGCCCCAGAAATTGACCATAAAGAAATGGATCTGTGAATTACTTGACAGAGAATTCTAAATAGGTGACTTTTTTTATAAGTAGGTTCCATGCCCAGTGTGGAGCCCAACGTGGAGCCTGAACTCATGACCCTGAGGTCAAAACCTGAGCTGAAAACAAGAGTTGAATGCTTAACCAACTGAGCCACCGAAACGCTACCAAAATAAGTGTCTTAGAGAAGTTCAAGTATGATTAAAACACAGATAACTAAATGAAACAACAACAAAAATGATGCATGAACAAAATGAAAATGTAAACAATGAGACAGAAACTAAAAAGGACCAAGTGAAAATTCTGGAGCTGAAATTAGGTGGTATAAAAGGCAAAATGGGCAGAGCATCACTAAAAATGGTGGAATAAATGACAATTTCATGAGATGAAGCTTCCCTTCATGACCTACTTATGCATTCAAAATAGTTATCTTGGTTTGGCTTCCTCTGAGAAACATACCCAGGGACATGAATTTAAGTATAAGTACCTTATTTGGGGGATGATTCCAAGGAACACAAGCAAGGAAGTGAATAATGAAAGATACAAGCTATCAAGCCATGTTGGGCATCTTGAGCTGATCCCTCTATGGACTCTGGAAAACAAGGTGGAACATGCCTCAAAATGATCCCAACCAAGAGATGTTAGGAGCCTAGGTATTTAAATGCCAAAACCTTCACCTACCCAGCATCATTTGTTGGGGCTGCTTCCAGGGGCATTAACTCTCCAGCAACTCTGGTTTGCCCTGTGTCTTGACTGAGCATGCTCCCTCAGCTAGATAAAGCCTTCAAAAATGCACAGATTGTTGCACAAAGCCGCCTTCAGCACAAAGAGGTACATGCTAAGAACACCAGCAGCATCTGCCACAGTGAAGATCTGAATATGTAGGCAATTAAAATATGACTAACTGAATAATTTGATTTTGGTCTTTTGAATGCCAGGAAAACAGGCACCCTGTAGCCACCCAAGAAAAGTTAAATATATGATAAAGATATTGTTAGGTTTGTGAGCATACAAGGTAATGAAGAAACCAAAGTAATGCCAGGCCTAATGGGAACTGTAATGAAATAAGCAGTGTAGCTGCTTTGTCGATTTCAAGGGCCATACCCATGACCAGTCTCTGCCTGTGTCTTCCTATGGTCTTACTATACTGTATCAGTCAGGTTAGGCCATGCTATGCTACAGTAACATACCACTCTCACACCTCTGGCTTTAATGTGACCAAAAATTAATTTCTCCTCCATTGTTCTCCAGGCAGTGAAACAAATCTGATGGCTGTTTTCCCATGTGGTGATTCAGTAATCTGGGCCGCTTTGATCTTACGGTGCAGTAAAATCTCAATACATTTTCCATAACATTGTGCAGGAGCTTTTCACTGACTCCCATCTGAAAGTAACACACATCACTTCTGTACACATTTCTTTGGCCAAAACTGGTCACAAAGTCTTCCCAACAACAAAGGGTTGGGATGCAGAGTCTCCCGCGTGCCCAGGAAGGACGAGCTACCTACAGATTGCTAGGCACTGGCAATATCTATCACCCCAGACATAGTCCTCAAAATTTTAGCTTCTGTATAACCATATGGGCTAATTTGGCCTCTAGTACACTTCTTGCTCTTTATGCTTAGCCACCCCCTCGCCCCAACTAATGTACTCAGTGTTTCCATTTTCAAATTTCAAAACCATGAAGAGAATTCCTATAGTCAGTGTCTTCTGGCATGACCAAAAGTAGGAACAGCTAAATTTAAAAGAAATTGTGATGTGAATGCAAACAGGTGCAGCCACTCTGGAGAACAGTATGGAGGTTCCTCAAAAAGTTAAAAGTGGAGCTACCCTCCAACCCAGCAATTGCACTACTCAGTACTTACCCAAGGGTTACAAACATAGTGATCTGAAGGGGCACATGCACCCCAATGTTTATAGCAGCAATGTCCATGATAGCCAAACTATGAAAAGAGCCCAGATGTCCATTGACAGATGAACTGATAAAGAAGATGTGGTGTATATATACTATGGAATATTACTCAGCCATCAAGAATGAAATCTTGCCATTTGCAATGACATGGATGGAACTAGAGGGTGTTAGGGTAAGTGCTATAAGTCAGTTAGAGAAAGACAAATACCATATGACTTCACTCATATGTGAAATTTAAGAAACAAAATAAACACACATGGAGAAGGGAAGGAAAACTAAAATAAGGTAAAAATTGAGAGGGAGGCAAACCATACGAGACGCTGAACTTTAGAAACAAACGGAGGGTTGCTGGAGGGGAGGTGGGTGGGGGAATGGGGTAACTGGGTGATGGGCATTAAGGAGGACACTTGATGTAATGAGGACTGGGTGTTACATGCAACTGATGAATCACTAAATTCTACCCCTGACACTAATTAAACATTTTTTAATAAAATAAAATTTCTTTTGATTTCTTCTTTGAAAAAAGAAATTATGATACGAATGACCTCTGCCTCTGAGACTTAAACAACTTCTCAAGCCGAGGGCACTGTTCACTGAACACCTAAAGAAAAAGGATTCTGCCAGCAACTTTATTTTTCTAGCTAGCTATCTTCTTCTTAAAGTCAGGGGAAAAAATATTTGAAAATTTATAGAATGTGGGGAAATTCACCAGGAAGACAGCTCCAAAGAACACTACAAAAAGCAATGGTATTGGTCTAAAAAAAAAAAATGGTATTGGAACTGTATTGCAAGGTTTAAGGGGAAAGTAGATGTGATTTCTAACAGAGAGAGAGTAAGTGGTGTAAAGTTGGGTTAACACCATAACAGCATATGGAAAGTAGAATTCCAAAATACGAGAACAAGAATGTGAGAGGTGCTTTCCAAATTCTGATATGTGACAATAAAGATTCGATAGGAGAAAGAGAATCCCAGGAGAAGTGCTCACACTCTTTAAAAAATTCGTTCAAAATTCTTCTAAAAATTATTTATTAGATATTTTTCAAATTATAACACATTTGTAACAAATATAAAAATTGAAATAACCTACTACATAGGTGTATAAAGTCTAAGCCAATCATTTCTCTCTTTGCTTCTTTCCCAGCCCCAACTCCCAGCAGTGCTAATGATATGATATTCTGACCCTTTCTCCTTGTTCATACATACACATTCGAGTGAATACATTTATACCTAGTGGTGTGTGGGTTGGTTGGTTGGGTGGGTTTTAACAAAGGAGAATCCCAATGTGCACAATAGCCTACAATTTGCTCTTCTTCATTCAGCAGGATATTGGGATAACCATATATGTCAGTATCTATACATCTAGGTTATTTTTCTTTAAAAATGTACGTGTGTGCATATAAAATACATAAGACACTCGTAAACTTTGTTTACTTAAGTGGAATATTCTATGTGCTAGGGGAGTACAATTGGTATATTTTTTTATTAACATATAATGTATTATTTACCCCAGGGTACATGTCTGTGAATCATCAGGCTTACACGTTTCACAGCATTTGCCATAGCACATACCCTCCCCAATGTCCATATCCCTACCCCCCCCACCTCCCAGCCACCCTTAGTTTGTTTTGTGAGTTTAGGAGTCTCGAATTGGTACATTTTTAATGACTTCCATACTCTCCCTGTATTTCCACCTACAATCCATCCCCTGACCTCCCCTGGTAACCATAGTTTACAACTAGTGTACATGCTTTACTGAGTTTCTAGGTGTTTATATAATCATATGCAAACATATTTACATAGGTATTTTGAGCAGGGGTCATTGTCATCCTTTCAAAAACAAAGTTATCTTGTGTATACTGCTGTGTATTTCCCTTTTCTGATACAGCAATACTTAATGGAAATCCCTTTAAATCAAGTAAATGCTAACGAGTTCGATTCTTTTTTTAATGTCTTCATATTCCACGGTATGGCTGCAATATAATTTATTCAACATTACACTATCAATGAAAAAGGTTTTTTTCCTATTTTTGAGGACAATATGAACATCTCGTAACTGAGTCTAAACTTGTTCCGTTCGCTGCACGACAGGCCAGTAAGTCAGGAGGCAAGATGTTGGGGTATGAAAAGCAACTTTATTTGGAAATCTGGCAAACCAAAGAGATTGCAGACTATTGTTCTAAAGTACCACCTTAACTCAGCATGAAATTCAAGCTTTTTGTGTGAGGAAGAGGAGGAAGTGGCAGGCGGTTGGAATCAAAAGTAACTGACATCTTTAGGCATTCGGGTGCCTGCAAGGGTCCAAAGGAAGTCATATAACTTCTTTGTCCTTGACCAGTTGATCTTTGCATACAGGAATCTGGTCATGTCCTTACTCTACATCTTAAACATAGCATTGTTATTTTTGTACATCCTTCCTTATCTCCTTGGGGAGATAGGTTTCAGGTAAAGAGCAGTTTTTGCAAACCTTAGCTGTAAGTAAAATTCCTTCAATGATTAACATGCATATGTGCAAGGCTTTGCAGAAGTTTCTAACCTATAGGTCACAACAGCAAGGGAGACAGAAGCAACATGGGGTCAAGCGTACTAAGTTTTTCCCATTACAGTCTTTCTACACATACTCTTACATATTGATCCTTTTTCTAACATAGCTTCCTAGTAATGGAATTGGTGAGTTGAACTTTTCAACTTTTTTAAATGGTTATTTTGACCTTAATACATGTTTCCATATAGCTTCTATAGAAGCTTTACCTACAATTAATTAGCCATAGGTACGTGAGTCTATTTCTAGATTCTTTCTGTTTCCTCAGTTTATGTTTGTCCTTAAGCCACAGATGCAAAATATTGATTACTGTGGTTTTATAGTAAGTCTTAAAGCAGTATAAATCTTTCAAGTAAGGTATTTCTCAAAACACTATTGGCTATTTTAGCTTCTTTGCACCTTCAAGTGGATTTTAAAATCAGCTTGCCAGTATCTACCCCTCCCCCCAAAATAGTCTTCCAAAAATTTTAATTTGAACTGCCTTATATATATAGATCAATTTGAGGAAAATTGTTGTCTTATACAATATTGAGTCTACCAATATATGAACCTGGCTTATCTCATCATTTGTTAAAGATGCCTTTAATTTCTCTCTGGAATGGTTCATAGTTCTCAATGTATAGATCTTGCACATATTTTGTTAATTCAATTTCATGTTTTTTGATGATGTTGTAAATGGTACATTTTTTAATATCAATTGCTAATCATGTACTGCTAGAATTTATAGATACAATCAATTTTTGTATATCCAATGAGTGCTCTTTACTCTGGCTGACGGGAATATGAATGACTCCTGGTCCTGTGTGTTCTCTGAAAATTGTTTGTATTATAATTCCAGTAGTTGCTCTTTCCTTGGAAGTTGTTACTGCCCAACCTGGTGGTGGAGGTTCACCCTATGCATACCCACACTGTATTCTATCAGAGACCCAAGCAAATCCTTATGCCGAAATTCTTTCTCTATCTCGCTCTTCCTCTTTGCAAATTCTAGCTTCCTTGACCTTCCCCAGATCCAGTCTGTGTCCTCAACTCAGAGAGATTGGTGGGCTTTGTTTGGGTTCCTCCTCCCTGTACCGCAGTCTAGCAATTACCATCTGGGAAAAAGCCTGCCTGACTCACCTCTTTGCCTTCTCTTGGGAATGACAAGGCTACACTGCCTATTATCCAGTGTCTGGCAATAGATGCTTCCAATAGTTAATCCTGTTTTTTATGGAAGGAGGATTATTCCCATATGGCCCAAAGAGGGAATTGTGCCCTTTTGATTTTTCATGTAATAATGCTGTTGATAGTTTTACTGCCATTAGATTCCTGAGAAAATCCCTACTTGGTTTGTTAATCTTTTGCTACAATGCTGAAATCTGTTGGTTAATATCCTATTTAGTACTTTTGCATCTATTACTTTGGTGATTTTGACCTATAGTTTTTTTATTTATTGCATTTTCTGTCAAGTATATTATCAAATTTTATTGGGTCACCTGGGAGGCTCAGTCAGTTAAGACTCCCGTTCTTGATCTCAGGGTCGTGAGTTCAAGCCCCACCTTGGGCTCCATGCTGGGTGTAGAAACTACTTTAAAAAAATATTGTGTAAGTTATGATGGCTTTATAAAGCAGACTGGAGCACATTCTATATTTTTCTTTAATTTAGATTATTTCAATAACGTTAAAATTACTTGGGTTTTTGTTTTTTTTTAATTTATTTCTTTTGTCTTAAGATTTTATTTTATTTATTTGACAGAGAGAGAGAGAGATCACAAGTAGGCAGAGAGACAGGTAGAGAGAGAAGGCGAGGCAGGCTCCCCGCTGAGCAGAGAGCCTAATGCGGGGTTCAATCCCAGGACCCTGAGATCATGACCTGAGCGGAAGGCAGAGGCTTTAACCCACTAAGCCACCCAGGCACCCCTGGTTTTTTTTTTTTTTAAGATTTTATTTATTTATTTGAGAGAGAGGGTGAGCAAGTGAGAGAGAACCTGGGGGTGGGCAGTTTTCAGGAGAAGCAGAGTGAGAGGAAGAAGCAGACTCCCCCCAGTGCAGGGAGCCTGACTCGGGGCCCCGCGGCTCCATCCAGGGACTCCAGAATCATCACCTCAGCCGAAGACAGATGCTTAACTGACTGAGCCACCCAGGAACCCCTAAAATTACTTGCTTTTTAAAAGTTAACTGTAATTCAGCCATGCAACCATGCCATCCTTTGCAATGATTAATCTGAAATTACCTTCCAAATTTTTTTTCTGGAAGTTCGTCTACTCAAACTTTCTACCTTGAGAGCATTTGAACACCTTTTTTTTGAAGGTTCTTTTTATTTTTGCAATGTCATCCCATACAAGAGCAATAAAAACATAAGTCTTAACAGGTTTACAATAGAATATTTGAATAAAAAATCTGTATACATTATTCTTTTTTTTTTAAAGATTTTATTTATTTATTAGGAAAGAGAGAGAGTGAGAGAGAGCATGAGAAGGGAGAAGGTCAGAGTGAGAAGCGGACTCCCCGTGGAGCTGGGAGCCCGATGTGGGACTCGATCCCGGGACTCCGGGATCATGACCTGAGCCGAAGGCAGTTGCTCAACCAACTGAGCCACGCAGGCGCCCCTGTATACATTATTCTTTACAGCAATTTTACATGGTAAATTAACTGTTTAAAAATGTTCCTTTTAAACACCTGTGCTGTCTTACTTCTTGGAATATTATAGGTGGAGAGCCTATGTAGTGCTATTTACAAGTACAAAATTAAGACTATATAACTTACATGGAATCCATTCATTTAAGAGCTCAATTTAATATCCTTGACTATTCGGTGCTCTGTAAGGAAAAAAACCCACCTTGACATGCTGACAAAGAGCCAAAAGTTCAATTTCCATAAAAATATTAAAAGTATCCAATTCTGAGAATACCGAGTTGGATACCAGAAAAGAAAGCTAATGCTGTATCGATGCTAATTTGAAGGATTAATTAAGTTAATATATTTTTGACTGAAAACATATTCATTTCCTTTAGGCTTTACATTTTGTTGTCATAGCGTTTCACATAGTATTTTCCCTGTGTTTGTTATTTGTGAGTTCCGTTGTGCTTTCCATTATATCAATAGTTATATTTCCTTTCACAGGTTTCATAATGCCCATATTTATTTGCTATTGTGTAAAAAAGAAAAGACTGGGTCCTGGGATGGGGTGTGTAGGGCTCCCTGCTCAGCAAGGAGATTGCTTCTCCCTCTTCCTCTATCCGCACCCCCAACCCCACTCCTGCGTGCCTACTCTCTCAAATAAATAAATAAAATCTTTTCCAAAAAAAACATCATTTGGGTGCATAGTTGAGTAAGTTTTAGAGAATGAGAAGACACTTTAAACAAATGAGAACATCTGCAGTCACTCCAGGAATGATAAAATTACAGGGCTATCAATCCTCATGCTTCCGGGCATGGGCTCATCACCAGCTGGAAGAAAGAAGATATTCCCTACAGTATTTATATAATACCATCAATTACATTCAGATTTTTATTTCCTTTTAAATACAACTTATTTGGAGGACTTTAATGTACATTATGGCCACATAGTGCAACATGAGAGGAAATCTTCAAAAGTTAACAAAAAATTTTTAGAGAAATGAATTTCAGAAAAACCATAAGCTCTCAGGGAAGGTAAACAGAATAACAAAAATTAGCAAAGATCATTTTGAGTATTTCTTATACACAGAGCTTGACAGAAAACAAACATTTGGCATTTGTCAAATGAATGAATGAACGAATGAAGAACGAACCAGGAAACAAAATTACATGTGCCTGGATTCAAATCCCAGCTTCACCAGTTTTTTACCTTGAATTACTTCGTTTATCCTCAGATTACTCATCTTTAATATTAGGATAATTATGCCCACTTCTTTTTGTTATCACAGGGATTGAACTAGGTAATCCATGTAAATAAACCCACTGCCTAAAACAGAATGAACACTTAAGAAATGACAGTCATTTTAAGAGTTCTCCTGGGATTGATGTAGCTATTCCTGGCCAAATAGCTCTAACTCTTAAATCACCTCAATATATTTCATAACAGGTCAATTCTTCATGTATTGATTATATTATAAATCTGTATTCTATTGCGTCTCTGTGAAACCAACAGCTTGTTACAACACAGACACTCCCTAAAATTATCCTTTATTTTTAACTTAGGATATGTTTTCTGCTAATAAGCAGACATCTTAGATGGTGGTTTTGGCTGTTTGGGCTGCTAAAACAAAATGTCACAGACTGGGTAGCTTATAAACAATAGAAATTTATTTTTCACATCCTAGAGGCTGGGGATTATAAGATCAAGGTGTCCACAGATTTGCCTTGTGGTGAAGGTCTGCTTTGTCATAGATGGTGGTCTTCTCATGGTAACCTCACAAGGTGAAAGAGGGCAGAGAGCCTTCTTGGGCCACTTTTGTAAGTGCATTAACCCCATTCATGAAGGCTCTGCCCCAAGGCCCAATCACATCTCAAAGGCCCCACCTCCTAATACCATCACCTTGGGGGTTAGGATTTCAAGATATGATTTTTGCAGAGACATATTGAATCTATTTGAATTCTATGATAAGTAGGTTCAAGCTCATAAAGGTATTTGCTGCTCCTTTTGAAATGCCCATAGCCCTGGCCCAAGGCTACTGTGACTTGCAGCCAAATGCATACAAAAATCCTGGAAAGGATTTTTATGTATTTTTATATATTAAATTATGCGTGGTACTGATACTCTTTTCTAACAGTTTCTCAACAATTAACTATTTGGTATTAGCAAATTCTCTTGGGGTCCATAAATTATTCCAAGTCCACATAAAGAAATTGTATGGCTGTAAACGGAATATATATGCCTTTGGGCGCTCAGGATTTAGCTAGTTAAAAACCAGATTAAAAAGAAATCATATAGGGACGTCTGGGTGGCTCAGTTGGCTGAGCGGCTGCCTTTGGCTCGGGTCATGGTCCCGGCGTCCTGGGATCGAGTCCCACATCAGGCTCCTTGCTCAGCGGGGAGCCTGCTCCTCTCTCTCTGCCTCTGCCTGCCTCTCTGCCTGCTTGTGTTCTCTCTCTGTTAAAATAAAATAAATAAAATCTTAAAAAAAAAAAAAGAAATCATATAGCATTTGTGGTTAGCATAATTTTAAATAACAATGAGAACACCCCCCTCCCAATCAAGTGCTGTTTTCATCACAACTGAGGAAGGTTTTGGAAAGATAATCTAGTTTAGTGGACATTTTCTCCAAGGGCAGGATTATGGGCCACTTTTTACTGGGCAATAAAATGCTTTTAAATTGTAAATGTTGCTGCATATAATCAAGGTACCTCTTTTTTGGAAGATGAAAAATGGACGATTTCTTAGACCTTGGAAAGAGTTGTTGCCATTTATTTAGGAATCACTCTGCAAAAGGCAGCCATGTACTATTTCAAATAAGCTGCTATCTCAGAACGTCACTGTCACTTGACAAAGATTTTTCTTTCTTTCTCTCTTTTTTCTCTTTTTGGCGGGTTGGGGGGGTAGATCCTTCTCCTCCTCCATCATCAAATCAACAGTTCTGTGGGCAAGGGACAGGACCAGATACCTCCCTCAATATTTGGAGACCGGGAGAAGAAAGGTGCTTAATATATGAGAACTAACACTAAATCTTGTCCCCATCCCCCCGACCTGCACTCCTCCACCAGCATCATCACCCAACGCACTTCACAGAGGAAACAAAAAAATTCTGAAGCTGTGGTAAATGCTCAGGCCACGTGACACTGAATAACGCTGTTTGGATTCAAACACTGAGACTCCGCAGTGACACAGTGATTCATCTGCAGCTAGTTACTAAACTGTGGGCACTGAGAAATAGGCAACCCGTACTGAGCCAAAGGTACTGCTGGCCTCGCGAAAGCTCAGCCAGCTGCTGAGAGCAGGGCGATAGCACAGCTTTGGGAGGCAGGGAGAGTGACGAGGGGAGAGGCACGTTCACACCATAAGGTTCACACCGTGCCCTGACAAGCCTCTCTGGGCTGAGCCTGAATTTAAAGCGGGAAATGAAGGGGCAGAGATTTTAAATATGCTGAGCCTTCACATCGGCCGCCTAGCTTCAATCTAACGGCAACACTAAGAAATTGGTATTATTAATCCCCTCTTGGACCCTCGTGACCGAGGCTGAAAGAAGCAAAGAGGCTCTTCCTGGGGCTTACGCCCCGCGCGCCAGCCTCCCAGGAGGGGGTAGCGCCCGGGCCGGGCTGCACCGCGTTCCTGCAGGGGAGAAAAGCCCGACTGCGGCACAAAAACCTAGGCCTGGGTGAGGCGCCAGCCCAAGCTGCCAGCCCCGGAAGGAGAAGGGGGGTCTCGCAGGCGCGCGGCCCTCGCCCGCGGTAGGTCGGCGCGGAGACCTGAGCTGGAAGCCAAACGCAGACAGCTGGCGAGAAGCACCAGCCCCCTCCGCCCGCCTACTCGTTGCGGGGAGGGGTTTCTCACGCCCCCTGCTCCTGGGTGACTGCACCGGAGGTCGGAAGGAAGCGGGGCGAGGGATGAGTCATCCCGCCTAATTCCTCCTTCCCGGTCCCTCGCCTCCGCACGCCAGCCCCCTCCCGACATGGAGCAGCCAGGAGCGAAGACTCGCTCTTCCTCAGAGTCCGCTACCAAACCTCCTGTGGCCTGCAGAAGCGAGGAGAAGGACGGGGCGTGTGGCCAATGAGAGCTTTGCCCTCTCGCCGCCGGCCAATGGGCCGATGTTTACAGGGCTAGGGCGGGACTAGGAGGGGGCGGTCCGGGGCTGGCGCGCGGCGTCGCGGTCCCGTGGCTCACAGAGAGAGTGGCTCGGTGAGAGAGCGCCTCACAGGGAGTCGGCGCCTAAGCGACGCGGGAAGGCGCCACCGCCGCCGCCGCCGCCGCCGCTGGCCAAGGTGCTGGAGACGACAGGCCTGTCGGCCGCTTCGCCAGCTCAGGCATCCGTTGCAGCTACCGCTGCTTCGCTCCCAGCCCAGTCCTCATGGAAGAGATGGAAGAAGAGTTAAAATGCCCTGTGTGCGGCTCCTTCTACCGGGAGCCCATCATCCTGCCCTGCTCTCACAATTTATGTCAAGCGTGCGCCCGCAACATCCTGGTACAGACCCCGGAGTCTGAATCCCCCCAGAGCCGTCGGGCCTCAGGCTCCGGGGTCTCCGACTATGACTATCTGGACCTGGACAAGATGAGCCTGTACAGCGAAGCGGACAGCGGCTACGGTTCCTACGGGGGTTTCGCCAGTGCCCCCACTACCCCGTGCCAGAAGTCCCCCAATGGCGTCCGCGTTTTCCCCCCGGCTATGCCGCCACCGGCCACCCACCTGTCACCGGCCTTGGCCCCGGTGCCCCGCAACTCCTGTATCACCTGCCCCCAGTGCCACCGCAGCCTCATACTGGATGACCGGGGGCTCCGCGGCTTCCCCAAGAACCGCGTCCTGGAAGGGGTAATCGACCGCTACCAGCAGAGCAAAGCCGCAGCCCTCAAATGCCAGCTCTGCGAGAAGGCGCCTAAGGAAGCCACCGTCATGTGCGAACAGTGCGATGTCTTCTACTGCGATCCGTGCCGCCTGCGCTGCCACCCGCCCCGAGGGCCCCTAGCCAAGCACCGCCTGGTACCCCCGGCCCAGGGCCGCGTGAGCCGGAGGTTGAGCCCGCGCAAGGTCTCCACCTGCACAGACCACGAACTGGAGAACCACAGCATGTATTGCGTGCAGTGCAAGATGCCTGTGTGCTACCAGTGCTTGGAGGAGGGCAAACACTCCAGCCATGAAGTCAAAGCTCTGGGGGCCATGTGGAAACTGCACAAGGTGAGTCCTAAGAAAACCCACCCCGAACTCCCCAGCCTCCGATCCTCCGGTTTTGCAGCCGACAGTCTCCCTTTTGCGCGCAGTGCATCCCAGTGGGGGCGCAATGCAGGTTCTCTTGTATCTGCTTCCCCCGTCTGGTGCACTGCAGAAGCGCAGGGGGACCTTAAAGCGAGCGCAGGGGAGTTGAATATCCCCAGAGAGTTGTTGCGGGGATGCCCGAGAACGGGTCTCCCGGGGAGCGCTGCCTAGCCCCGGGCGTCCCCTCTCCCCGGCGGAGGCGCAGCTTGCGGTCACCGCCAGCACACTGGAAAGCGCTGCGTAACTGGGCAGAGGCACGCCTGGAAGGCTTCAGGGCAGAGCAGGCTGCGGTCCCCAGGGACCGAGTGGGGGCGGTGGGGCGGCCGGCAACGCCGAACAGTGGAGCTGCGGGATAGGCGGGTGCTGTGATTCGCGGCGGAGGCGGGGAGAACTCCGCGGGTGGAATACTGATGAGTGTGCGCTGGCCGGGACCGGAGTACGCCCTGGAGCGGTTGCGGGACCGAGTGCTTTGCCCCCAGGAGGCGGAGGAGTAGGGAGTGTGTTGCAGAGGGGGGAAAAAATCCAGTGGTCACAGCGGCAACATGGCTTGATGGCGGCAGGTCCTGACCCTCCTGGGGGCTAGGGACCTGGGGCTGAAGTATCAGGACCAGAGGTTTCTGTGTCGTCTAGGTCTGAAAGCTAGGCAGATGCAGTCTCCCCAGGGTAACCCCGTCCACTCAACCACCACGCACGCATTTGTCCAGGATTCAACCCTTTTCCTCTTTCCGTAGTTGTCTTTGACAGCTTTGAGGCACCTGTTACCACCAGATTTATCTTTCTGGTCTCTTTTGATGGTGTCTCCACCAAAGCCAGCTTTAGAAAGAGTGCCTTTACCAACGTTTAGGTAGGCCACTCCTCTGCTCGGAATCCTCCAATTGTCCCCGACATTTCTTAGACGGTCCCTAGAATGGTCCACCAGGACCTGCTTGACCCGTTCACTTTTGGCCTCATCAACCTCATTTCCTCCCACTCATTTCCTTTACCCCAGCTGCACTGTGCCTTAACCAATGTCAGACGCCTTCCAGCCTCTGGGCCTTTGCATTCCATGTTCCTTAGGCCTGGGACATTCTTACCCAATACCCTGTATTCAACTGGCTCACTGTCTTCCCTTTTTCAGATTATTGCTCAGATACCTCCTTTGCAGTGAGACCCTTCCAAACACAGTTGCTGCCACTAGTCTCAGACACCCCTAACTGGCATGCTGTGTATTTTAATTATCATGTTACTTTTGTATTTATCTATTGCTCCCCTCCACACATACTAGAAAATAAGTTTCATGAGGAAAAAGATCTTTATAATGTTATGCCCACCTTGTTTCGAAGGAAGGGAACCACTCTTAAGATGTGTATAAATTTCAGTTTTAATTTTTAAATAATTTGCTTGGTTGGGATGCAAAGGGTAGGGCAGGGATTCAGGATTATTGTAGGGAGATTTTCTTCACATCATTGAGTTGCAAGCCCAAGGATCAGGTAAGGCAGTAAAGATGGTGTTTGGGCCTCAGCTATGCCCCACTAAGGGTTTCCCAGCATTTCTTGGAGACTAGAAAAGCTAGCCTCTGAGAGAGTCCATGGAGTTAAGGCTAGAAAGTTGATATTTTATTTATAGCAAGAGAAGAAATAAGATATCACCATTTTCAGCAATCAGAGAGGTTTTCTCAATTCAGTATTAATTGAATGTGAATGTTTACGGTTATTTGTGTTCTTACATTTAACCTATTAAATCTTATTCGTACTGATGGAAATTTAAGTCAGCACAAATTTGAGCTCTACTAGGCACGTGCATCTATTTTTAAAACATTTCAATTTAACTTTTTAAAAATGATATTTAATTTTGAAAGTTTTCAAAATTTGAGTTTACGGCCAATTTTTTTCTTCATGTTATGATTTCACTCTTAAACTGCTAACTATAGCCTATGCTAAGTTGCCTTTTGAAACTATTCTTGGAACTAAGGAACTAATCACCCTGTCTGAAAAAAGAACTTAAGAGTCACACACAATTAGGATGGTCAAACCACAGCATTATTTTTCTTTGAAGAGTCTATATCCATTAAAACCAAAAGCAACCCTTTAATCTTTGTCAAGCCCTGTATAGATTTGAAATGTTAAATCATTCATTTTATGGGTAATGGAAATTGTGAGTGGACACTGGTATGGACTGGGTTGAATCTGGATGTCTGTTAAAAAACCAATAATGTTGGGGCACCTGGGTGGCTCAGTGGATTAAGTCTCTGCCTTCAGCTCAGATCATGATCTCAGGGTCCGCATCAGGCTCTCTGCTCAGTGGGGAGCCTGCTTCTTCTCCCTCTCTCTCTCTGCCTGCCTCTCTGCCTACTAGTGATCTCTCTCTCTCTCTGTCAAATAAATAAATAAATCTTAAAAAAAAAAACAAAACAATAATGTCAAACCCTTGAGACATAAGTAAGCTGGAAAAGGAAGGTTTGTTTGTTGAAAAAAAAAAAAAAAAGACCATTTCTTCTCTGACCTTTTGCACACTTTTTCCAAAATAATGAGGTGTAATTTTTATTTGGTCAGTATCAGAATTATTAAACTACCAAACTACCAAAAAAAAAACCATAAGGCAGAAAGATGACAATTTTTAACATTTGCTTACCATCTTACGTGAACAACAAACATTACTCCCCCACCTTATCTTCTTAATAAGGTATTTAATGTGTCGACACTAGTTTTTCTCATATAGTCTATTTATGTTCTGTTTCCACAAAAGCTCATGGGCCAGAATTTCTATGCCTTTCAAAACATAAAAGAGCAAAGAATTATATTAAGTAGTTTTCCCAAAGTTGGGCAGGTAGTTTATCAAGACATGTTGATAAACATGTTATCAATAACAAATATTATTACTAGACCTGAAAGTTTCCATTAATGTTGTACCATATTAATTAGTCATTTCTAAGGATAAAAAATTCTGTGAATAAGTATTTCCCTTGAGCACAAAGTCAGCATCTCACACATTCAAGACAAAATGGCTGAAATTTTTTTTTTTTAAGATTTTATTCATTTATTTGTCAGAGAGAGAGAGAGCAAGCAGGGAAGGGGCAGGCAGAGGTAGAGGAAGAGGCAGACTCCCCACTGAGCAAGGAGCCTGATGTGGGGCTTGATCCCAGAACCCTGGCATCATGACCCGAGCCAAAGGCAGCCGCTTAACCGACTGAGCCACTCAGGCGTCCCTACTGAAATTTATTTTTAAAGAGGTTTTAAAAGCAACTGGCTGAAATTCATTAGTTGTCAATTGACCAAATTAAAATATTTCTTGCACATATATGACCTTCAAAATCCATGAAAAGGGGGCGCCTGGGTGGCTCAGTGGGTTAAAGCCTCTGCCTTCCGCTCAGGTCATGATCTCAGGGTCCTGGGATCAAACAAGCCCCGCATCTGGCTCTCTGCCTGGTAGGGAGCCTGCTTCCCCCTTTCTCTCTGCCTGCCTCTCTGCCTACTTGTGATCTCTCTCTCTGTCAAATAAATAAACAAAATCTATAAAAAAAAAATCCATGAAAAGTAATACTGCATAAAGTAGCCATATAAGACAAATATCTGATAACAGTTTTCATTTAGTACCAGCGCTTGCTATATTCCTTTATCCAACTTAGGTCAGTATTAAGAATTCTACACAAAAAATCATTTTGTAGGTACTTTCAATCAGACAATTGGAACCATTATTACTACTTTGTCATTTCAGCAATTCACATTTCTAAATTTAAAGTTATACTTAAATTCCTAGTGTGTTTTATCAATCACTGAATCAGTACATTTGAAACTATTCTGTTGTATTTGTGCCATTGAGCAAGGATTTTCTTTTCCTTTCTGTATTAACCACTCTGAATCTTGTCTCAAATGTTATTTTTCTTTTACTTTTTTTTAAGTGAAGTTTTGCAATTTAAGCAACATTTTGTTTTAATGTTTAAAAGATTTTATTTATTTATTTTAGAGAAAAAGCCAGTGGCGGGGGGGGGGGGTGGTGTGGTTAGAGGGGGAGGGAGAAGGACAAGCAGACTCCCACCCTTAGTGCAGAATCCCTGGCAGGATCCAGTCCTACAACCCTGAGATCATGACCTGAGTCGAAAACCAGAGTCAGATGCCCAATCAACTGAGCCACCCAGGTGCCTCAGCAGCAATTTAAAATAAACTATCGGGATGTCTGGGTGGCTCAGTGGGTTGGGCCTCTGCCTTCAGCTCAGGTCATGATCTCAGGGTCCCAGGATTGAGCCCCGCATTGGGCTTTCTGCTCTGCGGGGGGCCTGCTTCCTCCTCTCTCTCTGCCTGCCTCTCTGTCTACTTGTGATCTCTCCCTGTCAAATGAATAAATAAAATATTTAAAAAAATAAAAATAAAATAAACTATAGTTATGCTTTAATTTTCAAAGTATTCTGGAAAAAATATCTGCTTTGTAGTATGTTGGCATTTCATCAAATATTTGTGTAGCAAAGTGCGTTATTAAATGTAACTAAAATGGTAGTCAGTTAACTATGAGCAGTAAACACAATATAATTTAGATGTTCCTATGATATGTATAACAGGTAGCAGATATTCATGTTTTTTGTATTTTTAAAATTTACATCTAGTATAATCAGAACATTCTGTGCACAGTGGTACAAATATTAAGGAGAATGAATCAGAGAAGTTGGTTGTTCCTCTTTGTACTGAGACATGATAGTAAGAGCTAGATGACAGAGGATCCCATTCCAGACCTGATGCTGCCCTTACTTGCTAATAACTTGAAGCGAATCTCATAACTTCCATGCTTCCTATACACCAATCTATATTTGTGGAAATATTTTGAAAAAAATAATTTAAATGTTTATAACTTACTCATTTCAGCTTGGCACAAGAGAGAGGTTTTATGTAAAACAGAAGTTGTTGTCTCACTAGTCAGCAATTATTTCATAAAAACCTCATCCCCCGGTTTGGGATACTTTGCTTGTTCCTTTCAGAGTACAAGATGTAGTAAAAGGCTATTCTTGAAGGTGGTCCAAAAGGGTGAGCTACCCCTTCAATGGTCCAGAGTATACTTAGTTGAAGCTCAAGGAATAAAAACACTACACAAAGATTTATTTATATATTAAACAGAGGCATTTTGTTTTTCAATAATGATGCTAAAATGATAGTTGATATCACTGTTTTGTCAGATTCTTCAATGAAGACAGTGTTATCACTCTGAAGTAGCAGAAATTGTTCTTCTTGCATATACCATAAAACGGTGTTATTAATTGAAATTTCAGGTCAAGTCACATTTTGCATGAAGAGAAAATTATCATAGCTACCTGTTATTGACTAATAAGAATAATGCACAGTCAAAAATTATCCTTACTGTCAGTACAGTATATTCTCTCATCTAAGTATTTCTCCAAGTGTGTGTATGCATATAACCCAACCTTGGCACAGAGGAGGATAGAACCCATTACATGATAAGAATTAAGAACAAAATAGTTCTAAATAATATCATTGTTATCAATTTTATCAGGGACTCTTGGTTATAAGGAACAGAAAACCCACTTAGGTGATCTCAGAGGATTTCGTGGGAAATGAAACAAATCAACTTTCAAGGAAAGCAAAACTGGAAAGCTAGAAACTAAGTTTATTTTCTTTATCAGTCAGGGTGGACTAAGTTATGCTACCATAACAATTTCCTAATCTCAGTGAATTACAATAATAGTATATAATTTCTCATTCCCCTCAATGCCCACTGAGAATCAGCTGTGGCTCTTCTCCTCATCTTCCTATTCTTGAACTTCAGCTGAAAGAGCATTCTTGGAACATGTCAACCTTATAATAAAGGGAGGAGAACAAAGCAGAGCTACTCAGGAGCACTTCACGTTTCTACGCAGATGTGGCGTGTCACTTCCGCTTATATTGATTGGCCAAAACAAGTCATGTGGCCACACCCAATGTCCGTACTGTAGGAAATACACTCTTCCCACAGAGAGAGGCGCAAGAAAAGAACCCTATAGTGGGGGCTGGAGAATATTTAGAACAAATATTACAATATGCCACATGTTCAACTCTCATCTCTGCTTCTTTCTCTTGCAATAGGCCACTTTGTCCTGCACAAGGTGTGCCAGGACTCCTCTAGCCCCAAGGCAGCATGGCATTTCAGTGCAAGTGTCCACTGTCATCTAACTAGAGTGTCTCTTCACATTTTCAACTTTAGAGAAAGAATTTGATTGGCTCAGCTTGCATCAGGTGATGACTGATGACTATCTGGGCCATGACCCAACCCCTTTGGTGAGGTGGATGTAGAAGCCTGACAAGTGAGGTACTCACCTCAGCAGCAAAACTTAATGGGGCACCAAAACTCAGCAATCAAGATAAAAAATATAGTATAATGTCATATCTTAAAAAATAACAGTGAATGCAAGAAATCCATGATCAGCAAAATGTCAACATTTTAAATAAAGACAAGATCAGTAACAGTATGGCCATGCTGAGCCGTACTAGACCCTGAGTCAAAAGGAAAAATCAATAATATCAGTCCTGTCTTTGTTTCCTATTTTGACTTTTGTTCATCATAGAATCTTTACATTAATTTCTGCTTTTTTAAAAATAGCACATTAAAAAGGTATTGATGTTGATTCCTGAAGTTTTTGGCACTCTCTTAAATTCCACATCTGAGGACAGTGCCTCACTCCCCTTCCCCCAGCCCCGGCCCTGAGGGACAGTGTCACATGATACAACACCTGGCTCCTAGTTTACTGTTCAGCCTGAGAGAAGCTCCAGGCAGAATGCCTCCAAGAGCAGCGGGGGCAGGGAGGCACTGACCAGCATTCTGGTACAGTCTCCGAGGAAGCCATGCTGGGTGCAGAAGAAAGCGCTTTTGCTCTACTTGGATCTTCCGCATTTTAGCTTCAGCACTAATTTCTTGAGCTGCTATGACAGTGACGCAATAGAGTTGATGATGATGAAAGAAAGGGACATGAAAGTGTAGAGAACACTGAGAGCTGGAGCTCAGTGCTTGCTCTCCACAGCAATGCTCCCCCACCAAGTGGTTGTGGTTGTGTTGTTATCACTGTCGTGTACGCTGGTGAACACGGTCACATCAGAGCAAAGCAGTCCCTCACTTTGCTTACGTTTGAGTGGAGGAAGGAGGACAGAAGGTGCCATAACATGATTTTGTACTCACTCTGGGTACCTCTTTTAAAGTATGTGCTTGGACTGGGAGTGGGAGAAAAAACCGCATAGTTTCCTGTCAGTAATTTCGTCTATTTATTGGAAGGAAAGAAGAGCATTAGTAACCATGGAGTTCAGTGTTTTATGTTTTTTGTCTTTTGGCTTCCTAATAGCAGTACTCTTCTTGCTCTAGTTAAATGCTTCCCTCACCACCTTATTCCTACTTCTGCCCAAGTCCCCGTGATGCTGGTGGGCTGCCAATCCAGGGCCCTGCCTTACCTGGCCAAGCGGGAGGGCATGGGACATAGGCCTGGCCAATTGCCATACCCTGTCCCTCTGGTTACAGTGATTAATTTAGAAGATTAGCATATCCTCAAGCCAGTCCAATCAGAGTCCTTTTCTGAGGTTTATATATACTGAGTCAGAGATAGAGGAGTCTTGCTTTCCTCTGGGCATGTTGCAGCTGGAATAAAAAAAGCCAGGAGCTATCTGTGTCCATGTGTCTTCCTCCTACCACTACATCAGTAGAAGAAAATAAAGCAACCCACAGAAATACAGAGCTGAGAAATGGAGAGAGAATTCCGAGAACAGTATTTGAGCCTCTGGAACCTGTCATGAGTGCAGCGAGCTACCCCCTCCTGCCTTTTGAGTTACCCGAGTCAGTAAACCTCCCCACCTTTTTTTGCTTTAGCTAGTTTGTGTCGGCTACTTTCAACTGAGAAGTCCTCACTTATAAAAGCATATGCATTAACACATGTGAACATTTATATTTGAAGATATCCTTATTCATTCTAGATATTATCTCTAAAATACTATACTTAGAAGGTTGCATTCTGATGCCAAAAGCAAAAACAAAAAAACAAAAAACAAATGGAAAGCAGTTTTGATTCAATGAAACAGAAATCATATAATATTTAATCTAATGTTGTTTACCAATTCACTAACTGTGTAGCCTGTACGAGCTTATTGGACAACAGGCTAGACAGGGAGGTTCTGAAATCAAACTTCTGCCACTAATCAATTTTATTTGTTTTCTTTCTTTCTTTTTTTTTTCATTTTTTATTAACATACAATGTATTATTTGCCCCAGGGTACATGTCTGTGAATCATCAGGCTTACACATTTCACAGCATTTGCCATAGCACATACCCTCCCCAATGTCCATAACCCTACCCCCTCCCCCACCTCCCAGCCACCCTTAATTTGTTTTGTGAGTTTAGGAGTCTCTTATGGTTTGTCTCCTTCCCCATCCCATCTTGTTTCATTTCTCTTCTCCACCCTCCACGACCCCCTGCCCTGCCTCTCAAATTCTTCATATCAGAGCAATCATGTGATAATTGTCTTTCTCTGACTGACTTATTTCGCTTAGCATAATACCCTCTAGTTCCATCCACGTCGTTGCAAATGGCAAGATTTCGTTTCTCTT
>CM052797.1:84088620-84251912 GCA_028533885.1 Nasua narica | reverse complement strand
TGTTGGTGTATAGAAATGCAACTGATTTCTGTGCATCAATTTTATATCCTGACACTTGATTGAATCCTGTATGAGTTCTAGCAGTCTTGGAGTGGAGTCTTTTGGGTTTTCCATATAAAGTATCATATCATCTGCAAAGAGTGAGAGTTTGACTTCTTCTTTGCCAATTTGGATGCCTAATTTTATTTGTTTTCAAAGATAGGAAACCTCTGAAGACATACATCTTGATTTGACCTGTTCTTTAGGTCAGAATTTCTCAAACTGTGCTCCCACAAAGTTTCCATACTTAAATAATTTTGAGACTCTCCACTCTGAACATGCTCCTGGTGGTTCACATTGGACATTATTATATCAGTGTACTGATCCATTCTGCAGCAAAGAAAACTGCTCGATTTAATTTAGAATTTTCTAAACTTATTTGACTTTGGAAACTATTTTTTAGTTATTTTCTCATTTTTTCCAGCTTTATTGAGATATCACTCATATATATAACATATGTATGTTATATGTATGTATATATATAAGTTAAAGGTGTACAAAGTGATGATTTGATACATGTATATATGTGAAATGATTGCCACAATAAGGCTTTTTAACACCTCTATCCCCTCACATAATTACCTTTTTTGTAAGTATGTAGAGATAACTTTTAAGAATTATACTCTTAACTTTTTTTTTAAGATTTTATTTATTTATTTGACAGAGAGAGAGAGATCTCAAGTAGGCAGAGAAGCAGGCAGAGAGAGAAGGGGAAGTAGACTCCCTGCTGAGCAGAGAGCCCAAAGTGGGGCTTATCACAGGACCCTGAGATCATGACCTGAGCCAAAGGCAGACGCTTCAACCCACCAAGCCACCCAGGCACCCCTGTACTCTTAACTTTCAAGTATATAATACTGTGTTGTAAATTATAGTCATCATGCTGCATATTAGATCCCTAGAACTTATTCATCTTATATCTGGAAATTTGTACCCTTTGACCAACATCTTCCATTCCTCAATCCTCAGCCCCTAACAACCACTATTCTACGCTCTATTTCTTTGAATTCAACTTTTTTAGTTTCCACATGTGAGAACAACACAGTATTGGTCTTCCTCTGACTTATTTCACTTAGCATAATGCCCTCCAGGTCCATCCATGATATTGCAAAAGGCAGAATTTAAAGGAAACTCTTTAAATTCTTTAAAATTTATGGCTGAATAATATTCCTGTGTGTGTGTGTGTGTGTGCGTGCGTGTGCTCGTGCGTGTGTGAATACCACATTTTCTTTATCCATTCATCTGCTGTTGGACACTTCAGTTGTAGAAACTTTTTTAGTGCTAAATGAGTTTGGGAAACACTATTCTATAGACACTGATTAGCTAATAAGTCAATAAGAAAGTAAGCATTCTTGATTTCTGGTATATGCAGAGTAGACTACTCTAAAACTCCAGTCTATGGATAAATGTCCCAAATAAAAGACTATCTTTAAATCTTATGTTAATCCTTAAAACAGGATTAACATAAGATTAAATTGACTAAAATCAATTTAATTGATTTTATGAAAACATAAAGATTAAGATTAAAATCCTTAAAAGTTAAATTTATGTTATTCTTTGAATATTAAAGCCAAAGATTAAGGCATTTAATATAAGTTTTGTAGTGTTTATATACATACACTCAGTATATTTGCTTCCCTTTTTATTGTAAATAACAAAAAATTAGTTTAGGCATCAATAATACTAAGGTAATATAATTAGAATTAACTGCTTTGATCCATTTCTGCCTAGTTTTAGGCGTTGTGTACATGATGCCAAGTCACTTATTTGATTGAGTTTGCTGTTAAATGTGGTAGATAGAAATAGATTGTTTTTAAAATACTTATTAAAGCAAAAAAGATGATTTAGCTTAAAGGTTAAAACTCTAAAGGTGCTCCTGGGACAACATATCACAACAATTTATGAAAGTTAAAAGAGCAGTACTTTGCTTGTTACATTCCAGGCTTTGCTAATATTTTCAAAATGACGTTTAGAGTCAGTTTGTAACCTTGGAAGAAGAGCTAGTGATAAAATGGCCCCCAGCAGTGTACCTAGATTATTAGAGACGATCTAGGTTTTGTCAGCAGCATGTCTAATGTATTCCAAAAGACATCTCAAAGCCAAAAACACTTCCTGAGGGTGTTCTCGAAAGCAGTTTCATCCCAACCCTAAACCAAGCCCTTGTCTTAAACTGAGAATTCTCTCAGAGTGAGATTATTCAGAAAAACCCAAGCAGAATGCCCAGAATGCACGTGACACATCATCAGGGAAATCATCACAATTTCACTTCACTTCGGGTTACATTAGACATGCTGCAGACAAAACCTAGCCTGTCCACCAGCCCTGTCCTCCAGCATGTTCTTAAACTAGACCTTCAGATCAACTGAGCCAGCCTCACCAGCCTCTCAGTGGACCAGCCTGCCGTTGGGAAGCTAAGTGCTGCTCCCGTTCCCCTAGAGTCGCTCCTGCACCAGCAGCACTCCCTCCCACGCCAGCTGGGTTGAATTAGAGACTTTTTTTCCTTAACTGTAGAAAGAGAGTTTTCTTCATTTTGACTCATCATTTTATGCTGACAAAGCAAGAACACTTGTCTTGAGTTTCTAGTCATGAATAAATAAGCGTCACTGACTTCTCTCTTCCTCAACATGCCTGTCCCTAAAGACTCACCTACGCATGGTCTCAACTCCTCGCACCTGAAAGTCTGAAACAGATCCGGTCATCTCAGTCCCATTCCCTTTCACAATGTGCTCCCAAACTCTCTTCTATCTTCTGTCCACCCATCTCCTTAGCTCCCCATCTCTGAGTTCTAACACTGAGCACCCCCCATATCATAAGTGCATACGTTAGAATCTTCCACTGGACCCTACAAACACGAACTCATAGATTATTTCTTATATACCTTTGTTTCCTCCATTAATGCTCTTCGTAGATGTTTGGAAAGGTTTAATGAAGAAAAGAGTCAAAAAAAGAAAGAAAGAAAGAAAGAAAATAAATAAATAAATAAGAGTCTGTAAGAAGATTAATGATTAGCAAATATTCTAATATTTTAAGTTTCTCATATTAGCCTGATAATAATAGTGAAATTTAAAAGCCTTTAATTTTATACTTTTGTTCAGAACTTACTGAGCACTTATTACATGCCAGGAACTGTTCTAGGCATGTAAGCTGTTTCCAGAAACCTTCTCATTTAATCTTCAGAATTCACACATCTTCCTATAAGAAAACTGGGGTACAGAAAGATCATAGAGTCATACTAGTTTTAACTGGCAGAGGCAGGATTTGAATCCAGTCTGGCTGACTCCAGAGCTCACATATTGAATCACCATTCTGTCCTACCATCTGATAATCACAGGAAATGCTTGACCTAGAAAGCACCATTTTATGGTCCTATAAATTATAATGGCATAGAAATGAACTGAATTCCATCAGTACTCATGCATGCAAATTACTGAAAAATTAAGTCCCCTAAGTTTCCTTGTGACAAATTAAACTTAAAGAGGAAAATACAGCGCAGAGGGAAGGGAAAGACAAGTGTGTTGAGTATTCCCTAGGCCAGATCCTCAGAGGCATACTGGGTAGGCCGGATTCCCTTGGGAAGGGTCCGTCCTGCCCCCTTGTCACAACCAGTCAAGCACCAGATAGACAGTCGGGTTCCATCAGCTCGGCCACGGATTCATAGTCCTCTTGTAACAAAATCACCATCTTAAGATTTATAGACAGAGATTACATAAAAGTTTAGGTTGAGGTGTTTTTTGTGGGGTTTTTTGGCATTTTCAGCATCTTTATTTCTGCAGATCTAAAACATTTATAAGTCTATCTTAGAAAATACAAAAATATGTGGAAACCCATAAGCAAGTGTCTGTTCTGCTTACTTTCCATTTTTTCTTGGACCTTTTGCTGAGGTGGTTAAAGAAAATACATACATTCCTTTTCAAGAATATATGCCTGGCCTGCCTTTTCCATAAATACAAAAAGGAATATATGAATTAGAAAAGCCTATTGTTTAAGGATGGGTTTAAGCACTGCCAAATGAAGTTTGTTTTTCATAAGCCTCGCATAGAACCAGAACTGTGTGTTTTATACTCAGAGCTCTGCTCAAAGAAGAAACTGTTCCTTAAAGAATTAGCTTTGGAAGTAGAAAGCTAAACATTGTTCTTTGGTGTGGGAATAGCCACCTTCTGTCATTAGCCAGTACACATAGATGGTTAATTCTCATCTACTGCTGATTTATTCATGTGAAGCTGACTTTCTAGCCAGATACCATCAATTCCGCTTTATTGGGATTTTTGTTCATCCGCTCTTTACTCTTACTTTGCTTGCAGCTTGCATTTTAAGAAGCAACTGTTTGACACCAAATACTTACTTCTGTCTCCCATGCTCCATGAAAAGCCGGGGAGAGGGCCATGTTGCTCTGACCCATGCTGTACATCAGTCTGAGACATTATCGAATCTCTGAAAAAGCAGGCTGCAGAGGGAAGTAAATGTGAATGTGGGGGATCAAACAGTTTCTACCTAAGGCAACTCTTCTTCACAGGCTTTTTGGTTTTGTAGGGAGCAAATGCTGGGAAGGTCAAATATACACAGCCTCAACTACAATTACAACTCACCTAAAGCCAGAGGGAAATAACTCTATAATCTGACCTACCATTTTTTATTGTCTGTACTGTAATTTCTTGTCATCACTACAACCAACCAACAGCTGATTTTACTCTGGGTGTGTGTAGTACATGACATAGAGTGGCTGCTGCTGTTCATGCCATCACCTAGGCACACAAGTTCGACATAAAATGATGTTGCCTCTGCCATCCCCACTCCTGCCTCTATGAATGGGATTTCAAGAGCATAGTCACATAAAATCAAACGTAAAATCAGGCTCACATCCAATCTGATAAATCTTACATGGTGCAGATAAATCTGTGGTGCTTTTAACAAGCAGTTGTTATTGATTTCATTGACCATCAATCATCTGGCCCAGACTTAGCAAGGAAATATGATAAAGAGCTTTCAGCACACAATCAATACAGTGTGAAGAAGCTTGATGTTTACATTCAACTCATGTTATCTGGCTACCTTCTGCCATTACGGAAATAAATCTGTCATTAGTGGAGTTAAAATATTGTTCGATATTAAATAAAATATCCTATACTTTCTACTTTGAGAAAAAAGAAAGAAATTCAGATAAGCACTAAATTTCTAGGCCGGCTTCAACAAGCATGATAAGTAAGGGTACAGAGTGTAACTACCATTCTGTTCGTGTTCAAAAATGGCACCTTTACAGCTAGACGTAGGACATGGATTTCTTTCTCTGGTCACTGCATATAAAAGTGTTGTGGAAAAATTTGAATTGATAGTGATGTCCTGTTATGTACATATAAAACATACTAGTAAGTATTGGTGTTAATTGGCAAATGAACACATAAATATTTTACATTAATTTTAAAAACCATCAAACCAAAGAAAAAATTCATGCTGCTGGCATTGATAACATCCTTAATTCTTGATTTCCAAAGAGGCTGCACCATCTTATGTTCCTACTAGCAATATATGAAGGTTCTAATTTCTCCATATTTTCACCAACACCCGTTATTGTCTTTTTGTCTAGAGCCATGCTAATGGTTGCAAAGGGATATCTCCTGTGGTTTTGATTTGCAGTTCTCTCGTGCCTGGTTGTATTAAGCATCTTTTGGCTATTTTTATAATTTTTTAGAGAAATGTCTATTCAAAGCCTTTACCATTTATAGTTGGGTTATTTCTCCTTTATTCTTGAGTTGTAAGGGATCTTTTATATATTCTGGACACTTATTCACTCATTTAAAATGGAAGGGATAGAGACGTAAACCTCTCTTCTCTCAGAAACACGGAAAATAAAAAGCAGGCACATAGCTGAGTGTAAGGAAAAAGTTAAGACTGGCCCACCATGACCTACTGCTAATTTCTTGCCCAGTCACCTCTGTCAGCCAATTCTGAGGCAGAGCTCAGCTAAGTTCTACCAGAAGTGGCTCCTGATGTCTAGGAAACATGGGAAAGTCCAAAAGTAGGGGGAGGAAATAATCTGGTTGTCAAGGTACCTGGATATGGTGGCTGTGCCTCCTTCTTAACTTGAGTTACACTTCTGCCAACTTTGGTGATAGGGTACATTTATATATTATAAACTTTATTTATAATAAAGTTCCAGTGGTGTTATGGTTTCTGTTACAGGTTACCATTGTATTTTAAAAAATCACTTCCAGGTGTCAAAATGATAGATTCTTACCCTCTATTTGAGAGTAACAAATCAATAGAATTGAAATACTGGATATTTTGTGATCAAAATCACACAACGTGTATCACCAGAAAAACACATTGATTTCTTAGAACTTATATTAAGAATTCTGCTTCTGTGTGTGTGTGTGTGTGTGTGAGTGTGTGTGTGTGTGTGTGTGTGTGTTTTCAGTGAAGCTCACATAAAATACCTATTCTCTTTTGGAGGCTCTCCCGTGCCCCCAAACAACCATAATCACAGTTTTTTTCCTATATTCCATGACAACAGCTATCAAAGTTTACTTGAACCTTGTTGTTCTCTCTTTAGGGGGATATTATATATGTCTATTCTCTTGAATTAATATTCCTTCATTATATGTATTATTTTTTTTAACATTGGCCCTCAGTAGACAGTACCTTTACTCAAAAGATCAATCTCATGTGGCAGTTTCAGCATAAGAGATGGAAAGGGAAGCATTTGTAGAAAATAGTCTTTGGGGTGCCTGGGTGGCTCAGTGGGTTAAAGCCTCCGCCTTTGGCTCAGGTCATGATCTCAGGGTCCTGGGATCAAGCCCCACATTGGGCTCTTTGCTCAGCAGGGAGCCTGCTTCCCTCTCTTTCTGCCTGCCTCTCTGCCTGCTTGTGACCTCTCTGTCAAATAAATAAATAAAATCTTTAAAAATTAAAAAAAAAGAAAATAGGCTTTGCTTTGTCCCTCACACAAGAACTGCTGCATTGCAGCATGGCTGTCCCCTTGGACTGGTTGTCTGACTGGCTCCTGCCCTAGCCAAAAGCACAAAAGAAGTTTACAGGATGAAGCAAAAGAGTCTCCAGTTGCCCCTCTCCTGCTTCTGGTACACTACTTGCCAACTCTGTTGGCACCTGGCTGACCACCAGCACTCTCTACTCCTCCCCTCGCCTCCCACAGTGGTCTCCTCTCAGTCTTCTGGTTTCTGCCTACCTCTCGGCAAGCCCAGCTTTGGTTCTGATGTATGTATATGCCTTTGTCTGGTCATCTCCATGCCTTGCTTTGACCACTGTGTGTCCAGTGTGTTCATCCAGCCCCAGACCCGTGACCAGCCACTCCCAGGGAGAGTCTCTCGGCCCAGCCCATCTGGCTTGTGCACCCTCTGCCTCCAGCCTGACACTGGCTTTCCTTATGCTGGCTTCCTTCCCAGTGAAGGACCCAGTGCTGACAGCTCCTCAAATCATACCTCGTGAGGAGCAGCCCCAGAGCTGGCACTGATCCCAGCAAGAGATTACTGTCATGTACTTGGCCCATCACCTGTAATGTTAAAATAAGATTATAACATATACATCTGGGTTGTGTAAAAATGCACTCACATAACTCTTTCCATTTGAAACATACCATAAAATGATTTAGCTAAATGCAAACTCAGAATCTGTTGACATATCGCCACCACCGAAATGAAATATGACAGATATTTAGTTGGACCTGGAAGTTCTTCTTGTGTTGAAGGCAGAAAATAAAAAATAACTTACAGATTTCATCTGCAGAACAGGGAAGGAATGAATGAGTTAGTAGAAGATTATTACCCAACTTGGAGGCTAGCCAGAGACTGGTCAATTACTATCTTCCGAGTCGAGCCAAATGGTTCAATTATATTGCAGTCTTACCTCCATAGGTCTACTATTTACTTATGTGAAAACAATGTCATCAATTTACCATTTGTATATTATTTAATTTGCATGTTATGATAGCTTCTAGGTAATGATCAATTATGAAGTGTTCCAAAATTATATGTACAAAAAGTTATTATTATGAGCTGTAGCCCTCAAAAATTAGCCCAGTGTTTTTAGAGAAATTCTTTAATTAGCATATATATCTGAGGAGATTGGCATAAAAAGTACATAAATATTAGATTTGAAAATTAACTTCATTTAATATTTGTTCATATATCATGATTTTCTTCAGGGATTAAATCATATTTATCTGTAAGGTACTAAACCCACTATGTTCCTTCCTGTCCTGCTCTTCTTTAATCTTCCCAGTCATGTTAAGGGATTTAGATGATCTGTATTCAGAGCTCCATCCTCATGTAACTACCCCAAGGCCCGGTGTGGGCTGCATGAGGCCCTTCCTCTTGGTGATTCAAGTTCAGGATACTGATGGTATAGCATAGACCACTGGCTATTTAGCTGGCCCTGAGCTCCAGCTTTATTCAGCTGCTCAACTGGGGAAATTCACACAGTCAGGGAGATTTCCAGTTTGACCACATAGACAAAGCACTTTTATGTGCCCAGAAAGAGGAGTGCATAATGGTTACAGAGATAATGGCATGTGACCATGTCAATTCCCAAGCACCTCTAAGAAGAACTTGTTCTCATAATGTGTTATAACCAAGGTCACGGAACAGCTGGTGCTAGAACAGGATTTGCTGTGTGAACCGTGCTGCGAGATATGATTTCGTATCAGTGTCTTTTCCACCATGAACTATTTCTTTGATTTAATAGCAAGGATCATTAGAACTGGGTTAGGAGGGCTTTGTGCACATTGAAGCTGAGACTGAGGGCCAAAACCTAAGTGTGGCAGCTCATGAACACCTTCCCTCCAAGCTTAAAACATCCCATTAAGGCTCTCAAGTCTCCTACAGGAAACATGGGACTCCTTCCTCCCTGCTCCTACAAGTAGTCAATCACACGTGCCACGGTGAGATTGCCACATCAGTGCCTGGCTGGCTGAGGGCAAATGGTGACAAGCACATTAACTTTAAGGTAGGAGAATCGGAGATGCACAGCAAGAATTCAGGTAATAAATAATAGTCAAGAGAAACAGGAAATAGAATGTGCATGACAGAAATGCAAAACCTAGTCTCTGGTTAAGCCCTTCATAGCAAGTGCTAAAATAAGAATTAGGGCCAAAGGACTAGAGCCTGGCTGAAGAGGCCTTTTTGAGATAAAGCTATAGTGTGTGTAGACTGCCTGCATGGTATTGTGCAGCTCACTGATATGGGGGCTGAAAGAACTGGGGTCTGTTCCTGGGTCCACTATTATCCATACAACACAAGGAAGGGCTAAGAACACAGGCCTTAAAACATACTGCCTATGTTTAACCCCTGGCTTTTCCACTGCTTAGTTGTGTCTGCACCTCGGTTTTCTCATCTGTATAATGGAGATGAATATCAGACCATATAGAGTTGTTGAATCACTGTATACCTGAAACTAATGTAACACTGTATGTTAATTATACTGGAGTTAAAAAAAAAATCTTCTTAAATCAGACCAAACCCCAAGGATTGTGAGGATGACAGGTATGGTAGTAAAAGCCACTGGAACACAGCTTGGCCACAACAAGTGCATGATTAATATCAGCTACTGTTATCTATGAAATAGGACGTGAAATTATAGATATAATTTATATTATAATTTATGATTATAAAATATAATTTATATGACTTATATTATGCATATGATTTATTATAAGGAATTGACTCATGCAGTTGGAGGCTGAGGCTGAGATGACCCATGATCTGTTATCTGCAAGCTGGAGACAGAAGCAAGTTAGTGGTGTCATTCAGTCTGAGTCTGAAGGCCTGAGAACCAGGGGAGCTAATGATGTAATATCCAAACTCAAGGCAGGAAAAGACCAATGTCCCAGGTCAACAATCAGTTATAGAGAATGAATTCTCCCTTCCCTTCCACGTTTTGTTCTTTCAGGCCCTCAATTCATTGGATAATGCCAGCCACACTGGGAAGAGTACTCTGCTTTACTCAGTCTACGAATTCAGATGCTAGTGTCATCCAGAAACATCTTCACAGACACACTCAAAAATAATGTGTAGCCAAATATCTGGGCAACCCATGATCCAACAAGTCAACACATAAGATTAACCATCACATTAGTTTAGTTGGAAGTTGGCCAAGAGCAATGAGAAATTGAGATAGATCAGATTCCTCCCCCCAGAATCTTGAAAGCTAAAGTAGCTCAGCCATCTGGATCTGCCATTTGTTCTTGCCCGGGGCCTGCTCCGAGGCTTCCTGACTCTCAGGCACCTCTGTATATTTGCAAAGAACTTGGGCAGTGATTTCCAGGAAGGCAGCAAACATGGAAAAAAAAAGATTGACAGGCAACAAGTTGCTTCTGAAACACAGCCTCAAATGGGCATGTGTTCCTAAAAACTTGATGTAAGTCAAACTGTGTTTTGAATGTACTAAGACATTTTCAATAGAAAGAAGTCTGGTATATATTTTTCAAATGTAAATATTGTAAAGCCAGGATGCCTGGATTCCAGGACACCAGGAACACTAACATGGAGTAAGAGTGGGGTAGGAGTCCATCAAGAAACTGAGAATGCTTGGGGCCACATAGAATAGAAAAAACAGGACACAGGGAGCTAGGGGTCTCTCTGCTTTGATCCTATATCTACCTCTTGAGCAACCCACTTGACTCCCCTGGGCCTCCAGCTTCTCGTGTATAGGACAAGGGTGTAGAATTAGATGGGCGCTAAGGTCCCTGTCAGGGGTGAATTTAATTGGGATCTACATCTATTGATGTTTCTCTGGCTCAGTTCCTGAGAAGAGTTTCTTGGATAAAACTGTCTGCTACCTGCTGTTTGTGCCTTTGTGAAGAGACACTTTAATTTTCCTCCTGTTTCAAGTTTCTCAGTTGGGGTTTCAACATTTGAAAATCAAAGGAAGATGGACCAGATTGCAGCAGCATCTTCCGTCCTCCTCCTTTTACCCAGGTTTTGGCAATGCTCTGGGGTGCCAGAGCCCCATGGAAGGGGCTGACAGTGCAAGTGGAAGGGGCAGAGGCAGCTATGTGGGCAGAGGCGAGCACATGCTGCCCAGCTTTGGCCTCTATTTCTCCATCCCAGGTGGAACAACCCACTGGTGGACCTGTAATGACCTTGTCTACAGATGATACTCAGTGTCATTTCCTTGCAAAAGAAAAAAGCATGGGGTGGAGGGTGGTGGTCAAGAAGGAAGCTGTTTTTGACTATTTACTTCCTGGAATGAGAAGTAAGATTTAATGGAGAGAGATCAAAGATGGAGACGAAATAGGTAAATATGCTTATGCCTTCTCACACCCCCATCATGGGGATTTTGAAGATATGAACCTGGCCTAGAGTTCCTCATCTCAGGGCAAGAGCCAGTTTGGTGCCAGACTTCTAGGGGGAGTAAGGTATGTTCCAAATTCCTTCTATTTCAAGTGATTATTATTTATGCAGAAGAAGTAGGTAGTTGGTTTCTTGTCGTTATCATTTCTGTGATTCAGTGGTGCTGGTAAATATGCAAACCCTTCGTTTGCAGCATTTGCCATGGCTGACTTCCAACTACCCTGACATAAGGGTGCTGACCTTGAAGTTGAGAAGAGAGTCAGAACAAGCCAGCTCTGGCATACTACCATTTATCGTTAGTTCTTTTGCTTTATGTCAGACTGGAGGAAGTGCCAGATTGCAAGTTTTCTAAAATTATTTAAGCCTGCAGCTGCAAAAAAAAAAAAAAGATACATTACAGAAATTTTTAGTGTGGAAATCATTAATGTACAGCTCAGTGAATTTTCACAAACTGATCACACCTGTGTAATTAGCAAACATCAAGAAACAGTATTATCAGCCCCCCCTTCCCCCCCTCCCCCCCGCAGAAGCCCTCCCGATGCTCCCTTTCTGCCAACAGTCCCACTCATCCATGCCTGGGGTAACCAGTACCCTGCCTTGGAACAGCATATTAATTTTGTCTGGTTTTGTGTTTCACATGAATGTACTCAGACAGCACACACTACAGCATGCTGTCTTTTGCTCACCTTTATGTTCGTTGGATTCATTCACGTTGTTGTATGTAGTTTTAGATCATTCCTTCTCATTGTTTTACAGTATTTTATTTAAGGGATATTCCATAACTAATCCATTCTACCACTGGTGGGCATTTGGGCAATTTCCAGGTTTGGGCTATGACAAGTGGGGCAGCTGTACACACTAGAGAACATGTCTTTGGGTGCACAAGTGTAAGCAGTTCTGTGGGTTATGCCTCCAGGAGGAAGAAAGGCTGGTCACAGAGTATGCACAAGGTCCACCTTAGTACGTGCCGCCGAACAGTGTTACCCAATGGTAGTGTCATAATACGTTCCCCCAGCAGTGTTCCTCATTGTCACCAGTATTTGCTATGAATTGTTCTCATGTTAGCTGTCCTGGTGGGTATATGGCAGTGCCACAGTGTTGTGGTAACCAGTGGTAATGAGCACATTTTCATATGTTTTCTGGTTCTTTTGAATATCCTCTTTCATGTGGAGGCTAAGTAGTTTGCGTACCTTTTCATTGAGTTGTCTGCCTTTTTCTAACTTACATGTGTTTTAGATCTCTTTTTCACCCACAAATACTAAAAAAAAAAAGATTTAATTCTGAAATAAAATAAGCTGCTTTTCCCTGTGGGTCAAGGGTACTAATTAGAAAAAAATAGCCCCCTCTGTTTTCTCGTGTCATTTTTTTCTCAACGTGGAGTTTCTCCTGCACTATACATCGTACTCAAGTCTCTATCAGATTTTGTGCTTATTTCATAGCTTCACTTAGAATTTTATAAAACAAATTGGGGGAAAGGGTTTTTTTTAAGAACAAACAGTGCAAATGCATTTTCAAAAGTGAACAATTCTTTCTTAAATGAAAGTAAGAGCTGTTCAAATAGTTTATAAAAAAATTGGACCTCTAATTACCTCCAAAAAGTAATTCTGATTTCATATTAAATATGAATTTTTAAAAGTTTCCAGAGGTAAGGCTTCATTTTCCTTTCTATTATCTCAATAGAAAAATCTCGTTGCTTATCTGTAAGTCCTATTTTAAAAAACCATGTTCGCTAAAAATTGAATTCCTCCTGTGTATTGTGTGAGCTATCTTGTTTTTTAAATCCTTATTTAGATATGGCAGTGCAATTTATTCATTCAAAACTGATACTATGGCAAGAATATAGAAAATGTTAACGAATAGTTTACTATTTCGGAAATTATGGAACTTTCCTTGGATGACAGAATGTGGGTCCAACATACCATACGGTTTCTTCATAGAAGTCTAAGTGCTGGGTGCCTGGGTGGCTCAGTTGGTTGAGCTCCTGCCTTCAGCTCAGGTCATGATCCTTGAGTTCCGGGATCGAGTCCCACATCGGGCTCCCAGCTCCATGGGGAGTCTACTTCTTCCTCTAGCCTTCTCTCCTCTCATGCTCTCTCTCCCTTTCTCTCTCAAATAAATAAATAAAATCTTAAAAAAAAAAAATAAGCCTAATTGCTTTACCTCCTTATTATTCTTTTTCATATAATAAAATAGAATAAAGTAGTAAGACTACTATTTCAGAAGGGTTAAGTCTCCCCGTGAAGAAAGGAAAAGAAATCTCCTGAGATGTTCCAGAAAGAATTGGGGATTTCTTCAGAACCACCTGAAGGTCTAGGCAGATTGCCCCATAGGCTGGGCCTGACTGGTCCTGCCATATGTGCCTTTTCACTGCACATAGCAAGGGCAGCCCAGAGAAAAAACTGGGAAGAAGGGAAAATTTCCCTTCTGTGCATTCTGCTTCTCTTGTCCCTATGCTGTCCCTTCGTGGTGCTTCCTCATATTGCTGAGACCAGAATTGGCAAATACAAAGCCCTTGCCACTCTTCTGTTTTGGGCCCATGACAACCATCATTGTCAATCATGGCACTTTACCCAGTGAGTCCAGGTGTAACACAAATGCAGCTCAGAATTCTTAACACAGCACACTGAGAGACCAATATCAATCCATCAGAGTTGGCATTTAAGATGGTATCTACTTGGAGCGTCCACATGGCTCAGTCAGTTAAGCAATCAACTCTTGGTTTTGGCTCAGGTCATCATCTCAGGGTCCTGAGATTGAGCCCCATGCCAGGCTCTACACTGAGTATGGTGTCTGCTAAAGATTATCTCCCTCTCCCTCCCCTTTTGCTCCTCCCCCACTTGTATGAGCACACACACTCTCTCTCTCAAATAAGTAAAATCTTCAAAAATTTTTAAAAAGATGGTATCTACTTGCCCATCACTTTCTTAGGCAATATGACTCTTATTCCATCTTCTGCAGCAGCCCCAAAGTGTAAATGTATTACTTTTCCCAAGATTATTTACATTACCTTATAAGATAGTCCTTATGGTCTGAATCTCTGACTCATCATTTTCTATCCTGGTTCTGGACATCTTCCATTTAAAAAAAAAAGCCTAGGATTATGAGTCAAATGTCTACAGGGACCAGACAATACTGTCAAGGTTTTCATATTTATGTAGTCCAGGACAGCAATAGCCTTCACCTTCAGAAAGAAATACACTGTCCCATTTTTCAAGTAACATGTGACCCTTAGTCTACCTTTGGTTTATCCACTTTTGAAAAAGGTATACAATTTATTCTCATTATTTATGTTGTATAAAGTTACCAAGAACATTGAATTAGTGCATATTGAACCATTGCTCCTATGGAAATTTAGGGTTAGGTTCCTGTGAGTTCTGGTCACATTTTTGACAAGTGATCAATATATAACCTTGTCTTATGTGCTTTTCTATTTATAGAGTCCTTGTTTAATATATACTGTTAATTGATTATCATTGAACTCATGGCCAAGAGCACTATAACTCATACCTGAATGAAGCTTATCTAACACATACGTTTTCTCCATAAGACACATCACAGCCTTCTTGCACTTAGGAACATCGGACAGCATTTAAACACTACACTTGGGGGGTCATTTGAAATAGCAAGATCACCAACAAAGCATAGAAATGCAAAACCATAGCACTAAATATACATGAGAAAGACAGTTGTTTATAGTATGAGAGTTGACAGAAGGCAGAGCACCTACCTCAGCTAGTATGTATGCATTGGATGACTCAGATTTTTTCACTGCTCTGTCCATGTATAACCATGAAAGTACTGTAGGTATTGATTTTCAAGTTACAAATTAATTTTAGGAAGTAGGCAAATTTACCGATGTAGAATCTGTGAATAATAAGGATCGATTGTATCATTGCACCATGAGGTAAATAATAGTGCGAACACAATGACGAATGGTGTCTGAGTTTGGTCTCAATGAGAAGAGAGAAAACAGAAGTCTTGTGAGGCTGGCAAAGCAAGGAAGGTGCAGTCAGTTACAGTCAGATATCTCCCAGGAGAAATTTGGAGCCAGAGTTGGCAGATCTTCCAAGAGAAGTCTGCCATGTGGGTTATTTCAATGTGAATTCTCCTGGTTTTAGATGTTGATTTAAATTTAAAACAACAGCACCATAGAACAAACTAAACACCTCTCCTTACCTTGTCTGACTTGCCTGAGAGCCTCAGGTTTACAATGTGTCCCTGTAGTCTAGAGCAGAGTTTCTCAGTTTCAGCACTATTTACATTTTGGACTGGGTAATTCTTTGCTGGGAGATAGGTGTCCTATGCATGTTTTAGGATGTTGACAGCATCCCTGGCCTCCACTGTCTAGATGCCAGTAATGACTCTGTCTCACCACCTACCCCCAAGCTGTGACAACCAAAAATGCCTCCAGGTATTGCCAAATGGACCCATGGGAGCCAAAATCACTCCCAGTTGAGAACCACTGGTCTAGACTGAGACAGATGAACCATATAAAGGCACTTCTGACTCAACCTTTCTCTGTTCCTAAGACTACCACTTTCCTGATTATCTAGGCCTAAATCCTCCAAATACTTGGATATTTCCCTTTCTCATATGAATTCCATTTCTAAACTTAACAGATCTTATATTCAACTCTCCCTTTATTACTAAAATCATTACCTCAGTCCCCTACATCCTCCCATCTAGACTACTGAAATAGTCTCCTAATGGGGCACCGCATACTAGTTTACCCTTTCTATATTCTATCAGACCATCATTCCAAATTAATATTCTAAGACACTGTGGGTTTTTTTTTTTATTTATCATGTTGTTAATTTCATACTATTCTAGCCCTCACTTGAAAATGTTAAACAGTGCTTCTTTTAACAGAAACCATTGCTAAGCACCTAACAACTCCTGTAAGAGCTTATCAGAAGAGGCAATAGAATCAACAGGTGTTCTAGAATTCTAGGAACCCTGGACTATGCCTTGGCTCCATCACAGGCTAGCTTCTTCTAATTCCTCCTCTTCCAATTTTACCCAACTTCCCATCCTTCCTTCTCCTCTCAACTCACAACTCAGACCATAGTGGTAGAACAGTGACTGGCTAAGTGTTTAGGTTTTGAGATATGGAAACTAAGGTTAAAATTCTCAAGAAGTTCCTTAACCTTTCTGAGCCTTGTTTTTGTCATCTGTAAAATGGGGATTAAACATAATACATACAAGGTTGTTAATGAGACTTAACTAGTATTTTCCATGTAAAATACTAGGCCCGTTATAGGTACACAAGAAGCTCTTAATAAATGCCACATGGTATTTATTCCTATTGTACCTTCCTCTTGTGAGATCTTATTGATCGTACCACTTATGCTGCCTATTTGACATCTCACACATATTGACTTTATGTACATGTGTGCATGCATGCATGTGCATGCGTGCGCGCGCACACACACACACACACACACACACACTCCCTTTATTTAATTAATTTTTTTAAATAGGCTCCACATCCAGAGTGGAGCCTAATGCAGTGCTTGAACTCATGACCTGAGATCAAGACCTGAGCTGAGATCAAGAGTTGGATGCTTCACTGACTGATCCACCCAGGTAGCCTTAAGCTCTCTTTATTTTTTTTAAACTAGAGTTGTGCTTATTGGGGGCCAGAACCCTATATTTACTTCTTAATCCTCATGATCCTAGCATAGTGCTAAAGAGATAGCTGACAGTAAATAACAGTCCAGCTCTCAAGGTGTGGTCTTTAGACCATCTGCTGGGAACTTGTTAAAAATGCAAATTCTTGGGTGTCACTCCAGACTTATGCTTCAGAAATTCTAGGAGTGGGGCCCAGCAAACTGTGTTTTAACAAACCCTCTAGGTGATTTTGATGTACAATAAATTTTGATTACCACTTAAATTCATTTATTCAACAAGTATTGAACACATACCATTGTCAGTAACTTTTAGGAACTAGAGACACAACAATAAATAAGATTATCTCTGATGTCATGAGGCTTACATTCTGTTGGAAGAAAGAGACATAATATAAACTCAAATAAATAATGTATTTTCAGATAAGGGCAGGTGCTAAGAATAAAATAAAATAGTAAAATGAGATGGAGAGCAATTGGAGGTTGTGAATAAAGAATAGTTTGTGCCCGGTTTTGGTTGCTCTCCAGTGCCTTCGAATACTTTTTTCTTTAAAAAAAAAAGATTTTATTTATTTGTTTGTTTATTTAGAGAGTGTGAGTGAACGAGCGGGGAGAGGAGCAGAGGGAGAAGGAGAATCTTAAGCAGCCTCTATGCTGAGCATGGAGCCTGATGCAGGGCTTGATCTCAGGACCCTGAGATCACGACCTGAACCAAAATCCAGAGTTGGGTGGTCAACTGACTGAGCTACCCAGGTGCCCCTCAAATACTTTTTAAATATATATTTTTCCTATGGTTTATAACTGGATACTTGTACAAGGGTTATTTCATAAAAGCTATTCCACCATTAGCAAAGCTGGCACTTCTATTTTTTTTTAATGCAATTGCTGGCATACAAACTAAAATTGTGGGACATATGAAGAATAAAAAACATGACGATGGTCAAGACAAGAAGCAATCAACATAGCAGACACAAAGATGGCACAGATACTAAATCATCAGGGATTTCAAAATAAGTATGATAAGCATATTACAAGATTCAGTAGAAAAGTTGGGTAACATACACAAACAGATGAGTAATTTCAACAGAGAGAGGGAAACTGTAAAAAGGAATATATATATAAATATTGGAAATGGAAAGTACTATTATCATAAGTGAAGGATTTATTAACTGGGCTTAATAACAGACTGGACGTAGTAGAAGAAAGAACTAGTGAACCTGAAGAAGTAATCATCTGAACTACAATACCAAGAGGAAAAATAGGGGAAAGCAAACAAGCAAACAAAAATCCAAAACAGAGGGTCTGAAATTTGCGAGATATTACTATATGGCCTAACATACATATTACTGAGCCTCAGAATAATGGAGAAGGGGAATGGGACAGAAGAAATATTTGGAGAGTTGATGCCTGTGAATTTCCCAAATTTGAAAAGTTGTTTCAACCCATGGATTCAAAAAAGCTAACAGAAACCTAAGTAGGATAAATGATGCTAAAACAGCTGGCTACTGTATGCAAAAATAGATAGATAGATAGATAGATAGATAGATAGATAGATAGATAGATAGATATAAAACAACACAAACCTCAAGTTTTATATTACTCTATATATAAACAATGATTTGAATTGAATCATAGGCCTAACAATATATATTAGAATCATAAAGCTGCTAGAAGACATAGGAGAATGTATATTCAGTTTGGAAAGAGCAAAAATTTCTTAAAAAGGACATAAAGAGTGTTAACCATAAAGGAAAAAATATATAAATTAACTTCATCAAAATTTTGAAATTCTTACAAATCAAAAGGCACCAAGACACAAACTAGGAAAAAATAAAATATGTGTCAAAGAACTTGAATCTGGCAAATGTATTCCTGTAATAAAAAACAAACAATCCAATTTTAAAATGATAAGACTTGAGGGAGATATAGATTTCCAGTTATGGAAGGAATAAGTCACAGTAATAAAAAGCATGGCATAATGAACACAGCCAATGACATTGTAATAGCATTATAATGGGACAGATGTTAGTACAGTTGTGTACTTAAGCAAACACTTTATAAGAGAAATAGGAATGGCAATTAAGCACATGAAAAGGTGTTCAACATCATTAATCATCAAGTGTGAATTAAAACCACAATAAGATACTATTTTATATGTTGAATTTTATATCATATTTATATAATTTTTTATTAAAAATACTGGCAATACCAAATATTAGCAACAATATGAAGCAACTAGAACCTTCATCCACTGCTGGTGGAGAAATAAAATGATTTGTGGAAAACTGGCAATTTCTTGTAAAATTAAACGTTTATCTATGCTATGAATCAACAGTAGTACTCTTGGGTAATTACCCAAGAGAAACATGTCCACAAAAAGCTTGTACAAGACTGTTCATGGTAGTCATAATATTTTAAAACTTTAAACAACCCAAATGTCTATAAATAAGACCATGGAGAGACAAATTGTGGAAAATCTACATAATGGGATACTACTCAGCAATACAAAAGAATGAACTCGTGATACATATGAATGAATCTCAAAAACTTTGTGTTGAGTAAAAGCAGTTGACACAAAAGAACACATATTAGATGTTTCCATAAAAAATGAAAAATATGGGGCGCCTGGGTGGCTCAGTGGGTTACAGCCTCTGCCTTTGGCTCAGGTCATGATCCCAGAGTCCTGGTATCAAGCCCCACATCGGGCTCTCTGCTCAGCAGGGAGCCTGCTTTCCCCTCTCTCTCTGCCTGCCTCTCTGCCTACTTGTGATCTCTCTCCCTCTCTGTCAAATAAATAAATAAAATCTTTAAAAAAAAAGAATTAAAAAATAGGAAAAATATGTTATAGGCAGAGAATGCTATCATGTTGACCTTGGAGTAATGAGAGGGTAAAGAGATTACTTCAAAGGTTAGGGATTGAGAATTGACTCAAAAAAAATAATAATATTTAGATTCTTAATAGATAAATAATATGATGAAAATGTTTCTGAATTATCTTCACAGCCAAGTGCAGTTTGACTTATAGAAGGAAGAAACAGAAAAGTAGAAAACCCATCCCAAATTCTGATGTGTTCTAGGCAAGACGAAGTGATTCTTCTGTGTATTCTCATGGAATTCTTTTTGAATGGAAAGGCCTATAAAAATCTTCAAGTTATAATAAAGCATTTCTTTTACAAAATTTATTTCATATTTCTCACTTAATGCGATTTTTGAAATCAGTTTAATGGTCTTGCTAGTAACTGATATTTTACAGAAGCTACATTGAAGGTTTAGATGTTCAAAGCCATAGTAAAAGAATAGGGCTGTATTATTTTTCCCATTCTGTTCTTTGTGCTCCCAATTCTGTGCCTCCAATTTGAATATTAGTGAACAAAATTAAAAGAAAATGTTGAAAAATGCATCATGTGGGGTGCCTGGGTGGCTCAGTTGTTTAAGTATCTGACTCGGTTTTGGCTCAGGGCAGCAGAGAGTCTGCTTGAAGATTTTTCCCTCTTCCCCTCCCCCCACTCATGCTCTGTCTATCTTTCTCTTTCTCTCTCTCTCTAGGATAAATACATAAATCTTTAAGAAAAGAAAAGAAAAATATATCATGTGTATTTTTAACAGATACCCTGTATTTTCTATTAATAATGAAGGCACCTGGGTGACTGCTATGCTATGCTATACCACAACTGCTGTTTCTGTCGAAATTAATTCAAAAGTCCTGTGGTAACCATGGTAACATGAGGCAAAGTTATAGAAGTCGTGTTTAGGGAAAATGAAAAATCTCTGCCCTTCATCTGCTCTCTGATCTATGCTCCGCTGTTTTTCTCTTTGGAGGAAAGAGTTGATTTCCCAGGAACCGCCATGGGGAGGAGGTGGGGATTTGTGCCGATATTGTCAGGCTGGTCTTAGGCGTGGCCGACTAAGCCTCCTGTTCTTCCGTTCTGCCTTCATGGACATATTCTGACCTGCCCTAGAGAACGCAGAGCACTGTGTAGTCAGCCCAAAGGTTCCTTAATCCTTGTTTATTACTACAGTCTCTGAGGAAAAATGCAAATGATCACATGAGAATCCTTCCTTATATGTGGAGAGCTAAGAGTATAACCTCTTTCAGCTTCTGAATCAGCAATATTTTTCTTATTCTTCAGACTTCTTATAACAAATCCCACCCAGAATCCTCAGGGCATTTGTCTTTCTGACTTGGTGTGATAGAGACACACCACAAGTAGCTGAGTTGGAGGGGCTTCCACAAGAGAGAAATTTCTTTCTTTCAGGAGAGAGTCTGAGCTGAGTGGATCTGTTCTGCTGCCGCAGTCATTGGGAATGCAGGTGGCTTTGGTTTTGTTGCCATCCTCCTTGTGGCTCAGGTTGGCTCACCACCCTACCTGCATTCTCACCACCGCAGTGGGAAAAGGCAAAGGGAGGGCATGTTCTGGAGGATGCCTTCCCCTCACATCCAGTGGCCGGAGTTTTTCTAGGACCACACTCCACAGCAAGGGAGGCCAAGAAATGGAGGCTTTATTGTAGAGGATTTATATGCAGCTGAATCAATAACCTAATTAATATACGTTTGATCTCAGTTGGTCTTCCCAACCAATAGCGCTGAAGGAGTAGGCAAGGCAGAAATAATTCTTTCCTTTCTGTGGGTGCCGGGCTCCCAGCACCTGCATATCCACTCACGGGCACTCAGGTATTAAGTAGCTATGTCTAGACTAGATTCTGAGTTCCAGTGCACGATTGTGTTGTGCTGTAATCCCGGAACATCCTCAGGCTACTGTGCTAGCCAAGGCCCCTGGATTCCCTGGAAACTTTTTTTTTCACTTGTTTTTCAGTCTCTTTATTGAAAGACTCTCAGCTGTTGCCGCTTCTATAATCTTCTTATAGAAGTGTTACCTTCAATAAGTTGTAGATTTAGAAAGTAAATAAATAAGATTGTTAGAATTTAATTTAAAATCACAGTAAATTGGCTTGGCATGGGAGCCCAAAGTTCTGTCCTTTGAGTAAATTATATTTAATTGGTCTTTAGTGGATGAGCTTGGATATCAACTTCGCTCCACAGCCATCATTTCCGCTCACCTCTTCCTCCTTACCTGAATTCCAAAGAGAAGGGTTTAGTGTTATAGAAATGTTTTAGTATCAAAAGAATCTTTTAACTTACAGATTTTTTAAGCTTGGCCTATTTTTTAAGTCAATAGAGTACATTACTAGAAGAAAGATGAATAAATCAGATGAAAAGATCGTGATTTTGATTTTATAACAAAAATAAGACATGATTTTCATACCTCCTGAAAACAGCTGAGGTATAATGCTACTCTTCCTGTGGATGTTATATTTTTAGTGTGTCAAAAACAGTAAATAAGCAGATTTTAAAGGTGAAAAAAATCTAAGAAAAAATTTCAAAAATAACAAAGCAGTCTTTTAAATGGAGTGTTTTATTTTAGCAAGTACAGTATTACTATACAAGGGAGCTCTTTTTAATAATATGAATTGTGATGACTCCCAGAAAACAAATCCTTTCATCCTTAAGAAGAAATAATATGACTTTCATTATAATCATCATCATTGAAGATAACTAAAGGAATATTTAATTTGTAAACATTTGTAAATTTCTTTGGGTTATTTTAGAAGACAGAAACATTTTAATTCTGTAAAAAGCAGAGCACTCCTGATAATTAGGCAGTATTAGAACAATTCATTAGCTAAGTAATTGCTGTCATGGCCACCCAAGTAATTTACTTCCCATTGAAAGCATGAGCAGCAATTTCTACTGAAGGGCGATGGGGTTTTTAGAATATGACATCAGTGGTAATGCAGATAGAGTATGTCTGAGACCTTATGCTGCCTTCCCAAATGCTCCAGAAACTAAAAGGCTCCAGAATGGTTGTGTTAATGAATGGGAGATGGGTTCATTATTCATTCTTCTATCTGATAGGCAGAAGCTCAACCATGCCATACCAGATGAATATTAACAGGTATAAGATATTGCCTTGAATCTCAATAAGTATTTGCTTCTTGATCCCAGAAGCTGGACATGCTGACCTTTGATTTGAAGGAGGTAAGGGAAAAGCTTGGGCAAATTGTATTCCATATGACAAGACAGCAATGATCGAGGAAACAAAGAAATGAAAAGAAAATTACTGGGTGCCGGAAAAATCAAGATATTGGACCAGTTGCAATTAACATCCTGGAATTGTGAAACTAGAAAGAAGGATAATGGCATAAAAAGGCAAAATACTGCAACAGCCTTTTTTGATGGTTTGCTGAGCTGTTGATCCAAACAAACTGGGTCATCTGTTTTGTATTCAGAGTGCTTTGCTCTCGGATGGATAGCTTGCTATGCACATGTGAGGTGGCATTTCCAAACTGCCTGAAAAATGCTGGACTCATTTGTTTAATGTCAAAATTTTACATGTGAGATTATGAGATCTGGGATCTAGAGTGTGGCATGTCTGGTGTTGGGAATTATTTCATGATAAGTTTGTTTATTGTTTCATTGTTAGAGATTCAGCTTTGGATTTGGGTAGTATGGTTGAAAACTATACATTTGTATAGAATTAATGTATTATGTGCTGGACTGAAGGCTAATAAAGAATTTGATATTTTTAAAATATTTAAAACCTAAAAGATGTTAATTAATGTTTTTCAGTCCTTTGCATGATAAAGATTCACTAACTATAAAACTGATTTCTTTTTTTTTTAGATTTTATTTATTTATTTGACAGACAGAGAGAGGGAGAGAGAGAGAGAGAGAGAGATCACAAGTAGGCAGAGAGGCAGGCAGAGAGAGACGGGGAAGCAGGCTCCCCGCTGAACAGAAGAGCCCGATATGGGGCTCGATCCCAGAACCCTGAGACCATGACCTGAGCCGAAGGCAGAGGCTTTAACCCACTGAGCCACCCAGGCACCCCAAAAACTGATTTCTGATTAGAGAGGTTTTAATACTTCTGGAATTTTCCAACATCTTTTTTTTTTTTTAATTTTCCAACGTCTTAGCTGGATCAAGGACTATGAAAGCATAAGCATAATTTTTGCCCCATTGCAAAGATTTGCTTTTACATGTCTGCAATAAATAGAAGTGACCAAAACATCAGAGACATGAAAGGAGTATCGAGTAGTGAAGTTGGATTTTGAACATACAATTTATAATTTATACATTCCGATGTATAATTTATGTATACTAATGAAAGTTATCCCCTAAGGCACAGGAGTGTCGTAATTAAGCTTCTCAGGAGTGTCCAAAACTATTTATTTGTGAATAATAGTTGAATTCTCATGAATTTATGTATCTAGTAAAAGTTAAATATTACAATTTCAAATTTATTGATTCTAAGATGTACATTGTATTAGTTTCCTAGCCCTGCTATAACAAAATATACAAACTTAGTGCCTTGACCAAACACAAATGTATTATCTTTTATAGTTCTCTAGGTTAGAAGTCTTATACAGGTCTCTCTGGGCAGAAATCGAGGTGGCATCAGGGCCACATTCCTTTCTAAAGGCTGTAAGGGAAAATCCATTTCCTCACCTTTTCTAGCTTTTAAAGGCAACTCACATTTTTTTAATATTTTATTTATTTATTTGACAGAGAGAGAGATCACAAGTAGGCAGAGAGACAGGCAGAGAGAGGGGGGGAAAGCAGGCTCCCTGCTGAGCAGAGAGCCCAATGTGGGGCTCAATCCCAGGACCCTGAGATCACGACCTTAGCCGAAGGCAGAGGCACCCAGGTGCCCTGCAACTCCCATTTCTTGATTCATAGCCCCTTCTCCAGCTTCAAAGCTAGCAAGAGTGCTTCTTTCTAACCATTCTTCTCTAATCATAGCTCCCTCTGACATTTCTGCCCATCTTCCATTTTAAGGACCCTTGTGATTAAATGTTGATTATGATCCAGGATAATCTCTCCATCTGCTGATTAGTAACCTTACGTCCATCTACAACCTTAATTTCCTTTTGCCATGTAACCTAACATATTCATGCATCCTAGGGATCCAGATGTGGACATGTTTGGGGTCCATTATTCTGCCTACCCCATCTTATTTTTCACCTTTTATCATGTCTATGAACAAGATATACCTTACAATCAATGTGATAAGAAAATATTGTTTCTTAGTGTAATTGGCAGGTTTTTTCTTTCTTATCCAAACATAAAATAATGGTGCTTCTTACAATTGATGGCTTTTAGACTTAATGAAATAACTTATGGTAGCTTCACAGTAATAAACCAAATGAGTATAAGTAAGATTCAATTCTTTCTCTTCTGTGTGAGTCATAAATCATACTCTCAGAATGATATCAAAATGATTTCTAGAGAAAGGTTAATAAACTCTGTGACCATCTCTGGATTTCAATTACCAAATTTTAAAATAATGAATCTTTAAAATTTAGGTTGGCCATTCATCTATCTTTAGAGATGGTAGCTGATTAAGTTGACAGTTTCCTTTGTTTAAAGATTGTAAGATAGCTGAAACTTATAGGCTAATCCTTGCCCATAAATATTTCCTTTACATTTTATATTCTTTACCTTTAGATTATGACATAACCCCTCCCACCCATAGGAATACCTATTCTGATCAATTCTACAGTTGAACTTGTATGTCTGAAGCATTCCCAAAGAGCGTGAAGTGTGCACTACAGTGTTGAATGAACTTCTCCACATTTGAATTGAAACATCCCGTTGTCATTGTGTTCTGTGTATCATTTCCCCCATCATCAGATAAACACACACGCACCCACACACACACACACACACAACCCCCTCCACAAAGACTCAAGTCTTTAAAAGAAAGTACTAAGAGAAGCAGAGGATTACCCTCAGGACCTTGGGAGCAGATGAATATTTATTAACTTGACTCATCCTGGGACTCTTAAGAGCCTGATAAATACTAAGAGAGTACCTAAAATAAGCTTATCTTATCATTAATAAAACAGAAATATGAAGTAACACTGCTTTGTGCGAGGCATTTTTCAAGATTTTTTTTTATTCTGAGTTTTGTTTTCTTTTTTTTCCTCTGAAGATACTAAAATGACACATCCCCTGTCAGTATCAGGAATGAGGTATGGTGTTTGTATGGTGCACCAGTAAAGTGGTGTGACCTGCCCAACTCTAACCCTCCACACATAGAGTTTATAAGCAATAATGTCTGTATCTGGAGTCTGAAATGAGGGCTGAAGAAATCTGCTTATGTAATAGAGTCTGAGTGCATAGTGGCAGCAGCTAAAGGGAGTGTCATAATCTTGGCAACCTCTCTGCCTACATCAGAACTCCTACTTTGAAATCAAGGACTCACATCATTGAAGAGTGATGATATGTCAGTTCAATGGTGTGCTTCAGGCAGTCCGAATCATTGTCTCCTTCCCATTCAGAATCAAATTTATAGGGATTAAATATAAACTAAATGTTGCTAATAGCAACAGTAGCCAAAATGCTGAGGGATGAGGCCATTGATGATCCCATTTAATTCCCAGGAGAAAAGGAATTCCAGCAGACACACAATAGGGGGTAAAAAGGTTTTGAGGAGTTGTTATTAAATAAAAAGTAATTTCTAATCTTGTTTACAAACCTTGGCTCTTTTGTGATTTTTCAAGGGTCTCTTCAAGTGTTAGGGAGTTGACAGTTTGCTTTATAGCATTTATAGGCCTTTTTATCACCATATTAATGATTTTGGGGAAATATATGTTAAAAGAATTAATATAATGCCAAGCCAGATAAGGCTATTAATAGAATTCAATAGCTGAATCATTATGACTGTCATATAAAAGACTCAGTATGGATTGTCTGACTGCTGTCTTTTTCTTCAGGGAGCCCACATTTATGCCTTAGTAATAGTCCTAAGTCCTAAAAATAGTTTAGGGCGATTTAGCTACTTGCATTTTACTTCTCGGCCAAGTACACCCATACTAGCAAGTTATGTGGGTGCGTCTCTTCCTGGGTGCTTTGTGTAAAAATCTCTGATCTCCTAATCCCAATGTGCAACAGACCTGCCAGGTAATAGTTGCTTGCCTGCACCCCACCCAACCCAAATTCCTCTTTGATCTTTTCTCCACAGGGTGGTCAGGCTAAAAGAATCATGTCCCTCTGAGTGGCCTTGGGGAGGACTGAGGGATGGGTTGAGGTAAGAGTAAGTGAGAGAGGGTCAGGGAGCCAAGAGGAGTGAGAGAAGAGATAGAGCTAGAGAGAGAGCCCAGTAAAGAGAGAGCAAGGTTGGAAGAGGTGAAATAAAGATATAGAAGGAGCGAGAAGAAATATATAAAATTTTTAGGGACAAAGAGTTTCCTTTGTTATCTGGTTATGGATTTTTTTTTTATAACTGGTAAATCAGAATATCAATTCCTTACTAAAAATACTCCAATGACTTTCTATCAAACTTAGAATTAAATCCAAGATCCTTACCGTAATCTACAAAGTCTTATATGATCTAGCTCTTAGGCACCACTTAGTAACTAAAAACAATTCATTATCTCTCATACTTTCTGTGGATCAGGAATCAGGAGTGGCTGATAATTCTGGCTGAGAGTCTCTCCTGAGATTGCAGTCAATTGTTATCTGGTGCCAAAGATCTGAGTGGTTGAAGAATTCATTTTTAAGGAGGCTCATGCATATGGCCAGCAAGTTAGTGCTGGCTGTTTGCAGGAAGCTCCTGTTCCTCTCTACATAGGTCCCTCCAGGTAGGCCAATCTCCCTTACAAGCTGGCAGCTGGGTTCCAATGGTGAGCATCCATGGCAAGAAAGAGGGAGGGAAAAAAGAGAGGGAGAAGGGAGAGAAGGGGGGAGCGGGAGATGGAGAGGAAGAGAGAGAGAGAGAGATTGAGAGATTGGAAGCCAGGCAGAAGTTTTATCCTTTTTATGACCTTGGACCATATATCCTTTTATGATCCTATAGCCTTGGAAGGTACATAAGATCCCCTCTGCCATACTCCAAGAGCCTCTAAAGACTCATGGATTCTTTCTCTTGGAAGATCATATTGTTAAAAGTACATTTAGGAAGAGATAAATATGTAGATAATGGCCAACTTTGGAAAATATAGTCTTCCAAGGGGAGGATTTCCTATGGTTAAGTGGTTATAACTCTTTTATATAACTGGTAAATCAGATCATTTCAATCTGTCCAATGGCTTCTTATCAATTACTTCCAAAATTTCTACCTACGAAGGCTTACATGACCAAGCCCTTCACTCTGAACCCCTTTCCTACCACACACCCAGCCCCTTCCAACAACTCTCTTTTCATCACTTCTCACACATTCCCTCTGCCCGATTCGTTTTTCTCCCAGATATTCACATGATTTGTTTTCTTGCTTCTTTCAGTTCTCTGATTAAAAGGTGTCTTTTGAGAAAAGCTTTCCTAGTGACCCCACACTACCTAGTGTGCTCATGCACACACACACACTTTCTTTCTCTCCCTTCCCTTTCCCCTTACCCTGCTCTATTTTTCTTCAAGGCAACCTATCACTAAAGGAAGGAACTCATTTTGTTCAGTGCATGTAACAGTGTCCACCCCAAAGTGCCCAATGTGTGTGTGTTGAATGAGTGGATAAAAAAACAAACTGATGGTAACTCTTTCTGAAGACCATTCCCTGGTGGCTCCGACCAGTTGTGGTAGCACCGCGTGAATGTGTCTGGAAGGATTAGGCAGGGCAGGACTCCAACGTGTGCACAGATCCTAGCTGCCAAGAAGCATTGACATTACTGCAAGTCATGGTGAGACCTGGTATCATCTTTTCAATCCTGATGAATGAATAAGAAAGGCCCGTGATGGTGCTCACATGAACTATGTTAATGTAAATGATAAGACTGAGATGGGATGACTTTTAATCTGTGGATGCAGAATCTAACCCAGCAATTTGTTTTTGAATGTGTTCATCATTCATGCCAAAATCAACAATCTTTGAGGCTTTTTGAAATAGTGGAGTGTTATCTTAATGATGCTATATCAAAGGATTAAAACTTTAGGGTAAATAGGATTCTATAATAGATTTTAAAGGCAGGCTTGCCTTGCATATCACTGGGTACAAAGTAAATTGTACTGCTAATGAGATGATAGGTCAGACCTTTTCTGAAAGCCAGGAGCATAAAATCAAGATTAATGCCCATGCTTCCTAATTTAAGAAATTTAGCATCAACTTGATCAGTGATGGCTGTGCTTGCTATGGGAAGCAGAGAAAGCATCAGGCCATTTCTGGACCATGTCTCCTCACTTCCCTGCTATAGCCATGCTGAACTGCTCACCGTTCCTGGCCAAGCCAGGCCATCTCACACCTCCACGCCTTCGCTCACTGGGCTCCCTGTTTGGGAAATGCTGCAACTATTAAGCTTACCTCCTCTCTGAAGCCTCTCTTAACCCACACCCACTTCAGAGTGGAACCGGATACTTCCTTCTCTTGATTCCATGGTACCCTGTATGCACATTTCTCACAGAAGTGTGACACTTTTTTACATTGAACATCTTGCATGCCTGCCCTTTCCTGGATCACCAGGATCTCGAAGGCAGAGTCTGGGTCTTATTGGTCGTATTGTATCTCCACCAAGAAGACAATGAATTTTGCATAGGACACTTTCAACAAGATTTGTTAGATAGATAGATAGATAGATAGATAGATAGACAGACAGACAGACAGACAGGTGTGTGAACTTTCTTAACAGTGCTCTACTAAGAAGGGACTTGAAAGTATGAGAGAAGATGTACTCATCCTGATATCCTCCACCCTGGAGGAAAGGGTTGGCGGCTCTCTTCCTAGACCGTCATAATGAATACAGCTCCTGTCTAGAAGCTGTGAGATGAGAATTCTCAGCACTGGCCTTTAGGGTCAGAGCTGCGTGGTATTCAGCACAGCCTCTACATCACAGTTGAAGAGTCACAAGGCAAAGGTTGCCCATGCAGTGATTCTTCTGTACGCCTCCAGACAACCATTTTAATTCTGAAAACCTGGGCACACTGCACAACCATTCGGGAATTTAATTTGGTATAGCTAGATATTCATTGTTCTAAATTTAACAACAGCATCTTGTGGGAGTAAAATGAATAGCATCTTGGAACAACTATTAATTAGGAAGGAAAAATGTTACCTTTCAGTGCCCAAATGAAGGCATATACTGCATGGTTATAACATTTGCTAAGGGGATTTTTAAAAATAATAGATTACATAAGAATATATATACTCAAAATAGAGTGTTCTTTTATGTTAGGGGTTTTTAATTAGAATAAAATATAACTTTTTGTTAAAGACCATATATTTCCATTAAACATATTTTTTATATAAAATATTGTTAAAAGCTATATATTTCCATTGAAAGTGATGTTCTTGTTCTCTAAGATGTGTTAGTCTCACTTGGGAAAAAAAAAAAAGACTCTCTCAGATTCATCCATAGCATTTGGTTGATACCCTTATTTGGCCATTTTCCTTACCAGACATAGATCATATGTACAAGTCTTTCCTATACGAGACCATACATCTCTTGAGTAGGTACCTTATCCTGTTTGTGTTACAGCAGGGCCTAGACCAGTGCCTTGCACATGTTAGGTGCATCATAAATATTTTAATTAGTTACCCATCAAATAACTTGCTGCAGAGTATTCATTGTCCTCCCTTGCTTCCTGACTTTGCAACACCTCTGAAGATAAATCAGTCCCATGACTTCATTATCCTACAGAATGATTTTCTAAGCATTATGTTCATTTCTCAATAGTCAACCATTGCAAAATGCACCCGTTCTTGCTGTCAAGGGGCTCCAGTGAAACAGCCACAGAAGAATGAGTGCATGGACGGATGAAAGTGCTGTCAGAGTGCTGACTGATGGTTTTATCTGGGACAGGGCAATCAAGGATGGGATCTCATAGGAGGTGTGTTTGAGCTTCAGGACTTGAGAAATAGCACTCTATGCGGACAAATAGTGATCCCTGTGCATTCCTCCCCAGGGCATCGCCCTCCCCATTGCCAGAGGTGTTTCTGTCCTGAATTTGTATTTGTCACCTCCATGTGTTTCTTTAGTCTTACTGTACACATAGGGATTCCTATTCTAGTATCACCTATTTTCAAACTTTATATCAGTGGTATCATAGTGGTCAAATAATAAGAACCAACAACTTACTGGGCACTTAAGATGTGCCAAGTGCTGTTGTGAACATTGTACATACCTCAGGCCGGTTTATTCTCACAACAACTCAGTGATGTGGGTTCTATTCTTATCCCATTTTATTAAGAAAGAAACTAAGGTTCAGAGTTTAATTTGTCCAAAGTTTCACAAATGATAAGTGGAAGAGCAATCTCTGAGTTCTTTTCCCCTTGGCTTTAAAAGTAATATTATTAGTGAGAATCACCCTGTTTTTCTGTGAGGGTGAATTTTATTAAATTTCTATCATAGAACAGGAAAGCAAAACTCTTTTCCAGGTTTTTCACATTTGAAGTAATGTTTCTTTCTTCCTTTTTAAATTGAGGAAACTGGGGCACCTGGGTGGCTCAGTTGTTAAGCGTCTGTCTTCAGTTCAGGTCATGATCCCAGGGTCCTGGGATCAAGCCCAACATCGGGCTCCCTGCTTGGTGGAAAGCCTTCTTCTCCCTCTCCTACTCACCCTGCTTGTTTTTGTTCCCTTCCTCGCTATGTCTCTCTCTGTCAAATAAATAAATAAAATCTTCAAAAAAAAATAAATTGAGAAAACTGAATTCATATGCAATCATAGGAAATAATACAGAGAAATCCCTTATATACTTTTCCAAGTTTCTATATTTTTACCCAGTGATAGTATTTTACAAAACTATAGTACAATATCACAATATCACTGGGTATTGACATCGAAACAACCCATCAATTTTTTTCAGATTTCCCAGTTTTGCTTTTACTCATGTGTGTATACGTTAAGTTTTATACAACTTTAGCACTTGTATAAGTTTATATAGATACCATCACAGTCAAAATGATCAATAGGTCCAACCCTATAGGGATTCCTCATGTTGCCCTTTTGAAACCATACCTTCTCTTTCACCCCCTCAACCTGCTCCAACCCCCTCCCCTAACCCAAATCCTAACCCCTGACAACCACTAAACTGTCCTCCATTTCTACAATGTTATCATTGCAAAGCCTGAATTTTTAACCCATCCATTATATTACAATTTGTTTCTTTTCCAATGAAAATTGTATTTTCAAAATTGATATATTATGTTGATGTATATCACTCTGTTCATTCTAACTGCTATGTGGGTATTCCCTGACTTATTTATCTTTTCTTCTGTTGATGGACATTGAGGTTGGTTCAAAGTTTTTTCCCGTTACAAACAATTCATGAATATATCTCTTTGTCCATAATGTTGCTTCTTTACACTTGCATTAGGTTCTGCCTTTGATGACCAAAGAAAGACAAATGAGAAAAGTTTATTACCGATGATGGACCTATTGCTACAGTCATGCTCACTAGATGGACCTAATTGCTATAATCAGGCTCACCATCCTTTATCAGGACCACTACCCTCTTTCAAATGAACATCCAGATTACTACATCATCCATATTATAGCATGTGTCAGTACTTTATTTCTTTTCATTGCTGAGTAATGTTCCATTGTATGACTATCCCACATCTCATTTATACATTCATTGGTTGATAGGTGCTTGGATTGTTTCCATTGGACTTTTATGAATAATGCTGCTATGAATATTTCTGAACAAATTCTTGTGCAGACCTATGTTTTCAGTTCTCTTGAAATTAAAGTGGAATTTCTGGGTCTTTTTGTAACTCTATGTTTAACTCTTTGAGGAAGTTGTTTTACAAAGTGGCCACACCAATTTACATGCCCACCAACAATGTGGTTCTAATTTCTCGACATCCTCCAATACTTGTTATTGTAATTTTTATTATCCTCATCCTAGTGGGTGTGAATCAATGGGTTTCGACTCACATTTTGGTTTGATTTATTTTTTAAGATTTTATTTATTTATTTGAGAGAGGGAGAGCGTCTTCGTGAGTGAGCACGAATGGGAGGAGGGGCAGTGGGAGAGGGAGAGGGACCAGCAGACTCCCCATTGAGTGTGGAACCTAACTCAGGGCTCGATCCCAGGACCCTGAGATCATGACCTTAGCCAAATTCAGAGGCTTAATCGACTGAGCCACCCAGGTGCCCCTGGTTTGATTTTTATATGCACAGTGTTCTTGGTCATTAAAGAAGACTTAATTTGTTTATTCTAGAATTAAACATCTTCAGAATCCTTCTTACCTTTCTGTATCAGTCAGGGTCCAATCAAAGGAGCAGTACCTCTAGGCAATATAGCTGGTTAGTTGGTTAGGTAGCTTGTTATAAGGATTTGCATTTGCATAACTGTGGGAGGAACTGATTAAGCAGTCTCTGTAAGGCTGTTGTCTTCACATCTGATCCTGGAGCTTGAAGTTCACCGGGCAGCCCTAGAGAAAGCTGGATCACACAAACACAAGTTGGAGCCCATGAGGTCAGACTGAAACCCATGTCAGTTCTTGCTTCTGACCTTGGTGACGTGATGCAAGTGTCCTGTAGAATCTGGGGCCTTTTGTCATTGGACTAAACACACACACACACACACACCCAGCCCAAGAATTGGAGAAACTGAAGGAGGACCCCAGAGAAGGTGGAGCAGTTGCTGGTTCAGCTGCTGCCTCATGCCAGCTAGCTGAGACAGCAGATGTGACAATGTGTGTGAGCTACAAAATGACTGATAAGGGGCTCCTGGGTGGCTCAGTGGGTTAAGGCCTGTGCCTTCGGTTCAGGTCATGGTCTCAGGGTCCTGGGATCGAGCCCCGCGTCGGGCTCTCTGCTTGGCGGGGAGCCTGCTTCCCCCTCTGTCTCTGCCTGCCTCTTTGCCTACTTGTGATCTCTCTCTCTCTCTCTCTGTCAAAAAAAATAAATAAAATCTTAAAAAAAAAAATGACTGATAATTTACCTCCCCCTCCAAGTTTCCCATAGGCATCTCTCCTGTGGCCCGCCCTTACTATACATGCAGGAAAGGGAATTCTGGGGGATGTACTTCCACCTACCTTGACACATTAGGAAGCTACCACCTCTTCTGGTTTCATTGTACGACCATGAGCTGAAAAACATGCCTATAATTAGTGAGCTGCCTACTTCTGCTAACTCTGGTTGTGTGTCATATAGAAACAGATGAAGAATCTCTAAGTTATATGGTGGGAGAAAAAAGAACCACTAAGTTGAAGTCCTAATATTTGGTTTTCTGTCCAGATTTCACAAAACCTCTGTGGCATTGCTGGCCCCTCAAGATTAGAGCCATTTGACACCACTTTGCCTAGCTTTCTGGGCCATCCATGGAATTAATCAAGAGTGCTCTGGGGATCACAGGCATTTCCCTGCCATTCCAAATGATCTGATATTTGATTCTAACCTGTTCCTCATCTTCCCTCTACCTCCTTACCTTTCTCCTCTTTCCATTGTTCCTACCATTTCCTGTCTCCTTCCTTTGGCTAATACTCCTTCCCCCAGCTTGACATCTCTGTTGTACTCCGCTCATGAAAAACCACACATTCTACACACTCATTTCTACCTTCCCCAATCCTTCATCTCTCGCCACACCTAACTCTCATTGATTAGCCCCTTGCATATCTGAGTTCTGTCATTTTATTTTTATTTTTTGTCATTTTAAATATATAAGTAGAAATAGACAAAAGGTGATATTCTAAATATAAGACATTCAGGAAGATGCAATCTATAAAATGCAATTAACTTGATGCACTCCAGTGACAACATTCTTTGTCAGAAATTCAGAGGTAGAGGGGCTCCTGGGTGGCTCAGTGGGTTAAAGCCTCTGCCTTCGACTCAGGTCATGATCTCAGGGTGCTGGGATCGAGCCCTGCATCGGCCTCTCTGCTCAGCAGGGAGCCTGCTTCCCCCTCTCTCTCTGCCTGCCTCTCTGCCTGCTTGTGATCTCTCTCCTCTCTGTCAAATAAATCAATAAAATCTTAAAAAAAAAAAAAAGAAAGAAAGAAAGAAAAAAGAAATTTAGAGGTAGAAACACAAAAGGAGATAAAATGTATGCATTTTCGGACCTCATATAATTGTGCCATTGCCATTATTAACTATCAGCTTAGATCATGTTTTATGTCAACTCCTATAGCAGAGGAGCCAGAGGGGGCCACCCTGTTGGTCACCCAGGGAAGGCTGAGGAGAGATCTGTCTGTATAGGTTAGGCTTGGCCCCTGGAAAAAGCTCATAAGGTAGGGATCAGTTCTTCCACTCTTACCTGCTGATAGACTAGGCCTCCAATGACTCAGAAGGTTGCTCTTACCCTAGGGAGAAGATGCCCAATGGGAGGGGTGGGAGGACAGAGACTTCATTCTAAAAAGATGGTATCAGGTTTGCCTTTGTGGCCTGCAAGGTAAAATTAATATAATTTTAAGGTCCCCTTTCCTAAGCAAAATTGTTCCCACTTTTCTAAAAATTACTAAAAATTTCCTTAACTACAAAATCTTTCATTTGACAACTAGAAATGAAAAATGTAAAGGGGAAATCTTTGGTTTAGATAAAAATTTAATATGCATGAATTTCAATGAAAGGCTAGTGGGCTACTTGGCCCATCATTCTAAAGTGAGAGGTATTAGATATTTCCTAAGCTTTGAGAGGAGGAAGGAAAAGGAACGTTAGCATCAGGGGACAGCCTGAGAACACAAGGAAGGTGTACAACATGGAAATGCGGATTTTACCAGACTTAGCCATAATTATCTTCTGCTGAGTGGGGATAGAGACAGGCTGGGTACTAAGGGATTTCTGTCGCATACTTGAAATGGCTTTTAAAAACCAGCTCACTGAGCATAATGCATCAACGAGCTGGGGTGGGAGGGAGTTGATTTAGCTACTGAGTTTGCACTTTGCGGAGCAGCCTCATCACAGTCCTGAATATTTGCATCCTTATTCAAAGCCGCACATTCATTCTGTCTTCACATCTCTGCTGAGGACACCACCTCACTGCAACAGAAGTTTCTGCTTCAGCAGTGAGTCCCGCTGTTCAGAAGGAAACCTGGCTTACTGGATCCAGGAATGGAATTAATGGAATTCACTTTAATTATATATCAATCACGAGATTGATAGCACTTATTTTCTTATAGATTAGAATTAACCATTATAATTTCTATAAAATGTTATTAGGAAAATATGTTTGTGAACCATTATTTGAAACACTTAGCATCATGTTGGGGTTTACAATGAAAATTAAAAATCTGAAAGTGTTTCTATATATTTTTAATTAATAAATAAGACAGGTTATTAAAATAAGGGGAAATGATAGTGAAGAGACAAGAGTACGCTTATACAAGAGCAGCACCTAATTTAATAGAGAAATAGACAATAAGCAATTAAATTCATACCATGTCGGATGCCTGAAGCACAGTTCTGGAAATCATGTCCTTTCAAGGAATTAATAGTTTCTGGAAATCAGAGGAAAGACTTTTAGGGATAAACCCTTGTCATTTGCTATGAGGTGCTCTAAAATCTATTCCCTCCACCTGGAATTTAAGCATCATTGAAATTCACAAGAGGCCAGGCTATGCAGCCCACACATGGTGGGTGCAGAGCAGAGCAGGCTGAGGCTCAAAACGCGCATTTCCCTGCACGTCCGCTCTGTCTGTGTGATGTTAGCAGCAGATTCAGCAGTCACCTCGCATAACCTGCCCTTGCTCCTGCAAGCTTCTAAAAGGCTTTTCTTTGGAAATGATTGCACAGTTATTTAGCCGTTTACAAAATCAACCAATTCCCATGGTGAGATTTATTTCTGTGGGAGTCAAATCTTAGATTCTAACTAGCAGAGCGAAAATCTGTTGTCATGGAAACCATTCCCTTTTCATGGCATCATGCGATTGACTTGCATGGAGATAGATTGACAGAGACGCAGAGGGAAAGGGTGAAAAGTAATCAGATATGGCTTAAATCCATTTTCCTGAACAATATTGATGATAACTATTAATTTTATGTTGGCTGGAAATAGACCTATAAATACTAGATCCTAACAAATCTTTCAGTGCTGGGGGGAGAAAAACCAAAATATGTTTTAGAAGCCATTTAAGATATCCCGAAGAGTTTCTCTTTTGCCAAAGAGGATCGTTTATTAGAAGATTGTGTTTTACTTTGTTCTCAGAGTAACAGAAGCAATGGTAGTGAAAAGGAGAGTAATATTAAGGATAATTTAATTTCCTTATATTTGGGCTTTATAAATTAAATATTAGGACTGTCAGAGAGGGAATATGTGGATTTATCAGCAAAATGAGAGGACTGCACGTAGTCAAAGTAAAGGGACCAAGAACATAGGCACACAAGGTCTTGTTTCTACAACTGTTGGCATCATAAATTGACCCAAAAGGGCACATTTGCATTGTGAGCCTTATGGCAGCTGTGCCTTCCCAAAGGATAGGACATTTCTGATGGTGGGCGAAGATTCTGGAAGAGGTGGTGTGTGTCATCCCACTTCTTACTCTATGGTGCCCATCATTCCTGCTCCCTCTGAGGAATTGCCACTTTTCAAATATAGCAATTTATTTCCTCCTAAATGACCTTTACCAGACACATCTTTAATATTAAAGTCACATCATTGTGAGAGGGCACGCATACCAGTTAGCAGTGGCCAGGTAACTGGATTCCAGGGGCTGCTGGGTACCTGCAACAGAAGACTACTGCCAACATGACGAAGGGAAGGACATGAGAGCATCCAGAGCAGTAACAGCCTGTGAGTGGAGGGCTCCCAGTATCAAGTATTAAACAAAATTGAGTGAAATATTTCTATTGGTCCATTATAAGATGCTTGAAGATTTTGTAGGTATCTGTTTAAATTCAGAGATTAAATTGAAAAACAAGACCATCTGAAAACATTTTAAATAAAATCTTAAAAAAAAAAGGAGTTTAGGACTATTTAAAAAAATAATTGATATACAACATTATATTAGTTTCAAGTGTATAACAACATAATGATAAGGAATATATCATTAATAATATATTAGTGATAAGGACTATATTGTGAAATGATCACCACATTCAGTCTAGTTAACATCCATCATCAAAAAAATTTTTTTGTGATGAGAACTTTTAATATTTATTGTTTTATCAACTTTCAAATATGCAATACAGTCTTATTAACATTGCATCCCCACGACTCATTTATTTTAGAACTGGAAGTTTGTACCTTTTGACCCCCTTCACGCATTTCACCCACCATCCCCATTAACCCCCTATCCCTAGCTTCTGGCAACCACCAGTCTCTTCTCTGTATCTATGAGTTTGGGGTCATTTTGTTTTGTTTTGTTTTAGATCCCACATATAAGTGAGGTCATATGGTATTTGTCTTTCTCTTTCTCACTTATTTTACTTAGCATAACGCCCTCAAATTCTATCAGTGTTGTCACAAATGGTAAGATTTCATTTTTTGTGGGTGGATAACATTCCATTGTGTGTGTGTGTGTGTGTGTGTGTGTGTGTGTGTGTGTGTTTGTGTGAAAGATATCACATCTTTATCCATTCATCTACTAACAGATGCGTTGTTTCCATATCTTGGCTATTATAATTAATGCTGCATGAACATGAGAGTGCATATATCTTTTCAAGTTGATGTTTTGTTTTGTTTTGTTTTGTTTGGATAAATACCCAGAAATGGGATTACTGGATCACATGATATTTAATTTTTTGAGCAAACTCCCTACAGTTTTCCATTGGCTGCACCAATTTATATTTCCTCCAACAAATCATGAGGGGTCCCTTTTCTTCATATCTTTACCAACACTCATTATTTCTTGTCATCTTGATACAGCTATTCTAATAGGCAACACTTGAGTGGCTCAGTCGGTTAAGCATCTGCTTTCGGCTCAGGTCATGATCCCTGGATCCTGGGATCGAGTCCCACATCAGGCTCCCTGCTTGGTGGGGAGCCTGCTTCTCCCTCTCTTGTTCCCCTTGCTTGTGCTCACTCTCTCTCTCTCTCTCTCTCTCTCACTTTAAAATAAATAAATAAATGGCTGTTCTAACAGGTATGAGGTGATATCCCATTGTGGTTTTGATTCACATTTTCCTGATTATTAGTGATAGTCTCATGTACTTGTTGGCCTTCTTGTATCTTTGGGAAAAAATGTCTATTCAGAGCCTATGCCTATTTTTAATGTGGTTATTTGTTATTTTGCTATTGAGTTGTGTGTGTTCTTTATACATTTTAGATAGTAAGCCCTTATCAGATATATGATTTGCAGATACTTTCTCCCATTCAGCAGGTTGCCTTTTCATTTTTCTGATGGTTTTCTCTGCTGTGCAGAAGCTTTTTAGTTTGATATAGTCCCTCCCTTTTTTTTTTTTTTTTGCTTTTTGTTGCCTTTGTTTTTGGTGTCAAATCCAAAAAAACATTGCTAAGACTGATGTCAAGGAGCTTCCCCCCTATGTTTTCTTCTAGGAGTTTTATGGTTTCAGGTCTTATGTTCAAGTCTTTGAATCCATTTTGAGTTAATTTTTGCATATGGTGTAAGATAGCAGTTCAGTTTTCTCAACACCATTTATTAAAGATACTGTCCTTTCCCCATTGCATATTCTTGGCTCTTTTGTCATAAATTAATTGGCCATATATGTGTGGGTTTATTTCTGGGCTCTCTATTCTGTTCCATTAATCCATGTGTCTATTTTTATGTTAATATCATACTGTTTTGATTACTATAGCTTTGTAATATAGTTTGAAATCAGGGCATATGATGCCTTCAACTTCGTTCTTTATTCTTTTTTTTTTTTTTTTTTTTTTTTATTTATTTGACAGAGAGAAATCACAAGCAGGCAGAGAGGCAGGCAGAGAGAGAGGAGGAAGCAGGCTCCCTGCTGAGCAGAGAGCCCAATGCGGGGCTCCATCCCAGGACCCTGAGATCATGACCTGAGCCGAAGGCAGAGGCTTTAACCCACTGAGCCACTCAGGCGCCCCCTTCGTTCTTTATTCTTAAGATTGCTTTGGCTATTCAGGATCAAAGATACCCATTTTTTTTTTTTTAAAGATTTTATTTATTTATTTATGAGGAAAGAGAGAGAGTGAGAGAGAGAAGGTCAGAGTGAGAAGCGGACTCCTCATGGAGCTGGGAGCCCGATGTGGGACTCGATCCCGGGACTCCGGGATCATGACCTGAGCCGAAGGCAGTCGCTCAACCAACTGCGCCACCCAGGGGCCCCAAAGATACCCATTTTTAAAAAGCACAAATTATCTACAGTAAAATATACAAATTTTAAATTTACAGCTCAATAAACTTTAACATATATATGTATAAGTATATATTTACATACATACACATATATATACATATATATAATTACCACCCAAATCAAGATATAGAACATATCCTGACCTCAGAGTCTTTCTTTACAATACCTTGCAGTCAATCTTCCCATTTTCCTGACTTCTGTCATTATAGATTAATTCTTAAAATCGCCTATTCTTGAAATTTACATAAAAACAATATGTACTTTCTTGTGCCTGACATCTTTTCCTCAATATAATTTTTTAAATTTCATGTATGTTTTACATATATCATTAGTTTGCATTTTTTATTGCTTAACAGTGTTCCTTTGTATGAGTAAACAAAATTTATTCATATTACCATTGATAGACATATGCACTGTTTCCATCTTTGGGACTATTATAAATAAAGCTGCTATGAACATTTTATCCAAGTCTTTTGGGATATAGACTGTCATGTAGGGTAGGTATACATTTAACTTTATTAGAAAGAGCCAGTTTTCCCAAGTGGTTGTACCATTTTAACTCCCGCTATCATTGTGTGAGGCTCCTCATCCTCATCACCACTCAGTGTTATCAGTCTGATGGGTGTTTAATGATCTCTCCTTGTGTGTTTAGAGATGGTGTTTAGAGATCATAGGGTGTTTAGAGATCACTCCTTTGTTTTTAAAGAATCTGGCAGTTGGCTGGCTCAGTCGATAGAATATGCAACTTCCAATGCTTGATACCTGAGTTGTGAGTTTGAGCCCCATGTTGAGTGAGGAGTTTGCTTAAATAAATTTTAAAAACTTTTTTAAAAAAGAAAAAGAATCTGTGCTAATGTCTGCATTGATGGTATAGTGGGGTCTGGAGGTCAGAATTAAAATTCAGATATTGTGATTAATGTTTCCCAGCCTACTAATGACCCGTATGCTTTTGAAAAATGTAGCTTTTCTAAGATAAGTTCAAGTAAGGCGAGATTGCATTTAAAAATATTCTGAAATTATTGAATGCTTAGGGCTTAAGAACATTGTGTCAGAGCCATCTTGAATATAAGCACTTAAGTGCAAAAAAGCCATCTCCTTCTTTTATGATCTATTCTTTTTTTTTTTTCTTTAGATGGGGAAAGGGACAGAGGGAGACGGAGAATCTTAAGCAGGCTCCAAGCCCAGCATGGAGCCCTCCAGAGCCTGATCTCAAAACGCTGAGATCATGACCTGAGCAAAAATCAGGAGTCAGACAGTTACCAACTGAGTCACCCAGGCACCCCTGATCCATTTCTTTTATGTGCTATCTAAAAACAGTATTTTTAGAGGGAACAGTGTTATAGTGTTGCCTAGCTAGCCCCAAAAAATCATATTAAAAAAAGCAATATATTTTCATAAACTGATTCTCCTCATTAATATATAGAAAATTTGTAAATGCAGTTTTAATTTCCTGCTTGATCCAGGAATTGTTTAAAATGGTACTTCTTAATTTGTAAGAGATTAGTAAACATTAAGTGAAGGATTTGGAAAAAAAAAAAGTGAAGGATTTGGGGGAATGTTAAGGGATAGGAGGATCAAAGTTACTAGTTAATTTTGACTTAATAATAGAAAAATGTAGGTTTACCTGAGATGAAAGATGTGATGCTAACAGCTTGCAAAATAGAAAAACATAGCAAAATATCCAGATTAATTGGTGAGTAGTTTAAGATTTAAGATATTAAAAGAAATGTGATAATGCCACAAAAAAATTTTTTAAGGTTATTTATTTATTTAAATTCATAATAAATTATTAATAAATTATATAAATTTATTTATTTACTTCATTTATTTATTATTTGTTTATTTTTGATAGAGAGAGAGAGAAAGAGAGAGGGAACACAAGCAGGGAGAGTGAGAGAGGGAGAAGCAGGCTTCCCACTGAGCAGGGAGCCCAATGTGGGGCTTGATCCCAGGACCCTGGGATCATGACCTGAGCCAAAGGCAGATACTTAACGACTGAGCCACCCAGGCACCCTGCCACAAAAATTTTTAAAGGAAAATAGATTATAATAGAAAAACATGCAATAAAGATGGAATAAGCCAACTATATCAATTAACACAATACATGTAAATAGCCCCAATTTCCCTATGATAAGGTAAAAAAAAACATCAGATTGAGTTAAAACAAATGTAGTTTTAAAATAAAAGATGAGCAAAGTGGGGTGCCTGGGTGGCTTAGTTGGTTAACCATCTCATTCTTGGTTTTGGCTCAGGTCACAATCTCATGGGTCACGAGATGGAGCCCTGCATTGGGCTCCCTGCTCAATAGGGAGTTTACTTGAAGATTCTCTCCCTCTGCCCTTCTCCCCACTCTGTCTCTCCCTCAGTCTCTCTCGCGCGAATAAATAAATCTAAATTAAAAAAAAAAAGGATGGGCAAAGTTATATGAGAAGGAGAATGAGAAGAGGAGGGTACATATAATAGTATCCGATAAAATGAAGTTTAAGGCCAAAAGAATTAGGTGAAACATATAAGGATATGATCTATTGTTAAAAGATATAATGAATGCACAAAGAAGATAGCACAAACAGCAAAGCCACAGATTACATAAGACAAAAATTCTTAGAAATAAAGAACATGATCAAAGCATAATCTTTGTGGGAAATTTAATCACCTGTTTATTTTAGAATATTATAGGCCAAAGAGACAAATAATAAGAAAGAACATAGGGTATCTGAACAACCCAGTTAACAAGTTTGATTATGTTTACAAATGTGTTACAAAAGTTTATATTATGCATACTATCTTTAGATTATATATATATGTATATATATTCTCTCCTAGAATATATTCTTCTCTTATGCCCATTGAACGTTTACCAGACACGTGTCCACAAAATAATGATTATAAGTTCTAAAGAGTAGAGATTTTTGTGAACCAGACGTTCTGACCAAATTCTGCTAAAACTATTAAGCTATGACTTTTCACTTCTTTGGCAGGCCACCTAAATTTCCCAGGTTTTTCAGTTTTTGGTCCCTAAGGCATTCTTGATAAGCAAACAAGTGTCCTCAGGCCAGCCCTATTCACAGATAGTCATCAACAATGGGAAGAAACTAACTTCTTTGACAAACACTTAAGTAGTACTAGTAGCACTCAGTGGGCTAGGACCTCTCCTAAGTGTTTTACAAATAATACCAGTGGGAATTTCCACCTTAACTAGGAAAATATCAATAATAAGCTTTTGAAAAAAATTTCCTTCCCCTCACCTTGGTAATTTTAAAATGCAAATTTTAGAAATGAGATTCCATTCTTTGCCTATCTGATCTTAAAAATTAATACAAATGATAATATTTGCAGTGTGTTATATAGGCAGGTATTACTCACATCCCCTTTATCAGGAATATAAATTAGGGGCCCCTGGGTGGCGCAGTTGGTTGAGCGACTGCCTTCGGCTCAGGTCATGATCCTGGAGTCCCGGGATCGAGTCCCGGGATCGAGTCCCGGGATCGAGTCCCACATCGGGCTCCCAGCTCCATGGGGAGTCCGCTTCTCACTCTGACCTTCTCTCTCTCACTCTCTCTCTTTCCTAATAAATAAATAAATAAAATCTTAAAAAAAAAAAAGGAATATAAATTAAATGACCACTCAGGGACATTTTGATAAGATGATAACATTTAATGTGAGTAAATATGAAATTTCATTTCTGAAAATGAGAATAATCAAGAATGTGTTGAAAGATTTACTCCATGAAATTCATTATCAGTTCTTTGCAAAAAATGGAAACAAACTGAACATTCTAAAACAGGAGATTAAATAAATTGTGATGTGTCAATATAGTGGGTTACCCCCAGTTTAGTGGTTAACAGAATAGATTCTGGTCACACACTTCCTGGGTTTGGATTCTGTTCTGCTTAACAGTTTTAGGACTTTGGACCATATAACCCCCCTTGCTTAATTCTATCACTTATAAAAATTTTGAATATTAATTGTACCTACCTTTGCTGGGTTGTTGTGTGAAAAAAAGATGAGTTAATATGTATAAAGCATTACAGGCAGGTCTTGCCACAGAGAAAGGTTATCAAATATTATATAGCTATTACACAAAGGGAGGAAGTAGCATAGTTTTAGTCAGATGGGAAAATATTTATAGCATATTAAGTGAAAAGAGCAGATTTCAAGACAGTAATGGGTATATGACATTATCCCAGTTTAGTTGTTACACATATAGAGACATACATATCTGCCTGTCAGTAGGCAGTATCATTGTATACAAGATTTCAAGGATAAACATCAAGGGTTCATTATCAAAGCTATTAATATATCTGATGAGATTATTTTATTTTTTTCATCTATTAAGTCTTTTATTTTCTGATTTTCCTGAAAGGAGCATGTTCTGTTTTTGAAATATGGGGGTAAAGTTATTTCTTAAAAACATCTTGCTCCCACTAGTTATTTTGTTCTCATCTCTAGAAACCTGAGGAACAAATAATAGTCATTCCAGCTTTAGCACTCAACCCTTGAGTCTCTGAAAGAGCACAGGAAAAGCATTTCTATAGAAAAACAGTTCAGTGATTTTTTCGCTTCATCATATATATTTCTAAGAGCATGTTTTTAATTATTTAGAGAAAAGCCCTCATTTGAAAAATGAAAGTTTCTATCTGGGACACTTAAATATTATAGAGAACTGAAAATGTATTGATCTCAAATTTGCTCTGCTTATCTGAAAACTGTACTCTGGTAGTATCAGACAATGTGGAATGCTATACCACCTGAAGGACATGGCAGACCGATGTGGACCTGAAGGCAGCCAGAGTGATCCACAGAGAAGACAGCTTTCTCGGGAAGGCTTCAGAGTCTGCTGACTAGGGCCCTAGAATTCTCCATAGAGAAAAGGCAGCGCACACACACCAAGGAGATGTATCCTGTATTCCATCTCTGGGATGTAAAATCCAATATTTACACAAAGGCTTAGCCCAAGGAAAGCTTATGTTTGATCCTCAGCTGTAAATACTTAGTAACTGCCTAACAACACACATATCATGGTTTTGAATATCCATAGAAAGGCATGCTCTCTGACAGAGCCTTGGGCAGAGTGGTGTTGACCTTGTAGCCTGTATGCTTGCTGCTTTATTAAAGTTTCATGCCTTCCATAGCAACAATTGCTGCATGAATTCCTTCACAGCTTCCAGCACTCTGCAAAAGCCATAGTGACATGGCAAATTGATTTTCCCCCAAGAAACTGTGAACATTGGGTGAGGCAATAGTTTGTTGTTGGTTTTTTTTTTCTTTTCTTTTCTTTTTCTCTCGCCTTTTTTTTTTTTTTTTTGCTGTGCCTTGAAGCAAAAAGGGACTTCTATCTCCCTGAAAAAAAACCCCATGTTGATTTGCATCTCCAGCTGGATGGCAGAGTTTCGTGTCTATGGCAGAGAATTATATTAAGTTTGGTAGATAAAGGCCATGCAGATCTGGAATTCAAACTCTAGCCAGAACTGGCTATGTCTGGTGAGGAAAGCAGATAACTTCTTATTTGCCCTGGGAGGTGGAGAAGCTACATTTCTGTTGTTAGTTGTTGGAATAGTCTAGTCTTCCACTTTATTAGAGAGCCCATAAGAGAGAACTTTTAAATGGACATTATTAAGCTCAGAATGGTGGTGGTTTCAGAACAGCTATGGCTCCTTGAAGGAAGGGATTGTGTTTACTTTATCATTGTTTTCCTAGAGTGAATCACTGTGCCTGGTCCATGATAAAACTCTACGAATATTGATTAAATTAAATCTTGAAAGAAAAGATTATCATTGCTATTAGTATTCATCAGTTTTGCTACAGTAACAAAGAGCCCCTAAAATCTTGGTGGCAAAGATTTATTTCTTGCTCATGTTCTAGCATAGGATGTAGTCTGAAATTCTGTTCCACATGTCTTCTTTCTAAAAACCCACAGCCACTGTGTGGGGTATGCCCAGTGGTATGCAGGTATGCTGCTCAGTTCATATCCACTGAACTGCGAGGAGTTGATAGTACACATCTTTCCTAATTCCACATCCAATGATATATGTTGGTAGCCTAAAACCAACTATGTATTTACACCTTGGAAATTGGCAAACACTACAAATTAGAATTGGGGTTTTTTGAGAGCCAATTTATCAGCGCACCATTGGATTTGTGTGATAAAGAAGAAAAGCCAGTGAGCTGGCAGAAAATCACAGCGTTGCTTTAGGCTAAAGCAAATCACATGGCCAAGAATGACAATGGGGCAGGACACATGCTCCACCTGCAGGAGGCACCGCAAGTCATATGGCAAAAATGGGGAGGGAGCAAATAGTTGTCAACAATTCTATAATCTAGTGCACTGTCTGAATAATCAATCATCAGTGGTCAAACCCTAAATTGGGACCTGTGGTATGACAAAATGTTTTAATGATTTATGTATGTTTTTTTAACATAATTCTTATTATAAAAATAATACTATTTACTAAATGCTTATAATATGCCAGGTGTTGCATAGAGGAACTTTATATATATGATTTCAAATAATCCTCACTACAGTCCTCTGATGCAGGTACTGTTGTTATCTCCATGTTGCATATGAGGAAACTGCAACCCAGGAAGTTTAGTGTTTTGGGTTGGGGCTCCTGGACACAGACTCAGGGAGTTGTGAAGGGATGACTAGCTGCTGAGTGCTCTTAGTAGATCTACCTATAAAGAAGTGAGAAGGCCAGGGATGAGCAGAGGGGGAACCTGACCTGCATGGGCCTCAGCCCAGTCTGCAGGGAGTTCTGGAGCTGGGATAGCCCGTCAGGGTTGTTCTCAAGTCGTGGTAAGGAGGCCCTAGCCAATCACTCATGGGACACCCTGTCCCCATAAGACAAGACTCCTAGTGTAATCTATCAACAGTGATATTCCTAGCAGCAGGAAGAAGGACGCAACCACCTTTAAAAGGGAGTTTGAACAGAGCACCAAGGTATCCCCTACATTAGGTAATATGCCCGTGAAAAGGCTGGATTTAAACCCGAGTCCATCTGACTGGAAAGTCTGTGCTCTTAACCCCGATGACAGATTAGTGCCCATTGCCCTATCTCAGTCAGTTGCTACTACCTGGTGAAAAATAGCATTACTGGTCCATGTTTACGGTTTCAAGAATGACTGAAACAGAATGTTTGGATTTGAATTGTTATTAAAAAGAGATCAGTGGCATTACACATTAGCTTTGGTGTGGATGTTTGTGTACCTGTGTGTACAAATCTAGCTTTGGGGATATGGGATTATATGGAACAGTGTGTTAGGTGCAAAATGTCTTCTTCCTTTCTACTTCCACACAGGTTATAGCTCACATTCACAGTAAAAATGGTTAAGATTGGTTTAATATGTGAGAGATGTGCCTGTTCAGGCAGAGGAACTTGGATGTGCTTCCTTCCCTAAGCTTAAAGTTAACCTGGGCTGGCTAAAGGGTCAACTCATTGCCCAAGATTCCCACAGCTTCCCCGAGGCCAGAGCCAGGGTTAGCCACTATCAGAGATAAACAAGCAGACACCAGTTAAAGTGGTAAGGACAGATTTCAATCTGTAATATACTACTGTAATAGGAAAAGGAGTCCAGCATGAACTGAACTAAACTTCAATTTGTACAGACGTGACTGGGAATGTTTTTTGGTTTTTTTGGTACAAAATGGTGGTTTACTAAAGCACGTGGACAAGACCGGTGGGCAGAAAGAGCTGCTGCACCAGGGTTGTGAGGGGCAGCTGATTATATACTCTGGGGTTGGGGGAGATAGGGAAAAAGGGAGGTTTCAAAAGACTTGCCATTGTCAAGTTAAGGTTGCTTTTCCCCTCTAGCAAGGCATTAACATTAAGATAGTTGGGAGGTTCCTGGAAGGAAGTCACACTTGTCCCACCTAGGAGTTGGGGTTGGGGGGAGGCTGCTGGGGGTCAGCTTGTGCTTTGTCCTCAGCTTGCCTTCCTGACTGGGCATTTTAAAGGGAGAATGGAGGAATGGGGAGGGGATGAGCTGAGGCTCGGGAGAGTCAGGAAAGTGAGAAATTACAGAAAGTGAAAAGGGGTTGGCCCATGTGAAACGCACCTGGGTTTGCTAACGGGTCCTTATTGAGTTTAGGCTCCTATCCTCCTACAGAGACTAGGAGACAAAGGCCCTATCTTCACATATTGGTTGAAACAACCAGTCAGTTCTTTTGGTAGCCTTGAGCTTCCTCAGACTGACATTTTAAGAGGGCTAGGGATCATCCTAGGGATGTGGTCACAAGCCCTTAGATACCGTTTTAGTGTTTGGTCAAGTCTTTATGGGCCAAAGTTGAGAAGAGGGTTCAGAGGAACCTGGCTACAGTCTGGCCACAGAGAAGATCTTGGTCAGAACCAATTAGCAATAAGCAGCAGTTGAGTGGGCCCAAATCAGTTGCCCATAAGGCCTCTCTGATACCAGCCTTAGCCAAGAGCTTTCTGATGCTCCACTGATGTCTCATACACACGTGTACTCTTGCACACATTCTTATACACTCACATACTCTGTGCTCATGTTTGCTCACACATACACATTCACTTTCTTTTTTATTTAAGATTTTTATTTATTTAACAGAGACAGAGAGATCACAAATAGACAGAGGCAGGCAGAGAGAGAGGGGGAAGCAGGCTCCCCACCGAGCTGAGAGCCTGACCTGAGGCTCGATCCCTGAGATCATGACCGAGCTGAAGGCAGAGGCCTTAACCCACTGAGCCACCCAGGCGCCCCATACATTCACTTTCTCACTCGCTCACACACACACACACACACACACACACACACACACACACACCCCTAGATTACTGTTTACAGATCACAACCTGTTTATTGCCCCTGCCTGTTGCTGGCCCTCATCTCCAGGCAGGCCAGCCTGTGGGGCTTCCTGCCCATCTAACTTGTAAGCTGGGGCTGGGCTAGATCCAGGCTAGATCTCTTTCACCATCAGAGAAACCAGAGGAGAGATCCCTTTGTAGAGGAAAGGAAAGGTACAGGCCCAAATGGGAGTTTAGCCAGAAAGAGAATCAGTCCCCCTGGGAGTTCAGCTCAAAGATTCCCCAAGTTCTAGTCATTCCTTTACCTGATTCCACTCTCAGCCCAGTCCTCCCAAGGTCTCAGGTCAGTGGGTGATAAAGCCAGCGCTGGACCTCAGTCCAAAGCTTTTGGCCCTCTCCCGTGAGACCCATGGACCTCATTGATAGGTCCTTCTCAAATTCACCAAAAAACTTGATGCAGGAAAAAGCTAGGTTAACTAGCTATGCTATGGTTTACATATTATCTGCCTGCTAAGCATAATCAGGTTTCTTCATAATCAATCATAATCCCCTTACCACTCACCTTCCTTGGTTTTACAAGCTCTCACCGTGGGTGGTTTTTATTTCTTCCGGCATGAACGAGAGAAGACTTCTCTTCTTTAGACGACGGAAGCAAAGAGCACAACTTTGGATTCAGACTAGGGTTCATGTTCCTGCTCTTTTATATGTGAGTTGTAAAAGCTAAAGTGTAACCTCTCTGAGCCTCTGCAAAATGGCAGGGTGGTGATCGAGATTAAATAGTAGGCCCATTAAAAGCACCCAGCAGTCCCTTGCAAATAAGAAATGACCAATATCTCATAACTATTAGAATTTCTTGCCTTTGCTTTTTAATTTTTTTTTTTAAGATTTTATTTATTCATTTAACAGAGAGAACACAGGCAGGCAGAGAGGCAGGCAGAGGCAGAGAGAGGAGCAGGCTCCCTGCAGAGCAAGGAGCCCGATGCGGGACCCGATGCGGGACCCGATGCGGGACCCGATGCGGGACCCGATGCGGGACCCGATGCGGGACCCGATGCGGGACCCGATCCCAAGACGCTGGGATCATGACCTGAGCCAAAGGCAGTTGCTTAACCAACTGAGCCACCCAGGCGTCCCGCCTTTGCTTTTTAATTAATAGAATGGCAGTGATGTAGTAATGATGAGGGAACAGAAGGCAAGCTGAGGACAGAGCAAACACCCAAAGTTGACACCCTGCAACCTTCCCCCACCCCCACTCCTGGGTGGGACTATGTGACATTCTTTAACAATCTCCCAGCTATCTTTATGTTAATATCTTGCTAAAGGGAAAAATCTTGACAATGGCAAGGCCTCAAAGCCTCGGGTATCTTGTAGGTCCTCTTTAGCATATGAAAGTTCTTTTCAAACCTCCCTTTTTCCTTACCTCCCCCAACCCCACCGTGTATAAGCTGCTACCCCTCACAACCCCAGTGCAGCAGCTTTTTCTGCCCATGGGTCCTGTCCCCATGCTTTAATAAACCATTTTGCACCAAAGATGTCTCAAGAATTCTTTGTAGGTCATCAGCTCTGGACTCCACCCCACTGAACCTCACCTATATTCTAAAACTTCATCAGTAAGACTTAAAAAACAGCATTCCTTCCAGAAAAAAATTGTTCTTCTTCTATGGGTCTTACTTCAAGATCACATCGCATCAATTGTCACTTTGCTCCTGCATTTTGTGTTGACCCTGGTGCCTGGGAAGGAGGGGGCCTGGGCCATGGTCCCCAAGTGGAGTGCACTGTGACAGAGTCACAGGGGCCATCAAATCACTGTTGCTTCATCTGTTTTGTACTTATTCTTTAGGGTTGACCCTTTTTGACCTGTCCAACACTTGTAACTTCAGATCACAGACAGCCAGGAAGCTCTCCTTCATCTGTCCCAATTGCCTCCATCCAATATTTTGAGGGAGGGAGGAAATGACACATGGATGATGTTCATGGCAGAGGGAGGAGAGGAGACGCCATCCTCCGTGTGGGCATCCTCGGCAGCTGGACAGATGCCCGGCCAAGGGAGTAGCTGGTCAGGAGGGACTGAATCTCCTACCCGTCTGCCGAGCCTAAGTCATAATGGGTTGCAAACCGTCCTCGAATGGCTTCCAGGTTGAGCTCCTGATCCCTTATAACCTTCACTCCTTTGGAAGGTGAGGGGGAACCTGGGTGGAAGCTGGAGGGAAAAAGCAGCACAGGAAGGAAGGAGGAGGGGGAATGCTTTGTTTCCCTCCTTCCAGCTCTGAGCAACTCGCCACCTTTCTGGGCTATCTTGGTAATTCAGGGCATGCTCTGAGCTCTGGCCTCCTCGACCATATTATTTCCCCACTCTCCTTTACTTTCTTGTCATGACACCTTTTCAGAAAATTGGAAGACAACTATCCAGGTATTTAGAATGTCACTGCTTAGGCATTATAAACCGCTTCTATTGGCTGCTGGTACAGCCAAAGGTACTGTAAGGAAAACACATGCTAAGTATTTGCATCTTTGGTGTTCTGCAATAAATTCACAGAGCTGCTCCAAGGTCCTGAATGCAGAACATTTCTGTTAGCCCAGAGCAGGAATTTAAATGTTTCTGGGAAACAAAATCAATCAATAATAATGTTCTTCTACATCAGATGTAGTTTATAAATGTGATCAAAAACCTATCCTATAAAAGCAACACACATATAAATCCTTATAATAAGAGCATTTTCTAGTGATAAATGGTTTCCAAGATTTTCATTGTCTCCTGCTCAGTTTCCACAAGTTGGCAAAGCTTAAGAGAAAGGTTTTTAGATCGTTATCTTATAATGCAGTTGTTTATCAAATACCAGAACCATTAGCCAGATAGAAGACATTCCTGGCATTGAAAATAGACACAAAGGGGAGTAATCTGCAAATGAATTGATTTTTTCAGTTCCCTTACTGCTTTGCCTTATAAAAACCTGGGAGTGGATAAGGCCAGCACTCTTGGTATACTACGGAATAACTTTTTCTCTAAGTAGCTAGCAGTACCTGGTCAAAAATTCTTTACGGGTGTCAGTCTAACTTACATTGTACAATTAAGGACCAGGTGGGGACACAAGAAATCAGGTAGCTTCAGTTCTGTATAGCTGAATGAACTTGGCTTCTGTATTCCGATATCGAAATGTGGTTACTAAGGCAGAGGTTATAATAAAAGGGGGAAGAAAACTGTAGTAGCCAGCAAACTTTTGCTCTTTCAGAAAAAGAAAAGATATGAATTCTAAAGTAACAATGAAAAATGTCTCCTTTAGAATATATCTCTCATTGTATTTCCTGCTTCTCTAAATGAGATCCTCCTATCCTGTTTCATCCCCTGGGCCCTTGGAAGAATTTCTTGAGGAGAAAACTTTTATTCCAAATAATAGGTGCAGCTGGGACCTGGTAATAAATAATTGATTAGCCCTTCCATCATCGTAGGCTCACTTCGTGATTTTTCTTACTTACCTGTGTTGATCTAGCCTCCCTGAGTCTGAGTATATAGATCAAAGTACAAGTGATGAAGGATATTCTCCATCAGATCCTCTTCCAGGAATCTGCTCTGCAAATCTCCCCAGTCTGCAGGTGTTGTGAGCAGGAAGGAAGACGGTGAATAAGAGTTAATAACAGCCAGGGCACGTGGGTGGCTCAGGTCATGATCCTGGAGTCCCAGAATTAAACCTAGCGTGGGGCTGTCTGTTCAGCCGAGAGTCTGCTTCTCCCTCTCCCTCTGCTCCTCTGTACACACTCCTCCCCACCCACCCCGCTCATCTTTACTCTCTGTATCTCCCTCTCAAAGAAATAAAGAAAATCTTTTTTTAAAAATTAATAACAACCAACATTTATTAAGCATGTACCATGCACCAGAGGGGTTCTGGGCTTTAAATTTATCTCATGCAATGCCCATAACATCCAAGAATAGTAATATTCTTCTTGTTTTATGGAGGAGATAAAACTATGTATAAAAGTTGGAACAGCCAGTAACTGGTAACATTTATGAATTCAGAGTAGTTCCCTTAACCATTACCTATATAGCTAGCCGGAGCTTTTGCATTGGTGAATGCACTAAACCCTGACGATGACCCAACTACAAAACATTATTATTATGCTTCCCATTTTTTACATTGGAGTAACTCAGGCACAGGTAACTTTCTCAAGGTCACATTTAGTAAAGGACAGAGGTCGAATTTGAGCCCTTCCAAGGCCTGTGTTCTTTCTACCACCCCACATTGCTTCTATCAAGCATTTCACATGCATATTTTTAAAGAGATCCAGTCCACAACTTTGATTTTAATAAGGCAAATATAAGAGAAGAACATTCGCTTAATCTTATACTCTCTAGCTCTATCCATGTGGTTGTAAATGGCAAGACTTCATTATTTTCTATAGCTGAGTAATATTCTATTTTATATATATCACATCTTCTTTATCTGTTCATCTATTGATAGACACAGGCCGCTTCTATATCTTGGCTATTGTAAATAATGCTACAATAAACATAGGTGTTTATATATCTTTTCAAATTAGTGTTTTTTATTCTTTGGGTGAATAGCCAGTAGTGGAATTACTGGATCATATAGTAAGATGAAGGGGATTAAAAGTACCCTTACCTTGTTGAGCACTGAGTAATGTGTAGAAGTGTTGAATCACTCTCTTGTATACCTGAAACTAATAGAACACTGTATGTTAACTATACTGGATTTACATTTTTTTAAAAAGAGACAGAGAAACATTCATTAGACCAAGAGATAAAATCTTAAGATTCTGCCCTTTTACTTGAAAGAGGAGGGTGGTCGAGGTGTTGTATTGGCAAGGAGAGGAATGGGCCTTAGTTTTCAAAGAAGGTGTTGTGGGAAAGGCATTTGTCTCTGTAATTTACTGGAGAGATGGGCAGTTATGGCCAAGCTTGTAGGAGAAGAACTTGGGCCTCAAGGACAATGGTAGTGGCTATGAGTAATGGAAACCCCAGTACCAGAACTTAACTAAGAGTTAATGTTCCCCATAGACAAGAAGCCTAGTGGTAGGAGACTTCAGGTGTTGTTTGGCTGCTCAAAGCTGCGCCTGGAACCCAAGCTGTTTCTCCTTCCACCCCTCCTCCCTTACCATTTTGGCCTTCTCAAGAAGAATCTCAGGACATCTGCCATAAAGTTGGGAACACAAGGGCAGAGGCTGCACCAGCAACACTGGTCTCACGTGACCAGAAAACCAAGCGCTTTCTCAGACCCCTCCCCACCCCAGCCAAGCTCCACTCCAGTCTCATCAATTAACCACATGTCCCATGGCCACCCCAGCAGGCAGGGAGGCTGGAGAAAAAGCAAGGGCTTACCTGCACCCATGGCCCCCCAGCAGAATTGCTTCCCCTGTGGATGGGTCAGTGTGCAAAAGTGGGAAGAGGGTCTGCCTTGGTTTGGGAGTGGAGAGGAGTTAGGGCAACAGGGCTGTAATTGGGAACAGAAAGGTGACTTGATGAGGATGACTGTGATCGTGGCTTTTATATCTGTCGTAACACTGAAGTGGCCCCAGAGCATCACACCAGTGTTCTAACCCTTCCTTCCCTCATCCTGTTCTTGACTCTCCAGTCTCCCTGCCCCAGGCCCAAACCAAGAACATTTCATCCTCAATCATTTTGACAATTACCAAATCATCTGACTCACTGTTTTCTTTCATTTCAAATTAAATAAATTATTGCCGAATTAATCAACGAATTATTGAGATGAGGAAATTCCAGGCAGATACAGCTGGTGAGGGCCTCTGCAATGGCCAGGAGTTGACCCTTCTTCAGAGGAGAAAGTCCTCAGGAGAGTGTGGAAGAGGTCCGGATGTGGTTAATACCAGAATCCTCACGTACAAATGCTGGCCACGTGTTCCAAGCTCTGACAAGAAGAATCTGAGGAAGTTGAGGATTCTTGGGTCTTGGATCGAAATGACTCTGTACAACCTTGTTGCTACTTCCTGTGATTACAGCTCCATGGTGTCCTTCTTTATCTTTGCAGAGCCAGCTCTCTCAGGCGCTGAATGGACTGTCAGACAGGGCCAAAGAAGCCAAGGAGTTTCTGGTGCAGCTCCGCAACATGGTCCAGCAGATCCAGGTATCGGCCGCACCTGAGACAGAAAGCAAACCCCATGGGTTCAGATGGAGCTGCGTCGTGGGGAACTTTGTCTGTTTCTTCTACTTTTCTGTGTTGTGGGGAAATTCCGGTTATTTTTTTCTGCTCTGTCTTTTCTAATACAAACACACGTACAAATCAATTTCAAATGGGCCCCCTTCTCGAGGTGGTTATATTTTGCCAACAAGCCAGCTACACAACCTGGTTTTCCAAATAGTTCCCATCCTTGGCACTGAGGTCCTAATTCTCTACTACTCTGGATTTAGAAAGAGGCTTCTTTGTGAAGTCAGAGTCATAATTGCTGAGTTTTTTGAACTCTAAAGTCTCTCAAAACACCTTGCCATAATTATATCTTATCTGATGGTTTCCCTGTCTTTCCTTCCCTTCCCTTCCTCCCTTCCTACCTCCCTTCCTCCATTCCATCCTTTCCCCTTCCCTCTGTCCTTCCTTCCTGCCCATAGTAATGCTTCTTCTCCACTTAGATGCTTAAATATTTTCTAACCAAGATCCCCCCCCGGTAGCTATAATTTCAGATTGCTCACTTTGGACACAGTGACCTACTGATCAGCCAGCATTTGAGAGCTCATGAATTCTCCACTATTGCTAAAGGGAAGAAGCCATAAACGACACAAGATGCTTAAATAATGACCTTCTGCTCTGTTTACTGTTCTTATGTTTTGAGGTTGCCTCACAGAAATAACCTTCACTCTGGCCTCTAGTAAATTGCTTTCTTTCTTTCTTTCTTTCTTTCTTTCTTTCTTTCTTTCTTTCTTTCATACAGAGAGAGAGATCACAAGTAGGCAGAGAGGCAGGCAGAGAGAGAGGAGGAAGCAGGCTCCCCGCTGAGCAGAGAGCCCGATGCGGGGCTCGATCCCAGGACTCTGAGATCATGACCTGAGCCAAAGGCAGCAGCTCAACCAACTGAGCCACCCAGGCACCCCTAGTAAATTGCTTTCTGAGTTAATATTTAACCCATGTCAAGGTAGAAATATCTCTTTAAATATAATCCAACCTTTCAAAGCATCTCACACTGACTTCCTCACCCTTTTTTGCATGCATGCTCATGTTAAAACTTTTCATTCCCTAACAACCTAACACCCTTACGCTTCCTTCTGTTTTCCAGAGCAACAGAGGTTATCAGTCAGTCCCTTCTTTACTTTTGCCTCTCTACCCCACCTCTTCATCAGAGCAAAGCTTTCTTTCTGCTCTACATCAGAACCTGTAAGAAGGCTGCACTCATCCTCCCAATATTCTCCTGCATGGGACATGGAGAGCTCTTAAATGATGTTTTCTATAAGACTTCTCTGAGTACTCAAAAGCAATTGTCATGAAAGCTGAAATTTCACATGTAGAAGTCATTGATCTAGCAATTACTAATGCACACCTTAAATGAAGAAGACCTTGCATTTAAGAAGTTTATCAGATACCTATTGGTATGTCCTCAAATTAAGAGACACAGTTCTTTATGACTTTGGGAATAATTAAAATTTGATAGGCTAAGCTGTTCTTTCCTCGCCAGCCCCCAAAAGCTTACAGTTGATTCAGTTGGATGCTATTTTTTCAGTGCTATTCGTGTATATGTGAGTGTTCATCTTTCATTTGCTATAATTTATAATTGTTTAAATTATAATTGCAGATTATAGTTTGACACTCAAAATGACATATGTAACTTATTGAAAGGATGGCTGTTCATGAATGCTTATGACTTGGGAGAGAAGTGCTTGAAAAAAATGTCTACAGCATGTATAGGTTTAAATCAAGTAAATAGTTAGATCCAGCATTCAATTTAAACATCATGCAGAAGCTATAATTCATTAGAACATGGTTAGCTTTTCCCACAAGCGGTTGGTTCATGGCTTGACTTTTACAGCTGGGTGATGCCTGTTACATACACTCATTGTTCTTGACCACCTATGCCCATTAACTATTTGCCTTCCTTAATGAAAGGAGCAAGTACTTTTGCCCATGGTTACTCTTATAAACTTCTGTTGTTATTGGATTATTGTTTAATATTGCAGACCACTGCTGTCCTCTTTCTTCTCTCTCCTCTTGAATTTAATAATTCTTTAACTCTATACCACCGTACCCAACACGTTCAGGCAGCCAGCCTCTCCGAATGCCACCTTCCCCCATCCATAAGTGGACATACGCCAGCCCTCAGAAGGACTTATGTTCAACTCTACAAACTAATCTTTATTTTATACAATATAATATGAACCGTGGAGATGATTTCCTTTTGATAAAAATAAATTTATTAAGTAATATTTATCCTTTTCAATGTAAAATTCAAGGGAACACGACCACTGTAGAGTGAAATTTATCAGGTTACTTAATGCTAAATATGCATTGTAGAGAGAGCTTCTTTTCATCTCCTTCAGCAGGGATTTTCAGCCCCCAAATGGACAGGGAAGCTCTGTTTTTTCTGGCAGCCCAAGGAGCCCAGGTACACTAGTGCTAAGACATGTGCTCTCTCACACAGGAGAATAGCGTGGAGTTTGAGGCCTGCCTGGTGGCCCAGTGTGATGCCCTCATCGATGCCCTCAACAGAAGGAAAGCCCAGCTGCTTGCACGTGTCAACAAGGAGCATGAGCACAAGCTGAAGGTGAGTGCTGTGCGGGGGGAGAGCAGAAAGCCAAGGAGCTGGGCTCCCAGGGCCAGGCTGGCAGGCTAGACGAGGAGGCCAGATGCCCACAGTCTTGGGTGGCCAGTGGCCTGGAGGGCAGGGAGCCAGCATCCCTTCACTCACCATGCACACCCTCATTTACCTCACTGATGTTTGTTGAGTGACTCCCCAAGAATTGCTCTGGGTACAGGCACGATTAGGTAAATAAAAATTACTGCCCTCGTGAGGCTTATATTCCACCAGAAGGGATAAACAGTAAGCAAGATAAGTAAGTAGAGTATGCAGTATTTAGTAAAAAACACTAAGAAAAATAATAAGAAATAGGGAATGGGAAGGTGCAACTGGACAGCTGCGCGGACTTTCATCATCACACTTTGGAATCAATTGATTACGAGTCTGGGGCACCATTGGCAAAAATGCTGGTCCTCTTGGAGACATCTGATACCCCATCCCTTGTCCCTTTGGAGCAGGGCAACAAGACGTGAGAGCAGGCTGGAGAGATGGGAAGGACCCAGCAGGAGGGAGCTCAGAAGCAGGCAGTCAGAGAGGTCCATGTGCTTTGCCAATAAGCCCCGGGGTAGCTACAAGTGGGAGAAGGATAAGGGGTATGCAGTGCTGGCCTGATGAGGGCAAAGGGAGAGGTGGGGTCTAACTATAGGCTCTTTGGGGGTGGTTAGGCAGTCAACATCAGAGAGCTTCAATAATGGGCAGCAGAGAAGGGATATAACCTCAAGGGAGCTCGTGAAAGGCCCCATAATCATCAGATACCCCCAGCAGGTTTGGACTAGGCTGTAGTTGCCAAAGAACAGGGGAAGGTCCCATTTCTAAACAAATGGGATTCCAGTAGGAGAACCAAGGAAGAATATCACAGTGAAGAAATAAGAGAACATAGCTTACAAGATTTGGGGCTCAAGCTTGGTGGCAGGGAAGCTTCGAGCTGGGCCAGTACCCATCTTGTGGTAACCAGAAACAAAGCAATAAACTAGCTGCTAACCAGGGCATGAGTCCTGGGCAAGACCCATGGTAAGACCGGCAATGCTGGGCCCTGAGCAGCAGAATCACCCACCTTCCAACTTTACTCTCTGCCTCAGCCACACACCAGGACCCCAAGCTGTGGGGGGCGCTGCCAGAAGGCAGGGGGCCAGGCGGCCGGACACAGAACAACCGCTCCCCAGGGAAGCTTGACAGTTTTCTCCGAAAGTAAGAAAACCCCAGTCTAGCTTCCTCCTCTACAAGGCTACCTCTTCCATGGCCCACTCGCCACAAAACACAGTTAGAGCCACACGCTTGCTTCTTCCTGCCCCAAAGTCAGGGCAATAATGTGGCTGGAATAGAAACCTTTCTCCCCTGCCTCAGGTATCCCTCTGAGAGGGCCTGTGGAACTACCAGGCAGGAGACAGATCTGGGAAAACAAGGTCCAAGCCTGAAAGAGCTCCTAAGGGCTATGCCCCATGATGAAGTTTGTTGGCCTGACCCCCTCTGGGGCTCAGTCAAGGGCATGGCTCTCTGAGCGGTCTAGACAGGCAGCTGCAGTGCACTTTTATCAAGGAAAGGCACAGCAGATGCCTTGTTAAAGAAAATTGCATCGCTTGAAGTTAAATCTGAAACAGGAGTTGGGAAAGAAAAGTGCACAGGGCTCTCACGTTCCGAGAGCCTCAACCCGTTGGTTTGGACGGGATCCCAAGGCTGGCAATGATAATACTCCTTCCAGAGATGCCATTACTGTTTCTTAGTAGTGGGTCTAACTGGAAGACCCTCTTACGCTCATGTTAGAACAAACTCAAACCTGTTTCCATCACCTGCTCTCACATTACTAAGAGATGGTCACTATAGCCCTTCATTTCACACCCTTCAAAAACCTAGAACTTTTTTATTACAGTGGAGCCCAAATATCACTAGAATCCCATAGAACTCTCTAATGGAAAACCAGAGCTGGCTGTAGGAAATGAGTTGGACAGCTGGATTTTCCCTCTAAATAGTAGACCAACCATTTTTGTGTGTAGTCACCAAATGTTAACTTTTTCTCAGTGGAAATCTCCTTTTTTTAAGATGTTGCAGACACTTGGGGCACCTGGGTGGCTCAGTGGGTTAAAGCCTCTGCCTTCAGCTCAGGTCATGATCTCGGGGTCCTGGGATCGAGCCCCGCATTGGGCTCTCTGCTCAGTGGGGAGCCTGCTTCTCCCTCTCTCTCTCTCTCTGCCTGCCTCTGCCTACTTGAGATCTCTCTCTCTCTGTCAAATAAGTAAATAAAATTTTAAAAAATCCCTTAAAAAAAAAAAAAGAAGATGTTGCAGACACTTATCTTGGTATCTTTAAACAGAACAGGGCAAACCATTTGTGATAAATCATACAGGGCCTATAGTGGTCACTGCAGGTTTTCTACCTGGGAGAGCCAGAAGGGCAGCGATCTGGACAGAAAAGGAAATCGCAGATTGAGAAAGCATCATTTATGCCTATCAAACAGCGGCAGAGGGGCGTGAGAGCCCCCAGGAGCTCCTGCTTAGTGCTGTCCCTGCAGGATGGGCCTGTGTGAAAATCCGTTGTGGGCTGTGCCGGGGGGCGCAGAGAGAGGCCCCTCCGGAACGGCTGCTGCTCATTGCCGAGGCTCCGCGTGCTCCCGATAACGCGCCCCAGCGGGGCGCACCGATGTGCCAGGGCCCCTGAGCGGAGGCAGCTGCCTGCTCTCATTCCGCCCTGCCCCGCGTGGAGTGTCCTGCCCCCGATCCCCAAGGGCCGGCGGAAACAAGAGGCAGGTGGCTGGTTGTCCCCCAGGGCAGCAAAGCTGTTCTGTCTTCTGTCTTGAGCGATTTCTTTCTCTGCCGTTTTCAGGGGATTGTGTGTCACTGCTAAAAACCGCCGGCAACACCGACAGCGGGACCGCGGACGCCCGCCTCCAAGTCTCCCTCCCTCTGCTTTTCTCCTCCTGCCCTTCCCCTTTCTTGTCATTTCTGTTGCTACTCAGATTTGTGAGAAAAGACTGGCCTTTTATAGACATCCCTCGCCAAGCACAGTACTTCTTTCTGTCTTTGTTGGCCGACCCATCACTCACAGTCCGGCAGGGATAATCTTATGGTCTTCCGCTCCCCTTTGGCAGAGTTCTCGCTCGAGGCCTGCTTTTCGCTGACAAAGAGGAGAGTTGTGTGTGTATTTTTCTGGCAACTTTCTCTTCTTGAGCAATCCAAAAGGCTGGGGATGCTGGAAAGGGAGCTTGTATAAAGACAGTCTTTATAATCTCCTCATGCCCCTGTCTGAAAGCACTGATTGCTAGAGCAGATTGGATGGTTCTGGTTCTGAGACAAGCCCGAGCTGAGAGGTGAAGAGCCCAGCTTCTGTGTCATAGAGAACGGGGTGTGAGGACACACTTCCTCACTTACTAGGTCTCTAACTGTGGGCAAGTCTCTGGCTGAGTTACTTTCACCTGCGGGTGAAATCAGGCCAGGAGCGGAAGTCACCTCACAGAGCGTTGCCCAGCATTTCACGCAGTCCTCAGGAAATGCTGTTAGCCCTGAGACAATGCCTGGAAATGCACTGGCACCCAGCACATTGAGGAAGTGCTCCTAGGGACTTACTGTCTGTAATACCAGAGTACGTCCTGTAGCAATAGTCTATACACAGGTGCGATTGTCTTTGAACCTAGGAAAGTGGCTTGCGTTTTTAATTGATCATCCTATAAAATAGTTCACAACGTTTGGTGAGCTTTTTTTAAAGTTAGTAAAAAAGGCTTGGAGACATATGTATGCAGCTGTAACCCTATTTTAGGAATATTTGAAATATAAATTATGTTTAATATTTTTCTGTGGTTTGAAAAAATAACACTGGGAGACAAATATCTAGTTTCAGGATGTAGTGAACTAATCAAATGTCAGAAAGCTACTGAAGGGGAAAAAGTGCTTTTGAGCTTTTAAGAAATACTACTGATTTGTGTTTGGAACAACTTGGGCAATATCCCCACCATAAGCACAGTAAACCCCATCCCCCAGATGCCTTCTTTGAACTGTATGTTTTGTTACCATTCTTCCTGACCTGAGTAAGGCCTTAAAATACCCTCACAGGGAATTTGTGACATTTAAATGGGCCATTAATGAGATCCGTGTTTTTCTCAGGAAACCAACAAATGTCATTTCTGAGAATGATTTTTTTCATGTAATACTCAGAATTTGAAATAATTCTACAATCATCTTAAATGTATATTTGCTCCAATATTTTAGAGTAAATTCATATGTTCCATAGTATAAGGTGACAAGTGTCTTCTTGATTACCTTTAAATTCTAAGTGAAGAAAAAAGTTATAGTTATTAAAAAAATATTCTGAAAATATTTAATCTTTAATTTCCATGTGTGATGGGCCAATGAATGTACCAACAAAATTACCCAGTGAGAATGCTAAAAGAAAATGATAAAGTTTGCTGTTTTTTACAACATTTCATTTTTACAGATGACCTCCACATCCAACAAAATGTTTGACTTTGAATTCAAGTGTATCGTTGAGTTTTGTTAGAATTATTATCATTATAGTCACCATTGTCTTAATTACTATTTACCATGTATGGCCTGTCACATTCCCATTATGTTTATTTTTAAAAAATGAATTATATGGTCATTTCATTCGGAGTACAAATTTATACTAGAGACATTATTGGCTTGTCAAAATGCTTACTTAAGCTATTTTGTCATTGTCTCAAAACAGGCTAGTAATCCTTTGATTTGATTTAGATGGGCTGAGGGATGGGAAAGAAAGAGGAAGGAAGGAAGGAAGGAAGGAAGGAAGGAAGGAAGGAAGGAAGGAAGGAAGGAAGGAAGGAAGGAAAAGTGACATGGCCTAGCTTCCTAGGAATTGTTTTCCGTAGAAAATATAACATGAGATAAATAATAATAGTAGGAAGGAAGGAAGGAAGGAAGGAGGAAGAGGAGGAAGGGAGGGAAATAAAGGGAATGGAAAGGGAAAGGGAAGGGAAGGAAAGGAAAGAAAGGAAGAAGGATGGAGGAAGGGTGGAAGACAGACCTACCCAAGCTCACAAATTTTTTTTAAATAATTAGATAGGATTTGACTGGCTACTGCCATTACTAGAAAAAGGAACAAATTTAAGTCAATAGTCAGCTCAATCCCAATAAAACTACTGGCAATGAGTTCTGTAAGTCCATTCCAATGAAGACATTTGGAAAAATTAGGCACACTGGAACACTTGAAACCTTGACTGCCGTTTAGGGGCCCAACTCTAAAATTTAACCACAAATATTATTGATTATAAGGCTATCATTAATGGGGAATTCATTTGGCAAATGCTGTGATCCCCTGCTTTCTACCACATAGGAGCAAAAGTCACCGAGGGACTGTCGAGGACAGAGTGCCAGGGTCCTATGAGATCACCAGGATGCCTCCACACCCAGCTGGAGCTCCCCAACGTTAGGGGACACACTTCTGAACACTCTTTACCCACTTTGGCAATGTAAATGGAGGGCAGTCACAGACCTTCTTTAACGCCCTTTGCCTAAACTCAGACATGAGTGACATTCCTTACCTCCAGAGGGCACTAAACACACACTTTGAATATGGGCACTAAACACACTTAATATGGGAGAGTCATCTACTGTGTCTCCCTGCACCTCACAGCCTGCAAAATACCGTGTTGTACACATCACTTTAAACTGTAGCCCACCATAAACAGTAAATGTTCTCTTGTATGTGTGGGACCACACCAATATGTGCATCTCTCCAACTCATACGTCTTCATTAACTTCTCTGTATAGGGATGTAGTATTCTATATACTAAGAGTGGGTTTTGCATATTCCACTCAATGTTTATTGATAAAGCTATTGGTGGCATTCACACTTTTGGAATGGAAAAGTTCAGCTTTTCTGTTAAAAATTCAAGCCTTCCTCAAAACAGGTACATATTTTATTTATTTAATAGGGATAAATTATCCTTTTCTTTTTTTTTAAAGATTTTATTTATTTGAGAGAGAGAGAGAGATCACAAGTAGGCAGAGAGGCAGGCAGAGAGAGAGGAGGAAGCAGGCTCCCTGCTGAGCAGAGAGCCTGATGCAGGGCTCGATCCCAGGACCCTGAGATCATGACCTGAGCCGAAGGCAGAGGCTTAACCCACTGAGCCACCCAGGTGCCCCTAAACTATCCTTTTCTTGATTAAGAACTCAAAGCCCCAAGGCTGGTCTTTGAAATGATTAGTTGTTTTGTGGGTAAATTAATAACATTAGTACCGAGAGTGGTATCAAGAGAAGGGGGAAATATTTCCTATAATGTGGGAGAATGGTGGCATGTGAGAAATTAAAGATGCTCTTCCTTAATTTAAATGCCTCTAAGTTTCAGTGAATATAATGATAATATAGGGGATAATATTCTACCCTAGGGGGAAAAAAAGAAAATTTGTTATTTTATTAGATGAATCTCATGGCAAAAGCACTTCACTTATAACTCAAATGAGTCCATTCCAAGCATTGGTTGGTCATCTTGCTTTAGGAATGATGCTACATGTAGAAACTCCTCCCACTGACCAAAAGAACCTGTGAAGAATAAACTCTTCAGGCTTGCATCTTGAGAGTACTTGTATCTTACATAGAAAAAAGGATTACCTTATATTTAGGGGAAACTGTTTTAAGCTGTGATGGGAAGGTATATATTATGTTTATGAAAGAATTTCTTGAAATAGGAGAGAGAGAATGTTAGTGTTTACTTAGACTAAAATTTCATTAGTGGTATCCCTGCAGACCCATGATGAGAGAAAATAGTATAAGTGAAAGTGTTTATTAAAAAGAATAAATAAAGAAAAAATTTTAAAGAGTCACACACACATAAGATGGAGAGGTGAATGGAGGCAGAGAAAGGGCGTCAACGTCAAATTGGATAAGATAATTAAATTCACTTGAATTAACTTGAGTTCTTTTTTTTTTTTTAAGATTTTATTTATTTATTTGACAGAGAGAGATCACAAGCAGGCAGAGAGGCAGACAGAGAGAGGGGGAAGCAGGCTCCCCGCTGAGCAGAGAGCCCGATGTGGGGCTCCATCCCAGGATCTGAGATCATGACTTGAGCTGAAGGTAGAGGCCTATCCCACTGAGCCACCAGGCGCCCCAATTAATTTCAATTCTTGCTGCTGGTTGTGTTACATGAGCTGAGCCGGAGGGAAGAGATTGGATGGGATGGGAAATGTAGTTGTGGACAGGCAGAACAAAATTTTACACTTATATAAGCTATCATGGATCACTCCATGCTACTGAAAAAATTTGAGCACTCAGAGGGACATGCCAGTCTATTCTCAAATTCACCTTTTCCGAATAGGTGTCCATGACCTATCTTGACCCAAGGAATGACCTTAATAAATTCTCCACTTAACAAAATAAAAGCGTTCAAGTGATCAATAAGACTTGCCATCCTGAACAGATGGGGACTGCTAATAAAATTGTGAAAGCCTTCTCTGAAACTATGAACTAAAGATTAATTCGTTGTCCCCAGAGAGCTGGTTTAGGTCATAATGTAGATGAAAGCAGGAGGATTTTTTTCCCAGTCCCTATTTGTGTCATTCTTGCAACTTGCACATTTCCTTCCTAAGAAAAGGAACGCTTAACTCCAGCCAGCTGCAAGTAGGGTGCCAACGGTTTCTCTGGAGCATCAGAGCAACTGCAGAGAAATGTGGACCTCAAAGGAAAAGTGACATGGCCTAGCTTCCTAGGAATTGTTTTCCGTAGAAAATATAACATGAGATAAATAATAATAGTAGTAGAAATAACACAAAGTGATGAACATAACAAGTAAGAGAGCCGATGAAAAGACTCAACTAGAGAAAAAATATTTATTCTCTTAAAAGATCTAATTATTTGGCTGATTTCCAGGATGGGAAATCTTGCCAAATTAATTCAGAAACTAGATGTCAATTACAACACACCCAAAAGTGCTGCTTCTGGGAACCCTGTAGTTTAATTTTTAGTAGTGATTTTTATCACAGGCTAATGGAAGCATTGTGAAATGGTTGATTAAAATGTAAAAAGATGGGCCAAATCCCTTGTTGCAACGGTGGGAGTTGAGAGCCAGGAACTCAGGGATATTGAGTCTTTCCAAGAAGCTTGAACCATGGAATACAGGAGCTTAGTGGCAAAATCCCACTGAAACTCACCAACTCTTCACTATAGTGAAACTTCTTCAGAGTAGTCGGAGAGCCCCAATGTTCAGACAGCTCCTTCAGCATCAAATAAATCTTGCTCGAAAGGAAATTTATAGAAGCAGATGTAGAATTGTATGAGGCCTGGTTATCATATTTATTTCAGTACATTTAGGTCATAAAATTATCATTGATCTGAATGCTCTGGAAAATAAATACAACAATTCAAATCTATTTGGCCTCAACAGCAGACTCACTTTGGATTACAATGCCCAGATCTAGTCCGCGCTTGTTATGCAGACTTGAGCGCCAGTCGGTTAAGTATGCACAGTCCTAGGACAGATGCCATTTGGATAGTGATTGGCGACTGCCGAGGTTTCTGCTATCTAGAAGCATTGATGCACTGGCTACCAAAATATCAAAACATTTGCTGGGAACAATTTAGTTACACCTAAGATGGCAGAGAGGAGTAGCATATTAGCTGTAGGTCTCTTGTCCTGGATTTTTTTTTATATACTTTTGGGTGTTTTGTGGTTTTTCCCCCCCTAAAAAGCAGAAACTTAATCTTCCTGTTTGTTTTTTGTTAAAAAATAATAATAAAATAATTTGCATTTCATGAGCCCAGACCAACAGATAGGGGTGATGGTTTGACAGAATACTAGATGCCCAAAGAAAATAAATCTATCTCCAAATTTTAAATTTGGTCTCCCCTATCCCCGCCAAAATCACAAAACGAACTTCACATCAAAATTGGTTTCTTTCACCAATTCTGATATGCAGATTTCAAATCCTACACTTTATTTTTTATTTTAATTTTCTTAAAAGTGAAAAAGTGGGAGCAAATCATCTGTCAAAAAAACTAGGAAACTCCATAGAGCCAAAACAATCGTGTAAAAGGACAAAACTAGAGTTCTCACACTTCCTGTTTATATAACTTACTACAAATCTACAGTGATGAAAACAGTATGATTTTGACAAGGGTGGGTAGCAAGACTGGTCAATGGGGAAGGGGCAGTTTTACAACAAATGATACCAGAAAAACTGGCTCTCCACATGCCAAAGAAAGAAGTTGGACCATTACCTAACACCGTATATAAAAAATTAACTCAAAATATACCAAAGACTTAAATGTAAGAACTGAAACTATAAAACTCTTAGATGAAAACACAGGACAAATTCTTCCCAACACTGGATTTGGCAGTAATTTCTTGGATATTGCACTAGAGGTACAGGCAACAAAGGAAAAGGTAGACAAATTGGACTTCATGAAAATTTATAAATTTTGTGCGTCAAAAGCAAAAAAACAAACAACCTAATTAAAAAATAGGCAAGGACTTGAATAGATATTTCTCCACAGGAGATATACAAATGGATAATAAGCATATGAAAAGAAGCTCAGTATCACTAGTCATTAGGGAAATGCAAATCAAAACCACAATGAGATACCACTTCACACCCATTAGGATGGCCATTATTATTTTTTTTTAAAAGATAGTAATAAGTTTTGGTGAGGATGTGGAGAAATTGGAACCCTTGTGCATTGCTAATGGGAATATAAAATGGTGCAGCTGCTACGGAAAACTGTATGATGATTCTCAAAAAACTAAAATAGAATTACCATATGATTCAGCAATTCCACTTCAGGGTTTTTACCCAAAGAAGTGAAACGGGGACTTTCAGATATTTGTATACCCATGGTCATAACAGCTTTATTCACAATAGCCAAAGGTAGAAGCAACCCACGCATTCATCAGTGGTTGAATGGATAAACAAAATGTAGTATGTACCTACAATGGAATATTATTGAGGAAATTCAGGGCTGCCTGGATGGTTCAGTCAGTTAAGTGTCTGACTCTTGGTTTCAGCTCAGGTTGAGAACACAGGCCCTCCATTGGGCTCTGTGCTGTGCATGGAGTCTGCTTGAGTTTCTCTCTCTCTCCCTTTGCCCCTCCCCCCTGTGCTCTCTCTCTAAAATAAATAAATCTTAAAAAAAAAAAAAGGAAGGAAATTTTGACATCAGCTACAGTGTGGATAAACCTTGAAGACATTATGCTAAATGAAATAAGCCAGTCACAAAAGAACAAATATTATATGATTCCATTTACATGAGAGTCCTGGAGTAGTCTAATCCATAGAGACAGAAATCAGAATTTCTGATTTCTGGGGAGGGGAGAATAGAGAGTTATTGTTTAATAGGTACAAAGTTTTAGTTTGGTAAGATAAAAACAATTCTGGAAATGGATGGTGATGACAGTTGCACAACAATATGAATATATTTAATGCCACAGAATTATCTAATTAAAAATAGCTAAGGTTGGAACACTTGGGTGGCTCAGTTGGTTAAGCATCTGCCTTCAGCTCAGGTCGTGGTCCAGGATCCTGGATCGAGTCCCACATCAGACTTCCTGCTCAAGGAGGAGTGTGCTTCCCCATCTCCTCCCTGCTCATTCTCTCACTCTCACTATCTCTGTCACTATCTCTGTCTGTCTCTCTCTCTCAAATAAATAAATAAAATCATTTTTTAAAAAATAGCTAAAATTGTAAAGTTTATGTTATGTATATTTTACCGCAATAAAAAAAATTAGACACCAGCAATAATAAATGGATGAACTGTCAAAAAAAAATTAGGAGGAATTTAAATGTCCAAAAATAGAGGAACAGGAATGTTTAATTAATTATGATAACCCACTCAGTGGGATATTTATGGAGCCAGTAACATTTATTGATGGTGGCAACATGTGAAATGCCTATGGTATAGTGTTAAGTGGGAAGGAGGTAAAATTGTCACATATTATGATTGCAACTATAAATATATCTAGCTCAAGCATAAAACCTAAAAGAAAATATCAAAATGCTTTAAAAATTTGCATTAGAATGATGAGATGACTGCTTTTTTGGGGTCTATTTTCCAATTGTTTTCCAAAGTAGATGTAATAATCTTTAATGGAAATGTATAATCAAAACTGAAAAGAAGGAACAAAGAAAATGCTTTTCAGTAATTATTATTAAAATTCCTTTTAGTTATTATTTATAAAATCAAGAAAGCTGGATATTTTTGAGGCTTTTGCAAAGTAGTATAAATACCGAGGATGTAAGTAATTGAGTTTCCTAGAAAACTCTTGTTCAGCTCTAGCCTCAGAAACCACTTCAGGATTTGGGTCACTGAACAGAGGACGTGGAAAATGAGTCTTTGAAGAAAGAAACTTTTCAAGGACTGTCATGTGTTTGACACTGGGCAAAGACAACTTCCCAGAGGCAGAAACTGCATGTTCAGAGAAATGCCTTTCTAGGTTAAAGCAGACTCACAGCATGGTAAACAGAGCCTTTAAAACTCCTCTCCCAGGGGTGCCTGGTCGCTCAGTCAGTTAAGCATCCTACTTGGGCTCGTGTCATGATCCCAGGGTCCTGGGATCGAACTCCACATCAGGCTCCCTGCTCAGCTGGGAGTCTGTTTCTCCCTCTGCCTGCCACTCCTCTATTCATTCTGTCTCTTTCTCTCTCGTTGTCTAGATGAATGAATGAATGAACGAACGAACGAACAAACAAACAAACAAATAAATAAATAAATAAAACAACCTCCCAAATGAGGCAGTGACTGCTTCTAATTGGGTTATACTCAAAACTTAACTCTGCATCCATCTTTGTCTGGCTTCCTTGTCGTTAGCTCATTGTCTTTCAGCAAGTTTCACCTCTAACCCTATCCCACCACCCACTCAAGAGGAAGAATCAGAATGAGAAGGAAGTGGGTTCAGATGAGGATGTTTGCTCTTTAGAAGAGAGGCACAGGGTGGGAGCGGGTGGGTGACCATTTCACAGAACAGAAGCTGCAGCCACTCCTCGGGTTACTCAGCTCCTTTGCAGACTCTCCACGACCTCCCACTTAGAACAGCTCACAGTATCAGCTTCTTGGAAGATTGGGGAGTAAGGGAAAGCTGAGGAAGATGTCCCTTCAGGCACCACAGTTTGCTTCTTCTTCAGCCTGTGCCACTTTGGACCGTTCTGTTCTCTCATCAATCCTAGGTGGTTCGAGATCAGATCTCTCACTGCACAGTGAAACTGCGCCAGACCACAGGTCTCATGGAGTACTGCCTGGAGGTCATTAAGGAAAATGATCCCAGTGGCTTTTTGCAGGTAAGTGTCAACTAGTTTCTACTTCAGATTCTCAATGTCCCGTGAAACTCAGTCTGCAATGTGGCACCCATACTCTCAGCGGCCCTTGCTGAGCATGGTCCCTCCACAAGGGAAGACACCTTCGGACAGTCATGCACAGCAGGCACCAGCAAAACTCCGCTGACTTCCCGGAAGTCTCTGCCATGTGCTCCAAGATTGAGATGTACACGGGCTTCTTAAAATTTGTTTCTATTCATGTTTAATCATGAAAATGTAATTCCCTATAATTTTCTCCAAAGCAGAGTTACTGTTTGCCTAAGAATTGGGTCCCTTTCCGCTAATATCTTGGACAGCTTTGTCAGCTAGAAATGTTTAAACATGCAAGGCTTCTACCTTCCTGACAGTTCTTACTGGCCAGTTAAGTCAGTGATTTCCCAAATAAAGTGGAGTTTTTTTCATTCCTTGGATTTCTCATGATTTTTTCAGTGTTGACTATTTTAATGAGATGTGATGATGTCAGTTGAATTTTACTTAAGTTTTGAGCTCAATGATTAAGCGAACTTTTATTAAGGAATGCATAGATTCCTTCCAATTCACGTTTTATCAAACTGGCCAAGAGTGACAAAGGGAGATTAAATATAAGAAATGAAAGAGTTCTTTATCAAAGAATAAAGTGATTCAGAAGATGACAGGCTTAAAGTGTAAGAAGTTCCACTTTACAGATTACCATATGCGGTCTCTCTAAACTATTTTATAAAATTCCATAAAATGAAAATAGCTGTTCTGATCCTTAAAACAAATATTCCTCTGATTTCTGAACTGGTGTACAGATTTCTCATAGTTAAAATAAAAATGGTTTAGAAGACAAAATAAGATAAAATAAAACTCATTCCAAGCGTTTATAGAATACCCACACCTCCTATTAGAAATTTAGGGTTGTTTAGTTCTACTAGGATTAACGATCACCAGCATATTATTGAATGTTGTTGGCGTTTAGTTGTTTAGTCATAAATAGCAATAGCGTATATCCAGGTTTGTCTATTAGGGCAATTTGACAGCTGCTAATTATTTATGGTGGCTCCCTCCGACTCACGAAAGCCCCCACATTTGCATGGGTCACCCCTTTCATAATAGGCTTCTCACTACCTACATGGAGACAGGAAAGGTATGAGTCCCAAAGTGTTTTGGGATAGTGGGGGAGCAGTGTTGTGCGTCCGGTGTGGTGTTATATTTCTTAGGCTGTGGTCTTTGATGTGATTAGATTTCCGACGCCCTCATAAGGAGAGTGCACCTGACTGAGGACCAGTGGGGGAAAGGCACACTCACTCCCAGGATGACCACGGACTTCGACCTGAGTCTGGACAACAGCCCTCTGCTGCAATCAATTCACCAGCTCGACTTCGTGCAGATGAAAGGTGCGTGCCTGCAGCCCCCCAGATAGAGCAACACCCCGAGTGGATACTGGTGCTTGAGGCAGGATCGAGGCTTTATGCCAGACTGCAGCAAACATAAGGCAGCTGGCAGGTTTATAAATCACCTACGAGGTGGGGAAGTAAACATACACACATACCGCTGGTTAACGGTACAAAAGTCTGGAGTGGCTCCCAGCTTATCACGTAAGGGAACTATACCATTGTAGCCCCGTGACCTACCTCTCAGAAAGTCAGGTAAATTCAGATAAACTCAATGCTTGCCTCCTTAAGAGTCTTAGAGCTGTCACAAGCCCAGCCTCACGGAATAGCTGACATAAAAAAAGAGAAGGAGGTAGAGACCGCATCGCTGTACGTAAATGAAATCTTGTTACAGAAAGTAACCCAGAAATATTGGTATATTTCAAGGCAGTTGAGAATTGAAGTGACTACTTCCACATGGATAGGTGGTGAGCAAATGGTTGAGCATAAATTAGTGGGAATTTGAGAGGATCAGAGTTGACTTGCCAATACCGGTCAGGAAAATGCCAGCCTGGTTACAGAAGGAAAATGAAGTTTCGAAATAAGTTTTAACTTTTTAAACTTTTTGGCTTATTTGACTAAGGGGTATGCAAGATCTCTTTGAGATTTTTGGGGTGGCTGGGGGGGAAGTGCAAGTACCTAAAATTATCTTAAGGAAAATAACTCTTTCAAAGAAAAATAAAAAGCCAGCCACGCAATGATATTTTTATGGCAGTGTAATATCCATTGGAAAAAGATTCTTTTTTTAACTTTCATTTTGAAATATATATACATTCACGGGAAGTTGCAAAAATAGTAAGGAGAGGTCCTGTGTACCCTTAGCCCAGTTTCCATCAATGGCTTCATCTTGCAGAACTATCGTCTTATATCAAAACCAGGAAATTAGGGGCACCTGGGTGGCCCAGTCAGTTAAGCATCCGACTCTTAATCTCAGCTCAGGTCTGGATCTCAGAGTTGTGAGTTCAAACCCCACACTGGGCTCTATACCCTGTGTGGAATCCACTTAAAAAGAAAACACAAGGAGTTAACATTGGTACATTGGTCTCACTCTGGCCATTGGTCAGGTGCGTAGAGTTAGTCATACCCACACCCCTTCCCCCTGCGATCTCCAATCCCTGGCAACCACCTATCTGTTCTTCATCTCTGTAATTGTGTCACTTCCTAATCTTTTTTAAAACTGAAGAAATTTATTTGCTCTTTGCTTCTCCCAATTTAAGCAGCCACATCATAAAGGACTTAGAATTTAGTGCTTTAAGATTTTTGTTTTTTAAGAAAAATCTACATGCTTCCTTTTATCAGAGAGAAACATCTAACCCAGCAAGTCTTAGGGCTCTGCACTTATAACTCACATCACACAGCTAAACTCATCCGTGTACCTGGTGCAGGTAATGCTCTCATCCTTTTCGTGGATTTTTGTTCTTTTATTTTCAGTTTTCTCAGTTTTTGTTTATTATGTATTGCTTTGGGATGATGCTTTAATTGATTTTTGGAGTAAATAGTGTATAGATTGTTACTAAAGCACTTTGTTGTCATAACAAAAATGTTTTAGCATTTCCTGACTGTTTACCAAGCCAGATACTCTCCTTAGTGCTTCATGTGGGTTAATTCAATTTATTCTCACAACCCTAGTAGGCGTCTGAGGAAACTGAGGCACAGGAAGACTGGATAACTTGCCTGAATTCACACAGCTGGTGAATGTCAGGGCAAGTGTTCAAAGCCAGGGAGCTGCGTTCCAGACCCTGCACCTACAACTTCCAGTTTGTGCTTTAACGTTCGTGCCTTATGAACTGGCTTCTTCAAGCAATAAGCGAATTCCTCTCTTAAACTTAAGAAATTTAACTTTTAGTTGCAGCACGTCTTTCTTGCTATGTAGAATGTTTTCTTAAACACCCCCATGTGGTCCGTGAAATACAGCCATCTGAATAAAAAATGGAGTTCCAGGTAAATTCCCTTCAATCAGCCTCTCTCTGGATCCAGTCCTCTCAATGAGGTCAAATCATTGAAAGTTATGTCACACATAGCTCAGAGGAGAAAATATGTCACAGAAAGGCACTAGAAGGGCTTTGGTAAAAGGGAAAAAAAGGAGCCAACCCAATTAGATTTGGTGATGGAGCAGGTAGAGGGGAAAAGCCTCAGGGCTTTGAACTGCTTTTGGCAGCTGATGGAACCCCACCTCCCTTATTTGCTGTCCTTCTGAATCCTGTCCATCTGCCCAGAGTGTAGCCCAGGCCAGTTGGCAGGATGGTAACAATTGCGTTGGAATGAACAGGCCTTTCATCTGTTATGGGAGCTGCAGCCTCATGTGCTGTGCCTCACAGACCCCATTCCTAAAGCAGAGTCACTTGGCCCCTTAAGGATGCCCACAGACATATGCGTGAAAAATGGTGTGTGTCCACTCCACCAAAGTCTGCACGCGCGGCCGAGAGTGCCATGCACTCTCAAGGCCAAAACACAGAACACACTCACAAAAATTCACCCAGAACACAAATGGTCCCAAACAGTTATTTTACGAGGTTCCTCCAACAAGCCATTTGGGATGAAACCGGATTATTCCATTTTCCTTTTCTTTTTAACACTTCATATTTAATTTATTGCTGATTAGTATCCTTCTGCAGAGTTAATTTGTATGCTTTGCTTTGTGCTTGTGAAGTTTAATTAATTCAGTGAGAGCCAAGTCCTCGTTAGACTCAAAATAATTTTTATCTGTCAGATGTTTTTTTTTTTTAAAAGATTTTATTTATTTATTTAACAGAGAGAGAACACAAGCAGGCAGAGAGGCAGGCAGAGGCAGAGAGAGGAGCAGGCTTCCTGCGGAGCAGGGAGCCCGATGCGGGACTCGATCCCAGGACGCTGGGATCCTGACCTGAGCCAAAGGCAGCTGCTTAACCAACTGAGCCACCGAGGCGTCCCTGTCAGATGTTTCTGATGGAAAGAAAAAGCCAAAAGGTCATGGTGCACTAGAACTTGACTGGCTGTAGTTAAGACTACTCCTACTGGCCTCTTTGACAGCTGTGAACATACACAACTGTGCTGGGTGTAGTCTTTGTGTTTTTCTGTAGGATATGTTTGGTCAGTGCACTTTAACAGCTTGTCAGTAAAAATATCTCAAGAAACCATACCCCCAAATCCACGTAAGAAGGGCCAAAATTCAAATAGCATTGCGAACAGTGCTAAAGTAATCTGACCATTAATACAATATGTGTACTTCAATATATGTTTTCTAATTATGCTAAGCAGATTACAGTAGAAAGTGAAAATATTTTCAAAGCTACTTAAAATATGCATTTAAAGTTCTGACTCAAACTAACAATAAAAATATCTCTTCATTTCTTGACTGGAAATTCCAGCATTTCTCTGGTTTTAGAATTTCATCTCGGAGGCCCTTTTTTTTCCTTGATATCAAAGAAGATAGGTCTGTTGCTAAATGTTTTTAAATGTTTCCAGTTAGGCCAGCTACTATTCAGCAAGAAAATTATTCTCTTATGAGCTAAGGATTTAATTGATCTGCTCTTCCTGATTCTGCATCTGAATCCTAAGTGGAGAATGCCGGTATCTTCTTTGTTCAAACATCCCCAGAAAAATATCCCAGAATTGTTTTAAGTTTAGAAAGTGTCCCAAGATTCATGAGTCAGTCAGTGCTGGAAAGAAATGCCAGTGTGTTCATTCTGAACCAGGATATGAAACAGTGACCTAATGCTCCCCTAAGCCTTTTTAGCACCTCTGGCTGTTAATCCCTTAAGTGCCTCTACTCAACCTAAGAACACACTTATCTTTATGAACTGAGGTCAAATGTAAGAGCCCTGAGTATGCACCAAGGTCATGGGCAAGGTCAGTGTGATATGAACAGACCCTCTTATAAATCATAGAGAAAGAGCACCCGGAGGTTTGGCAGGGATGGGGATGAGCACACACGCTGACTGGCATGTCCTCTGTTCATGCATGTGATCCACTCACGGTTTGGAGGCCTGCAATGCATGTGTTCAAAACCCACATTCGCATTTCTCTGTACCAGTGTACTAATGAGAGCTTTGCAGAAAAGGCTTGTTGTTCCTCTAAAGTATAAACTTCCCTGAGATGCCACTTGTGTTGTTCAGCCACTATAAAAGGAGCGACAGTCCCCCAAGGAACATTCAGACAAGATGACTCAGGAGAATTGCATTCCCAACTACTGTAGCTCTTATGGTGAAATATTTCTTTCTTTTCTTTTCGCAATTTTTTAAGTATGTTTGACACCCAATGTCACACTCGTTTCAGGTGGACAACACAGCGATTCGATAAATTGGTACATTATGCTATGTATGGTGAATTATTTCATTAACCTATGCCAACAAGTCTCGGAGAACTTTATCACCCACATTACAGAAGCAAAAGGAAACATTTCTCTTGGAATCAGGTGTGGGGACTTCCCTCTAGTACACTACTACTGCACACCGGACTGGAGAGGCAGCGTAGGACAGTTAAGCACACAGCCCCTGGGGCCAGCCTGCTGGGCGTCAGACCCCAACTCTGCCACTTAGCAGCCATGAAAGTTGTGTTTCTGTTTCCTCATCTAGCAACTAGAGATAATAACAACACTTGTTCTTATGAGGGTGCTGTGAAAACGAGGGTGACACTCGTAAAGACATTGTTGCAGAATTTAATTTTAAGCCGAAGCTTCCCTTCAAGGAAGCCAGTAAGAACGGTTGCCTCTTGCAACTAAGAAAGTAATTTTTAGCCTGAAGCTTGTTTTATGGGCCAAAAGAATACAAGCTGATCGGGTCAGGAGAAGCTGGTTCTTTAGGAAAAACAAAGACATCCAAGAATGATGGTGAAAGCGTTAAAATTAAAACAGCTACAGCAGCCTAATGACAGAAGTTTCAGTAAAATAAATATTTCTTAGAGTTGAGCCCAGGAACTGTGATGCTCTCCATTTCCAAAACACAAATAATAAGTTAATTTTAAAATACTTTGAATTCTTATAGACCATTTAGGTTATACCTAACAAAGTGAAATAGGGTAATACTATAAAATCTGTTTTTCTAAAATGTCAGCCTTAGTCCTTGCTAAGGACTTGCTTAGTCCTTGCTAATGAGGCTGTAATTTTGTCACATTTGCCTTTTATATGCAACATCACTTTGGGGCAAATAAGGACACAGAAAAAATAATTCTGAGCACATCGAGAAATAGATTTAGACATGCAAATGTCTATGTTCCCTCATTTTCGTTTCTCTCTCTCTTTCTCTCCCTCTTTCCCTCCCTTTCTCTCACTCTCCCCCCCTTCCCTCCCTCATTTCGCTTTTTTGTTTGCTTAATTTGTTTAAGTTCTGGACAATATTAAAATCTGAAGATTAGCGAGTGGTTAGACTTTTTATTATCTTTTTGGTCTTTTAAAGTGTATCCACCGAGGACTTACAAATGCAGTTCCCATGTTTTAATTATACATGACATCGTGTATTTCAATTAATCTATTAATTATACTTATGTCTATACAAGGAAATTTGAGTTTCTTATTGGAGATATTGCAGGCATTTGCATGATCCAAGTTGAAACCATCTTGTGATCTTATTCTTTGATTTTAAAATTGATGAAAGGTAGACTTGCCTGAAACATGAACAAAGGGAAAATGAGGATTGATGGGGAGCTAATGAAATAAAGAGAGTCCACGAAATAGGTTGTTTTATGATAGGCTCTGATTCGTAAGGACAGCTCAGAGCAAATATCACCAGGGAGAATCATTCCATGTCTCTAGAAGCCCTTCGAAGAACGGTTTGCTTAAGCTTATCATAACTTACTCCACAGTTAATATGTTAAAATTTATTATTCTTATAAGGGAAAAATGTTTAATGACCAGGTGGTTTCCTAACACAATGACCTGAAGTTAACCCTCCAATTACAACGCTTAGGTGATGTCTATTTATGGGTAGAGGATCATTAGGAGTTACATCTTGTCTCTCCTCCCCTTCTTATCCAGTCCTGCAGTCTATTTCTTGAACAAGGCAACAAATCGATCTCCTTTCCTCCAATTCCAGATGTTCGGGGACCTCTAAGGCTGTAGAAGCCACTCTTTTCTCATAAGACCAACTGAACTCTATGCCATTGAAACCTGAAACATGATTTCCCTTCCTAAACTAACCACCTCCAATCAACTGGTCATAATTTTGATTTCATTATGTTTGATCTAGTAACTCAGGCATGATTTTCTTGTATCAATTAAGTATAATTGACCTGCCTCACCTCCACATCTCTTGTGTTATGATCACTGCTGTTGTTTCCTAGGTTATCCACCATAGAACCTGTTTCCTAAATGGCTATTAAATAAACCATCTTTGGGGTTGAGGTGATGGCAGGGAGCAGATAATTTTATGCATGACACGGAGTCTAATTTTGGTACAGCATACCAGGTGTTTCATAATTAACATTTGTTCGTTTAAATGTCCCTGGATGCGGTCCAAACTGTTCTCTCCTATTGTTGAAGTGCTACAAAAATAAATTAATGGTTTGGTGCTAAAAAAAAAAAAAAAAAATTTAAGCAGTTGGTAAAAACATTGCTCCCAAATACATACATCGAGTTCATGTGTTAGGAACTGGGATTGTTTGTTACCTAACAGTTCTGTGTCCGCGTGTCTGAAGGCTCAACCACTCTGCAGTTTGAAGTAATAGAAAAGACTCCCGGCACAAAATGGGGACAGGGGCATGTCGTGACTCGTAGTACTTGTGGCAGATTCTCACAAAGTCACAAGGACACCTTGACCCTCCCCTGCTGGGCCCCTTCGGCTTCCATGCAACTCTCCAGGCTCACAGTTGGCTATTCTGCACCTGCAGAGAGTGGACCTGAGCTAGGATAGCTACCTTGGAAGAATGGGGTCAAGTTCCTCACAAGTCTTGAAATGGAGAAATCACTGTTTTTATGTCACTTAGAACTAAGCTTTCAAAAACCCACTGTTGCAGCTACTTACACGCACAAGACCTTGAGTAAAATCACTGATAAAACAAACCGCTCAGAATAGGCAGTTCCAAGTTTATACACTGGGCGGCAAGGCTCAGAATAAATTTTATGATACATTTTTCAGCCATGTTATGGGTTACATGGGCTTTAGTGGGCTGGGCTGGAAACCCATAACCCATTAAAATAGTTCCCTTAGGGATGATGTCTTCAGTGCTCAAGGGAGTGAGAACAGAGCAATTGTCTCCCTGTTAAGGTAAGAAGTACCACCAGGAGTTTGGGAAAAGGCAGCACAGCAGCTCAGGACCCAGTCCCAGTCCTAGAGGCTCTGGAGGGGATCCAGGTTAGGTCCCCCATGGGCCAGGACTTAGTCGAGCCCCATGTTGATCGGGTGGATGTTTCCCATTCCAAGATCCCGAAATGTTTGCAACTCAACAGAAGCCAGGGTTACACTAATTTCTGTTTAGCTTCCTCTCCAGTCCCAGCGACTCCCATCCTGCAGCTGGAGGAGTGCTGTACCCACAACAATAGCGCCACGCTGTCCTGGAAACAGCCACCTCTGTCCACGGTGCCTGCTGAAGGCTACATTCTGGAGCTGGACGATGGCAATGGTGGTCAGTTCCGGGTGAGTAGAGTGTCTGTTACTTGTTAACCAAAGCCAGGGACCAACTCAGAGGACCCGTTGTGGGGTCTCAGGCCAAGCTTGCCCACCTCTCCTAAGGCCGGACCATCCTGACAGCGTTTTCCGGACCTTCGACAGAGGCCTGCATTCTCCTCGAACCATCAAAGATGGACGAAGGAGTCTCTGAATAGAAACTGTCCTCCCCTTCTGAAGAGAAAACCCGTGTAGGCCACAAGCTCTTGAGTCCAACTGCTTGCTCTCGGATCTGGACTCCACCACTTAGCTGTGAGATTGTGCCCACTTCTCACTTCTTTGAGCCTTCAGGGCCTCACTTGTAAAATGGGGGTGATAATATTAACACGCATTGTGGTTAACAGTCAGTTAGATAATCCATCATACAAAATTCTTAGCATGCCAGGATCCCAGACCCCAATCTGGTTAGTATCCCACCAGAGAGTTATCATTTTAAGGCTGTGCTTTGAATACAAATTATTTTTACTCATTACATCAGCATAGTGTTGCAGAAGCCTACAGCTAAAGAGGGAGGCACATGCCTAACCTATGCTAAAGATGCATTATGCTACGATTTATTTTAAGCCTTTGAAATGTCATTCTTCCTCCCGCCCCTGTTTCCTCCCCCTTCCCTCTGCACCACGATAAAACCTATACTCCTATGCCTTTGAGTGTAATCTTTGTGGCAGTTCCTAAAGTTACCAGTGGAGTTATAGACACAACATACAGACCACCCTCATGTTTTCAAACCAGTTTTGACAAATCATACTGATCGATAGAGAGCTCCACTAATATGTATATAATATAATATGTATGTTAATGTCAAGTTAATAATAATAAGCGTAACGCTAACTATAAGCACCCAATTTTAATTTTTTAAGCCCTCACCGCTAGTAATTACCACTCATTAAGGTGCCAGGCCCATGCTAAATATAAAGCATTATGTTCGTCAGTTTGCACACATGGCCTCCTTATAGGATCATCCTAGCAGCTTCATAAAGTGGGTATTATTGTCCCCATTCTACAGATGTCGAAACTGAGACTTAAAAGGTCAGTTAGGGGCACCTGGGTGGCTCAGTTGATTGAGTGTCCAACTTTTGGTTTCAGCTCAGGTCATGCTCTCAGGGTCATGAGATCAAGCCCTGCGTTGGGCCCCATGCTCAGTGGGAAGTTTGCTTGAGGTTCTCTCTCTTCCTCTCCCTCTGCTCCCCTCCTCCTGCTCATGTGCACTCTCTCTCTCTCTCAAATAATAATAAAATCTTAAATAAATAAATAGATAAATAAATAAAGTCAGTCAGTCAATTAAATGGCTTAGTGTCTCACAGCATTTGAATCCAGATCAGGCTGCCACCGAAATGCTTGCTCCTGACCACTGAGCACACTGCCTCCCTCACAAGGGTTGTTTGCCTCCCTTACACTCCCAACTCACAAGGGTTGGCATTAAATTGCGGCCTGTTCTTTGTTGACCTTCAGGAAGTGTATGTTGGAAAGGAGACGATGTGCACCGTGGATGGTCTTCACTTCAATAGCACATACAACGCTCGCATCAAGGCCTTCAACAAAACAGGAGTCAGCCAGTACAGCAAGACCCTGGTCCTCCAAACGTCTGAGGGTAAGGCCCTTCAGCAGTATCCCTCAGAGCGAGAACTGCGAGGCATCTAAAGTGGCTGGCAAGCCTGGAGGTAACCCCATCACTGCCCACATTCTGAAGTGTTTCCATGACTTGCTCTGCATTCTGGCACAAAGCCACTGTTCCTCTCCTGCCATTAGAGAGCCCATGGTATGTGGATGTGATCAAACCAAAGAGTCCACAGCGGCAGTTCAAATGGCCTGGGGCGTCGGCTTCCTTTGATAACACTCTAAATAAGCTGCAGTTGAAGAAGCTGAAAAAATGAAGGCCTGAATGTCCCCCCGGTGTGTGAAACAAATGTATCTAGGCCCTAGGGCAGGCTCCCATTCTCCACGACACACATCACTTGCCAATTTTACCCAGATGATTCTAAATTGCTTTGTAGTGCTTGCCTGTTTCTGAGGGTGGGGCCGAGGTTCTTTCCAGCTGTGGATATGTGTGACTGAACATGTTTCCAATGGGTGTGGGGTGCTAGAGCTGTTCAGAGAGGGCCTGTCGGCCACTCCTGGCTTACCCAGCACGGACCGCCTTCCATCTCACGCCCAAAGCCGAGGCCGGCGGCACCGGGACTGAGGCTTCCTGTGGGCACCAAACAGGAAATGACCAGCAGCTCCGCATTACCTCGCCATTTTCTCCTTTGCCCGTCCCTCTAGGCTGGGTTAGGCCACCCAGGGCCACCGTACAAGGTCAAGCCCCAGAGAACTTTCGCTTCTTGGCCACACTGTAAATATGTTGGTCATCAGAGTCAAGTCATTTCCTCTCAGAAAGAGGGACTTGTGTTTGATGACCAGGTATAACCTCTGAGGCTTTTAACATTTTCATCTTAAAAGCAATCACAGCACATGAAATTAAACCTATGAAGAGGTATTTCTGGTCGGTGCCAAAGCATTTTCAGACCTTCTGGGTGTCATTTTAATCATAGAAATCACCCCTGCTGGCATTCCCCATAACCTCCCTCTGCAGAACTAATTGTGTTGATTTTGTTCAAATTCAAGATGTTAGCTCAAAGAACTGTGGTGGTGTTTTTTTCCCACTTCCCACAAACCTTGGCATGCGCCAATCACCCTTAAAATGGTTCACATGGTTAAAAACAAGCACAACTTCAAATCCCACAGCAAGGTTGACAGGCCCCTAGCCGTAAAGACCGTGCCTGGGGAGCAGTGGTAAGTCTGTGAGGGATGCTGTTCAAGGAGAAGGATTCGCTGAAGGAAACATGCCTGCACGACCCATTCCCATCGGGTTCTAGGGATGGGGTAGCCACAGCCCCCCGAATGACCGTTTTAGCAACTTCTCTCTGGGATGACCTCTCTGCTTGAGAGCAGTTGCCTCTTTCCCCGAGTTCCCTGCTAAATGCTAAAGTCCTCCACGAGCTGCCTACACGCAATGCAGAAGGCCCTTCGTGACGATGGCCTCGTTTCCCACGTGCGTACAAGGCGGTTTGATCGAAGAGTGAAGTGCATGTCATCAGAGCAGGGAGACAGTTCGCAGCAATGTTGCTAATATGTATCATGAGACCTACTATTTCTCTTCATAAAACATCATGGAAATCATATTCTTCCGCTAAAATCAGTTACTAGCATAGCAGCTTAAGCATTCATGTTTCTCTTTTCATCCTGCAGGAGGATGTAGTTTCTCAGTTTCTCTTACTGTTCATAAGATTATGGTGTCTAATAAATTACAGGATTGGAACTGCGATCCCTCGTACCACAGTCACAGAACTGGGGGTCATTTTCTAAACGAAACTAATGGAACAAGTCCTCTTCCAACAAAGAAACTGTACTGTAGAAATTAATTTCCTCCATGAATTTTATATATTGTGTACAAATATAAGGTATGTATCTAAATACAAAGAAAACCTTATCATCGTGTAGATATATCAGTTATTCTCTGTTACTGCACAGAAGTGATTTTCTCATGATGAAATAAAGTTCACACACATACTTTCTCCATAACTTTGGTTTGTTCTATTTGTTTCTCCCTCATTCTAGCTCATTCACATGGTGAGACAAGGTTTAGAAGGCAAGAAAAAATATATAACGAATAGCTAATTAAAAAAAGATTTGATCAACCTTGTAAAAATAGAGAAAGCCTATAGAATTAAATAACTATATATGTTTTTTTAGAAATCAGTGAGAAAAATGCCATTGACAGGGTTCAAGACGTTAAATGAACTTATATTATACTCTGTTAATCTTCCTTCCTACAGTTCCTGGAAAGGTTCACTTTGGAAGTTTGTTGTCTTTACTGCTCTTGGGGATGGCGTGGTGGTTTGTTTCGGCAGTCTTCTTAGCAACAGCTAACCCTTTCTCCGAGCTCAAAACAAAAGTCTGTATTACAGAAGGGTCCAATTCATATGTGATAGCAAGTCTCATTTGTATGTACCTGCATTTAGTCCGAGGTTTAAACCACTTGTCACTTATATTCTTTGAACAGTCATAAAACCATCTGCTGACTTACAGGTAACATTATGCAGGGGAGATCAGAGGTCCACGTTTTGATAAATGCTGATTATTTTCTCCAGAAGCAATTCTGTTTGTTTATCTATTTATTGGGCCGTGTTTGGTAAAGGCTCACTGTGTGCTACACTGTGGGTGTAGAGGGGTGAGCAGGTGTCCCCCTGCTTGTATGAGCTCGCAGTCTAGAAAGAGAGGCCTTAAAAGACACATAACTAGTTACATACTTGCAAGTTATTATTACCACTGGGAAGGAAGGAAAGGGGACTAGGCAGGAAGGCATAATTTGTATCCGGGAATGAGTCAGGAAAACAATGAAAAATAATTCAATGGGAATTATAAAGAATGTGTTATTAAAAGGGAAAAGGAAAGGAAAATGCATCATTAGGTGAGTTCAAGTGTGATTAGTTCCCCGAAAGCAGAGTTCTTGGAAGCGTACCTAAGACAGCCATGCACATAAAGCCAGCTGCAGATCTCACCCCAATCACCCTGCCTTAAGAAGAAATAGAACTGTCAGCAATTAAGAATCTTGATGAAATTTTAAAAGGAGAGCCACAACCCCAGTTATGTATATTTTTTAAGTAATCCACTTACTAGCCGTCATGGCTGTGTCAGTCTTTGAAACCATCTGCAAAAGAATATCTGTTATGTAACAAGGCCTTCTTCCCACGTAGTTCTGGGGCTTATTCTGTCTGGGAGACTCTACTCCAGGAAGAGAATTTTTTTTTTTTTTTAGATGAGGCTGAGAACAGAATAGGAAATTTTCCGGTTTATTTTTCCCTATTTTCCCTCTGCCTATCTGAACAGACTTACCTTTTTCTTTTTCTTTAATCTGGAGAGAAAATGAAATAGACCAAAGGTAACATTCCCGGGGCTCAGATAACTCAATAAGACTATTAGCTGGCTGAAAAGAGAGGGTGTCTCTCTGACCCCCTCTCAGGGCAGAGAATTGCCAGGGAATGGCACAGTGAGAACTTCACACAGTTTTAGCAGAGGAGGGAGTCCTTCAGGGGAGTGAGAACAGGAAAAGTGGCACCCTTGAGTCTATCGATACTCTCCCACACAAATCTTTGTTATCTTCCTTGGACAAATTCTTAGAGTTGGAATTACCAGACCAAGGAGTATGAACACTTTTAAGGTCCTTGAGCTGTGTTTCTCAATTTCTCAAGATAGATTTACACCAGAAATATTTAAACAATTCTATTTTTTTAAATCACCTTAATTTTGCTATTTAGAGTTTAATTTTGCCTAAGAAGCAGTTCCCTAAAAGCAAAAATGTACTTAAAACAGGGCTTTTTAAATTTATTTTTTCATAGAAATAATATTCTGATTATTTTACATCTCATAGCTACATGAAATAAGTTACATCATATTGCAGGGAAAGTGAATATGATCCAAAAAGGAGGGAAGACTTTCCAGAGTATAGAGAGACAGACAGACAGAAGTCCAAACACCAGGAATAACTGTATGCAAGGCAAAAACTTAAAAATCTGCCTTGAGCTGACTATGATAACGAAACCTCATTCATTCAAAACACGTTAATTGAGCACCTCAGTCGTGGCAGGTGCTATGCTGGGCCCAGGATCACAAGATGCCGAGGCATGGCTCCTGCCCCCAGAGCTTATGCGCTCCATTCCTCCTCCTTCCTGAACTCCATGGCACCTGACTCAGAGGGCCTAAAAACTATGGTACCTCACCTCTCTAGAACTAAGATATCCACCCTGCAATCTAGATAGTCATCTTACAATCAAGAAGTGACAATAACCTCTGATAAGAAAGAAAGAAAAAGAAAGAAAGACCTCAAAGTTCAGGTGTGGACACTCATGTGCTATCCTTAAAGCAGGGCCCCTGATCTCCCTCCATTCTCACTTATTTTATGCACAAGTCCACTGAGCTCATGACCCACTTGGGAAGACCACAGCAGACTAGGAGCATCACATTAGAAGAGAGAAGAGGGCAGACTAGGAGCATCACATTAGAAGAGAGAAGAGGGATTGGTGAGCAGGGAAGGTAACTGGGAAAACTGAGAGCGGGCCCCTTTCCCCCCACCCCCGCCCTGCCAAAAAAAGGTCAAAAGACAGCATTCTGTGGCTTGTGTTCTTATTCAGAAAGTTAGAAAGTATATGATGAATTGTAAAAATATTTCCATCTAACATTTAAACATCAGTATAATCCCTGGGACCCTTGGTAATGGGTATTAGGTATATCTCAGAAGACTTTATAGAATCACAGTACAAAATACAGTGAGAAAACTATTGCAATAAACTCTATCTCATTTTGTGTCAAGCTTCTAAGAACTTTCTTCATTGCCCACTAAAAGATGCCATGAAAAATGATAGCCAGCAAATATTTTTAAGGATACTGAAATCCAGTAGAACTGTCTAAAAACCATCCATTCTATGTTTCACTACAAGGTCCTAAGGAAAAACTAGGAATTTTTTTCTACTCATCCTAAAACAGCTATAAAGACTCTAGACTACACCTCTGTGCCCACTGCTAATGCAAACCCCTCTCCTGCTCAGATGTCACAATATTCCAGATTTACCCTCTGTATTAATTTCCTATTCCTGCTGTAACAAATTACTACAAACTCAGTAGCTTAAAACAACGCACATTTATTACCTTACAGTTCTGGAGGTCAGAATCCTAAATGGATTTTAGTAGGCAAACAGTGAGCTGTCGGCGGGGCTGTATTCCTTTAGGTAGTTCTAGAGGAGAATCTGTTCTCTTTCCTTCTCCAGCTTCTAGAAGCCACCTGCGTTCCTTGGCTCACAGCCCCTTCCTCCATCTGCAAAGCTAGAAGTGTAGCAGCTTCCAATCTCTTTCTGACTCTGCACCTCCTATTTCCCTTTTATAAGGACCCTTGTGATTACCTTGGGGCCATCTGGATAATCTCTCCATCTCAAAATCCTTACCCTAATTATATTGGCAAAGTTCCTTTTGCCATGTAAGGTAAGAGATTGCAAGGATTATATGACATGAACATTTTGGGGCAAGCCATTATTCCACCTACCACACTCCAGGAGGAAGTATTATAATTATTACCTCATCCTCCATATGAGAAGATTGAGCCTTTGAGAGGTTAAGTGACATGTCAGACTCCAGCTTTCCAGCCTGCACTGCCCAACACAATGCACTTCAGTGCTGACATTAGAACAGCGCTATTTGCTCTCAACTACAAGGAAGGAAATAGGGAAATCTTTCCCAAGTCTGTTTGCTAAGTATGTGAAAATGTCTTGTCCAAATGAAGCAGCATTATGTAGCTGCCTCATGTGTGCATCCAGAAATCCCAGCAAGAAATGGGCTCTAACACTTTCAAAGAGTCATGTTAGAATTTGGGTGAAAAAAATAACATTCTTCCTTTAAGAAGGAGGTGTGAAGAGGCTGTCCTTTCAGCATCGAATCCAAGCTCCTACTCAGGTCCTGTCCTTTTTTTCTGTCTCTGCATCTCCACTTTCTCACCCACCCACCCACCCTCCCCAGGGTAAGTGTTCACATGGAGAGGCCCTTCTCCCTTGCTGGGATCAGAAACTGTTTTTGGCTGGCAGTGACAGGTGGCTGCTTGGGAAAGAAAAGGAATGTCAGAGCCAGATCTGCAAGGTCCTTAAAAGACCCTACCAAACGAGGCCTGGGCCTTGGAGCTCTGCTGTGGTTGAAACCACAGAGCCATTTATTGCCAAAAGCTCTCAGCCCTCCATATCTCAACAGTGAGGAAACTGGAGAGAAGGTAAACAGTGATAAATGGAGAATCAGGCTTTAGACAAGATGGTCTCAAGCATCTTCTTAGTTGAATGTCCACAGGAATCATCTCCCGAGCACTTTTCAGGATTGTCTACTCTAATGACAATAAAAGGGTAACGATTCTTGAAATTACATCTTAGAAAATGCTTTCTAAAAGGGGGCATAGAATTAAAATTAAAATGCCTATTTTCTCCTGTTCCTATTAGACTATTAGTGTCACACTAGCCCTTCCAATGGGATAGCTCCTTCCCCCGCACATTGAAAGAAATAAGCCAAAGAATATTCAGTGGTATAAGCAGAATATGGCCCCAGAATAGCTCCAGATGCATCTGTCCAAAATCTCTTTGCAGATATTTTATAGTGATTTTGGAGCAACGTAAGTACTGTACTCTTAAACCCTGATGTACTAAACCCCCCCCACCCCAAAAAGTTGTAACCTTGAGGTGGGGAGGATGATCCATTGCCTTGCAATCCCTAGCCACCCCAGTCCACAGAACTGCTCCATTTAGAGAAGAAAGATTCACTCTCACTCAATATGGTGCAGGATTTAAAGAATGATGTTGGGCATCTGCACAAACCTTGGTCACCTGAGACCACCACTGGAATGTGCCCATGGCCCGTGGCATAAAGTTTACCTTTTGTACATTTCCAAGGCACAAAAGAGAAGCAATGGCCTTGTCACTCCCAAAATTTTATCTCTCTGGAATTGATCCTGCCTGGGTCCCTATCCTGTCCGACCACAGCAGGCAGTGTGACTTGGGATGTGTCCCTTAACCTCTCTGGATTTCAGAAGTTTTTGTTTCGTTGTTGTGTTTGGGGGGAGTGTTGGGAGGGATTTCTTGGTTTGGAGGGGGGTTGTTTTGTTTTTGTCTCTAAAACTATGGACTTCGAGCATATAACCTCCAAGTTCTTTTCAATTTGTATCTCTGGCTTTCTTGTATGGTTTCTCTCTTAAAAACTATGGCTGAAATATTAAGTGTTTCGGAAAATACTATGAGCAGGCATAGACACCTCCTGTCTCCTCAAGGATCTTAATAGGTCTTAAAGATCTGCCTATGATACTGAGAATTAACACTAATAGCAAATAGTTGATAAGGGATCATATAGGGAAGAGTATATTGTCCACCAGAGATCATCTTTCCTATGCCTCTGCTTTATTTTTCCTGATTCAGAGCCTCAGAGCTCCCAAAACATTATTTAGTTAGAAGAATGTACATTTCCAAGACAAAATCCTTAAGGTAGGTAAATCAAACCTGAACAAATTCGGGTAGATTTTACAAAATCCAAAATGAGAGGCATGCTAGTTTTCAGAGCCCAGAAAGAGAAATACTCTGTTCCTTTTAATTTTGACAACATGCATGACATCCCAGGGAATTTCCTGAATTTTTCCAAAGAACTGAATTGGATCCAGACCCTATCTTTGGTTCTGGGCAATATGCTTTGCAGTTGACACTCTGGGGAGCAGATGAGTCCTTTGGAATCTGTTGTATCTATTTGAAATGCAGGAATTTTTAGTTCTTCTGATGGCAGTTACTTAGAAATAATGCCATGGTATTCTAAATTGGAGTGGAGGATTTGGTGACAGAGTATGCAGCTGTCCCAGGGGTGTTTATTTCTTCTCTTAAAAGGAATTTTTTTTTCAAAACAGATTTGTTTCTTACTTCTCAACTGCAGTTAATGCCACCCTTAAGAGAGCTTAAAATACCACGTTTCATTGTAACTTATGTACCAGTTGGACATAATTATGCCTTTGGATGCTTATTAGATCATTTAAGGAGACTCAGCCTCCTTCATTCATTTGTCTCTTTAAAATCTTCCCCCAAAAAAGCGAATTATTTTACAGCTGGTTTATAATTGAACTGAAACTCCTCTTTACTGCTGCTTGTGCAGTTCTTACTGACATATCTTGTCTTACTGGGCTTTGAAATACAACTATCTTGTTGGACCAGCACCCAAGGGCTGCCTGGGTTATGAAAATGTTCCCAACCAGACAAAAAGATAACCAAGAATTCTACCAGTCGCAAAGAAAGCTGTATTAGCATACACTGTCAGAAGGAAGCCCTGTTGGCTTGCTTTTCCTCTTTGAATTCCAAAAATAACACCTCACAGACTGGTGAGGAATATTTCCAGAATATTCTACCACACTACAGAAATCTTTCCTATTCCGGACATGTTGGGATCAGTCAAGAAATTCTGCCCCTAGAAGATTTGGTCTAAATTATTCTCTTTCTTGTGGTCAGCTCTCCTTCCAAGTTCATGTTTCCCAGCTGCTCAGTTTTAATACAATGTCTGGCACATGGTAAGTGTTTAATAAATATTAACTAACGAACAAGTAAAAGGAGTATGTACCATTAGCCAAACAGGAGTATACTACCTAGACATTCTTTTTCCACCTTGAACCCAAAAGTCAGTAAATAATGAGTGTGATGCCCAGCTGGTCTTCACTTTGATAATTCTTGATGGCTTCTTTTAAGCATAGGCCTCGACTCCAGAATCCAGCCAGTCCCGGGTGGGAAAGGAAAGCAGTCTAGTCAAGGGCAAGAGGAAAGTGGTGGCCATTGACAGAGTTGATGGAAAGTGTGTCTTGACACATTCCCATTACGAGCACCGTCCCCACCCCAGAGTTACAGCTGTGCCTAGAGTCACCACGCCAGTGTTCAGCCGGCATTCTACTGCTCTTTCCATTGGTCTTCCCTGATCAGCTGCTTTTACTCAACAAAACTGTTCAGCAGACAGGATCACTGCATATCATGAAACATGACAAGACATTTAGAATCTTTTAAGGTACTACTTGTCTTTCTCTAGTGATCTGTACGTTAAAAATTAATAATTATTGATCCTGGATATTAGCTATGTCCTGAAACATAGCTTTTGTATCATATGTTTGGCTTGGGGGTGTGGGGAGTGAGAGATAAACCTCGTTCCTATTTGTCTTGGCTAAGAACATTAATGGCTGAGAAGTCTTCTCCGCATCTCAATAGTTGTGCTTTCAAGGGGAGGTGGCGAAGTGGGATGGGTGCTTCCTGCATCCCGTGGGTATAACATAGAATATACCCTGGGTGACTGTGTGTATGTTCATTGTGAGCTGTGTGATTTAACTAAACCAGAGAGTGGCAATACTATACTCAATATTGTCTTAGTGTCTGGTTCATGTTTTTGAATATGTCTAGTGGGGCAAGACAAGGAGAATTAAGATTTTAAATTCATAGCATAGAAAAAGGGCTGGAAATAGATTCTTCTTAGCCCAGAAAAGAGGAGATTTAAAGGGATTGGTGACTGCCATCCAATACTTGAAGAACCAGTGATCTTGGCCCCAGATGGTAATCCAACAGTTGATGAGTGGAGCTCTCAGAGAGATATATCCAAACAAATATAAGCAATAACTGTAAACTAGAGGGGACTGCCCAGGGGCAATGAGTTCCTCAACACAGGATATTTCAAGGGCAAATTTGATGATTGCTCCTCAGATGTTACCAAGGGTCTTGCTCTGCAGCGAGTCCTGTAATCTAAGATAATATCAAGTGACATAGGTGACTTACAGGCAACTGACCAAACATTTGCACCGTGTGCCCACAGGGAGGGCATAAAGGGGCACTGCTTGTTTAGTTTGGCTACGATTGGGTGGAAAACAGTCTCCCTCTTGTAATTCATTCAGGAAGTTTTCATGATGAGGTAAGAAATTTTTTTAGCAGCTCTTTAAAGAAGATGGGGTTAGAGCCCATCTAAAGGGTATGGGAGGCCATAGGTGGGGAAAAAAAAAGATGGAGATGGAATGGTTGGATAATGTGGCTATTAAATAAGCTTGCCTGAAAAGAGGGCATAGTTCAAAAGTGAGAGGAGTCAAGGAAAATTGGGTCATCAATAAATAATGGACCCACATGAAAGGCTAGAAAAACAATAACTATTTTAGTGTCAAGTTATTAATCCCGTGAATAACCACAACTACTCTCAGCCCCGTCCCACAGAATGGTGCCATCACCAACTCAGTACTCAGAATAGGAAAGGTGAGTATGTTTCATGATGGCTCACATATGCTCCCCAGGGTCTGGATTCAGTATACATCTCTTCATTGGTTTTCAGATGATGACATGGAGGTTCAATATACTCTAGAATCCATTTACTATGTATGTCCTTTCCCTTCATTTTTAATGCAACAATTATTTTCAGTATAATGAATTGATTGCTACCACCTGGTAAAAATACATTCCCAAGCAAATTCTCTTTAATAAAAAATCTTTCAATGACATAAATATGGCCTCCTCTCCCTAAACAAAGCCCACGTCGGTTTGTGGTGCTCTGCTGGATTTCAAATTTCCCATTAAACTAAAAGTCTAATTCCCCCTTGAGACAATTATAATAGGAATCATTTCTGATTTATCATTTTTGAACAAAGAAATGACCATCTATGTCATGTCATCCAAATTATGTGAAGTTTAGGTAGAAGAAACTTTGAATATATTATTATTAGGATTATCACACCTTAACTCCATGAGGAGCAGTTCCTTTTCTCTGAGATCTTTTTATAATTTCCTTACAAAAAAATTCCCCAAGTATAAGAGAAAAGCCTGAAAAGCTAACTTTAATATTGTAAGTGCAGAAACAAAAATGGGGCTGACTCTCAGCAGTGTTCAATTAAAACTAGCCAGTGGCCTTGTTCCGAGCTTTCAAATAGGATCACGTTACATACACATTCACTCCAGTTATTTTGGCTTGACTATGCCCACAATAACATTTTGATAGGACCAGGATATGTTTAACATGGAGAAGCATGCTGACAGACTCAAACTAGGAAAATATTCCCCAGGAGCATCCTCTGGCCACCAAAACAGAATTATTTTTTTCAACGAAAAGATCCTTCTTTGGTTTTGGACATAGAATATTGCCATCATGCCATCTCTCTTTCTTAAAATATTATGGTCACACTGTGTTCTAAGAAGGTCCCGATTGGTAAAACATCTATCTCTGACCAGACCACCCTACTGCCTAGAACCAGCTATTGTTTAACAAAAGAGGAAGGAGTGATTTTAGTAATTTAGTGATCTTCACACCAGGCCCAAGCATCTGAAATAAAGACATTTGTGCCACCCATGCACCTCATCATGGCCCCACAGACTGTTATTATTAGAAAACCAAAGCTGTCCAAGTGGCATCCCTGGGTCTGATCCTAATTCAGAAACAAAGGTAAGGCTCCTTCCCTGATTACTTGTTCAGCCCTATCTTCCTCTCCTATTCAAAGAGCAAGTGTTGAGTGTGTTAGGATAGAAAAATCATCTTGTCCATTCAGAAATGGAAAAATAGATATAAGAGACAAAAGGAAAAGTATGGAAAAGTGAAGAATTGATTAAAAAAAAAAAAGACATCTCCTAAGTAGAAACTCTTCAAGAAGTCATAAGTCGTACAGGTGATAACTTCCAAGGTAGCTGAAGGGGGTAAGGTATCACTCTTGGTCATCACTGGGTCAAATCTACCTCTAAAGTTTCTAAACTCAACTCTAAAAAATCTAATGAAAAGGAAACCTAAAATACCTTCTCTACCACTGAAAATCGGGGGAAATGAGAGCAACTGTCTGTGATGTTTGAGGTATCCTCTGGTGGTGAGTCCTGGCCTGCTGAGAACGCCCTCCCGGCCCCAAGCCACTTTGGTTTTGTTAATGTCTCATGGCACCTGCGGGATGGATGAGGCTTTGTGCAAATGCATTGGTAAGGCAGGTCTTGGGGAACCGTGCTTGGGCAGGTAGCAGATTTCTGATCTCTAGTTTGCATTGATCTTACATCTAGACACCGATTCAGAAGAACAGACACTCCCTTTTCCAGTGCCTTCGGAAAGATTGCCGCTCCGTAGAATGAGTCCTTTCTCCTCCACCCTTAATCTACAACCCAGCTTTCCCGGGAGATCCTACCTTGATTTCCGATCCTCACCCCACCAGCTGAGCTTGCATTCCTCTTTGCAGTCTCTCAATGCACCGGGTGAGCCGAGCTCGTCTGACCTTTCCCCCTGATCTCTCTGTGCCTTGATGGCATCTCCAAAATACCTGTTTTGTTCTTGCCATTCATGTGCATGGAGAGGGCGATGAGCTGGTCTCTATGTCTGTGGCCTGCTTCAGGTTTGAGGAGCGTTTGGATGCTGAAGCTGTGTGGCGTTCTTGTTTGTGCGGTGTAAGGCCCAACCATCGAGCTGTGCTCAATGTATAATGGCATTGGAAAGTGACGAGTGAAGTGGTTCTTTTTGCACCAGCTGGTACCGCCATGGATGACCTGCTCTGTCATCACATGCAGTGACATAGCACGGCATAGGCGCTGGCTGAGTGGAGGCTGTGGCCTTAGTCTGGGGGTTTGCAACCCTGCTGTATCCAGGAAACCAGCTGTGTCTGGGAGACTGGATCAGTGCATCCAGCCCGTAGTGGTCTGATTAAACATAGACTCAAGAGATCTTTATTGAAAAATAAAGTAAAAACACACCAACAGCAGAATGCACCCCACAAAGCAGGCAAAGCAGAGAGCAGAACGTGAAAGTATTTTCTGCAAAAGCCTGGGCTTGCTGGTAGGACAGTCCCGCTCATGGCGGATTTTCCCTAGCAATGGGGAGGGAACATCACTAGCCAAATTAGAAACCCTTAACTGGCCTGAGGGCCAAAGATCCAAGTCATGGCCAAGGCTGGCTTCCCCCAAGTTTCCCACAGCCAAGCAGGTGGGGACAGGGCTTTAGGTTGATTTCAGGGAAGCTAGACATGCGTTATTGTGCAATCGACTCTGTCTAGCCAACAGAATCCTAAAACATCTATGATGCAGACCTATTTGATCTCTTCAGGACTATATTGTAATCGTGGATACACGTGATGCACATTTCACGTTTCCAAAGGTTTCTTTTGTTTTTTATTTTATTCTTTTTGCTCATCCCACATCCCGGAATGAAGAAGGCCACAGCATGACAGTGCAAAAAGGATGCAGGGACTTCAAGCTCTCTTTAAAATGACATTTTTCTTTGTGCTTTTACGTTTCTTATTGTTTTTCTGTGCACTACTGGCTTTCAAACATGCTTTGTTATGGAATTCTTTTCACTTTGTGTCCAATGTACTGAAATACTGTTATAGTCTTTGTAATGTATATTGTCTCAAGAATAAAATGAAATGTGGGTCTGGGGATGGGAGATGGCTGTGTTTAACAGCATTGTTCTAGTTGTATCATTGACTCTTGAATGTATGGTGGTATGTTTTCAATAGTGTAACAAGATTTCGGAACACGTGTTTTGAAAAAGACTTGCAAGAGGCATGATTCATTTAAAATTTTTAAAAGCCCTGTTCAGATTCTATAAATTCATTTCCAAAGAAGGATATGAGATTCGGCTTTAAAACTCCTTGTTTTCCAGCCCTCACTACACTCTAACCTGTGAATAGGAATTTTAAAGTGGTCAATGGTAGAAGCTAGACATAAAAATCAGCCATGAGGTGGAAGAAAATGACTCTTTTGTATGTGAATTCATCCCAGAGTAAAATAAAGTAACCAAAAGTCAGGACATACTTTTCAGTTTTGTTTTTTGACTCAATCATTAGTCCTTTTTTTTATAGTAAGTTGCTGTGTTCATTCTAAAATTCTTTTAATTCGGTGTATTATCCTTCGATTGTTTTAGAAATTAGTGTATAAGCCTTTCTCAGTTAAAAAAAAATTAAATGATTCTCTCTAGGGGATACCCAAGTGCTCATCAAAAATACACTTTCCAGATCAGTGCCAACACCAGTTGAAACTAGAGGTCATACACCTTCAAACATTTTAAGACCACGCTGCTTCTCCCACCCAACCCAGATTCCCATGGGATCCAAATCTTGAAGAAGCAGGGATGGGAAAGTTCCACAGGTGATTCTAGTGCCACCCGCCTTAGGTGAGAAGAATTGATGGAGTAAAATGATCTAAGAAGATGAAGCCATTTGTTTCACTACATTTAGTTCATTTCGTTACTAAAAATTATCAGATGTTTTTATTAACACGTAGGTTACGTTCTAGGTTCATTCCCACATATGTGTATCATTTAACTTGGGCCCGAGTCACAACAAACACCTTCTGGTTACCACCAGAGTCAGAGGTCCATGGAATAGTGCTAGAAAACAGAGTTTTTATCAAGAACCAGTGATTTCTTCTTCTCAATTGGATGCATTTTTCTTATTTATTTATTTATTTATTTAGCTTCCCTCCAGCCCCGAATTTTTCCCCTTTTGAAACAGTAAGCCTTCTCTTTAATACAGAAACTTTAGTGGAAAAGATTGAGCTTGGGAGAGGATAGAAATTTAAGATGCATAGTTTAGAATCAATTGAAAGAGGATTTATTAAGGGAGGGGGAAAAAAAAGATGTACTTTTCATTTGGGAAAGAGCGAGAGAAAAGCCGTTTTTACCCAGCAAAGTTAACTGATATAAAAAGGGCTTTGGTTTTTCATGAATCAGGCCTCTGGTGACCCATGTCAGCTGGTGCTTTTTAAGTGTGTACAAATACTGTTTATCCTCCTGGTTGCTGCTTCATAGCTTTGATGTGCAGTATCTCTTTATAGGATCCAGCTTTGAGCCGCAGTCTGCACCTTACTCTCAGTTAGGCAAGTACACCTGTATCGTGATTGTCATCTTCGACTTGTGTGGTTGGCTTGCTCAATTTCCTCCACCAAATAAACGGCGGCCGCGTATTGTATGTCAATAAAATTGTCTAATTGTCATGAAAATCCCCCGTTAAGTAACGCTTTCCCCAATACTTAGGAAAGCGTATTTTTAAATTTTATACCTAAAAGAGGATTGCATTCCCCCCCCCACCCAGTTTTCTTATACGTCGATGCAGAGCACTCTTCATGAGCGCTAACACGGGTTAAGGTACAAGTCAGACCGACAGTCGTAATGTTGTAGTGTTTGAAATCGAGCCCTTTTTTGGTATTAGCCTATCAAAAGAGACATGTTTTCTTATCGATGTCAATTTTGCTTCCTGTTTCTCTCTCCCATGCCTTTCACTTGGAATGACAACAGTTGACATTAAAAAGCTGTTGGCAGGTATGGACTCACCTTATTCTGTTACAAATAGCAAAGAGCAAAGTGCATGTGAGGTGGCTCGCAGGTTCAATAAATCAGCAATGACATCTCTCCGGAGTGTGTTATTGGTAGGCAGCGTTTAGAACTTGGGTCAGAACGATGTGTGCAAAGATGTCATTCTCTCTTCACCTAACGTCCAAAATACCTACTTCTCCAGCAAAATAGTTTACATGTTAGCATTAGGAGTAACATGCAAACTGTTATTTTTAAGGTACGAAGGAAGCGACCCATCTCACGTCCAAAGTCACACTCATGAAACTTAGTTCATGTTGCCGATAGCTTTGCAGTCTTTGAGCTTCCACTAGCGCTGAGGACGTTTTTCAAAACGACTAGATGTCAGCACTTCTGTCGAAGGGACATTTCCTGATTTCACTCAGTGTGTTTTATCCCTCCATCTAGGACTGTAGATCCTAGCCTCCCCGCCTCAGGGTAACACAGGCATCTTAGCGCACCCTCTCCCTTTATGTCTCCGGTGTACTGTTGTCCCAGTCACCGGGTGAAGGGACTTGCACCTTCCAAAATCGATGCCACTTCACTCCCGGATCACCTGGTTGGGAGTGCAGTCTGAGTCAGGTAACCCCTGCTGAATCGGTCTTGTGTCCTCCGTCTGCTTCTGGGTGCAGAGAGTACCACCTCCCAGGATGTGGCCCCTGTCTGCTCACTCACAGCCCCCCGTGGCCCCGGACACCTTCCTGCATGGCAGCATGAAAACGGGACACGACACTCCTCCCCCGTGCAGGGGTGTGTTGCGCTGCACAGAGCTCTTCGGGTCGGCCTCGGTAACCCCGCTCCCTTCTCTTGTTCCCAGTGGCCTGGTTTGCTTTCGACCCTGGCTCGGCACACGCTGACATCATCTTCTCCAATGACAACCTGACTGTGACCTGCAGCAGCTACGATGACCGGGTGGTGCTGGGGAAGACCGGCTTCTCCAAGGGCGTCCACTACTGGGAGCTAACCGTGGACCGCTATGACAACCACCCCGACCCTGCCTTCGGCGTGGCTCGCATCGACGTGATGAAGGATGTGATGTTAGGGAAGGACGACAAAGCTTGGGCAATGTATGTGGACAATAACCGGAGCTGGTTCATGCACAACAACTCGCACACCAACAGGTACCCGGCAGCCCCCAGACTGAGCCTTCTTCACGTTGGCTTCTGGTAAAAAATGAGAGCCCGAGTTCAAAGTCCTGTTAAACTGACAACATTCAGGCAGCCAGGCAGGTAGTCTTCAGCAAGTGACCCAGGAGTTCTACTACTCTTACCTGAGTCCTCCTCAGGGGTTAATTGATGGATTGATGGGTGGATTGATTGTATTTTTGCATAATGCCAGAGATGTGAGCCCTTTCCTAGGCTAGTAACTAGGCTCCCCATGCATATCCATTCCAGGAAAATATCCCAGGATTGTAAAATCCAGACCTACAACTTACCAGGAGAGCCGTTTAGTTTTTCTGAACCCTTGTCTCCAAATCTGTCAAATTAGGCTGATAATATTTTTCCAGACGGGAGTATTCTCCAGATTAAATGAGATATGTGAAAATATCGGAGCTGCCTCACATCAGAGGCAGCTGAAAACAGAAGCCATTGTTCTTTTTGTGAGGATTATCACTAATACCACTGCCCAGAATAGAAGCCACGCATTAAACTTAAATCTTACGGATACCAGTTTGGATAGCTTTAGAATTTGTAGGACTCTCTTATTATCGTATAAATTGAGAACACCCAGTTTTCTGGGGAAGGAGAACGTAGTCATCTCCTTAGGTTTGCCTCTAACACCGAAATATAGGCAATTATCATTTAACCTGAACTCTATTTTTTTCCCGAGACTTCCTTTATCATTTGGTTTGTGTAAGTAGAGAGGTGTCTGGCATGGATTCTCATCCACCTTATTCTCAAAGATTCCTCCAAGATACACTCCCTTTGGTGTTTTGAAAAAAAAAAAAAAACAGCTCTGTTCAGTCAAAAGGAAAGCGAGCCTGGCAGTGGTAAGCTGGTGGATTCCACCGTCTGTTTCTTCTGGAAGGTCATCACTGCTCATTCTCTAGTCAGTAGGATTCCTAGGACCTCCGCTTCCCATTCCCTTGGACATTTTCTATACACACCCATCCAGGTGTGTGTTGTTTGCTGATAATCACTTAAGGTGAACATACATACCATTTCAGCCCAATATCAAATCCTACTGGGTGTAGATAAGTGGGCATCTTTGGTGATTCACATTTGGGGGAGCCCTCAGTCACTAGATTCCTCACACCATTCCCCCCTGTACCCACTTACTTTTCCCTTCTAGCTCCTTTATTTTGGGGTGAAGGAGTAAATAATAACACAAGGGTCACACTAGGCAAAGAAATACATTCTTTTTTTTTTTAAGATTTTATTCATTTATTTGACAGAGAGAGAAAGAGATCACAGTAGGCAGAGAGGCAGGCAGAGAGAGAGGGGGAAGCAGGCTCCCCGCTGAGCAGAGAGCCCCATGCAGGGCTCGATCCCAGGACCCTGAGATCATGACCTGAGCCAAAGGCAGAGGTTTTAACCACTGAGCCACCCAGGCGCCCCAAGAAATACGTTCTTAAAGCCGAACGTGTCTGCTCGCGTGCAAACTGCTGTCATTGTTGAAGTTGTGAGTTAACAAGATGCGATTTATAAACCTGTCGTTTGGCGATTATGTACAGTCTGTATTCTGCATGCCAGGGGAAAAGAACAACACTTAACCGGTTTCTGTGCTCTGCTGAGATGAGGACGGCGTTCAATATTGCTAGACCTCAAAAAGCCGGGTGTCAGGCAAATCTGATCATCCACATTAATGGCTTTTGTGAAAGCATCAGTTGAAGCATAAGACATAATTTGCTTTAAAATGGCATGTCCATGCAGATTCTTTAAAATCACTCCTCCATTTTCCACAATATAATTGCTTCACTTTGCAGGGGAGAACCCTTTCCGATGTTGTCATGTTTTAGAGAGCCTTCTCGATTTAAACTCAACATGCCCAAAACTAACATCTTTCTGGATTGAGTTTTTTTCTGTTAAATCCGTAGCATACGGCCCCACATCCCATTTTTCATGCATATGCTTTCGATTCAGCTGAAGTGCTTCTATATTTTGACTTTCAAATCAAGGCATTTTGGAGCTGATGTTTAATTCACACCCTTGGTGCCAAGGGCAGGACATTGCTGCAGACGGAGCTCTGACAGCCGAAAGCCGGCTTTTTTCTCTTAGACTTGATCGATTTGTTTTCTGCTGAGGTGGCTCAGAAGTAGAGGCCCTCCCGGGAATGAGTTCACTCTGGGCGACAGCAGAGCAGCCTGGTTGAAACCATATTCTCTACAGGGGGCGCTATCTGCCCCAAGGGAGTGAAAGCTTGTGTGTGGGGGAGGGGGGTGGCGAGCAAAAAATCTTACTCCTTTTATTTACAAAGCACAGATACACGCGACACATAAACAGATACCCAGCGTATCTGCGGTGTTAAAATACGTGAGGTGAGTGACGAGGGAAAAAAAAATTTTTTTTAACGCTCCTGGGGTGTAAGGAACAATATTTTTTAAACAGGCGGAAAAATACTGGTTAGTATAATAGGGTTTGTACAGTTAGTACAAAGAGGGGAGGAGCTTCTAGAATGATAAGTGAAGCCCAGTTGTTTTCTTTTCCCGCAGAACCGAGGGAGGGATCACCAAGGGGGCCACGATTGGGGTCCTCCTCGACTTCAACAGGAAAACCTTGACCTTTTTTATCAACGACGAACAGCAGGGTCCCATAGCCTTCGAGAACGTGGAAGGCCTGTTCTTCCCGGCGGTCAGCCTGAACAGGAACGTGCAGGTAAGCGCTGTGCCCCCGCGCCTCCCAGCAGCTTCCGCCCGCTCTGCTTCAAAGGCTGCCCGCGGGTGGTACGTTAGCCCCTGAGAGAGGGAAGCCAACCGTGTCAGGCCCAGACCGAGACCCGGAGGAAAGGAGAGGGGAAAGGGATCAACGCTGACCACTGAGATGATTCCAGATCAGCATCAGCCCCTCCGTTAAGCTTGGACACAGTCTAATGCACAGCGTGTGGGAGATTGGAACTCAGTTCACAGTTTGCTCTTGACCGGCCCTGAGGCCTAGTTTCATCCCTAGTAGGAATGAAACTCTTGAACCAGCTGGCTTGAAAACAGATGGAATGACTTATGCAAAGCTCCGTGAGTACCGGAGAGGTGAAGGTATGAGACGCAAGTATTAGCACCATTATCAGAAATCCTGAGCTTCTTCTCTGCACTGTTCCTCCGCTCCCTTAGGTGCCACGGGGATTAGAAAACAGGCCCCGACTGCGGATTACTTACTTATGAATTACTGCAAATGGCGAACAGGTTCTTCTCGTACATTCATTCAACAAATAACTAGCGAGTGCCTTTAATATGTCAGGCACTGTAATTATAATTATTAGAAGTATTATTGTTTATCAGTGAGAATGAAACGTAAAAATCGTGCCCTCCTGGAGCTTACATTTGAGTTATGGGAGATAGGGTAAAGGATAAGCACAATGACCCTGTTAATGATATATGAGCTAGAAGGCAGTAAGTGCAACGGAGACCAGGCCAAGGACAGGGCAAGGGGGGTTGGGGGCTGGGGTGGGGAGGGCAGCTGCCATCTCAGCCAGGGTCCTCGGTGTGGGGTAGGCCTTATTACAGTCCCAGGGGAGCTGGGCCCTGGAGGGAGTGAGTTGTGTGAAACTTTCCAGACAGAGAGAACAACCAGGACAAAGTTTCTGAGGCATGAGGGGCCTCATGGGAGCAAGGCAGGGCCAAGGGGCCACGATTGGGGTGAGAATCAGAGCCATGGGGTGCCCTGCCGGGCACTGCTAGGCTGGGCTTTCCCTGCCCTTCTCAGCTGGAGCTCTCATTATCAGCTACTCTAAGATGGATAGGCCGTGGGAATCAAACCCCTGCTGGTGATTTTTGCTCTGTTCGGAACCATAGTCTCGGGAGCTATAAAGAAAAAAAAAAAGAAAAAAGAAAACCATTGTTGTTTATCAGTATGTGCAGTAAAAGTGATTGCAACCCAGTGACCTCTGCCCTTCTCTCTTCCTGCAACTAGATGGGGTTTTCTGGGAGGCTGAAATCTAATCTCTCAGAGTTCAGCCTCTACATTGGAAGAAAGGAAACCATAAATTGCCCTAGACGTGAGTCTTAGAAAAACCTCCTTCAAAGATTTCCACATTTTCAGCTGTTTCCCCTTCCAAAGAATGTTGTACTCGGTGGTCTTCAGTGTTTTCCAGGATGTTCTGAGTATCTTTAGAGAAAGACTCTGGGAATGGGGAGACAGGGATGAGAAGGGAAAGGAGGACAGTAGAGCCTGAGACACTTCCGGCCTCGTCCATGCCGCTGTCCACTGAGGTGCGGGGCTGCACAGCAACCAGGGAAACAGTACCCCTGTCCGTGTTCCTTAGACGTGGCAATCAGCTATTCAGTGCCCAAACAAAAGGCTCATCCTAATCGGAGTTACTCATGGACATGTGATAAGAGAAGGGTTCTGTGCTCACAAGCTCTCTGTCTGTGGATTTTGCCTTTTCACTGCGCCCTCACCAACAGTCTTTGCTACCTGCAGATCAATGCCTGTGTCTTCAGTCAGAAGGAACTTTCCCAGGATCCTTAAAAGAGGCAGGTGGATGAGGATCATATTATCAAGTGTCTCCAAGATTTGGGAACCTCCCACGGTGGCCAGGCTCCTAGTGCAGGCAGAATTCTACTAGAATTCTTCTTTAACATCTACTAGAATAGACGTTAAAGAAAGGAACCAGGTCCCCCGTTGAACTAGGAACACAGCCGCTGTGCCCCAGGGAGGGGCAGATGCAGGGAGGGTTCCCGCGGTGCCTCCAGGACTCACAGTCTTGTCCCCCAGGTCACGCTTCACACCGGGCTCCCAGTCCCTGACTTCTACTCCAGCAGAGCATCAATAGCCTAAGGATGGGCCGTGGAGGCGCCAGCTGTCCGTCCTTACCTCCGCCTGGGAGAGCGACAGCAGGAGCTCAGCCAGCACCTGGTGGGATGCCGGAGAGCTAGAAGCAGAGGGGGAGGAGGAGAGAAAAGCTGGTCCCCACGCGTTTACACCCCACAGCTCCGCTCCGCCCTTTCCTTTCCAACCTGTCTCCTGCTCTGATGCCTGCATTCACTTCCGCGTCCCGCAACTCTAACCAACGAAGGACCTAGACCGCCCACCATGTCACTTAGTTTCCACTCCCAGGTTTTGCTTTTATTTTACATGATTTTTTTTTTTATGTAGTGAGTTATACTTTGTTTCTTTTCTGATCATGTTATTGGTGACTTACTGAACTGTTACTGCCAAGAGAATATTCTCCTGATAACCTAAGTTTTCTGATAAAGAGGTTGTAGAGAGGGGTGGGGAAGAATGCGTTGGATTTGGAGCTTGCATTTTGCCTCCTAGAAGGTTTTTGCCATTACCTCTCATGCAATGCTAGCCCTGCAGAGCTAATCTTTGAGAGGTGGGCAGAGTGAATGCAGCATTGACAAGTTTGAGTATCCATTGAAGCACAAAAATAATAGCCATAAGGCTACACAAAGGTTCACAGCAGGCAGGATCCTTAGGATAGCTGGGTCACTGGGAGAGGCCAGAAGCCCTGGTCATTGAGTCAAACTAGAAAATCTCTAGACAGAGGCAGACCAGGGGGTTTACAATTTGGTTCATTTATTTAAAACAAGTTTTTAACTGAGAACCTACTATGGACCAGGCACTGTTCTAGACACTGGAGACACAGTGGTGAACATACAGGTGTGGTTACTGCCCTTCTGGAGCTTAAATTCTCAAACCAAAACCAAAAATATGACAATTACAAATTATTACAAGTACTAGAAAGGAAAAAAACAAGGGGCAAAGAGGCTCATTGGCAAGATCTCTCAGTTCCCCAAGAATGATGCTAAAAATCCACCCATTCTGGCCACGGCACCAGAAACATACCAACTCAATGCCTTTTCAGCTGTGTTATTTTAATTATGGTGCCTGCTGCCCTTCATCACAGAGCCCTCCTTTGGCAGAAATGATGTCAGCATTCTTATTTGTTAATGCTGCAATGACACTAAGCCTTAAAAATGAATGTCATAAAAAAAAAAATAGTGACCAGAGAGAGAACCCATTTTCAGTAATGGGGGATCTGAATTTGCAGTCCACGGCATCCCCATTCTCAGGATAATCTCACTTGTCTCCATGTTTATTTGTGCCTGTTACAAATGACAAAGCCATCCACTCTGCTGCCATTCACAACCTAACTTTCTGGAGTTGTTCCAATAATGTGTGGAAGAAAATGAAATTGTATGTTATTGCTCTGACTGATAGCAGAATGATAATTCTTATTGCTTCTCTATAGAGATAGACTTACACAGTTATCCTTCAGATTCCTTAGTTTGCCATGCAGTTTTAGAAAACGTAGAACATGGAAAGAGGTTCTGATTAGTTGTCTAAATATGTGCCAGTGAGCCAAGAAATTCCGCATGAAAAAACAATAATAACAGATAAAAGAGAAGTGGTAGGCTGGGAAAGCTAACAAAGTAAAGTTTTGGCCTAAAGTAAGACATGTAAATAGCTAATTATTTCCTTTTGTGCTTTATTTAGCTCATCTCTATCAGTTACAGTGTTTCTCTAGTTACATGTACCTAATTTATTGGATGGGTGCTATCGTGTTTATGTCCATCTTGGTTTCTTGGCTACAGAAAAACTCTGTTGCAGGTCAACACTAGTTTGATATTTGATTTACTCTCCAATGAGACTCGATGGCTGGGCCGCTGTAGACTCATAGCTCCTCTTGTTCTTTATTAAATTTATCCTGCTGAGTAGATTACTAGTGACTTGTAACACATAGTTTACACAGAATTACCATTGTAGATGCATACAGCTATTGTACTAGAAAAATGGATATTTCTGGTGTGCCAATAAAAGATTTTTATGAGAGAACATTGTATGTCTCTTTAAAATTTCTTAGGTTTTGCCTGTTTGGGATGATGATTCCCCTTTGTCCCAGCGATAGGTCCTCAGGCAAGTGTGATTGGAAAGTCCCCCAGAGTTCTTGAAAGTTCTTGGTCCTCACCTGATTTCCTTGGGAGCACAGACACTGTCTCCTGGTGGTACCTACCTCCTGAATCTTAGCTTAGTGTTAAACATCTATAGTTTAGATGCTGTTTGGGTCTTTTTCCAAATTTCGGGAACTTACTTTCACAAACCTGCTCCTGAAAAAGCCGTAAACTTGTACTACAAAGTATAATGTCACTGCCTTTTTCAAACCTGATTCCTTCGACATTTCTTTGAATGGCTGAACAATATAATTGTTTTTAAGTAATCACACTGAGACGCCTGGGTGGCTCAGTTGATTAAGCATCTGCCTTTGGCTTAGTTATGATCTCAAGGTCCAAGGACCCTGCTCCCTGCTCAGCAGGGAGGCTGCTTTTCCCTCTGCTCCTCCCCACTGCTTATATATTCTCTCTCTCTCTCTCTGATAAATAAATAAAATCTCTAAAAACTAAGTAAATAATCACAACAGTACTGATCACCTTTATATTATCATTATCCCTTTTCTAATTTTTTGTCTGACATTTATTTGTTTTTGACTATAAATTTTTATTCATTTTCTTTTCATTTAAATTCAATTAACATATGATATATTAGTTTCAGATGTAGAGTTCAGTGATTCATCAGTCTTATACATTACCCAGTGCTCATTACATCCTGTGCCCTCCTTAATGTCCATCACCCAGTTACCCCACCCCTCCTGTCCAGCAATCCTCTTGTTTGTTTCCTATATTTAAGAGTCCATTATGGATTGTCTCCCTCTCTGATTTGATCTTCTTTTATTTTTCCCTATCTTTCTCTATGATCCTCTGTTTTCTTTATTTCATTTTATTTTGTTATTTAAATTCAATTAATTACCATGTAATGTATTGTTGGTTTCAGAGGTAGAGGTCAGTGATTCATCAGTCTTATATAACACCCAGTGCCCATTACATCATGTATCTTCCTTAATGCCCATCACTCAATTACCCCATTCCCCTACCCCCTACCCTCCAGGAACCCTCAGTTTGTTTCCTATGATTAAGAGTCTCTTATGGTTTGTCTTCCTCTCCAATTTTGTCTTGTTTTATTTTTTCTTGTGTGATCCTCTGTTTTGTTTCTTAAATTCCACATTGAGTGAGATCATATGATAAATGCCTCTCTCTGATTCACTTATTTTGCTTAGCATAATAACCTCTAGTTCCATCCATGTCATTGCAAATGGCAAGGTTTCATTTTTGATGTCTGGGTAATATTCCATTGTACACCACATCTTCTTTATCCATTCATCTGTCAATGGATATCTCGGCCCTTTCCATAGTTTGGCTATTGTGGACATTGCTGCTATAAACATTGGGGTGCAGGTGCCCCTTCAAATCACTATGTTTGTATGGTTCAGAAAAATACCTGGTAGTGTAATTGCTGGGTCATAGGGTAGCTCTATTTTCAACTTTTTGAGAAACCTCCATACTGTTTTCCAGAGTTACTGTACCAGCTTGCATTCCTACCAACAGTGTAAGAAGGTTCCCCTTTCTCCGCATCTTCACCAACATCTGTCATTTCCTGACTAGTTAATTTTAGCTATTCTGACTGATGAAGTGGTATTGATTTGTATTTCCCTGATGCCGAGTGACATTGAGCATTTTTTTGTTGTTGTCTCTGGTGGCCATTTGGATGTCTTCATTGGGAAAATATCTGTTCCTGTCTTCTGCCCATTTCTTGATTGGATTATTTGTGCTTTGTGTGTTGAGTTTGATAAGTTCTTTATAGATTTTGGATACTAGCCCTTTATCTGTTAAGACATTTGCAGATATCTTCTCCCATTCTTTGGTTGTCTTTTGGTTTCATTGACTGTTTCCTTTGCTGTGCAGAAGCTTTTTATCTTTATGAAGCTCCAATAGTTCAGTTTTGCCTTTGTTTCCTTTACCTTTGGAGACATATCCAACAAGAGGTTACTGTGGCTGAGGTCACAGAGGTTGCTGCCTGTGCTCTCCTCTAGGATTTTGATGGATTCCTATCTCATATTTAGGTCTTTCATCCATTTTGAGTCTATTTTTGTGTATGGTGTAAGAAAATGATCCAGTTTCATTCTTCTGTATGTTGCTGTCCAGTTTTCTCACCACCATTTGTTGAAAAGACTGTCTTTTTTCCATTGGATATTCTTTCCTGCTTTGTCAAAAATTAGCTGACCCTCAATCTCAAAAGATTAGTTCACTCTCAATCTCTGACCTCAAGGGTCCATTTCTGAGTTCTCTATTTGGTTCCATTTACCTGTGTGTCTGTTTTTGTGCCCATACCATACTGTCTTGATGATTACAGCTTTGTAATAGAGCTTGAAGCCTGGAATTGTCATGCCACCAGCTTTGGTTTTCTTTTTCAACATTCCTTTGGCTATCCAGAGCTTTTTCTAGTTCGATACAAATTTTAGAATTCTTTGTTCCAGCTCTGTGAAAAAAGTTGATGGTATTTTGATAGGGATGCATTGAATGTATAGATTGCTCTAGGTAGCATAGACGTTTTAACAGTATTTGTTCTTCCAATCCATAGAGCATAGAACATTTTTCCATTTCTTTGTGTCTTCTTCAATTTTTTTCATGAGCATCCTATAGTTTTATGAGAACAGATCCTTTGCCTCTTGGGTTAGGTTTATTCCTAGACATGTTATGATTTGGGACACAATTGTAAATGGGATTGACTCCTTAATTTCTTTTTCTTCTGTCTCTTTGTTAGTGTCAGAAAGGCAACTGGTTTCTGTGCATTGATTTTATATCTTGCCACTTGTCTGAATTCCTGTATGACTTCTAGCAATTTTCAAGTGTTTTTTGGGTTTTCTACATAGACCATCATGACTTCTGCAAAGAGTGAAAGATTGACTTCTTCTTTGTCAATTCGATGCCTTTTATTTTGTTTTGTTGTCTGATTGCTGAGGCTAGGACTTCTAGTACTATGTTGAACAGCAGTGGTGTTGAGATTGGACACCCCTACCATGTTCCTGACCTTAGGGGAAAAGCTCTCTCAGTTTTTCCCAGTTGAGAATGATATTCACTGTGGGCTTTTCATATATGGCTTTTATGATATTGAGGTATGTTCCCTCTATCCCTACACTGCAAAGAGTTTTAATCAAGAAAGAATGTTGTACTTTGTCAAATGCTTTTTCTGTGTCTATTGAGAGGATCATATGGTTCTATCCTTTCTTTTATTAATGTAGTTAATCACATTGACTGATTTGCAGATGTTGAACCAATCTTGCAGCCCGGGAATAAATCGCACTTGATTGTGGTGAATATTCCTTCTAATGTACTGTTGGATCCTATTGGCTAGTATCTTTATGAGAATTTTGGCATCCATGTTGTTGGATGGATATCCCCATCAGGGATATTGGTCTATAATTCTCCTTTTTGGTGGAATCTTTGTCTGGTTTTGGAATCAAGGTAATGCTGGTCTCATAGAAAGAGCTTAGAAGTTTTACCTCCAGTTCTATTTTTTGAAACAGCTTCAGAAGAATAGGTATTAGTTCTTCTTTAAACATTTGGTAGAATTCCCCTGGAAAGCCATCTGGCCCTGGGCTTTTGTTTGTTGGGAGATTTTTTTTTTTAAAGATTTTATTTATTTTTTATTAGGAAAGAGAGAGAGTGAGAGAGAGCATGAGAAGAGAGAAGGTTAGAGTGAGAAGCGGACTCCCCATGGAGCTGGGAGCCTGATGTGGGACTCGATCCCGGGACTCCGGGATCATGACCTGAGCCCAAGGCAGTTGCTTAACCAACTGCGCCACCCAGGCGCCCTGTTGGGAGATTTTTGATTACTGCTTCAATTTCCTTGCTGGTTATGGGTCTGCTCAGGTTTTCTATTTCTTCCTGGTTCAGTTTTGGTAGTTTATATGTCTCCAGAAAAGCGTCCATTTCTTCCAGATTGCCTAATTTGTTGACATATAGTTGCTCATAATATGTTCTTATAATTGTTTGTATTTCTTCAGTGTTGGTTGTGATCGCTCCTCTTTCATTCATGATTTTATATATTTGGGTCCTTTCTCTTTTCTTTTTGATGGCCAGGGGTTTATTAGTTTTATTAATTCTTTAAAAAAACCAGTTCCTAGTTTCATCGATCTGTTCTACTGTTCTTTTGGTTTCTATTTCATTGATTTCTGCTCTGATTTTTATTAATTCTCGTCTCCTGCTGGGTTTATTTGCTTTATTTGCTGTTCTTTCTCCAGGTTCTTTAGGTGTAAGGTTAGGTTGTATATTTGAGACCTTTCCTGTTTCTTGAGAAAGGCTTGTATTGCTATATACTTCCCTCTTAGGACTGCCTTTGCTGCATCCCAAAGGTTTTGAATAGTTGTGTTTTCATTTTCATTTGTTTCCATGATTTTTTAAAATTCTTCTTTAATTTCCTGGTTGACCCATTCTTCCTTTAGTAGGATGCTCTTTAGCCTCCATGTATTTGAGTTTTTTCCAAATTTCCTCCTGTGATTGAGTTCAAGTTTCAAAGCGCTATGACCTAAAAACATTCAGGGAATGATCCCAATCTTTTGCTACCAGTTGAGACCTGATTTGTAACCCGGGATGTGATCTATTCTGGAGAATGTTCCATGTGCACTCAAGAATGTGTGCTGCTTTAGGATGGAATGCTCTGAATATATCTATTAAGTCCATCTGCCAGCCAAAAGCTTGGGACCTCCCTCCTCCATGCACTCTCAGGGAAAAGCATTCAGTCACTCCTATCTCCCTAGTCTCTGTCCACACTGTGCTCACCTGGTGTGTGACTGCGAGTTTCTGTTTCAAGTACTCAGCCACCTTTCCAGTCTCCAAACCATGCAAACTCTTGTGGCATGCTCTCAGGCCACTTCTCCCAAGGAAGGGAGGGGAGTCTCTCTGCAGTTCTGCCCTTGCTGGGTCCCTGCTCTGAGAGCAGTTGCCCAACTGAGCTGTGGTTCGTGATTTATGGCTACCCCAAGCTGAGAGGCCACTCCTGGGATCACTGATTGCAGCCAGCTTCCCTGTGCCAATGCCTGGGAGCTCTCCCACACTCAAGTACCCCTGGTCTTCCTGTGACCCCAGGGATCCTGAGACCACACTGTCCCACGTAGAGTTCCTCCCCACTTTACCACCTGAGTGCCTTTCAGGCAGGGATACCCCCTGCCTGGAGCAGACTTCTAAAAGTTCTAATTTTGCACTCTGCTGTAATATCACTTTCTGGTAGCCGGCTGATGGAGGCTCCCTCACTCTGTGGATTACCTTCTCATATATCACCTCAGATTCACTTCTCCCCACCTTCTGCCTTGCAGAAGGTCGTAGTTTTTCTACTTGTAGAGTTGCAGTTATTCTTTTCTTAGATCTCTGGTTGAGTTTGCTGATGTTCGGAGTAATTTAATAGCTATCTAACTGAATTCCTGGGACCAGACAAAACTAAGATCTTCTACTCCTCTACCATCTTGGGCTCCTAGGGAGAGAGTCCATTACCTTTTTTTTTTTTATTATTTAAGATTTGTTTATTTATTTACTTAGAGAGACAGCACATGCAAGCAGGGAGAGGGGCAGAGAGGGAGGAAGAGAGAATCTTCAAGCAGACTCCCTGTTGAGCAGGGAGCCTGACTTGGGGCTTAATCTCATAACCCCAAAATCATGACCTGAGCCAAAACCAAGAGTTCTATGCTCAACTGACTGAGCTACCCAGACACCCTTGTCATTACCCTTTTGAAGTGAACTGGGGGCTGTGTGTGTGTCTGGGGGGTTAAGGAAAACATCCCCTGTAAGCACCTGATCCAGGTTATGACCTCAGAGCAGCACACCAGGGAACTGGCAGCTGCCCGTGCTCAGTGTCCACCAGATTTCCCCACATCCCTGTTTCCTCACCCAGTACCCTGATACTTCCTTCTTCCTCTGAGTCTGCTCACCCTGGTGGTTTTCTTCCCTTCTGTTCTCTACCTAAGGCAACACATTAGCCACTTTCTACTCTTCCTGTGGCACTGAGGTTAATGGAACTTCTGATTCCTGGCATTGCTTCATAGGAATGATGGAGTGATTTGCAAGATATCATCCTATTTTCTGGAAGTGAGATCCTTTTTTTCTAACTCTAATGTGTGCATTAATCTTTTACTTATCTCTTCAACTCACTGATAAGAAAGGAGGACTTTCTGTTGAATCAGGATTTTTGATCATGAATCAAAGGTATAATGGTAATTAAAGAAGTTCTCGGATCACACTTCCTTATAATTTATAGGAACATTAAAGACACCTACATATATATTCAAATGTATGTGCTAGCTATTTCCACTGATATTGGCATTTAGGGGAATGTGAGTTTGACATAATATAACACAGATAACTGAGACTTCTTCAATCTTGTCTTTATCCAAAGAACCAGCATTTTGGATACATGCAGAATTTGAGGCATTGAAAAAGACTGAACAGTGGAGGCATCTAATTCAATGTACAGAAAGATCAGTCTAGTTTTTGGATGTATTATCTCTACCACTCTGACAACTATGCTAAGAAAAGCTTCAAGTACAGAATTAGATATCACAGAAATAGTAGTGATGGTTGTATAACCTTGTGATTGTACTAAAAATCACTGAATCATACACTTTGAAATGGTGAGAAACAGTGTTGGACATGACCAGGACTCTTCTGACAGCCTCCCTGTCCCCAAAGCAGAGGAAGGGTGTCAGGGACCTATGAGCAGATCTCCTGACCCTACTTTTTCCTTCCCTTCCCATATTCCCTTGGTTGGTGGAAGGGCTTTGATTTGCTTCCTCTTCTGGTGAAGATTGCCTCTCCATTTTGTTCTGAGCCTCTAACATGGCCTTTAACTTGCCTCTTTCCTGAAGTTCAGAGTGATGAAGAGAATAGAAAACCTTTCTCCCATTAAGGAAGAAATTAAAAATAGCTCTCACACCCCCCCAGTGGTTATGAATCTTGCTCACATCTTTCTTCCTTCTCCTTCCAGAGAAAAATAAACATGCATTCACCATGAAATCTGAAAGAATATTTTGGTTGGTTTCTTGCCCTTTTTCCCCCAATATTTTTTCTAAAATTCCCTAATAATAAATATAACAAATTACACTTCCACTAATGAGGGTGGCTGGATATTAAATTTTAATTACCTGTTAACAAGTTACAAACCATGTCTTGAGGCATAGCCACAATTTGTAATGTGTGTAATAAAGGAAAGCATAAAGCTAAAGAAACTATCGTGATGAGAGAAACTTCATGAAGGTATAAAACAGTGGTTTTCCCCCCCGGCTAAAATTCCTAGTAAGGACAGTATGTTCAACCATGCATTTCTGTATGTTCCACACAAAGAAAGGGGCATGACGTGAGATCATAGATATAAAAGTGCTTTGTGCAATAGACATGAAAGACATGTTAAATGGTAGTATTCATTATTAAGTAACCTCTACACTCCGCCTTATCAGACAACCCTGAGAGAACTAAAGTATAGTGACTGAGGACAGCATCTGGCGGTAACTGTCTGAATTCTGGTCCTGGCTCCAGGTTTTGCCAGCTGTGTGCCCAGGTGCACAGGATGAGAACTCACCCACATTTTCCACCCTCTAAAGTAGACGTAACAATAGAATGGTTTTGAGGGTTAGATCAAATAATATGTATAAAACTATCTGAACAGGACCTGGCCCATGATGAGTGCTATGAAGTGTTAGGGATTATTCATTTGTGTGCACTCTGTTCATGATGCCACCATCCCATCCCCTCCCTTCTTTACTACCAAGATCCCAAATGAGTGTTAATAATGAGTCATATAATCATCTTCTCGGGAGATAATGCCTTTCTGTGGAACTTGACAAAATGTTAAATTCTTTTGTTAAATTAATGGAAGATAGTAGGCAAGGATGTTCTGAGAAAAAGCATTAACTTGATTCATAGGACACGTTAAAATCTATTTCAAAGTCACGATAATCAAAATGGCATACTCTTACTAAATCAACTACAACTCAGAAATAGAGATTTCAATAGATATTGAACAAAGAATCACAAAGCAGGAAATGAAAATTATTCAAAAAATGTTGAAAAATATTTGAAAATTGGTTAGCTACTTGGAAAGCAAAACTAAATTCTTTTTTTTTAAGATTTTATTTATTTAACAGAGAGAGAGAGAGATCACAAGTAGGCAGAGAGGCAGGCAGAGAGAGAGGGGGAAGCAGGCTCCTTGCTAAGTAGAGAGCCCGATGCGGGGCTCAATCCCAGGACCCTGAGATCATGACCTGAGCCGAAGGCAGAGCCTTAACCCACTGAGCCACCCAGGTGCCACGTAAAACTATATTCTTAATCATATCTATGTTCTGGATATTAAGGCGGTAACATAAAGTATTTAAAACTTTAATAAACCAGAAGAGATTACAAATATTCATCTGCTCTTTCTCAAAGAGGCCTGAATCACTGTAAACTACTTTATGCAATAGGTTTATCAATTTTCTAAAACTCCTCTTCAACTTATATTTTACGTTTAAATCCCTCCATTGTTATCCCTCCCTATATATCATGCTCATCTATTTCCTTCTTTAATTAACCGGGCCCCTCTTTATCCTGTCTAAACTTACTTCTAGTACTACAGATTCATTGTCTGTATTGATTTTTTTGTTATGCCATCATTTAACAAACTAGTTTTAAGGAAAGAGTAAGGTATTGCATATGAACCACTCTGCAATCTGTTTCTGGACTGTATTTTCAACCTAGTAGCTAATGAGTTTATAATGAGCAAGTTTTCTCAAGTAAATGAGGATCCTAATGCTTCCTTCTTTAATGCTGATTCCCACATAGGATCTGTGAAAAGAACGCTCCACTCAATTTTTCCTAATTGCCTGGTGAGCAGCGTGGCTGTCAGATGTGAAGAAGTCAAGTCTCCAGTCTTATCGGTTGGCAGGCTGAAAATGATGAGCAGGTGAAGGTTAATTGTAGCTTCTCATGAGGTTGGTTTCATTGTTGGCAATACAGTAGGCTTTGCAAATATGCAGACTTTAATATGTACATATAGTGATGGGCTTGCTCAGAACTGATAGACCTGCAGGAAAAAAAATCATACATATCTATCAGAAAGAAGTCAGTCAATCTTGGAGACTTATGAGGATCACCCATAACTGACACCACTATTAAATTCCATGTCTTCAAAATTTCAACTGAGATCAAGTATTGAAGTGTAGTGCGGTTACCTCCTCCAATATACATACTGGTATAAGCTCCTTGTCTATCGTCCAAATGGAAGGGACTCTTCCTCGATGTTAAGAGAATCTGAGATCTGTTCTCCATGCCCTGGGAAGGGGTAAAGAGATGATCCCACTGGATCAGATGAAGCACGGAAGGCCAGTCCTAGAGCATTTGAACTGCCAAATCAGGGACTCCCAGGGGACGAGAGAGAGCGCGAGAGTAAGAGACAGACGCCGGCTCATTGACAAGGAGTGTCAGAATCATTCCACATGTGCTTTCTCTTTAGAGGTCTCAGGTGTCAGACTTCATCCTTAAGCCTCTTGTCGGGTCTTTGGCAGTAACTAAGGAAACATAATCACTGGTAGGAACTGTCAAAGGTGCTCTTAAGGACAACAAAGGAACGTCCGTTATTCCACAAAATGGTTCTGACCCAAGATGATATTTTTCGTGGTCTGAAGCTTCCTGGGGCTAGACTAATACTAACAAAATAATACCCTATTTTCTTCTTTCTCCAATGCAAAGGTTTTTTGTTGTGTTTTTTTTTTTTCCTAAACCTTAACATCCCTACAATGAAGACACATTTCACATGCGTCAAAAGAACCTCACCAGCCGCTGGTACGGCAGGTGCCTCTCAGCCTCCAACTGCACAGGGAAATCATCTGAAGAGCTTTAGAAATAGTGATACCAGGCTACTCAGTTAATTGGTTTGGGATCTGACCTGAGAACGTGGGATTTTTTTTTTTTTAAGTTGCGCACATGATTCTCATGGCCAACCAGGCTTGAGAAGGCAGAGGAAGTGAATGTGAGGATGGCATAGACTCAGAGTGTGCACTGCGGGCGCATCTGAGAAATTAGTGAGACGTGGGGGTGGATCAGTTCATCGGTCTGCTACTTCTGGGAAGTCATTTGTGCTGGTAGGTGGTGAATTTATTTATTTATTTTTATATTTTTAAATTTTAATTCCAGTACAGCTAACCTACTGTGGTGTATCAGTTTCAGGCAGCTGGAAAACTTACATTCACATCACAGCGATCAGTTAAGAGGTCTTTTAAAAGATTCCACTAGAATGTAACGTAGAAAAAAAAAAAAGTACAAAACTAATAACCAGACACTGTATGCTGTGACTGAACGCAGTAAAAATTGCCAAAATTTTGAGAACAGATTACAAGATTTTCAATTGTTGGGACCAATCAATGTGTCAAAAACTATTGCTCAGATGTCCAAATCTGTCAAAAGCTTCCAGCTACTTCCCGGAAAAGCTCTTATAGTTACTTATAATTCAGTTAGCAGCAACAACACAGTGTAGCCCAGAGGTAAATGCAAACAAACAAAACCCCACGTAACCCACGATATTCTCTGATGCGTGTTTAAACGACTCTGCAGCATCACAAAGATGCTACCAAGGTGCAGATCATCACCGGCAGTGACCATTACATTACATGTAACTGCCAATGGCTGTACTCGATAGGCATTTCCGACCCCAGGTGTGACTATCATTCCGAAAAAGCAAACAGCATGTATTGGTAGAGAAAATGTCTGATATTGTAACTTAGATTTTTTAGAATTGTGTGCATTTAATGTTGTCTTTGGTTTTGATTTTCTCCAAAAGAGCTGATAGGAAGTCCGTGGTGCATTTTATAATCTCTGACAATGGCTTCTTACAATTGAGAAATACCCAAATATTGGTAGTCATATATTGAACCTCATTGTTTTCCGTGCAACGTACAAAAGGCTTACTTAATCTTCATCTTACTTATACATTTTTCTTTTTAAAAAAAAAAAACATTTTATTTATTTGACAGAGAGAAAGAGATCACAAGTAGGCAGAGAGTCAGGCAGAGAGACAAGGGGTGAAGCAGGCTCCCCATTGAGCAAAGAGCCTGACGAGGGGCTCAATCCCAGGACCCTGAGATCATGACCTGAGCGGAAGACAGACGCTTAACCAGCTGAGCCACCCAGGGGCCCCTATACATTTTTCTTATGAGCATTTTAGAAATGAGAAAATTAAAGCATAGAGAGCTTAAGTCACTTGCCTAAGGTCACACAGCAGGCAAGTGTTAGAGCAAAGATTTGAATCCAGCGTAACTGCAGAGTCCACACTCTTCCTTAACCTCTTGGCTATAGGACACCTACTGTGTACAACACGATCATTCACTCCCTCTGTACATGTTCACTGAGCACCCATTAAGTGTTAAACACAGGGAAACACTAGAGATACCAGTGAACAAAATAGACAAGGTCTCCACCTACTTAGACCTGATATTCTAATCGGGAAATGCAAATAATAAATAAGTAGATAAATGAAACTCAAGATAATTTTTTTAAAGATTTTACTTATTTATTTGCCAGAGAAAGAGATCACAAGTCGGCAGAGAGGCAGGCAGAGAGAGAGGGGGAAGCAGGCTCCCTGCTGAGCGGAGAGCCCAACATGGGGCTCGATCTCAGAACCCTGAGATCATGACCTGAGCCGAAGGCAGAGGCTTTAGCCCACTGAGCCACCAGGGCGCCCCAAACTCAAGATAATTTTAAATACTAACCAGAAATGAAACAGGCTAATGAGATAGAAAGTTTTGGTGTGTCGGCAATTGCCTCTCTGAGAAGGTGGCATTTGGGCAGCAGAGCCATGGGCGATGGCAGAGGGCCTTGAGGTGGGAACAAGCTCCATGTGTCCAGGGAGCTAGAGAGCAATGCCGTGTAGCTCACCTGTGGTGAGAGAAAGAGCAGTGCCAGGTGAGGGCAGAAGGTGGGCGGGGCCAAACTGGGGAGTCTCTGGCAGTGGGGGCACCAGGGAGGGGTCAGGTTCCAAAAAAATGGAACTTGAGGGGCGCCTGGGTGGCTCAGTGGGTTAAATCCTCCGCCTTTAGCTCAGGTCATGAGCTCAGGTCCTGGGATCGAGCCCCATGTCGGGCTCTCTGCTCAGCAGGGAGCCTGCTTCCCCCTCTCTCTCTGCCTGCCTCTCTGCCTACTTGTGATCTCTCTCTCTGTCAAATAAATAAATAAAATCTTAAAAAAAAATGGAACTTGACTCTGGCTGACATAAGGGCACAGACAGAAGGTATTCGAATGGTAGCTCAGAAAGATGGGGACCAGAGCAGCTCTGGGTATCAAGGAGCAGGAACGGATAAGCAATTGTCCTTCTCTGGGCCCCACAAAGGCTGCTCCAATGCTCCTGCTCTTTCCCATCTTTTTCTCTCTACTCAAGATTTGATTCCAAAAAGACAGTGTGATTTTTGCTTGGGTTCCTATCCCTCTTAGCTGATAGAGGGACAACATGACTTAGAATCCAAACCACAGCATCCAACCTGAGGGCTGTTTCTAGAAAAGTGGGGATGGGTCCTGGCAGCCCAACGAGCAAAGGAAAGTGACAGTTATATCAATGTGGTGATTTGAGTGAATGAGGGCTGTTTAAGTCCGTGCCTTTCATTACTGGGATGTGTTCTTTTTTTTTTTTTTTTACAAAAGCAAATATTTTGGAAATAGCTGGAAGCAAAGAGGCTCCATTTCGATCTCTGCAGAGAATATACAGTGAAGGGGAATATTCTCTTCAGTATTGACGTTATGTCTCAGAACACTAGGCGCTCACAATTGATGGAGCTCGAAAAAACAACAGAGCTTCCACAACTCAGTCGAAACTGGGGCCAGGGCCAACTTTACCTAATACATCTTTTCCAAGAAACGAACACGAGACATCACTGCCTCTGAGCTACTCAAAACTGAACTGGGAATTTTCTTCTCACAGTTTAAAGATCAACATAGCTGATAAAAAAACATTTTTAAAGATCCGAGGAACAAATACATACCTCTGTCGACACTACAGGAGCACAGGAAGAGCGGGAAAACCGCCCAAATGTGCGCGTCCCATCGGAGGCGAGGATTTCTACTGCTGAAAGCGGCAAACCCAGAGAAGAAGAACCAAGCCGTATCAGATTCTTCTTGAACCCGAAGGAGGCAAATTTGTCTTAGGACCAAACCCTGTTTAAAAACAGTTAATGGAAAAAGAGAAACTGAAGCAACTTGAGAAAGAGAGCAACTCAGCGGAAGTGGTGCCAATAGCAAGAACCAGACACGGGATGTGCCGGTGATGAGCGAAGAGATGCGCCCGCTGTTGACCAGCTGGTGTATGAAAATATAAGTGGGTGATCTATGCCGAGGGCCTCGGGGGTCAGGAGAGGTCGTCTGACATGCAACAGCGCCTCAAATACCCTGAATATCAACACCTCATCTCGGAGAACTGCATTATTAAACTATGAAAATGTACCATTCTTGCCTCCTGTTTGGGAAGTCTGCAGGCTAAGTAGGGAGGAAGATGACAGTTTAGGACCAAGGACCCTACCCCTGAGTGCCCACCATAATAATCTAGATCCAATGCTTAACTGTGTAAATACAGAGAATGTAACGAATGATGCTGGCAAGTGCTCACAAAATAGAATATTCAAGACGTCAGGACTGTGCGTCGACAGTCTCCAACTTTGACATCAGACGCCCAAGTTCAGAATACAGGTGGCTCGGTTATGTACAGGAAGACGGCAGTGACTCTGACAACCCTCGGACTCCAAATACGCCTACCCCTCCCCTTCCGCAAGCCCCTACCAGGCGCACAGAGCTATAGGCTGTGAGAGACATCGCGAGAGCTGCCGCTCTCTTAGGCCCGCCGAAAGCACTGCCCGGAGATGCTGGTGCACCGAGAAAGACCAGACATAATAGTACTGACCTGCTCTTGTGGGCCTGGAAAGCGGTACATTGTTTGCACCTTTGTGAAGTTTTGAAAAATGAAGATGCAAGCGATTCGCTGTCATTTCTAAACACTAACTCCGGGGCGCCTGGGTGGCTCAGTCGTTGAGCGTTGAGCGTCTGCCTTCGGCTCAGGTCATGATCCCAGGGTCCTGGAATGGAGCCCCACATCAGGCTCCTCACTTAGCGGGAAGTCTGCTTCTCCCTCTCTCACTCCCCCTGCTGGTATTCTCTCTCTCTCGATGTCTCTGTCTCTCTATCAAATAAATAAATAAACACTAACTCCTTGTATAGAGTGATAAGATTTTTTTTTCTATTTCATGTGCCTCTTTAACTGAAGGGAATTAATGTAGTGCAAGTACTCATTAGGAAACACTAATTTCAGTATATACTACCCAGCATTCTCATTTTCACAGTGCCTATTTAAAATAAGAGCTGAGGGCACCTGGCTGGCTCAGTGGGTTAAGCATCTGACTCTTGATATTGGCTCTGGTCATGATCACAGGGTCCTGGGATCAAGCCCCATGTTAGGTTCCATGCTGAGCATGGAGCCTGCCCAGGATTGTCTCTCTCTGTCCCTTTGCTCCTCCTTCTACTTGTGCTCTCTCTCCCCGCCCCCTCAAAAAAAATTAATAAATAAAATAAAGTTAGAATTAAGTGAGTGACATGGTGGTTGATTTTTATCAGTATTCCGGACTTAACAACTATCATTCATGTCTAAGTTGTGGTTAGCACTTCAGACATTTTAGAAAGCCTCTTGATAATGTGCATTGCTAACATAACTCTAGGCTTTGAAAGTCATCTTTGTAGATTCACTATTCATGGTATATGGCCTCCAGCACGTAACATGAGGAATCCTTATTTCATTAATTGTGCGCTTTTTGACTTGAGCCAAAACATATGTAAAGGAAATAGAAGTACCACACCTCCTTAAATACCAGTCAGTTCGTTTGTCTTCTGCTTCACTAGAAAGAGTCCTATGTCCATGAATATGATTTGTTCTTGGTGTGTTGAAAGGCAAAGAGACAAAATTTTCTGTTTACTCATCTCATGATGTCATTTGAAGGGCATGCCCAGATATCTTAATCAAAATTACACCACACTCGGGGTGCCTGGGTGGTTCAGTCGTTAAGTGTCTGCCTTCGGCTCAGATCATGATCCCGGAGTCCTGGGATTGAGCCCCACATCAGGCTCTCTGCTCAGTGAGCGTGCTTCTCCCTCTCCCACTGCCTGCTGCTCCCCCTGCTGTGCACTCTCTCTCTCTGTCAAATAAAATCTTAAAAAAAAAAAAAAGATTATACTGCCCTCAAGAATCAGTCTTGGGTTACTCTACCCAAAAACATTTGGAATCTGAACCACAAACTCTTGAAATTGTTTTTCCTGGTGATTATTGACAATAACATTGCTTTCTGGATGCATTTAAGCCATCAGGTTGCCACTTGCCTTCAGTTTTTTCCTTCGGTGTTTGGGATGTCTTATTTTGTTGCTTAATGTCTTTTTCAATTTAAGATATTTGAGCTTACAACATCATAAAAGCCATATATGAAAGACCCACAGTTAATATCCTCAATGGGAAAAAACTGAGAGCTTTTCCTCTATGAACAGGAACAAGACAAGGTTGTCCACTCTCACCATTACTGTTTAACATAGCACTAGAAGTCCTTAGCCTTAGCAATCAGACAACAAAAAGAAATAAAAGGCATCCAGATCAGCAAGAAAGAAGTCAAACTTTCACTATTTGCAGATGACATGATACTCTATCTAGAAAATTCAAAAGACTCTACAAAAAAATTGCTAGAACTAATATATGAATTCAGCAAAGACATAAGATCAATGTACAGAAATATGTTGTATTTCCATACACCAATCATGAAGCAACCAAAAAAGAAATCAAGAAATCCATCCCATTTACAATGGCACCAAAACCCAAAAGATACCTAGGAATAAACCTGACCAAAGAGGTAAAAGATCTGTACTCTGAAAACTATAGAATGTTTATGAAAGAAATTGAAGAAGACATAAAGAAATGGAAAAATGTTCCGTGCTCATGGGTTGGAAGAACATTGTTAAAATGTCTATACTACCCAAAGCAATCTACACATTTAATGCAGTCCCTATCAAAATACCAACAGCATTTTTCATAGAGCTAGAACAAACAATCATAGAATTTGTATAGAACTACAGAAGACCCTGAATAACCAAAGCAATCTCGAAAAAGAAAAGCAAAACTAAAGCCATCACAATTCTGGATTTCAAGTTATACTACAAAACTGTAATCATCACAACAGTATGGTACTGGCCAGAAACAGACACATCACTCAGTGGAACAGAATAGAAAACACAGAAATGGACCCACAACTATATGGTTAACTGATCTTCAACAAAGCAGGAAAGAATATCCAATGGAAAAAAGACAGTCTTTTCAACAAATGGTGTTGGAAAATCAGACAACAACATACAGAAGAATAAAACTGGACCACTTTATTCCAACATACACAAAAATGGATGAAAGAACTAAATGTGAGACAGGAAACCAACAAAATCCTAGAGGAGAAAACAGGTAGTAACCTCTTAGACATCAGCCATAGCAACTTCCTACTAGATATGTCTCCAGTGGCAAGAAAAAGAAAAGCAAAAATGAACTATTGGGACTTCATCAAGATAAAAAGCTTCTGCACAGTGAAGGAAACCATCAATGCAACTAAAAGGTGACATTCAGAATAGGAGAAGATATTTACAAATGACAATATAGAACTACACTATAATCCAGCAATTGCACTATAGGGAATTTACCAAAAGGATACAAAAACACAGCTTCAAAAAGGTATGGTTATAGCAGCATTATCAACAATAGCCAAAATAGGGAAAGAGTCCAAATTTCCATTGACTGAGGAATGGATAAAGAAGATGTGGTATATATATACAATGGAATATTACTTAGCCATCAAAAAGAATGAAATCTTGTCATTCACAATGACATGGATGGAGCTAAAATGTATTATGCTAAGCAAAATAAGTCAGTCAGGAAAGACATTTAAGAAACTTAAATGACATTAAGTCTGACTTAAAACTTAAATGTTAAATGACAAAAATGACATTAGATGTCTTAAAAAGACATTTAAGAAACAAAAGTTTAAGAAAAAAGATGAACATATGAGAAAGGAAAAAAAAGAGGGAAGCAAACCATAAGAGACTCTTTTTTAAAGATTTTATTTATTATTTTAGAAAGAGAGCACATGCTCAGGGGGCAAGGGGCAGAGGGAGAAGGAGAGAGAGAATCTCAAGCAGACTCTGCTGGGCGTGGAGCCACATGCAGGGGCTCAATCTCATGACCCTGAGATCATGACCTGAGCCAAATCAAGATTTGGACGCTTAACCAATGGAACCACCCATGTGCCCCAAGAGACTCTTAACTATAGAGAACAAACTGAAGGTTGCTGAAGGGGAGATGGGTGGGGGATGGGCTAACTGGGTGATGGGCATTAGGGAAGATACTTGTGATGAGCACTGGATGTTATAAGTAAGTGATGAATCACTAAATTCTACTCCTGAAACCAATATTACACTGTGTGTGAAGTAACTAGAATTTAAATAAAATACAAAAAAAAATGTTTGAGTCTGTATATAGTTTTGAAATTGTATTATGTGATCGTTGTCATTTAGTTTGTATTTTGGCCTAATTGTTGTTTTGAAGGCTCATTTGGAACCTGCTGTTATTCTTTAACAAGGTTGCCCTTGTCCGATATTTATTTATATGCTGTTTACTTTTCAAGTTGATGAAAACATTCACTCAATTTGAAAAAAAAAATTTTTTTTAAGCATTCTTTGGGTCTTGCTGATCTGAAGATCTGTCTCAACATGGATGCTTGAGTCATAAAAACCGGGTTCCCCACCCACAATCAACTACTTCATTAGATATGAGCTTAGACAAGGTAATTAATCTCAATAAGCCTTTGTTTGTCAGAAACTGGCGATTATAGTACCTACACGATAGGATGATTGTAAGGGTTAAGTGAAAAAGTAAGTGACGTGCCCAATAGAGCATCTCATCGGGATCCCAGCCATGCAGAATGGTCAATATATAGTTAAATACAATATTTACAGTGTGGATGGGGAAGGGGAAGAAGTTTGCAAAGGATTTTGGCCTTAAATAACTTTACAAGATTTTCATTCCTTGAGGATTCTTCACATCGATGTTTCTTGGGGCAAGTAATAATAGTTATTGTTACTGTGCTCACAATGTACCGAGCACTATTCCAAACACTTCCCATTTATTAACTCTCTTAATCTACTCAACATCCCTACTAGGTTGGCATTATTGTCGTCCTCCAATTTAAAAATGAGGAAACTAAAGCAAATGAAGCTTGTGTAATTTGCCCAAGGTCACACAGCTGGTAAGTGACAGAGCTGGGATTGGAAACCCCATATGGCGGTTCTGGGGCCTTCACTCCCAGCCATTCTGCTCTACTTTCCAAGTAGGAAAGAAGCGCTAACCCACACATACCCCCAGGGCTGGGGGAGGGGGTGCGCAACTTCCTCCCTTGCAGGCAAAGCTGTTTGGTTCGAGGTGTGGAATCACAGATGACAGCTCCGGTTTTAAAATTACATGTGTTTTGTGGATCCTCAAAAATAGATTTAAAGAGTTTTCAAGTTTTAAGTTTCATTAGACAAATCCTTTATGTGAATAAATTCTTGGAGGACAGGAACCTTCCTATTCCAGTAAGAACAGCTGTTTGCTATATGCTATTCCTTGTACGGGTGAGGAAACCAGCACAACTACCTGTGTACATTCCTTGAACTCTTGATATTGGTCAAGCCTCTCAGCTCCCTCTGGTCTTGTGAGTGACACACACAAGTGTCACTCGTGTCACTTTATGGCATGAAGGTATCATCGACCGGAGTGAGACACTGGTATGGGATCGGAGGGACACAAGTCTTCTTTTCCTAGAATGGATTAAAATGGTTTCTCTCCAAGTATTTGGCTATTTCAGATACCTCTTTTTTTTTTTAATATTTTATTCATTTATTTGACAGAGAGACACAGTGACAGAGGGAACACAAGCAGGGGGAGTGGGAGAGGGAGAAGCAGGCTCCCCACCAAGCAGAGAGCCCACTGTGGGGCTCTATCCCAGGACCCTGGGATCATGACCTGAGCCAAAGGCAGACACCTAATGACTGAGCCATCAGGCGCCCTTAGATACCTTTTATAAGTGGAATCATGTAGTGTTCTCTCTTCTGCGGTTGGCAGATATCACTCAGCATAATGTCCCCAAGGTTCATCCATGTTGTTTCAAGTTACAGAATTCAATTCTTTTTTAAGGCTGAAGAATATTCCGTCATATGTATATATCATATTTTCTTTATCCTTTCATCTGTAGATGGACATATAGGTTGTTTCCATATCTTGGCTATTATGAATAATGCTGCCACTGAACAATGGGAGTGCTAAAATACATGCAGTCAGGCGCCTGGGTGGCTCAGTCAGTTAATTGTGTGCCTTCGGCTCAGGTCATGATTCCAGGGTCCTGGGATTGAGACCCACATCAGGCTCCCTGCTCGGCAGGGAGTCTGCTTCTCCCACTTCCTCTGCCTGCCACTCCCCTTGCTTGTGTGCTCTTTCTCTCTCTCTCTATCAAATAAGTAAAGAAAATATTATATAAAATAAAACAAAATAAAATAAAATAAAATACACATAGTCAAGGAGTAGAATGCTGGTTGCCAGAGACTAGGGGAAGGAGGAATGGGGAATATCTAATCAACGGACATAAAATTTCGGTTAAGCGACACGAATGAGTTTTAGAGATAGGCTATACAACGTTGTACTTCTAGTTAACGATATTGTGTCGTACGCTTAAAAATTTGCCAAGAGAACAGATCTCACATTAAATGTTCTCACCACCATAAAATAAGATTCAATTCTTTTGAAGGACTTGGAGAAATTCTGATAGAGACCTGTTCCCCTGAACCCTGGCCTTTGGCTTTGACCCTCTCAAAGGATCACCAAGCTAGTGTAAAAAGGATTTCTTCTTTAGGCCTTATTTTCCATCTAGTGTCTTGGAGGATTAAGACCAAAGCCAACCCCAGCAAAATTCCAAAGTAAACAAGGTATCTTTTTGGTATCCACTCACTTTCCTTTCCGTTTATCCCTCCTCACCAGGATACAGTATCCTAAGTACAGAAAGCTTCCAACAGCGGTACCTTACCCCATTCCTGCCTCAGAAGCCATACTCTGCTCAGTCTCTCCTCCATTTCTGCCATTAATCAAATCTCCCAGCCTTCAATGTCCAGGTGATTGCTGTATCAGGGTAATAATCTCCAATACAGCTTCTTACAAACTCCCACGAAGATATTCATAGAAGCTCCTTAAAATATAAAAGTTTCTTTTTTCTTTCTTTCTTTCTTTCTTTCTTTCTTTCTTTCTTTCTTTCTTTCTTTCTTTCTTTCTTTCTTTCTTTTTTTTCTTTCACAGAGAGAGAGGTGACAAGTAGGCAGAGAGGCAGGCAGAGAGAAAGGTGGAAGCAGGCTCCCCGCTGATCAGAGAGCCTGATGCAGGGCTCGATCCGGGTCTCGATCCGAGATCATGACCCAAGCAGAACGCAGAGGCTTTAACCCACTGAGCCACCCAGGCGCCCCAAATATAAAAGTTTCAACAGCATTAGATATCCTGCCAACCATTTGACGGGTCCTAAAAAACATCTAGCCCCATGTCAGCACGGAGTGGGCTGGACCGTGGACCATCACTGTTGGCCAAGACGCAAAGAGAACTTATTGAAATAAACAGACTCCGCCCTCGGGGACAGAGCTGCATGAATACCTGGGAAGGACAGAGAAGGAGCATAAGTCACCCCACTATCAGCACCCAGCTCAGAAATCCAGGGCCTGCACAAAATAATACCCAGGGAGCTCTATCCTGGTGCTGCCAACTGGGTACCCCCTTTCCTTGCATCCACTCAGGACTGTACCTTCCGGAACAGCCACGGTTGGAGGCAGAGGGGGTACCGTGCAGTGGAGGTGATGCTGGCTCCTGAAGGCTAAGGCAGGAAGATCTTCAGAGACCAGCCACGCTCAAGAGGTTTTGCTGATATTCTTGATGACAAGAATTACCTTTCTTAGTGAAGCAGAACAAAAGGGCAGGTGTTAGAACTAGAATTTCTTTTTTTTTTTTTTATTAGAGAGAGAGACTGAGAATGAGAGGAGAGAAGGTCAGAGGGAGAAGCAGACCTCCCGCAGAGCCGGGAGTCCGATATGGGACTCGATCCCGGGACTCCGGGATCATGACCTGAGTCGAAGGCAGTCGCTCAACCAACTGAGCCCCCCAGGCACCCTAGAACTAGAATTTCTTAAGCTGCAGCCATAGCAGCATTGAGGACACCAGACAACTGTGGTGGGGGAAAACTGCTTCCCCCCACCCTTTTTTATTAAAATGCTTTAAGGGAAACTCTGATCGCGTAAAAGGAAAGCCCCAGCCCAGGGCAGCAAGGCTGGATGACTGGGAGAACGTGGACCTATGCTGTTCTGTGCAGTAGTGTGAGTGTTTCATCTTTGCGCAGATAGGTTGGGTTGTGCTTGTTTATTTCATTTTAGGAGACTTCTTTTTCCTCTTGGCAGCCCAGACACTGCAGTTGGGGGTCTCAAGGCAAAGAGGAGATGGGAAAAGCCACTCCGATCTAAAAGGGTAGCCTCTAAGAACACGGAACCTGAATAGGACCCAAGGAAAAAATCAGCCAGAAAGGAACTCCCTCTTGAAGTGTGTCTGTTGGTCTTTGGACTCAATGATATCTGATCATCGATTTCAAGATACTTCCTGTGTTGTGGCATAATTCTCTTCTATGACCACGCTCTCTGCCAAGCCGTTAAAGATGCTTCTTAACTCATATAAACCAGTGCCAGTTTTAAGTGAGAAGTGTCTCAGTGCTTGAGACCAAGTGATTTGGGGATTAGAGAGTAAACCAAAATGCCCACGATTGACTGAGAATAAGCTGGCACCCAAGCAACACATTTCTTCTAACACATAACGTGCTCTCAGTAGAACTCTATAATTCAAAATTTCTCAATTTTATTACATATTTGTCCTTATTTTTCAAATTTCCTCTATTTGCTGTATTAACTCTTTCTCTTCTGTGCGTCAGTTCTGTCTATTGAAGCCATGGCTGTCATGCTTTTGGTCTGCCTTAAATGTTTGGCTATATTTGTGTTGAGGGTATATTGAGCAATATCGGGAGTTGTGATTTTTTTTTTTCAAATCAGTGAGTCTGTTCTCCAGCAATAGGACTGATCAGGACAGAGAAAGATGTGGATTGAACAGATAGATATTCCTCAGTTTCAGTCTCCCCGTCTCTCCTGTGGCTATAAGTTACCTAGGACATTAAATCATTTATCTTGCCTAAATCTCTTCTCTTGGAGCATGGCATTTGAGGAGACCCACTCAGGGAGTTGTATTCGCAGCTTTATCCTAAGGGTCACCATGAAATTAGAGGTAATGACTCATCTGGTAACTTAACTTCCCAGTGGGTCACCATATCAGGGGTCCCCAAGACCAACTTTATGTTCAGTGATGTGTGAGAAGGATTCACAGGATATAGTTATAGTCACAGGTACAGTTTACTGCAAAAAAAAGGATACAAAGCAAAATCAGCCCCCCCAAAAAAGAAATGAAGAAAGAAAGAAAGAAAGAAAGAAAGAAGAAAGAAAGAAAGAAAGAAAGAAAGAAAGAAAGAAAGAAAGAAAAAGAAAAGAAAAGATGCATGGGGCAAAGTCCTGCTGAACCTAGAACCAGCTTCCAGAAACCTCTATCAGTGGAGTCACAAGACGTATTTAATTCTTCTAACAACCACATGCAGCGACACATGCAAATTGTTGTCTACCAGAGAAGCTCATTAGACTTAATATCCAAGGTTTTTATTGGAGGTGCCTCATGTTGGGACCTACTATGTGTCAAAATTCCAGACTCCCGGACGAAGAACAGGTACTCAGCATAAACAGATCGTTTGCACAAACAGTCTAGGCTGGGTATAGTAAAGCATCCTTACCAGTTAGGGAATGGGGAGAAAACTCCTGAATTCTAAGTTTCCAGATGCTGGACAAGGGCCAAACTTGCAAGCAAGTCTTTCTAAGAGCAGCTTATCTCTTTCTTACACCATCTCCTGGAGGTCACTCTTTCCAGCCCCCTGCCGTCTCTGATCTTGGAGTTGTTCTGGATTCTGTTGGGTAAGCTCAAGTCTTGGAGACCCTGTAAGAGATTATAGGATCTCTGGTTCTACTCATTTGGAACATCATTATATAGGAAGTTCTCAAAAACATGTATTGAGGGGCACCTGGGTGGCTCAGTGGGTTAAAGCCTCTGCCTTCGGCTCAGGTCATGATCTTAGAGTCCTGGGATCGAGCCCCACATCGGGCTCTCTGCTCAGTGGGGAGCCTGCTTCCCCCTCTCTCTCTGCCTGTCTCTCTGCCTGCTTGTGATCTCTCCCTGTCAAATAAATAAATAAAGTCTTTAAAAAAAACATGTATTGAATAAAAGAGCTATATAAAACATGGGTAATTTAAAAACTGAAAGAAAATATTCCAAAATATTAACAAAAGATGATGCTATTACATGAGATTTTTATTTGTTATATTTTTACATGCCATCCTAATTTCCTAAAATAAACACATGCTAGTTTTACAATTAAGAAACAAGTAGAAATAATGTTTGTTTTCAACAAATCCAAGTGACAGTCTAGTAGATTAGATGCAGATTTTGCAGTGTGAGACCAAGATCTACTAGGTCACTTTAACCTCACGGATATTTTTGGCCACAGAGATTCTGGGGGAGGCCAACAGCATAAAACATTTGTCTTTTGGGACCCAAACTTAGTGCTATTCCCTTCTATTCAGTCTTCATAGCTGAAATTCCTGAAACACAATGGTCAACATGTAAAACAGATTAACTAAAAATTAAAAAAATTAGAAAACCCACTGATGTTTCTTAGCGTCCAATGGTAAACACCACAAACTTTTAACCATTTCCACTGTTGGACAGAAATAATTTTTTTTAATGTTAATTACTTTCCTAAGTTTATCTTCCTAAGGTTAATAAAAAAAATTAGCTTCCAGGAGGACAAATCCTAAAATATTCTAGGTAGCAATGGAAAACTAACCTAACTGTTTCTAAATTTGTCATGAGTAATGACATAGTTCACATTGTTCCCACTTACTATAACTTATGATAACAAATGATGATTCCACAGTATTGCTACCTAACTAGTCTAAACAATCTTCCTAGCCTTCTGGTCAAATTAGTTCCATCACTACTTCAATCTCTTTACTTTAAGAGAACTGTACATCTATAGCCAAACTACATTTTCAATGTCAGGAAGAAAAAAAAAAAAGATGTCATTAAAACATATATATCAGATCCACCCATTACATTCATAACAGAAATGAGGGCATGTGTTCAGGAAAAACATGTACTGATATCTTTATGACAGCATCATTCATAATAATCAAAAATTGGGCACAATTCAAATGTCCACCAACAATAAAACATAAATGCAATTGTGCTACATTCATATAATGGAATACTATACAGCAATGAAAACATGAGGTTTGGCAAGAACATAAGTGAAACTTACAGCCATAATATTGAGCAAAACAAGTCAGACAGAATATAGATGTTCTGTATAATTCCATTTATGCGAAGTTCAAAAGAGGCAAGAGTAATTTGTAATATCGGAAATCGGGGTGGTGATTACCCTTGGGGAAGGAGAGTGGAAGTAGTCCAAGAGAGGCTTCTAGGCTGCTCATGATGTTCTGCAGATCAATCCAGGTGAGTTTGCATGAGTTACTCATTTATAAAATGCACTATGATATACACTTAAGATTTATTCACCAGCGTATGTTTTACTGCTATAAAAATATTATCCAAGAAACAGAGTTTTGTAAAAGAACTTACACATCAAACGAGAGACATGGTAATGAAGATTCTTTGGGTAAATGTTTTATAATACTAAGAATCTGGTTAATAGTATATCTATGATGCCTATATCTCCAGTTCTTACAAGCCTCTGAGTCAGAGGACAACCCATTAACTCCAACACAATGTCACTGATTCTTGCTACCAAACCTCCAACCCCTGCACGACAAATCCTGTATTTCTGGGAGTATCCAGAAGGTGTCTCCACGTGCTCCCAATTCTGCTGGCAACTCCCCTGCTGCTTGAGTTAGCCGCTCTTCCAGACCCTCCTCCAAGCTGTGCAGGAGCCAAGTGCAAGAGGATGACTCACCGGTTCACGGTTCACGCTTCACGCTGGAAGGGAAACAGTGTTTCTGAGATCCGAGCAATTTTTTATAAAACTTAGTGTGAAAATTCATTCAGTTTTTACACTCCACATCCCCGTGAAGCACATGCTTCTAAGTAGCTAGACTAGAGAACACAATCAAGAAATGCCCACAGTGGGGGCGGGTGGCTCAGTGGGTTAAAGCCTGTGCCTTCGGATCAGGTCATGATCTCCGCGTCCTGGGATTGAGCCCGGCATCGGCCTCTCTGTTTAGCGGGGAGCCTGCTTCCCCCTCTCCCTCTGCCTGCCTCTCTATTTGTGATCTCTCTGTGTCAAATAAAAAATAAAATCTTTAAAAAGGAAGGAAGGAAGGAAGGAAGGGCCACAATGTCCCCGTCAGACTCACCACTCCTCTCTGACAGCAAAGGCTTCCTCTCGGCTCAATCGAAGCAGCAGATTCCTCCTGCCCTTAGGGTGAGTTGTCACCAGGCAAGCCCCTCAGACCTCACCAGGCACTCACAGCTTGCTAGACAGGTTCATATGAACCTAAACCCCACAACGGGCATGACTTGACTTCCTCCCAGATGACTTCAACCTCCCCTGGGCACATTGGCTTCACTTGGGTCTGATTCATCAGTTTGGACATGGGCTTGAAAACCTGTGATGGATTCCAGTGGAGACCCCTCTACTCTGCTATTCTAATCCTATAAACTCTAATGGCTGACTGGGAAGCCCACCAGCACACCCAACTTTGAGTGTGTTCTAAACCTAGCATAAGAATGTTAAGATCTCGGGGGTTCCTGGGTGGTTCAGTTGGTTAAATGTCTGCCTTCAGCTTGGTTCATGATCCCAAGGTCCTGGGAGTGAGCCCCACTTCTTGGGCTCCCTACTCAGCGGGGAATCTGCTTCTCCCTCTGCCTGCCACTCCCCTGCCTGCTCGTGCTCTCTGTCAAATAAATAAATAAAATCTTAAAAAAAATAAGGGGGGCGAGGGCGCCTGGGTGGCTCAGTGGGTTAAAGCCTCTGCCTTCGGCTCAGGTCATGATCTCAGGGTCCTGGGATTGAGCCCTGAATCGGGCTCTCTGCTCAGCAGGGAGCCTGTTTTCCCCTCTCTCTCTCTCTGCCTGCCTCTCTGCCTACTTGTGACCTCTCTCTCTCTCTCTCTCTCTCTCTGTCAAATAAATAAATAAAATTTAAAAAAAAAAAAGAATGTTAAGATTCCATGCTTTTTTTTTTTAATTTTAAGACTTCTCCAATATTCTGTCTCAGAATAAATTATTTCTTCAGATTCGATATTTTACATCCAAGATTCTGAAAGGAGAAAGTGCCATCTACTTTATGCTCTGGCTGGAGTGATGAAAATAATCAATTTTGAGTTATCGTCCTTGGATTATAGGTATCTTTTTCAGGGTGTTTTGGTGCGTCAACATCTGGAACAAAGAAGGAGAAATCAAGCAGTAATTAAAATTGCAATCACCACCTTGCCAAACCACTGGATAACCTGAGATGTCAAGTTCAAATGGCAAATTCCTCCACCTGCTGGTATGAGGCTGTCTCTGCAGTTCTCACCCTAAATCTTCGCAAAAACACAAAAGATGATTCGTAATGAAAATTATGAGTGAAGTGAAGTTTCCATGTTTTCATCTTAAGCTGGAAGTGTATTATGATTCCATGACTAAGATACTATCATTCAAGAGGGTGGAAGAGGACCTAGAATTTCCAGGAAGAAATAGAAACAGAAACAGGAGAAACAGCTGTTGTCATTTGACTTCAAGACAAAGACAAGTCACTCTTTCCCTCCTGTGAACTTAGCACTCAAGGTCTGGGCTAATTATTTTTTTACTTTAGTATGGTCAGCCTTGCATTTTCTTTTCTTTTTCTTTTCTTTTTTTTCTTTTTTCTTTTAGAAGGAGAGAGCAGGGAGAGGGGCAGAGGGAGAGAGAGAGAGAGCAGCCTCCACGCCCAACATGGTGCCCCTCCCAGGGCTCGATCTCACGACCCTAAGATCATGACCTGAGCGGAAATCAAGAGTCAGACGCTTAACTAGCTGAGCCTCCCAGGCACACCCTGCCTTGCATTTTCATGCGAGTGTGGTACCTTAACATAGTTTAAAAGTTCTTAGTAAAGCAGAAACCAGGGCCTGTATTTTTTATACCATTAGCAGTGAACCCTGTACCTTGTATATAGTGGGTGCTCCTTCGATGATAACTTTGTTGATTTCCCAAGTTGGCCAATACTTCCAGGTCCTTCTTTCACCTGGGACATGACCACAGGGGAGTCCCATAGTCATGGTTGTAAAACAGGGTCAGGTTGTCAAATGACCACTCCCACAATAAATATATAGACTTATTCTTAAAAATGAAGATGTGGAAAAAAAAAAATAAAGATGTGGGCGCCTGGGTGGCTCAGTTGGTTGGGCAACTGCCTTTGGCTCAGGTCCTGGTCCCGGAGTTCCGGAATCGAGTCCCGCATCGGGCTCCTGGCTCCACCGGGAGTCTGCTTCTCCCTCTGACCTTCTCCCTGCTCATGCTCTCTCTCTCTCAAATGAATAAATAAAATCTTTAAAAAATAAATAAATAAATATGTGAGGGGGAGATGAAAGGAGGGAGGTAGTCCCCAAAAAACAGATCACCGGGGAAACAATGTCTCTGGCTACTCTCTAGTCAGTTTGGTTCACTGATGTATCTCAAGTGCCCAGCCCAATGCTGGATACATAGTAGGCACTGCATACATATTTTTCGTATAAGTCGATAAATTAGAAATATTGAAAATGAGAAACAGAGATAGATTATGCTATGCAAAACTATGCTTTATGAACTGTAATCTACCTAAGACAACAAGAAATGCAAAAAGAAGGGTCCTGCATTTGTGTTTGAGAATAGCTTTTAATGCCTCATCCCAACTCCCAGGCTCCATCCTTGTAAATATTAAGTGAAAAAGAAGCTATTTTTCTCTGTGCTATACGTCCGAAGCCCTCAGTATCTAAACACCTTACCGATTAGAGCCTTAAAGATTGGTAATTAGACAGCTCAGAAATGTTAAGGTAAGTATCTGGTATTTAGAACCTGTGTTGGTGATTCCTTAGATTTACTCTCTAAAGAAACGAAATTCAAAAAACCAATAATATTTCTGTAGGAGAAAGGCAGCTTTTCAGGGAACCACAGTTTGTTTTTTATGGTTTATGCTTTATATGGTTAACGCTTATGATTAACCAATCGCACACAAAGGGGAAGTCAAAATATGCTAATTTAGATGTCTGCATGACCAAAGGCCCGAGATAAGGTTACTGGGCTGCTGTCTCCAGGACATGTCCCATCATGATTATCTGCTGAAACCCTGTGCTTAGCACATTTCTCACTTCCCCTCATTTGTCAGGATTTGTTCACATCTCTTTGCGAAATTTTCTCGGAATTAATCTTCTCATTCATTCCCATAACAAGTTAAAGCTTTTTCTGAAACACGTATCGTGGCATTAGCAATAACAGCAAAGGGTCAAGCAAACACAAAGAGCATATAAACTCAGTTGTGCAAAAAATACAACTTTATTTTTCATATATCAGCTTAATTTCTAATTTGAGCCCTCATTTCTCCAGGAAGGGGGAAAATGTCCATTCATTTGGAGACCAAAGCACCATGGAAGGAGGGGATGGAAGCCTCAGGCCTTGACATCTCTCCCCCTGGGGAATCGCGGAGTCAGCCTCATACCCTGGACTTCGGCCAACGGCTCCTTGGGGGTGGGGAGTCTTTGTGCACACATCTAAGCCCTGACTGCTGGAAGCTTCCAAGCAGCCACACCCTCCCTGGGGTCCTGCCATGTCCCTGGATCTTCCAAGATTGGAATTCCAAAGCAACATCCCAGGCTGCTTTCACAGACTCGGGCTACCGGAGTTTCTGCTGCCTCCCCAGAAAAGCAGGCTCCAGGGTCCTCAGTTCTAGACCAGTGATGTCGCCTTCCCCCTACACTTGTTCCACGACCTTCTCACTCCTGCCCCAGTCTCCTCAGCCCCTTGGCCCTTACTCTTCGTGCATCTCCCAAATGCTCCCAAAGGCCAGCAGTCCCAAACCAGGAAGGCTCACGTCTTTCCTCGGAGATTCTAAGCCCAAGCGCTAGAGGGGCTCCTCAAGGGAGATGGGGAAACAGTAAACTCCCAGGTGAACACTAAAATACGCACCAGCATTTCAAAACATAATCCCCAGCCCAACGTTTACATCTTAAGAATGCTTTCTAACATACCCTAGTACCTCTCCAGGCACACCTTTTCTGAGCTTACCCACCTTGTGGAGTGAATAGGACAGGGAGCTTCAGTCCTATTTTGCAGAAGTCGAAATGGAGGCATTATGTGATACTCCAGTCTCAGCATAGTCCCCAGCAGGCATATTAAGACCGTCAGTGATTTGATGGACAGGAAGAGCCAGGTTGTTAAATATTTCTGGCTTTCCTGGAACTCCCACTGGACCACACCTAACGAGCCAAACTACCATATTCATGAGCAAATCAAATATGACAGGACCTAAAAGTGCCAGGAACACTCACTTGCTTCAAGATAAGCCAGATATATTCAGGTAACAAGTGAATGGTCACGGTCACGGCCAATTACAGAGATGGCAATTCAGTCGGCCATGCCGGCTACAGATTCTAAGGGCATTCAAGAGCATAATAAATCTGGGCTCTCAGTCATCTTACTGAATATTTAAAACAGCAGAGCCTAGGTGGTCCCCCTTGGTTGACAGACTCATACATTAAATATACTGAGCGGAATGTACTTAAATACGCTCACTGAACATAAACGTCAGCTCGCCTTTCACAGTGCTGATCTCCGGAGCGCAAGTGACCTGATGTGGGGCCACTTTGGACTTCTGACATTTCCCTGGATTTCAAAACTGATTAGAAGTAGGGCAAAAGGCCAGGGGACAGTACGGAACAAACCAAGCGGATAGGGTGAATAGGTCAGCTGAGGTGCAGTCAGAATTCGGGTTTACAAAACATCCCAAACCGTATTTCAGAAGAGGGAAAACCACATGTAGAGATCTGAAAACCTCTTCAGCCCCTTCAAGGGATCTTGAGCAAGCTGCGTACCTTCTTTAAGCCTCGGTTTCCTTATCTGTCAAATGGGAAGAAAACCATAGCTTGCCCGCAGAGCTGGTGAGAGGATTAAATGAGGGAACACAGGTCAAGAGCCTAGTCAGGGCCCTCAGGCAATGCTCCTTGTGGTTTGGATGACTCGGAAGACCACCGTTTACCAACACAATAAGCTCTACCTTGAAACACAGTGACTGTTAACCTGTTCATCTGTGATGACCTATGTTTATCTTTCTGTAGTGGCCACCAGAATGGGGCTCAGAGACCTCGAACTGCAGGGAGCATAAGTGACCAAGGGCCCCAGATACCCTTGCTGGCCGCGTGTGTTTGGAGGCCAAGCCTCCAGGGCACACTCCCCTCTCCCCACCCCCACCCCCACTTCCCCACCCCTGCATGACTCAGAGAGCATGGGACACCTCTGACAGTTGACTTTGGCTCCAGAAGAGCCCAGTGGCCTTGCTGGTTCTTCCTAGGACTGCACGGCAGCCCGGGACACCCCCTTCCCATTTTCCCCTCCCTCTCTCCCTCGCTGGGGCTCAGACTTGCCTCGTGGTCTGATGCTCTCCCAGGCTAACTTGGCTCCTTCTCTGTTTTCTCTCCCTCAGGTATTTGCCCTGATAAAAATCTTTGCACGTTTAATCATGTCTCAGCATCTGCTTTTCCGACTCCAGACTAACACACTTATCCAAGTTTCTTTTCCGAAAATGGACAACTTAGACTTGTCCTGGGAGGTCTGGACCGTTTGCTGGGCTCTTCCTAAGCTCTGTTTCATCATCGCGCCCACCGGGGAGCAGTAGTTGGGAACCAGGAATAACACAAGCCTTTGTTGGCAAGGCTGGCATTTCAGGAAATGGACTGTTTCTAATAGATTAATACTACCCTTTATTGAAGAAGAAAAAGCCTCTGACATCCTAAAATACCACGTTTGCCTTTGCCCTGGCTTAAACACACACACACACACACACACACACACACACACACACACGCACACACCACACACACCACCAACACTGGGGTGACCGGTGCAAAGATCAGCCTGTATGGCAGATTAACACAGGCTGCTTTGTTTGATGTAAACAAAGCAACCGGTTCCCTGAGTTATCCCTTCATTTTCCACACACATACCCTTCTCTTTTCTCCCTACTCCACCCCACCTTCCTTTAAAAAGGTAGTTCAAACAAGAAGGCTGACAGAAAAGCTCCTGACTCCTATTCAGCCCAAAGATCCAACTCAGGACTTTCGGATTCTTACCAACTCGTCTCTAGAGATGAGCAGTAGGGGGCTTTTGACAGGGGAAACTGGGGATGGGTCTGGGGGTCAAGCAATCCTCATCCCTGTGTCTTCGAAAAATAACTGAAACCAAAAGAGGCTCCTGGGATCTCTCTTTCTGAGGTCTGGGACCCAAGATGGGACCATGCCAAGGACGGACAAGGAGGAGGGGACCCCTGAAGTGAAAGCGTGCAGCTCCCTTCAGGGGCTTATGGTGGAACCCATTCCAGGTGAGAAATAATAGTACTGTCGTAGCAAGTAAACGTCTGTCAGACAAAGGTTTGCCAACATGTGCGTCCACACACAGACGTCCTCCGATTGCGAGCAGCGGGTTGACAGGACCAACGCCGCCCTCGGGGACTCGAAGATCCGGAAGCTGGCCTCCGAGTGGCTACGTGACAGGCCGTAGGTGCCATCTCGGACGGCCCGGAGGGCTCAGCCCAGCCCCGGCCCCCACTGTGCCCTGGAGGCGCCGCGGGCGCGCAGACTCCGGCCGCCAGGGGTCTCGCGCGCGCCCCGCCGCCCCCCCACCCCCGGGCGGCCGCGGAGTCCGGGGCGGGCCAGGCCCTCCCTCCGCCCCTCTGGAGGGAGAGCGGCAGCCCGGGCGGCGCCGCGCCCGGGGGCGGACCCCAAACTTTCCTCCCAGTCAAAAGCGGCGGCGCGCGGCGCGGAACCCGCTCCGCCCCTGGCCTGCCTCCGGCTCCTGGGCCGCTAGTCCCGCTCGACGCGCTGCCCGTCGCCGCCGCCATGGCCAAGCCCCTGACGGACCAGGAGAAGCGGCGGCAGATCAGCATCCGCGGCATCGTGGGCGTGGAGAACGTGGCGGAGCTGAAGAAGGGCTTCAACCGGCACCTGCACTTCACGCTGGTCAAGGACCGCAACGTGGCCACCCCCCGCGACTACTTCTTCGCGCTGGCGCACACGGTGCGCGACCACCTGGTGGGGCGCTGGATCCGCACGCAGCAGTACTACTACGAGAAGTGCCCCAAGGTACCGGCCGGGCGGGAGGTGGCCCCGCGGGGAAGTGCCCCCCGGAGTCCCGGCTGGACGTGTCGGGGCGGGGGCGGGCCCCCCAGGGGACGGCACCGCACCACAACGCCAACCCCAGCCCCACCGGAGTGGCCGAGCCCCGGGCTCCCCCGGCCGCCTGCGGAGCGCGCGCCCAGGCCTCCCTCGTCTGTCCGCTTACTTCCCAAACTTTGGAGTAACACACCAGCATTTAATTGGAGGTATATGGCGCCCCCTGGCTGTAAGCCGGGCACAGTTCTAGGCCCGTCGACCCCGAGCAAAACCGACGAAAGCGGTGCTTTGGCAAAGTTTAATGCTTAGGGAAGGGAGACAAACACAGACGCTGTCAAATGGTAATAAGAGCGGGGACGGGGGGTGGGGGAGGCAGAAACGAAGAGTCGAAGGAGAGTGCCTCACTGCCCCTAGATCCTTTGTAGGGTCTGGCCTGGGGGATGCTTGGACGACCTGGGCCTCTAATGGGGTCTGAGTGAGGTGCAGAGGGAGGAGCAGAGGTCCCGCCCCACAGTCAGAGCTCCGCCCGGTCGCTCCCACCAGTGCCGAGGAGTGGGGTGTGCAGCTCCTCACTTCCTTGTTTCCTGCGGGATGGAGGCGGGAGGCCGGGCCTTGCTCTGACTCCAATTCCTACCCCAGAAGCTGCTGAGGAAGGCTGTGCCCTGACCACCCCTATCCACGGCGCAGGGGCTGGCAGGGGCTGGGACGCAAGGTTCCTTGAGAGCTTTTGGCCGCACGGAGGGACACTATTTCCACTTGGCCAATCTGGGGAGGGGTGGGGGGGGTTTGACCTGCAGGGAGAAGCATTGTGTTCTGCGGAATGAGGGCGGTGTGAGTAGGTATTGGGAGAGGAAACTGGAAAAACAGGCTGGGGGCATATTGAAAAGGGTGAAGGAGGCCATAGGAAATGCATATAAACATCTATTAGGAATATTTTTGATATGTAAAAACATGGGGGGAAAAAGACTAGTCCAAAGAACCCATGAGCAAAAGAAAGTAAATTCTTATAATAAACTGCAGCTGTTACAAAGCTTTCAAAGGTTTCCCCACCCTAGAGGCCTAGGCCTCTACCCAAAGGTGGCCGCTGCTACAATGCAATCTTAGAAATCACTTGGTGTCTACTTCTATCTACTGTATCTTTTTTTAATTCCATAGAAAGGACTGCACCTCCCATTAAAAATTGTGTTTTAAGTGTTTAAACTGGAGAGTGAGATGATGAGACATATTTTAAAACCTCCCCCTCCCCTTCCCCCTAACACACAAACACACACCCCTCCATGGCCTTTAGCACCATAGAATACACTCACCTTGTGTGTTTCTCCTCCCTTGGCTCATCTGGAACTTTATTGTTCTCTGGTCCTCTGGCTAGTTTTCCATTGGACAGCACTTTCCTACCTGGATGCAGGTATAAACGAGATATTCGGATGGGGATGGGCTGGGATACCACGGCCAACAAGATTCATTCCACACATTAATAAAGTATCTGCTCTGTGACAGTTGTCTCCCTAAGCAGAAGGTTCCTGCCCTCGTTAGAACACAGAGTGGAGCCAGTAAGTGGGTCCAAGCTTTCCTCCTATCTCCCCTGCTCTCTGGTACCTGTACAAAAGAGTCCCAAATCTGGACCTCTGGCCTGGATTCTTTTTCAAACTCCATTCCTACATTTCTGAGTGCTCAGTGAACATACCTAGACCTCTTCCTATTTCCTCAAACTCAAAACATCATCCGTCTGAATCCTGGGATATCTTCTGTGTGTAATTTTAATGGCATTGCCATCCTGTCACCCAGACACAAAACTTCTGTCTCACCTTTGATTTCTTCCTGTAATCCCCACTCAGCAGGGTGCCAAATTCCGTTGATTCCTGTGGGTTCTTTTGAACTTACCCACTCTCCTGCATTCTCCCTTCTCTGAGCTGGAGGCCCACTGCCTTGCTTCCCACGAGTTGGTAATGCTGGCAGGGTGCAGCCGAATGTGGCTAGCTCTTGTGTTTCATTTGGCCCACAACACACCTTTAAGCAGTTAAATTTTCAAGGCCTCCAAGCAGGACGCACATACCCGTGCTTGACCTGGGACTCCTCATTGTTTCATGTGACTCTCATTACACATTTATTTTCTCTGCCTGGCTCCTGAAGGCATTTGGGTATGCAATCCCATCTCATTCTTTGTGCTGTAGTCCAATTACACTTCCTAAAGCAACACATCTTGCCCTCTGTTCAAATATTATGGCACCTACTGCCTGTCCCTCCTATCTTGTCTCCCGTTACCCTCCTGGGCTCACCTTCCTCTCCCACCAAAATGATCTGCTGTCCCTGTCCATGCCCTGTACTCCCCACTTCTGGGCCTCTGCCCACAATGCACCTGTCACTTGGGATGCCCTTCTCTGCCCCCGCAATGGGTCTTCATGCTCAACTCTTGCCTGCCCTGCAAGTTGGGTTGTCACCTGTTCATAGGTCTTTTCAGAAGTACCCAGGTCCTCTGATTGATGCTGGGACTAAAAATAACATTATTTTAAAATACTAGTTATTGTTATGTCTTCTTTATCTTTATAAGCCTTTCAAAAATGTCTACTTTATAGAAAAATACATAAAATATCAGTAATATAGTTCATGCATGTAATTTATAAAGTGTGTTGAAGATGTTCAAGTCTTCAAATCTGTCTTAAGAGTTTAGAAACCACTAAGAGGATCAATTTTTCGAGGTCTTGTATATCCCCAAATGTGAGGTGAGGTTCCCCCCCAAATTATTTAAGTGAAAATGGGAAATCACCTTAAATTCATGTGCTTATACAGTCTATCATGTAATGAGGTGCTTTTTCAATTATTTTAAGCAACAACACTTTTTTAGGAAGATCTTAAAATGTCTGAAGTCCATGCTAATTTGGAATCATTAAAAAGGAAGCAAAGAGGGGCACTTGGGTGGCTCAGTCGGTTAAGTGTCCTACTCTTGATGCCTCTCAACTCAGGATCTGGGTCCTGAGGCCAAGCCCCGCCCCCCCCCCATCCTTGATGCCTGGCTACGTGCTCAGCGGGGAGTCTGCTTGTCCCTCTCCCTGCCCTTACCCCTCACCCCTCCCCCTGCTGGCTCTCTCTCTCCCTCTCTACATAAATAAATAAAATCTTTTTAAAAAGTGGGGGGAGCGAAGTATTTAAAAAAGCATTGAACACAGATGTAGTCATCTGTAGGTGTGAACTCACAATTGGAAGTGTTGGATATATATAAACTATGTTTACAAACAAGCTTTTTATAGCTCACTAAAACAGAAAAAGCAATATATGGTAGTTTTATTATCAAGATCATGAATACGCAGAGAAGAATGGAAAAAAACTGCCCTGATGTTATGCAAATGTGACTTGTGGCTTGAGATTTTCTTTCCTGTGGTGCCGAAGCCTGGTATATAGGCTGTATCCATGGAGGGGGGAGGGGCCATGCACCTCTCTGGCCTGTTTCTGCCTCTGAAAGGATCCCTTTTCCTGACTCAGAGAGAGGCAGCTAATAAGCTGATGAGGGCCCTAATGACAGCATTATAGATACTCAAACACCTTGGATAAACATAATAAAGATATGCTCTGGAAAATCGTGTTATATGACCCATTAAGATATGGATTTGACAATCCACAGGAACACTTAGAATTCAATTGTTTCATAAGATGAAAGTGGGAAAAGTGAAATTTCTAAGTTGACATTTTCATAGAATATTTTATTTTAAATATATATGTGTAACTAATGAGTTAAATATTAGAATAAGCCTTTGTAACATTAAGCTATATTTTTTTTATATTTTCGGGTTGACCAAATACTTTTCTTTTGGGTTCTTCCTGTTGGGTAATAAAGGAATCCCTAAACTTTGAAGTGATTTTATATTGATTCATTTCTAGATGTTTGTTGTTTCATGTTTGGCAGAAAAGAAAAGGGGAAGTGATATGGAAAGTAAGGTATTGTAAAGGGAATGATGAAGTTACTGATCTTCCTTCCTTTTTTTTTTTTTTTTTTTTTAATTGGTAAACTTAGCTTGTATTTTGAAAGGTTTTAGGCAACTCTGACCTTGGCACCTTTCACTTTCATCTCAAATAGTATTTACCTGGCTTAATGTCGAAGGCAAACAGTTGCTAAGTTGTTAGAGAAATTTCCCATTTCGTTAAGAACAAACACCAATAAACCTGAGGTAGTCTTTTGTTATTGCCAGACCACAGCCTTTCTAGAATCATTTCATTCTAAATAATTAACTGTAATATTGCTTGCAGCAATCAGACACACTGGCTATGTTCTAGCCACTGTGTGTATCTTGAAGGAGTTAATCTTTACATTTCTTGGATGAGTCGAGATGATCACTACCAACTTACCTGACTCTCATATAAATATGTTACAAAATGAGTGATGAGCGATGGCAGTCTGATTTCTGTTTGTCCAAAACATATGCTTAATTCATGAGGCTCATGAACAGGAAGGAAAACACACACACAAAACATTGAATCTAATTAGTTGGATGAGTTTGCTTATTTCTCCCTGGGGATAAAAACTACTTTGTCAAAAAAAAAAAAAAAAATGGTATGAAATGGTTTTTCTCAAAGCCAGTTGTCAATCTTGCTTGTATTTAGCCTTTCATCCATCTTCAGGAGTTTTGTTTGAACCTATCTTGGTCTCACCTGTTTGTTTCTTACTGGTGACCTTTTGTGTTTTTATGTTGACAGGTAGCATTGGCCTTACAGCATTAACATGACCTTTCTTTGTTTCAGAGGGTTTATTACCTCTCTTTGGAATTTTACATGGGCCGAACATTACAGAACACCATGATCAACCTTGGCCTGCAAAATGCCTGTGATGAGGCCATTTACCAGGTACGTTGTCTCCATATTCCTTTCATTCTCTCCCCTTAAATTTCCAGTTCAAGTCAGGAACCTGGGGAATGTAACACCAAAAAAAAAAAAAAAGGTGAAAAGAATTACTTCTTAGCTACAGCTATTACAATTAGAAATATAAACTAGTGGAGATCTTTGGTTTAAGAGAAACAAAGTTAGAGAACGGGTTTTGCCTCATGAGAATTTTCTTCTGCCATCAGTTTTTGACAGCATTCCCCAGCAAATTACATCTTAGGAATCAGCATCTGAACAAGCCTTTTAAAGGTGCCTGAGCCCCTGCTATCAGAATCACCCATTTTACTTTGGGCTCCTATCTAGCGGGGCTGGAACTCGCAACCCCGAGATCAAGAGTCACACACTCTACCAGCTGAGCCAGCCAAGGCCCCCTCCTATCTAGTTTTAAAAATGATCAAAGTTTGACTGTGATTCGTGTATCAAGGCAACATGTATAAATAATAAGTTTTTAAAATTACATTGACATACTTTCTTTACTGCTTAATGAGCTATAAAATACACTTCCTCCTTAAATGAGGAGCTCGGGGTCTTAAACTTAATGTGCTAATTTGTTTTTACAGAAAGTATTTAACTGTTTCTCCCTTGAGCATCAGGGATCTCCATGCCAAAAAACAAATAGTTCTTAATCCTCTTCATGTGACTGAAAGGAGGAATGTGTATTTGCAAAGACACATTCTAAATGAGAGACCGTCCAATCCAAACTGCTCATCATCCTTGGTATGGGATTGTCTCGTGTGGCCAGCTGCTGTCGCGAGGGGCTGGTTTCCTTCATGGCAGATTCTATGGAAGAATCATTGCAGCTCCCCTCCATTTCCCTGTTCTTTGCCTCCCCTGATAGCAGGTGAAAATAATACAGCTCGCCTGGCCTGGCATCTAACCAGGTGGGTGAAGTAACTAACCCATGTCAACCTCCTCAAGGTTTACGGCCTCCTGTAGACTTCCATGTTTAGAATTGAAAAAATCCTGAATGGTAGCATTAGCCCTGAAGGGTTTCCAAAGTGGCTTCTTCTTTATTTTACTGTTGTTTGTTCACAGCTACTCGATTTACATAGTGGTGTGAGATTACCTAAGTTACTTCCCCATTGTGTTGTTGGCTTGCGTAAGGACCCCAGTAAACTCTAGTCTCCAGGAGCACTTTTGAAAGCCCCTTCAGAAATAAACAGAGGAGAAGCCATTTTTGAAGTTTCAGCAGATTTAGTTATCAAGACTTGTGTGAGAAAGCCACCTTTGGTGTAAGGGTGGGGATCCAAGTAGGTGGATCCAAGGAAACCAGAGCATCAGCTTCAAGCGTGGTTCTAATTTACATGTATGTTTGTCAATGTGTATATTATGTTCCCATTTTAAATCATGTCTAACTTAATGGCTTGCCTCATTTGTGGATGAGCATACAGTCATTTTCACAACAAACCATTGTTAACCACGCATGGGCTAATTAGATTACTATCTAGTCAACATAGGGGAGGTCATTTAATTTATCTAGCCATCAGTTTCCTCATTGCAAGATGAGCAGCCCGGAGGGGTCTCCAGGACCACTCAGCCCTGACATGAGTCCACGCTGGTGCCAACTGGCCTCTGGCTGTGCGAGCCAAACACTTGGGGGCAGAGAGCTGGCTGGCAACCCATTTTGTCCATCACTAAGGTCACAGATGTCCATTGGCTTCCCATAGTCTCTTACCCACCTCAGAAAGAAGTAGATGATTTTCATCCTCTTCCAGCTGGCCCTAAGGGCTGTTTCCGGGACTGCTTTCTGGTCCCAGGAGGCCTCATGGGCAGTGACTCAGGAACTGGTTTTGGGTTAACAACCATTGACCCTACTGAGTAAATATATTGAGGTCATGGAAAGATGAACTTTAGTCCATCCCAGAAAGTCTGACCTCATACTTTTTGATAGTTTTCAAAATCCTTCAGCCCAGTTAGCGTCAGCTCAGTGCTAGACCATTCCTGAGGTTTTACCCCTACTGCACACACAAAAAAATAGGAATTTTAAGAAATAGTAATAGTTAACATTTATTGAGAAATATCTGTTCAGCGTAATTGTAAATGCTTTGTTTGTATAAGCTCATTTAATTCATAACAGCCCTAAATCAGGCAGGTAGTGTGACCCTCACTTTCTTAAACAAGAGAGGAGAAGCACAGGGAGGTTTACGTGGCCCAGAGTCAGAGAGCTGAGAAGTGACAGAGTCCGTGATGGCGCCTTGGAGCACACACCCCTCTCCACGCTGCGACTGGGCCGTCTCGTGCTGTCTGCACGTGCATCTCCAGCATTTGCTGGGGGCCTCTGATGTCAGGGCGCTCTGTGAGGGCGCTGACAGAGCCGAGTCCCCGGGGGACCCTGGAGGCCCGACCAGAGACTGAGGAAATGACCGTGCTTCCTGAAACGGCCTGCATTTGTGCCTGCATCCAGTGTTGCTTTCGTTTCATCCCCAGCTTGGGTTGGATATGGAGGAGCTGGAAGAAATTGAGGAGGACGCCGGGCTTGGCAATGGTGGTCTTGGGAGGCTCGCTGGTAAGTGACACCGTGACAGTGTTATGTGCTGTCTGGCCGGGTGACGGCTTCTCAGACGCCGGGCGTGAGCGTGCTCGGAAGAGCCAGACGGGCTCTCCGGGAGGAGTGCACGGCGTGACCGGCTTACTGATGTCTGTGTCTTTGAGTTTGCACTGTGGTTTGGTCCGTTCTACACGAAGAGCAGAGAAGGGAACTTGAGCCAAAGAGACGTTGCTTAAAGCCCTTGGAGACGTTGCTTAAAACCCCACAGTTAACCAGCTCCTTCCTGTGCACTTTGGGGTTTCCCAAGCGGCCCCTTTCCTTCACTACCATTTGTCCACCGCTGCTCACTTCACGTACCTGTGAGGTATGACCTGAGTTGTTTCACCATCGTGTTGTTGTCTGGTGCCCTTGACAGTCTGCTTTCTGATGGGCTGGTAGGCAACGAGACACTGATATCATTGGTATGATTTAGCTCATCGATACCTCTTTTGTATGGATGCAATTCGAGTGCTCTATCCGGGAAATAATTTTTCGGCAAATGTAAAGGAAAACGTTAAAAAAGATAATACCAATTGCATTAAATAAGAAATATGCTTCCCTGTGACCAAGCAATTCTACTTCCTGATACTTACGCTAAAGATATACTCAACACTTGCACACGGAGGCATGTGAGTTAGTGTAGTATTGTCGGTTAAGGCAAAGTATCAGAAATAACATGATGACCCCTAGTCTAAGAATAGGTAAATGAGGATTGGAACATGTATGCTGCAGAAAAATATTCAGTAAAAGAATAAAAACAATAAAATTGATCTATATGTACTTCTCTGGATAGACCTCTAAGGGGGAAGGAAAAAAAAAAAAGCAAGTGGCATTAAAAGCAGCACAGTGTGATACTATTTATGTGTTTTAAAAAGTTAAATATTTTCTGTAAGTAAATCTACAGGGAAAAAAGTCTGGAATTTGAAATATTAAACTGCTCCCCCGATCTTCCCTAGAGAGGAGTACAAAGTTGGGGGTGCTCACCCTCTCTGTAATGTTTTAATGTTTTTTACAATGAGGATATAATACTTGTGAAATTTATTTTTTTATTTTAATTCCAGTATAATTAACATACAGTGTACTTGTGAAGTTTAAATTAAATAATAAAAATGTACCACCGTACATTTCTTTTTTTTTTAAGATTTTATTTATTTATTTGACAGAGAGAGAGAGATCACAACTAGGCAGAGAGGCAGAGAGAGAGAGAAGGGGAAGCAGGTTCCCTGCTGAGGAGAGAGCCCAATGTGGGGCTCGATCCCAGGACCCTGAGATCATGACCTGAGCTGAAGGCTGAGGCTTTAACCCCTGGAGCCACCCAGGCACCCCCATTGTACATTTCTTTATCAGATTGCACTCTGAAAAATAATCTATTTCTTTTTTTCAAAAATGATTTTAATGTCTCTAAATTTATTTCAAGTTACTGGAAATCCATTTGTGTTTGTTTCATGGTATTTACTCCTTATGTCAGTGGCAGAGTGCATTAACATTGCTATCAGTGTTAGAGATACTTACTACCTTGTAAAGTCGCTGCTGGGCAGTTCAGTAGGCTTTCCATGAGGCTGTAGGAAGACCAGCAGAAGCAGTGCAGACACATGTAAGAATGACAACCGGCCTGCCTTTCATTCATATAAAACCCCAGGCCTATTTGTTGGCGGGTTAACCCCATTCCGCACCTGATATTAATGACCTTGCTCCTTCAGTTGGCTGATAAGGTCAAAGAGTGAAGCGGTAAACCAGGCTGAGGATTCTGTGAGGGAGCTGACGGAGCTCCTTAGATGGCCTCATCTTTGACTGACTGAAAAGGTTGAGACTTCATTCTGCTCAGGCTCTAAGAATAATTTGATCAAGACCCAGGAAAAGACAGGTGGCCATGGCTCTGAGAGAGCAGGAACTGGAGCAGAGTCAGGCCACGTGAGCGTAGGGCCCAGAAAACCACTGTGAGGTTCCAGTAACTTGAAGGCATTGGCCATTGGCCTTTGTGGAGGCTCTGTTTTAGAGCCCCACTGTGACCCTAACTCAGCCCATTTCTGTTTGATCTACAAATGTTCTTTCCAGTTTTAGATCCTATTGTATTTCCTCATTCTCTATATTTTTCAGTTCAGATTCCTGAGAGGGACAATCAGATTGGTATAACCCCCAGGTAGCATGAGGCCACAGCATAGATCCCTGCCCAGCTTTTGTTATTTTTTTAAGATTTTATCTATTTGAGGGAGAGAGAATGAGTGAGTGAGGGTAAGAGAGAAGGAACACAGGGAGGGGCAGAAGTAGAGAGAGAAGCAGGCTCCCTGCTGAGCAGGGAGCCCAACGCAGGACCCCATCCCAGGACCCTGAGATCATGACCGGAGCCAAAGGCAGACGCTCAACTGACAGAGCCACCCAGGTGCCCCTGCCCAGCTAGACTGGCTGCTCTGGGTCAGGGGCTCCATCATTAATGCTCTTGGCTACAGGTAATAGAAAATCTAGCAAAAATTGGTTCAACCGACAAGATTGACTGTTATCACTGACTAAACAAGGACTCCAGAATTTGGGCCGCTCCAAGATGAGTTTATTCAACAGCATTATTCTGTCAGGACTCTGGGTCTTTGTCGTTCTTCTGCTTTTCTCCCGTGGAAAAAAGGGTGGCAGGAGCAAGGAAATCTTTCAGTGCACCTGGCAGACCTCCTAGCACCTCTCATTAGATCATAGGTCATTGCAAGCCCATGCCAAAACCAATCACTGATGAAGGAAATAGAATTACTATGATTGGCTTAGACCAAAGCAAGATTCATTTCCTGGCCCAACCTCCCTGAAGCATATGGCCCCCTGATATCTGAGCAACATTGGAATTCCACTGGCCAGAAAGAGAGTTGGCCACAGATGTCCAGCTAGTTGGTTAGGTGGGCACATGTAAATTATACTCTCCGGGAGCCATCTTTTCAAGCAGGGGCCTATAGAGAGAGCTTCCCTTAGAAAGGACAGTGTGAGTGACAGACACAATAATGGATGTGTCTACGGCTGGCCAGCTTCTTTCTCTGTTCTCAGACGAGATGCCAACACGTACACGGTGTTACTTCTAGATGGCGAGATAGTCCATGCTGTTTGTTTTCTTCTTTGTTCATTTTTGTATTTTCTAACTTTTCTATAATATTCATTTTATAATTTTAAAATGTTATTTTTAAACAATACCCACCGCACAGCTGTCTCTGTGCTTTCAAATACAAATGTGGATTTTCAGAGAAAAAATGTTTTGTGGCTGCCATGTCTTTTAAAGGAAGATGAAATTTGGACTAACCCTGATGACTCTGCCTTTGCCCGCGTTCTCTCTGATTCAGCCTGCTTCCTGGATTCCATGGCAACCCTGGGCCTTGCAGCCTACGGATACGGCATCCGATACGAATATGGAATCTTCAATCAGAAGATCCGAGATGGATGGCAGGTACATGAGCCGTCTTTCAAAATTTCGTTATTAAAATACTTCTCCTTTGTAGTATGCTGGGTGATTTATAATTTACAGACATTTAACATAGAGCTTTTCTAATATCTCTGGCACTTAATTGCCGTCACTGAAAACCATCAGTCTCACCCGTTTGGGATGTGAGTTCCCTGAGAGCAGAGAGGCTGCCAAAATCATCAGGCACCAGATCTGTAAGTACTTCACCTAGTGCCTGACTCCCGAGAATGCTCTGAAAATGCTCACCACTGACCCCTGACTGTCGACCGCCTATTCCAAAAGTAATCAGACCATACAAATAACTCTCATATGATTTTTATATAACCAAACTGGATTCTTAGGTATTTGTTTCTTTTATCTTTGGTCATTCTGTGAGCCTACAGTCAGCCCTAGTGGGGATAGTCTTCCCTGATGCTAAGTGTGATTTAGACTTTCTCTCTCTCTCTGTCTTTTTCCCCTACACACACGTCATTGACAGTGAGATACTGGAATCGATTTCCAAAGAGCCCACATTGTCTGGGCCCCTCTCACACTTCCGTGAGTCAGTCTGAGAGGGCAGAGTGCTCAGGATTGGATGGGGGTGGGAACCTAGGCTGGAGCTAATCACAGGGGAGAGGAAGGATGCGAACAAGCTGAGTGTCAACACCGTTCTCCTTCCCCTCCCTCAGTGTTTTGACACCCTCTGAGCCAGGGAAGAAGGAACTAAAAGGTTTGATGTGATGAAAGAATGCGCCAAGGAAAAAGTCTCAGCGGGAGAATACTGGGTACATAATGAAAAACAAACATGTTGAAAGACAAACGTCCAAATTTTGTTAAGGACCAGTGGATCTTAGGTATCCCTAAATAAATGAGAAGGCAGCATTGCATAGAAAAAAACATGTAGCCCCTAACTGAGATCTAATTTCTTTTTTATTTTTTTAAGATTTTATTTATTTATTTGACAGAGAGAGACACTGCAAGAGAGGGTACACAAGTAGGGGGAGTGAGAGAGGGAGACGCAGGCCTCCTGCCGAGCAGAGAGCCGGATGTGGGGCTTGATCCCAGGACTCTGGCATCATGACCCAAGCCAAAGGCAGGCACTTAATGACTGAGCCACCCAGGCGCCCCTTGAGATATAATTTCTAATTTGAGGCCTAATTGCAACTCGTTACCCCTATGAGGTGCGTTGCTTTGATTAGGTAACCTGACCTCCCAGCCTCCTCAGCTTTCCTGTCTGCACAATGGAGATACTAGCTCCAAGAAGCCATTATGAATTTTTGTAAAATGTCTGGCACACCGCCGATAGGCACTCAGTAAAATGTTAATTTTGCCTAAGAAAAGAGGACGATTTAATAAATAGGGGTATTGTATAATATTGATATAGTTATTAATATGTATTCTATTAATTTTAATGAAATGGGAAATTGTTTGCTGTGTTAGTTGAGAAAAGGAGGTGTGGAATCATATGGATGGTATGACCTATCCAAAAGAAGCCAAAAAGATAAAGTACTAGGAAAAAAATACATCAAAGCTTCAACAGTCATCATCTCTGGGAGACAGGATTACAGGTGACTTTTACTGTCTTCTGTTTCCTCTTCCGCATGACTCAGATTCCATAAGAAATGTGTATGTTACAATCACAGTGACTTAGAGTTTCAGTGTGAGAAACCTTGGTTAGCTTCTGACGCCACCTGACCAAGCCGTACACGGTATCTGTTCTCAGTCTTTGAGAGGATCCTGTGCAGTACTCGTTATACCCCCGACTGTTTAAGGATGTCCTGATCTCTTTACTGTTCTGTGAAAAACTTAAAAGAAACTCAGCAAGTCCATCTCAAAAAAATTTTTTTCAAGTGCATTTAATGAAAGTTCACTCTTTCGAAATCATACCTGCTACCTTTGCTGCTGTTCCGTGGCCTTGAACCCAGGAAACCGTCCCTTCTTCTCCTATCAGACCCAGGAAGTATATACTTCTAGTGTCATAAAAAAGAGAAACCGCATGACTTTTGCTTGTCTCCAAAGCCGACCTCACTGGCCATCATCACTCATCTCACTATGACTTGAAACTGAGTCAGAAAAACTCATCATTTTCTTTACCATATCCATTGTTTACTGGGATGGCATCTTAACATCATACCATTAAAAAAGAAACAATTTCCATAAAAAAACAAAGTATCTTCCAGGAAAGCAGCATGCTTCTTGAGGGAAGGACATGCCCCCACACACATCAGATACATCATTGCAGAAGAAAATGGCACAAGCTGGGAAGATTTTTTTTAATTTAATTTAATTTAATTTTTTCAGCGAGATTTTTTTTCTTTTTTTGAGTAAGCTCCACACCCAACATGGAGCTTGAACTCATGACCCCAGGGTCAAGAGTTCCCTGCTCCAACTCATGACCGACTGAGCCAGCCACACACCCACAAGCTGGGAAGATTCTTAAAGGTTAATGGACTTCTAGTTTTTTTTTTTTTTTTTTAAGATTTTATTTATTTATTAGAGAGAGAGAGACTGAGAATGAGAGGGGAGAAGGTCAGAGGGAGAGGCAGACTTCCCGCAGAGCCGGGAGTCCGATATGGGACTCGATCCCGGGACTCCGGGATCATGACCTGAGCCAAAGGCAGTCGCCCAACCAACTGAGCCACCCAGGCGCCCCCCGGACTTCTAGTTTTTGAAGTCTCTCTTCAAGCAAGATTTAGAATACTAAAGCGTTTACTGTGAACCCCCTAAGGAAAATAATTTTATTGCCACAATTCTTGACTTAACAAAATTCTTGAACTCTAATGGGGATCGTAGAAACTTTATCAGTAAAAATGTTCTATGAAGGGGCGCCTGGGTGGCTTAGTGGGTTAAAGCCTCTGCCTTCAGCTCAGGTCATGATCTCGGGGTCCTGGGATCGAGCCCCGCATAGGGCTCTCTGCTCAGCAGGGAGTCTGCTTCCCCCTCTCTTTGCCTGCCTCTGCCTACTTGTGATCTCTCTCTCTCTCTCTCTCTGTCAAATAAATAAATAAAATCTTATAAAAAATGTTCTATGAAAATAATTGGCCTCTGGGAGGAAGGACAGAAAGACAATTGCAACAGCCTTGCATTAAAGTTTAACAGTCATATGTGTCTCAGAGTTGTATCGAACAGTATCTACTAGATTCCTCTCTCTCTCGGGACCTGGGCCAAGCCGGCTGTAACTAGTCATGCACGATTCACGTTGCCCAGCAAGCTTCTAGTTACCACTGTTGAATTCGTGGGGTTCCCCAGAAAACCACGGGTTTTCAGTTATTTGTACCATCAGAAAGCAATGTTTGTGTGCTCGCGAGTTTGTCACATCCTCTGTACCCCACAGTTGAGGGGGTCAGCACTTCTTAGAATTCAGTCACTAGCAGAGCTCCCTGAGCTGACCTCTGCTTCTGTGCTGGCTGGAGGACAGATGCCATTGAGTAATTCCTCTAGGGAGGTGCCAGGTGCTGGCGGTACCCCCTTGCCTGACTGGCATCCCACTCCTCCCTCCACAGACCCGCGCTCACTTGTCTCAGTGCTCTTTCATCTGGGATGTTCCGATCCAGCAGCCCGCTTGGATGGAAACGAAAGCTCTTCTCCCACCTTGCCCCTGCCTTTCACATGGCCCCGCGTGTTAGTGCATTCAGCAATCACTGGCTACGCGGAAATCTAAATTCACAGACCGGTTTATTGATTCATCGGAAGAAAGCAAGGTAGAGAAGACGTTTATCACCATCCTGCAGCTCCCGTGGATTTAGTAAGGGCGGGGGGCAGTTCTCTTTTCTCCTCTGATCTGCTCAGGCCAGCTTGTGGTAGTGAACTGCTTTTTAGTTTACCTGAAAAGCAAGCTTTGTGAAATCGAGGGAATTATTATCTGGTTCCTTGCCAAATCAGGAAGAGACCCAAAAGAAAGAAGAGCAAACTAGGAGTTCTGTCTTCCTACAGAACTTGTTACCCCAGTTAAGTCAAAATCAGCCATTATTCGGCAGGGAAAAAGCAGAGCAACATTTAATAGCATTAAGAATAATCAGCTGACTGGTGTCTTGTCGCTTTGTGTCCCCTCGAAAGGGCAAATGCAGCCTCTGACTGGCATAGGAGGGGGCCGGTGGTGGCAAGCCCAGAGGGCAGCGGAAATGACGTTGTCAGCTCTCCCGTTCGTATGGTTTTGAGAAGAAAGCTATTTCTGCCTTCTTGTCCCACTTTGTGCCGTATCTTCAGGTGTGTTTTACAACAGTCCCGAGTGTGACATGAGGTGTCTTCCTGTGACAGGAAGCAGTGTTCACACCAACCGACCCCCATTTGAAAACCCCTTGCCTACCCACCCTTGCCTAAGAGCAGTAGAAAGTGTGTTGTAAGTCAGGGTGTTTTGATCCTCTGTGGATATTCTCATTTCTTGGTATGGAGTTTCCAGTTATTAACACAAGCTAGTGGACTCTGACTTCACCAAAGCTTAATGGCTGATGAAATTCTGCCGTTTCTGTGTTAAGTTTTTATTTTATTTTTTGCTGTTCTCTTTCTGGTTAGATTAGCAGAAGTCTAAATTTTGAGTTGTAGTTACTGACTTTATCACCGTGTGCAGCCCCTGGGGACTTATTAAAAATGCAGAATTTCAGACCGCTCCCCAGACTGCCTGAGAATCTGCATTTTAACAAGGTTGGATCAGCTGATTAGCTCAAACTCGCTCCGGCCTTCTCCAGCCTTCACTCGGCTTCCCCCTGCCTGTGAGTCAGCCTCCTGCCTCCCTCGTCTGTCTCTCACTCCCAGATCTACTACTTACAGATGTCATTTCTTTTTTTTTTTTTTTTAAAGATTTTATTTATTTATTTATTAGGAAAGAGAGAGAGTGAGAGAGAGCATGAGAAGGGAGAAGGTCAGAGTGAGAAGCAGAGTCCCCATGGAGCTGGGAGCCCGATGTGGGACTCGATCCCGGGACTCCGGGATCATGACCTGAGCCGAAGGCAGTTGCTTAACCAACTGCGCCACCCAGGCGCCCTACAGATGTCATTTCTATGAGTCCTCTTTTCATTCATCACTGTGCTGGAACTTAGTGTTAATGGGTAGCTCACTGGCTTTCTGGACATAAAGTCATGATCAATGTTGGAATAAATGCATGCGTATTTCCTTGTCTGTTGACATCAGTGTTTTTTTTTTTATTTGTTTTAAAGATTTTATTTATTTATTTGACAGAGAGGTCACAAGTAGGCAGAGAGGCAGGCAGAGAGCAAGGGGAAGCAGGCTTCCTGCTGAGCAGAGAGCCTGATGTGGGGCTCGATCCCAGGACCCTGAGATCATGACCTGGGCCGAAGGCAGGGGCTTTAACCCGCTGAGCCACCCGGGCGCCCCTGACATCAGTGTTTTGTCTGATATCTCAAAGCCCAGCAGCTGTGTTTCTTTGTGTCCAGTCTATTCCCGGAGCAGGCATTGCATTCATATTTAGGTGGTCATCATAAAACCACCCAATAATTCATAAACCAAATCTTCTTAAACTAAAGCTAACTTTTCTAAGAGGGGAAAGTGAGAAATCAAATAAGTAAAAAAACCAGTTCGGGGTAATCTCTTTGACAAGAATACTTTGTCCCAAAAGCCCTTACTCCTCCTTTCTTATCAAAACACAATGGCATTTTTTAACATACGTGTAATATTCTAAAGCTTTCACTAATAATGTCTTTACTTTAAAAGTACATTCCCCTCTCCATTTGTTTTTTTCCCTTGGTTTTGTTTTGGCATGTTTGTTTGTTGCAAACCAAAATTCACTTGATGTCCAGAATACCCTAAATACAGATTATGATTTTAAAAATTTGATGAGAAATATGTGGTTATAAATTAACATAAAGACATGGAGAAATGTTGAAATTGTCAAAAAAATAAATTCCTTACATATTAGTATATATTATTTCCAAAATGAGCCATAATTAATAGTTCATTATCAGATCAAAATTACTAAATGGATTAGGTTAAAGACTAGAAATAGTAGTGTCGTGTATCTATACTGAAATAAGCTTTATTAAGAGAGCTGTTGGGGCTCAGTCAGTTGAGCCTGGGTCCTGAGATCAAGCCCCACGTCAGGTCCCCTGGTCAGTGGGGTGAGCCTGCTTCCCCCTCGCCTGCTCCCCATGCCTGCGCTCTCAGTCTCTCTGTCTCTGTCAAAGAAATGGATAAAATCTTAAAGAGAGAGAGCTTTTTTTTTTTTTTTTTTAAGATTTTATTTATTTGACAGGGAGAGAAAGATCACAAGTGGGCAGAGAGGCAGGCGGGGGCGGGGGGAAGCAGGCTCCCTGCTGAACAGAAGAGCCCGATGTGGGGCTCAATCCCAGCACCCTGAGATCATGATCTGAGGCGAAGGCAGAGGCTTTAACTCACTGAGCCACTCAGGTGCCTTGAGAGAGAGCTTTCTATAAGTGGTATTTCTTAACTGGTCTGTACATTCTAGGCAAAAAAAAATTTGACAGAAACCATCATGTAGAAACCTTCAGGTCTAGGTATCCAACTATAAGCATCCCTGGATGGCCTCTCTCTGTCCCCCAAGCTGGACAATTGTATTCACAGATGTTAAGACACAGGCCTAGAACCCACACACCTCTAAGGTCAAAACTCAGCAGTGCCATTTACTATCTGTGTGACTGAGCAAGTTACAATTTCCACATCTTTCAAAAGGGAAAAATCATAGTTGCATCCCACAGGGTTATGCTATGAGAATTAAATGCAGTAATGTGTATTGACAGGTATGATTGTCGTTGATTAAGGTTATAATACTCTAACAAAGGTGAGTGGAGTTCGGCAGAATCAATAACCTCTCTTACCAAAACAGTATTCTTGCATTGAGTTAGTCAGAGATATTTTGATTCGCTATGATTCGACTCGAGATAACGGAAGGTCCCTATCTCCTGAAAAATAAATGCTCAGCCGTGTCCTTTTTGTAGGTAGAAGAGGCAGATGATTGGCTCCGACATGGAAACCCCTGGGAGAAGGCCCGACCTGAGTTCATGCTGCCTGTGCACTTCTATGGAAAAGTAGAGCACACCAACGCCGGGGCCAAATGGATGGACACCCAGGTATTCAGAGTGTTCTCCCGCCTGAGCATTGTGGATAGTAGAGCACGGGGAACACATAGCATAGAGGACGATCTGTATATGATACTGAGGACGGTATATCGTGTAGCGAAGAACAGAGTATGTTTTTATCAGTAATTCTGTTCCTTCTCTTAGTGAACCCGCTCTTGGGAAACAAGGGAGCTGAGACCAAGAGACCAGTGACTTCCCCAAGGTCAAGTGAATTATCAGGGTCATTTTGCAAGCAGCTTTATCTGAGATTAATCAATTCTGTAATCCTAGTAGGCTTAGCTCTCCGGTTTTAAATAAACTTTTTGACACCAAGATTAAATAAATGTAAATGTTCTCTCTTACTTTGCTGCCATAGATACATTTACTTGGGAGTTCTCAGGAGTAAATATTTTAAACCTAAAATATTTATTGAAAGGATTGCGAAAAATTTTATTCATTGCCAAGTCAAGAAAAATAACACGGAATATTGCAAAATGTTTAGTTCTTTTGTGCAGAATCACTTCTAGAGACATCATGCTGGTGTCAGTCCCGCTGGACTTAATTCATGGCTAGGTATTTATCCTGCCACTAGATTTGAGCATTACCTTACTGCCGACCAGTTCACCCCTCAGCAGCCCCAGTGATGCTTTGTGCTCTGCTGTCTTCTTTCTCGCTGATAAATAACACCGATTAATTACTAGACTGCCTTGTCCAATCTTTGGAGGCTTCCCTTGAGATATTTGCTTAATAAATATGATCTCAGGCTGGGAAGGATATGTCACCAGCCATTCTTTAAAAGCTTAAAGAAAACGGTGAAGAGCAAGTTAATATTTTTAGTTGGCAAAGTTGTGAGTGGAATTCAGTACTGCAATGCTAAATTCAGTTGGTTTGTGGATTATGCCCCATGAATAGATGCTTTATTTTATTTTAGAAGAACCAAGACCCATTTTATAGTTGACTTTTTAAACTGATAATTTATTCTGCTAATCCACATAGAGCTCTTCACTGTTCAGAAAAATAAGACGATTTAAAAATGATTTTTCCATCTGAGGATGAATTGATTCAACATAGGAAATAGCAGATTAGAAGTTAAAATAGGTCATTATGATATAATAGTAAAAGGAATAAACGAATAGTGTAATTGCAAGGGAAGTTTCTCTTTTCTCTTTTCTAAATTTGGTTAAACAACAGAATGCAATCTGAGTTGCAGTTGGTTACCAATACAGTCAAGAGAGCTGCAAACAAATCAATCGTTAATATGTCCAAAGAATTCACATGTGTATTTGGCATTAAACTAGTATTTGGTACAGGTTTTGGTGTCTCAAACTTCCAGTGATTTCTGAGCTATTTAAACGTATGCAGTTTACACAATCAATCCTGGATATATTCTGTTTCCACTAGGTCCCGCTGGTGAGCTACCTTGTATTTACAGAGCACCTGTAGACGTTTTCATAATACATGCGGAAGTTCAGTTAGAGACAGTAGGTTTTTCTGTGCCCACAAAGGCAATGTTATGAGGCAGATGGAATATAAGGTGAGCTGCCCCAAGGCGTGCAGCCCTTTATGGATTCCTGGAAGCCATCGCCCAAGTCAGCCCCCGGTCTGTAGCTGGTGAGGTCAGAGAGCATGAGGACAGGCACGGTGTGCCCGTGCTGTGCGCAGATTCCAATAAACCGGGCAATCCGCTTCACTCAGGTGTCAGCTCAGGTCCTCTGGGAAACGGATACCAGAGAGAATTAGAAGTGCAGGTGCCATATCGGGGCAAGGCCGGGAGTGATAGAGCGGAGGCGAGGGGAGGAGGCGCGGCACCTATGAATAGAAAAGGAGAGAGAAGGAGGATCTCAGGAAGAGCCTCGGCGGGCCCTGGAACTCAGAGCGAGCAGCCAGGCTGATGGGGCCCGAGCTTGAAGACTGCTCATGAGACAAGTCCTGTCTCTCAAGATCTCACCACAATGGGAGCATCCCTAAGAAAGCACAGCCTCGCTCGGCTGGACTGGGGCTCCCAGGTGGCAAGTTCTGCCTGACGTCCTCTACGGGGACATCCGAGCTGTGTGTCTCCCCAGCTGCCTCAGTTACACTCCAAGGGTCAGAAGGACAAATCACGTTTGCCCCCAGACTCACTCCCAATCTGTAAACACCTTTTCCTGATGGATCACTATGTGCTTTAAAAATCTCCAGAGACCTTCATTTCCCAGTCGAAGGTATTTAAAGAAGGGTGATTACTTCGAGGTCATGGTACTCATGGAAGGATGACTGAATATATGTGGTTGGCCGATACAGGCTATCGTGCTTCATTCATTCATAATTCAGCAAACCACATTGCAGAGATTTGTGTAGGTTTCAACCCTGCCACTGCCTGTGACTCTGGATAAGTCACTTCTCTCTCCGCTTCGTTCCTCTCATGTCCAAAATGAGTGGATTGCACGAAATGATCTCTGGCGTCCTCCAGCGTAAGCAGTCTGTCATTCTCCTTCCTTTGAGCTTGACTGATGAGGCAGGGAATAGAAGTGAGTCTTTTCCCATATAAATTTTAAATTCACAGGCAACGCAGTTATCCTCCTGTTCTTCTCTGTCTCAGTGACTATCAAAAAGACTGAGCTAAATTTTCCGAAGCTCACCTCTTACACCCATCTCAGCTAATTATCAGCCGATTTGTCAGACCACTAAAATAACTCTTCCTCACGCAACTTTGAAAAATCTCGCATAGCATTTTCAACATCCTCTATGGTCTATCTTCAGATATTTCCGTTCCATTCATTTTCACTGTATTTGAAATCAGATCACTGAATTACCTACACTAAACTTGCCCTAATTACTATCTTATGACGACAACAGATTCACATTTGTCACTTGGCGCGTCCTATTTTATTATTCTCAGAACAATGGCTTAACTGAAACATGAAAAAGCGGCATCCAGATCAGGACAAGGGACACACAGGGAAATCAGCATGAGAATGACCGAGTGGACCCTCCGTCTGGATGGTTCCAGCCACCCAGATTCCTCCAGGGGGAGGAGGCTCCACATGGCCCCTCAGAACCCTCCCTCGCCCCCCCTGCAGACCTAGGACCTTCCGTCTTGGTTTAGGCCTCCCACACTCTGAGTCCGTGGTGGAGTCAAGAAGAGACTTGACTGTGTCCCAGCCCGCGGTCGGCCTGCGTTAGCACACATGGGAAACTGAGCGGCTGCTTCGGTTTAATCCCACAGGTAGTCCTGGCTCTACCGTATGACACCCCAGTGCCTGGGTATATGAATAACACCGTCAACACCATGCGTCTCTGGTCCGCTCGGGCGCCCAATGACTTTAACCTCAGAGACTGTGAGTACAGCCTGGGTTCTTGTGAATGGGCATGTGTGTTTAATCTTTTTGATCTCAGAGGCAACCAGATCAGCGGCAGCCCCGAAAGAGGGCACACAACAAGGATCTCGGGGACCGGGACATAAATGGTCTCTGTATGCTGTGTGTGTGTGTGTGTGCGCGCGTGTGTGTGTGCGCGCGTAATCTTTCTGATCGCTAGTTAGTATCAAATTGAGCTTGAGAGAAAAACCTTGAGTTTCTGATCAGAACTTTCCAGTGAGCAGCCATTTTATGGGGCACACACGGAGGACATTTTAAAAGCTGTCCTTCTGTCTGGCCCTCCTGGACTCTCATGAGGGTCACAGCATGGATGGTTGTGGAAATCCTTTTGGATTTTCAGGAGCTGTAGGAATCCCTACCTTCACATAGCAAGCAGCAAGCATCAGGTGAGGTCAAGGGGCTTTTATAACAGTGGCTGGCTTGTCTACTTATTCATTTTTCGAACCTTCCCCTCAGTTAACGTTGGAGACTACATTCAGGCTGTGTTGGACCGAAATCTGGCCGAGAACATCTCCCGGGTCCTCTATCCCAATGATAATGTGAGTGGTCAAGCTTGTTCTCTCAGTGGAAACAGAAGCAGCCTATTTCAAAAGCACTTTTCGTAGCCCATAAAGCACATCTTCGATACTGATTCTTTTTTCTTCAATGCACAATAATCTCCATATCTCTTCCTAAATTGTCTAGATTTCCCCTGCCCCCAAGTAAGGAAAACATATTTGTACAAGACATGAAGTCAGAATTGGTATTTTGCCCTTGACTGGTGACCTCACAGTCAATTAGGAGGTTATGTCTGTACATTTCAGAACAAAACCTGGATATAAAAGATGAAGTGGTGCACTGGTGAATTACTTTTTCCAGACAGAAGTTTCTTCCAGAGTTAGAAGCCCCTGGAGGTTTCCTGCCGGGCCTCTTCACCTCACTGACAGGCTCTTTCCAGCCCTCTACGCTCAGGCGAGTTGGGATCTGGACCTCAGAGCAGACCCAAGAACAAACACTTGTCTTTTATGTCACTTATTCATCTCTTGAAATTTTTTCTCATAAGTGATTATTCTTAATTTTACACTAAAAATAGCTTAGTTAAAATTTAAAAAAAAATTTAACTTGGACCTGCATCACAGATGACCACTAGGGATTCTTAGTTGGTTTAAGTATATTTAGCTCTATCTTATATGTGGGTAAAGTTGTCCTTTTTTTTTTAAAAGATTTTATTCATTTATTTGACAGAGAGAGATCACAAGCAGGCAGAGGCAGGCAGAGAGAGAGGGGGAAGCAGGCTCCCTGCTGAACAGAGAGCCCGACGCGGGGCTTGATCCCAGGACCCTGAGATCATGACCTGAGCTGAAGGCAGAGGCTTTAACCCACTGAGCCACCCAGGCACCCCTAAAATTGTCTTCTTGACGCTGTAATAATGATGCTTTTAATAATAAGTCTCAAAAACAACCAGATTAGTACTCTGCTCTGCAAAGTTGGCACCAAGCAAGGATTGGGAGAAAAGGACGTAACTGGTCCTTAAGCTGGGTATCCAAAAAAAAAAAAAAAAAAAAGACTGGGCGTCCACTTAGTTGTAAACCATCATCTCAGCAGAGGATGACGTTTGCTGCGGCATTTTCAAAAATGTAATGGTATATGTTATTTTTCCCTTTGAGAGAGACATTGTGACTTCAGTACAGGTTAGAAAAGTCTCTGACCTAAAAGCAAAAAGTCACTTTGTTTCCTGGTCAGTTAAAGTAAGAATCCTTCCAAGCGCTGCCTAGCCAAACGCAGCCTGCAGAATTATTTAACTGGAAGGGGCTTGAAATCCATCCTCCCATCCTCAGTAAGGACCAAATCTAACTTTACTTGGAAATAACCATCTACGGCAATTTGCAGGGGATTTGAAGTTAGCATTGGGTACAAAGTTAACTAGATTCATTGAGTAGAAGGTGGCTGTCAGGGTCATGCCTGTTTTTAAGTACAAGCTGATAAATCACTTTTGTACTGTAATTACAAAAACAAACTCATTCACTCTCCCCAACTTGGCCATAGCCCTCCTCCAGGCATAACTCCCTCTTCCAGGAATCTTGCAACGGTCGTCCCTCTGCAGCTAGTTATTTTTTCCTTGCTTAAAGCTCCTTAAAGTCTTCTGATCACCTATAAGAAAAGTGCAGAATCTTAGATGTTCTCCCCAAGTTCCTCAGTGATGTGGTCGTGTTCCCATCTCCAGAGAATACACATCAGGCTTCTGCCTGCATTGGAGAAAGAGATTGCTCAGCTGGGGGTGAAGTCTGAGGCCAACTACTGCTTAGTTAGACTCACAACTGACCTTTTACCGCATCTTCTCCCCTGCTTCCAATGGCACCAGTACTGCCAAGTCCTGAGCCTTTAGGGGCTGCGGAGCATAAATTCAGTTGCTCTTTGGTTCTTCTTTCCTAGCAGGTTAGGATTCAGTTTTCCTGGGTCTTCTGGCCCAATTACCACTCATGCATCTATTTTTCAACTTCAAAAAGGTTGTTGCTGTCGTCTTGTCTGTTTTTGTAGGCCTTCTTTCAACCCCTTTACACTTCAGGAAAGAGCAAAGTCTGATGCTTGGCTTTCAACCTGCCCTCTTCCGCCAGATGTCCTATGAGTTTTTGTCTTAAAGTTCTCCGGGCAGGAGATCCCCTGCCTATTTTGGCCATGCCTCACAGCGTGAACCACTCTCTGTCTCTTTGGCTTGAAGTTTTTCGAAGGGAAGGAGCTGAGATTGAAGCAGGAGTACTTTGTGGTGGCCGCTACCTTGCAAGATGTCATCCGACGTTTCAAAGCCTCCAAGTTCGGCTCTACGGACAGCGCCAAAACTGCGTTCGACGCCTTTCCAGACCAGGCGAGTATTCAGTCTGCAAACATGGACAGAGACAGTAAGGGATCAGGACTTCCTATCAGATGTACTCCTCTTTCTCAGGGCTAAAAACGCTGAGTAGGTGCGGTATGCTTAAAGCGCCTCACCCAGGATGGGCATTCTGTTGGGTGCCTTGTGCAGGCGTGTGTGAGGGTAAGGAAGCCAGACCCCGGGCCGTCCGTCCTCCACACGCTGATGCCTTTTCCCGATACAGGTTGCCATCCAGCTGAATGACACTCACCCTGCACTCGCCATCCCTGAGCTGATGAGGATTTTTGTGGATATTGAAAAACTGCCCTGGTCCAAGGTCTGGATAGTTTGGCTTCCTTTTCCTTTAATTAAATAGTAGATCTGTGGTTCAGAGATTTTGCCAAAAGCTCCTTTTACAGTTTTTCAAAATAAGTTACTGTTGCTAACTTCCAGTGGTTAGAGTTAAAGTCTGCCCGATGCTAACATTTCTCTGTCCTTACTGCCTTACAAGGAGGAAGACTTAGAAATAAGGAAATACATTGCTAATGGGACCCAGGTCAGATGGGCTGGGTCTAAAAGGATTTTGTGTGTGTGTGTCTTAAAGGATTCTAAATTAAATTCTCCATCCTCAGAACACAGCTAATTATAAGTGTCCCCACCAATTTGCCAATTTCAGGATTCTAAACACACTCCATATTTTCTCAGAACATTCCTTGTTTGTATTGCTCAGATTTTGCTTTTAGTAAACGGCATGTTAGGATAGTAGAAAAGACATCAGTATGTTGTCTCCAGTTTTATCCAACAGTTTTACATGGCTGCTCCCCCCCCAAAAAAACCCATATTCCCAGTCTCTGGGTGATTCGGACCCTGGTCGAATTGTGTCTGAGTGTGTGTACAAGCGGTGCTGCTACAGCCCGGCAGGAGCTGAGGGAATGTGTGGTCCCACGTGATGGGGGAGCACCCGCAGGGCAGCCTTCCTGTAGAGGGAAGCAGCTAACGCCTCTCCCTTCCCTCAGGCCTGGGAGATCACCAAGAAGACCTTCGCGTACACCAACCACACGGTGCTCCCAGAGGCCCTGGAGCGCTGGCCTGTAGAGCTGGTGGAAAAGTTGCTTCCTCGGCATTTGCAAATCATTTATGAGATAAATCAGAAGCACCTAGATGTAAGTCAATTGGAGAGCTTCATACCCCTTCTGAGAACGAGTTCTTGAGATGTGAAGGGTGGTTGCCTTGTTCCATCTCACCAAACTACAGGCCCAAAGATCTTTCAGGCATAGATACATCACAAGTATTCAAGATTTCATGGGGTGCTGTTAAAGTCATCTTTTAGAAAACACTAAAATGGAGGATGACATCTCCCCAGGGCGAACCTAGCCCCTCTCTGTGGGAGTGAACTTCCATATTCGCACCACCAAAGATTTTGCTGGGGAAGTGAGAGACATTATCTCAACGTTGCTTTAAACCTGAGTGGCCAGCAAGGCCTTTCTCTTCCCTTGGCCAGAAAGTTGCAGCCTTGTTTCCTAAAGATGTCGACCGTCTGAGAAGGATGTCTCTGATAGAAGAGGAAGGAGGCAAAAGGATCAACATGGCCCATCTCTGCATTGTGGGCTCCCATGCTGTGAATGGCGTAGCTAAAATCCACTCGGACATTATCAAGACCCAAGTGTGAGTCTCCATTCCTATAGTGGTGGGTCGAACGTTGCTCCGTGAATGCACTGATGCTAGTAAAGGCGGGGTTGTGTTTGGGGAGGAAGAAAGGCCCTGTCAAAATGTGCAAAAGTATTTTCTCCTATACAAAGTAACATTTTTGAAAAGAAAATGCCTTCCTCTCTGAACCATCCTAATTCTAGATGTAGAAGCCAAAAAAAAAAAAAACTATTCTGCTGAAAAGTCTGGTATACATGTCAGTGCCAGGAAATCATATGGAGGTAACTTGATTTGGAATTTTTCTCATAATGATGTTGAATTGCAAATGGATCTCTGTTTAGAATGACAGCAGTAGCTGCTGCCAGCCTGTCCCTCCACCTTTAATCTCTGTAAGCCTGCACTTGGCTTCTTGAATGTAACAGGAACCTGCTTTTTCAGACAAATTCAGTGACGTGTCTTTTCCAACTCCAGATTCAAGGACTTCAGTGAGCTAGAACCAGACAAATTTCAGAATAAAACCAATGGGATCACTCCGAGGCGCTGGCTCTTACTCTGCAACCCGGGGCTCGCAGAGTTAATAGCAGAGGTAAGGGGGAAGGCAGGGGAGGCCTGATGCAAGGCTAGAGGTGAAGGAGGGTCCTTATGACTCCTGAATCAGGTCGGCAGCAGGCAGCAGGGCCAGCCCTCAGCAGGTGAAGGATGCTGTCCCACAAGGCTCCCTGCTTGATTGAATTCTCTGTTATAGCCCTCTCAAAATTCTTAATTTTTATTATTTTATTAAGATTTTATTTATTACTTATTTGACAGAGGGAGAAACAGGGAGAGAGGGAACACACGCAGGGGGAGTAGGAGAGGGAGAAGAGGGCTTCCCCAGAGCAGGGAGCTGGATGTGGGGCTCAACCCCACGACTCTGGGATTATGACCTGAGCCGAAGGCAGACGCTTAAGGACTGAGCCACCCACGTGCCCTGAAATTCTTAATTTTTAAACAAGGGGTCCACAAACTACGTGGCTGGCTAACAGTACCCCTGTGACACACAGATGGAAGATGGTAACCGTATTAGTAAGCGAAGCTCATAAAAACAACTGGTAGACAAAAAAAAAAAACAAACAACTGGTAGAACCTGGGTTCTGCGTTACCCCTTTTAGGTAGGGCTCCTGTTTTTAACGTTTACAGCCGCTGAAACTACATTTCAGATACCAGCAAAGGGTTCTTCCCGCACAGCGTTTCCGACCCCTTCCGTGCGCGCAGCCCTTCCGTGCGCGCAGCCCTTCCGTGCGCGCAGCCCTTCCGTGCGCGCAGCCCTTCCGTGCGCGCAGCCCTTCCGTGCGCGCAGCCCTTCCGTGCGCGCAGCCCTTCCGTGCGCGCAGCCCTTCCGTGCGCGCAGCC
>CM052797.1:84014389-84079980 GCA_028533885.1 Nasua narica | reverse complement strand
GGGGGGGGGGGGGTAGTGGGCGTTGCCAGCAATGTTTGCACAGGCCTGCTGTGGGAGGGGCCCTGGAGCAGAGGCCCGACTGCTGGGGCATATCCACAGGGGACCCCGGGGGATGGACGCACTGTTAGCAAGTTAAGTAGCAAGTGTTGGCACAGCATTTGTTCCTACAGGTGTCCATGTGGCTAGGCCAGGCTGGGGGACAGGGAAGGGAAATAGTGGCTAGCAGCTCCTTTGTTCCTGGAAAAGTCTTCTAGAGATCCCTGTCCCTCTAGCATATGCTCTGAGATTAGTAAACAAATCTCCCTCCAGTATACCCGGGTGTATTTCAAACTGCGGCTTCTATACTGTAACTCTCCGGGTTGCTTGCTGTGCTGTCGCTTTAGGGCCAGCAACTCCGTTTCCTGTCGCTTTCCCTGCTCTCCCAGAGCCAAGCTTGCTGATTTTTTAAAGTCCCACGTGGTAAGCCCCACTGATTGTAAGAACTCAAAAAATTCAACCCCTCTGGGTTTCAAAGGCAAGTGTTATGGGGATTCACCTTCCCAATGTGGGCTCCAGTGTAAGAGTGTTTTTCTACCTTCTCTATGCCCACAGCATCCCTCCTTCCTGCAGACAGTCCCATGGGTCCATTTAACTCCCAACCACGTCTCTATCCCTCCCACCCTCTTTGATGTGACTTCTCCATATTTAGCTGTGGACAGGTTTTCTCGGTTATTTACGCTGATGTGGGTGTTATCTAGCTGTATCTGTGGCGTGAGGTGAGCTTAGGGTTTTCTGACTCTGCCATTTTCCCTGTAAGTCACCTGTTTAGTGTATTGTTAATCACACGCACTAATGGAACCTTTTTCTTCTCACCCCCTCTCGTCCCACAGGTATAAGGCAAAGGAATATTACGAGGCACTTCCAGAGCTGAAGCTGGCCATTGACCAAATTGACAATGGCTTCTTCTCTCCCCAGCAGCCCGACCTCTTCAAAGACGTAATCAACATGCTCTTTTATTACGATAGGTGAGTTCCCACAAGAAGATCGTGCTGCTTGGGCCATGAACAGGGGATAAGAACATATAAACCAACTACAGCATATCTGTGTAATTAGCATAGGTCTGTGATCCGAGAAGCTAAGCTACACTGGAAGAATCAGATAGTCTCTACTAACTATGCTAGGAAGGTTTAAGAACAAGACCCACAAATCTGGGATCCTTTTTCTCTTTCCATTGGTACACCCAGCTTTCACATACGTCCATATGTTGATGTTCTTACATTTGGGAAGAACCATATAAATGTTGAGGGCTGGTTAAAATTCCTGTGAATAGAAATGTAAGTTTAGTAAAGCAGCCATGCCTGACATTACACCAAAGAGAATTTGTCTCAGGGTGGGGGTGCACCTGGGTGGCTCAGACGGTTAAGCATCCGACTCTTGGTTTTGGTTCAGTTCATAGTCTCAGGGTCACGAGATCAAGCCTCACATCTGGCTTTGTGCTCAACATGGAGTCTGCTTGGTATTCTCTCTCTTTCCCTCTCCCTCCTTCTTTTCCCTCCCCCTGCTCATGTTTGCATGCTCTCTCTTTCTTGCTTTCTCTCAAATAAATAAAGCTTTAAAAAAAAAAGCAAAAGATAATTCTAGGTGGAATCTTAGCGCACATATTTTAATGAAGCTTTTTGTTGTTTTGTTTTTCCCTTCCAATCACAAAAACCAGGTTTAAAGTCTTTGCAGACTATGAAGCCTATGTCAAGTGTCAAGAAAAAGTCAGCCAGCTGTACATGGTGAGTATATTGCCAAGACCATAAAAGAAACCAGTTTACTGTGGTCAATTAAAATTTTTGTTTCTTTTTATTAGATCCAAACAACAGGGCGCCATTAATCGATTCAAAAGGAGAAGTGAGGCAACTGTCAGGATATTCAGACCTTATCTTCTGCTAGAATCATATCCAGTCCCCAAAAAATGCATAGACCAGAGTAAATTATAGTTAATGGCCATCAGCGGGGGGGGGGGGGGGGTAGTACTCGAGGTAAGCTGAGTATCTTGCCACTTGCCTCCAAGAACTCAAAGACAGAAAGAAAATGGTCAACTCCAGCTCTTTCCTCTTGATCTCCACTTTTATTTGTGTGTAGAATGGCTACAGAGGAAAAGACATATAAAGAGAGCAGGAAAGGAAAATATGACCAAGGGTAAGGACAAGTATGAATGCCAATTTTGCACAATGGATCTCTTTTGCTAATGTTATGGCCCAAATCCAAAGATGCCCATCTCAAAGCCCAGCATTTGGTTCAATCTTTCTTGTTCATTAGTGCTAACTGCAGTTTTTACTCATAACAATTATCGTATTGTTAGGCTAAGAAACATGTTGGGAAGTCTATTCATTATCCATTTAAATGGTTAAAAAAAGTGAAGAAAAGGAAGCTTTTTATTTTCCTCTTATTTAGTAAGTTTTCAAAGTCTGAATAAACAAATTTTAGACTCTGTGTTACAGTACCTTACGGAATAATCATAGTTTTGGTTTTTTCTTTTGAATGTTTATAATGTATTGCTAATGCCTTTGAGTGATGTTCTGGTCTTTTTTAAGATTCACTTAATTTTTTGAGTGAAAGAGAGTGGGGTCAGGAGGGGTGAGGGAGAGGGAGAGGGGAGAGAAAACTGAAGCAGACTCCGAGCTCAGCTCAGAGCCAGACGCGGGGCTCGATCTCATAACCCTGAGATCGTGACTGAGCCAAAACCAAGAGTCAGGTGCTTAACTGACTGCGCCACCCAGGAACCCATGTTCTGGTCATTTTTAATGGCCAGTTAGAGTTCTTTTCAAAATCATGAAGGTATGAGATAAATAGCTTGTTACATTATTTTACATAAAAATTACAAGATTTGGATAGAGTATATTTTTTAAGGCTAAGGCCTTCCTTAATTGATCCTGTTTGGAAACCCTAATAGAGTATTTGGGATTCAGTGTAAATCAGCTGGGGTGTCTACCTTCAGAAAGAACAAGAAAGGAGAAGTAGGTCAATAAACTCAATAAACTGTCGCATTACATCGCTTGCCTGCACAACAGCTAACATTCTAGAGTAGTGTTTTTCACACAATGATGTAAGCCACAGATTAAATCTCTTGACACAGCATCTCGCAAACAATGAACATTAGTCCCTTCCTTCCCCTCTAGTTTAAAGGGAAGTGAAATGAAAAAAATAAAGCATGGGAAATATGGCTTGCACACCAAAATATTATAACCATAGCAACAATTACCAATTAAAGAATTTACATCCATGGTTTCTCTTAAAATGAAAAATACTTTTTTTTGTTCTTAAGAGAAATATACTCTAAACAGGAGAAAAAGCATGATCTACCCTATCTCGCTCTCAACTGTGAAACAAATGTATTTATGATTCACTACAACTTACTCCTGTCATTTTTCCCCATGAAATGTGCTTGGATATGCTTGGCCTAGCGTTTGCCATAAAGTTCGATGGGCACTCGGGCCGTAGGCCATATATATATGTGTGTTCTTTACAGAATCCAAAGGCCTGGAACACAATGGTACTCAAAAATATAGCTGCTGCAGGGAAATTCTCTAGTGACCGAACAATTAAGGAATATGCCAGGGACATCTGGAACATGGAGCCTTCAGATCTCAAGATTTCCCTATCCAATGACTCTAGCAGTGGGGTGAGCAAAGACAATGGGAAGTAAGTTGTAAAATGCCTCGAGGGGAAAAAAAACCTTCTTACTGGATTTAAACCCTTTTACAACATTCTTTGATTTTGTTTTATTTTGTTAGCTAATAATCTAAGAATTTCTGGGAATTGGGAGGGAGAAGTGTATGACTGTATTAAGGCTAAAAATAAATTGTCAATTTACAAGGGCTGCATGAGTGCCAAAACTTATTTGATGGCAGACTGAGTAGCATACTAAGACTTTCTCCAGGGCTATTCAAAAAGCTACAAAACACTTGGAACTTTTTAATGCCATTTAAATTAACTAAAACACAAATTACTTAGCTCCATTAGAGCACCATTCTGAGACTGTTAAGTCCCACCCAAAGACCACCCTGTTCATAGGTATCCCCCGCATATTTGGTGACCACACATTTTTAGATGGGATTCAGATTTTACCAAATTCAAATACTCTACAATGAGGTTTCGGTTTGTTCCACAAAGCAGACTACAAGCTAAATGAGAATTTTCAGTAATGTTCAACATCCATGCTTTCCTGAAAATGGCAAGTGACTTGTAGAAATGTCAGTGACTTCAGCTCATCCAAGCAGCCAAGTACAATTTTACATAAAAAATATGCATCATGGCTGGTGTCTGGACCAAGTCTTCACTGCAGATTCCCATTACTCTCAGACCTCATGCCCACTGCTCACTCAGGAACGCTCTGCAAAAAAAGGACCTAGGTCAGCTCCCATGCTTTCTCCATTTCCCAGTTCAAGTACGCCAGAGCACCCCTGATTGCCTTTAAGAGAAGGATAATCACATCTAGCAAAGCAACTCTTACCTCACAGTGTTTAGCAGTGTGGGGCTTCTACAGAGGAAGTTGTGTTGGAAACCAGAGGGAAAGATCACCATCTTGACCCTCTCTTTGTTCCTGTACGCGTTGTGTGCAATTTCATAGAGCTGCGCGGGACAGACAGAGACGCAAAGGCTGATTATCAAAGGTGGTGTTTTTCTAGTTTAATTTTCCTAAAAGGGTACAGGGACAGCCAACTTGGGACTTAGTCCCATGAAGTCAGAGGTAAGGGACTCTCTACCACCCTTCCCCAGCCGCCGGCGTTGGCTGCCTCTACAGCTAATGAACTAAGAGCTGCACAGCTAAGGAACGCTGACAGCACCTCATCCTTCTCCTGCCAACACCCTCCCCGCAAGGGGACAGGAACCGCGATGGACCCAGTCTATCTGTCCAGAAGAAAAGAAACTGAAGCCCACTTTTGAGCCACGATGGGAGAAACTACATGGAGGTTCCCGCAGTAGCCTGGGATGGTCTCTCTACTTGCAGATCCACACATACGCTTTCAGCTGGGAGCTAGGATCCGCCACAAACACCCCTTCAAGCTCTGCGGGATAGCACACTGATGCAGACTGTAAACTCCAGCCAGCGTGGCCATTTTGGGGGCGTAGAGAATCCCTTATAATGTCAGAGGCCCTCCTGTAGGCTCTAATCTCAAAGTCTGGCTACATGAGAAAATGGTGCTATTCGTACAGTACGTATCAGTCGGCACTGAGCTCTTAGTTTACCTTCTTTCCAAACTCCAAAGGCACTGTTTTGTCATCCTCCCCATGTATGATGAGAAGGGGAGAAGACAGGAATTTAACACTAGGCACAAATAGAAGAAAAGCAGTCAGTTCAAAGAATTATAGGTTGGGATTTCTCTTCTTCTAAGTTAAAACTTTAGCAAAACATGAAATTTGCCTCAAAATATAAGATCTTTTTTTCTTCTCCTCCCAGGAATGACAACTTCACATGTAATAAACTTCATATAGTAACTGTTTTTCCTTCCAAGCAAGATTATCTCTCTTCTAGTGACTCACACAATTTAATTGGGTATTTAATTACTTTATGTCTGTGTGATTTTTTTAAAGAATGAAAAAGAAAAATATTAAAAACAGTCAATTTGTACAGTTAAAAGATCCTCTTCTTTTCCCTTAGTCTACCTTATTTCATAATATGTGGGATATTTTAACTAAAAGACTATATAAAGGAAACAAAACAACTCAAAACTCAAAATTACAAGAACTACCACAGGACCAAAGAGAACTCTTTGTAGCAGTGTATTTACTTTCCCCCATAAATGTACAGATGGACACACAATTAACAGGTTTAACCGCCTTCCTGGTCAGCCTCCTCGTCTGGTAATTCAGAAAGGCTACAGCATGAAGACTTGTCCCTCATTCTAATAACTTCCTCAAACTATACTTCCCAAATTCCGATACTCACCCACCCTGTCACGAATGACTCACTGTTACTCCTGAGAAGGTTAGATCCTTCAAGTGTGTGGACATAAAGTACTGATAACAACCGCCCATTTGGAGACAAAAATCAGCTGTGAGAGGCTAACTTGCCAAAATCTGGTCATTGGACTTGCTGCTGGGTCAATAGGCTGAATGGTGAGTGGGTTTGGGTTACATGGGAAGTAAGGCCTAGAAGTCAGGGATCCCCCAAGGAATGTTAGGCTAGACTCTCTCAGAGCACCTTTAAAAGTTTCTGTAGACCTCTAAATCTACAACTCCCTTTATGACTTCAGAGAAGGTATCAAATTAGTGAAATCATCAAATTAAACATGAGGAAAATATCAAAAACTAAAAATTTATGGACACATTACCTCAAAGTTTAGTGCCCATCTAAGAATTCTCATCTACCCGTTCAGTAAGTCACATAATACCCTCCGGGATCCCATAATTAATAGTAAAAATGAACATCTTTTCATCATTAGCTTACTTCTCATCATTAGGGAAGACTATTTTGTCTTTTCTCAGGGCATCCATAAGTGTGCGTAAAAATCCTGGAAGTTTCCGGTAAATCTATTTTTTAAAGAGAAAAAAATTAAAACATGGCCTATATCTATGTCATTTGTTATGCTTTCCTACATGAACTATAGTAATGTAGAGAGTAGCAACTTTCTACACATAATAAACTTTTTTGAAAACAAACCTCATGATTTTAAAAGTAACTCATGTCATTGTAGGGAAATTGAAAAATACAAAAAGAAAGGAAGAAAGTGGTGGTATATATACACACACACACAATGGAATATTACTTAGCTATCTATACTACCACTTCTTCATCCATTCATCAGCTGATGGACATTTGGGCTCTTTCCATAGTTTGGCATCAGAATTTTTGACTAATCAGAATATTCTCTTCAGTAACTAGACTAGTTAATTATGTTCACTGTAGAAGCAACTTCTAGATTATGCATATCACTGCTCCTTTACAAGTGTGAGGAAAAGAGTTAATGGTGCTATTTGTATTTTAAAGAAAGATGGGAAGCAAAAACCACAGAATGTTAACAGGGATTATCTGTGGATGATGGGGATTATGCGCGATTTGTTTCTTCTTTCTTCCTTTTTGCACCACCTTGGCCTTTGAGGCCCCACAGGATCTGGCTGTGGCCTGCCTGTCCTCTGACTAAGCCTGCACCTATCCACCCTGCGGCCTTCTGCTCCTGAAACACATCATGCTCAGATCTACCTCGGGGCCCTTGCCTTTCTTTCCCCTCAGCTCAAGACCTCCAGATTTTCCCATGACAGCCTCTTGTCATGCCAACCTCAGCTCAGGTGACAGTTCTTCAGAGGAACTTTCCCTCCCAACATCCCTCCACCCGCCAGTCACCCCCGTCACAGCACTTCTCACTCCGGAAAATCAGCTTATTGTGCATTTGTCTTCTGCCTGTCTTCCCTACAGTAAGTTTATACACGTCACAGGAAGTCAGGCTACTTTCTTTATTCCCTGGGGTATTCCTAGAACCCAGGAAATTTCCAGTACCTAACAGACATTTGCATAAAGACTTGCTAAAGATGGACTGAATCTACTGGGCCAATATCCCTGGCATACACTGTAAGCTCTTATCTGTCATGTTCTCCTTAGTGTGACTTGAACTTCATTCAGATTTTATTCCTTGGAATAGATTTGCCAAGAGAAAAGACCAGAAAAGTATGACATGTATTCCTCCGTTGTCTCTGAGAGGGGCGTGGGGAGGAAAGTGCTCCGTAATAATCGGGACATTGCCAAAGGAAGGAATTGGGTACAGCACAGGTAGGCTGGGGCCAGGTTAAAAAGAAAAGAATTCTGTTCATTGTGGAAGCAATTTTTAGGTTATGCATATCACTGCCCTTTTATGATATGGAGAAATTAGAGTCGGCTGCTCTACTACATCATTTGTTGTAGTCTTCCACTATGAACTGCAGTAATACAGAAAATAGTATCTTTCTAAATATAATGGACTTAAAACATTTGTTTTCCTGCTTTTAAAAAGTAGTTGAGGGGCTCCTGGGCGGCTCAGTGGTCTAAAGTCTTTGCCTTCGGCTCAGGTCATGATCTCAGGGTCCTGGGATCGAGCCCCGCATCGGGCTCTCTGCTCAGCAGGGAACCTGTTTCCCTCTCTCTCTGCCTGTCTCTCTGCCTACTTATGATCTCTCTCTCTGTCAAATAAATAAATAAAATCTTTTAAAAATATTTTAATATTTTTTTTAAATAAAAAAAAGTAGTTGATGTCACTGTAGGGAAATTAGCACAGAATAGGGAGGCTGGGTCCAGTAAAGACAAATGTCTACTTCACAATTTTGGCATAGGCCTGCTCTTTCCAGGAAACTTCCACCTTTTCATGGGAGTATGTCTGGTGTGCTTTTTTTGCATGGTCTCATGGCTAACGATTTGCATTCAGGTGCAACCTGGAGATCCTAATACTGCCTCTCCTGCCCCTCTTCCTTCTTCCTTCTCTTACCCATAACTAAGGGCAAGATTTCTTGTTTTCCTGATTCTAACACCCCCTGGAATCAGGACTTCTTTGAGGAAAATTCAATAAGAGAAGCCCTTCAGCAATTCATCTCAAATTCCAAAGGAGTAAGAAGAAAGCAGGCCCCAGTCAATCTGCCCCCATTCTTCCTCATCAGCCAAAGGTGCCCTGGAGACTCAGAGGCCGTACCATCCCCTCCACCCAGACCACAGTGATGGTCTGGCTGGAGGCTTAATCGGTCTTCCTGCCTCCTCTCTCTTCTGGAATGCCACCAAATAAATGTTCTTAGAAGACTAGTTATGTGAAATGTACTGTCAAAAAACTTTGGGAGTGCCACACAAGCTACTTAAAAGCAAAGTAAGAAACTCCCATCCTGGCTGCAAGCGCATCCACATCTGGCCACAGTCATTCGTTCCAAAGGCTGCACACCTCCAACCCATCTGCCTAGAGTTAGAAGATATAGGATTGAGTCCCATTTCCTCTTCTTATAGGATGTGTGCCAGTTGGGCAAGCCTCTCAGCCACCATTTCCCTCCGCTGTAAATGGAGGCAACGATGCCAAATTCAGAGAGTTGTTATGAGGATTGAAAAGAATAACAAGCGTGCAGGATCTTTCATGGAAACCTTATATGACTTGTAGGTATTTTATAGCACATAGCTGCCACTCTGGCCAGTGCCTTGCCTCACACTCTGCCTTCCTTCCTCTCTGTGTTTCCTAACTGTTCTCCCTTACCTTCAGAAAGGAGCTTAGATCCTATCTCTCTCTAAGTCTTCACTGACCGTACCTACGCACGAGACCCTTCTCTTCCCTGAACTCTTCCTACCCTGAAATTATTGTTCTGGATCCTGCCCTCGCACCTACCTTAGTCTACTTAGCAATAGAGAAAGTGGGAAAAGGAAACTCATTTGCTGAGTCCCCGCTCGGAGCTGGGTACTTTGCAATGATTATCTCACTTAATTTAATCTTCTAAACAAGCCTAGCCAGTAGGCAGTATCATCACCATTATTTAAAAATGGGAAAACTCAGAGAAGGAAAATAACTTAACAAGGTCATAATTGATTAGTGGCAAAAGACAAATTTGAACCCAAATCTGTCTGACTCCATAGCTCATGCTCTTTTTTTCCACTGTGTCATACTGCCTTCCTATTTTGAGTAATGAAATTGATTCCAAAGTGACTTATGGAAATCTCTGCCATTACTTTATATCCACCATTAATTTCCTATTTCCTCAACTAGGCAGGAAGCTTCTTAGGAGTAAGGACCCATGCCTTTTACTTTATTTGTATGTCTCACACCACCTACACTTTCTAATTTAACAGGAATGTTCAGAGTTACGGCACTCCACTGATCGTAAAAAGAGTTAATGGCTATTTAATGCTTACTCTGTCCCAAGCACTATTATACATGCTTTTCGTATACTAATTTATTTAATTATCACAGTCATCTGGAATAGATTACTACCCCCATTTTATAGGTGAAGCGATTAAAACATTAAAAGCAATCAATCCAAGGTTAAACAGCTGTTAAGTGGCAGCCCTGGAAACCAACCCAGGAAGTCTGTCGCCAGAGCTATGGGTCTTAAAGACCGCATGATACTACAGAACTCCTCTACTTCTAAACCATAAAGGTACCTATTAAACTGAGATATCATGACATTATAAATTAAATTTCAAACTGAAAACTATTGGAAGATTCCCCACTTCTAATAACAGAAGAACCATTACAAACCAAACCTTTTGCTCAATGCAACTAGAAAAGCTGGAAAAAAATATTTTAAAAACCTTTCTGTGATGGTGTCAGAGACCTGCCAAGGCATCTTGAGTGGTCTGGTCATCCCAGAGAGAAGGGAATCTCAGAGAGGTGAAACTGACAGTCAACACCACTCTTCTCCTTGAGACACAGCTGGCAAGTCAGGAGAAAGCAAAAAGTAGAGGCCAAAGAACACAAAGAGAAAAAAGATGGCACAAGTAGAAAAGAACATAGTAAGAAAGTAGATTTAAACTTAAATATATCATACTTTCATTAAGTTAAATAGACTACTACAACTGACAGACATAGCTTGTTGGAAAAGGAAACAAAATCCTACTATATGCTGCTGACGAGATATGCATTTAATATAAGAATTCAGAAAAGCTTAAAGTCAAAGGATAGAAAATTATATTATGCAAACACTATTCAAAACAAAGATATATTAATATCAAATGCTGACTTTAAGTCAAGAAGCACTGTTGATCAAAAAGGATATTTCATAATGAAAAAAGGATCAATTCACATGGAAGATATGAAATTACATTATTACTGAACGTATGCTCTACACATGTATAACATATGCTCAAAAAAGCTAAAGCAAAACTTGACAGAACTAGAATAGAAATAAAGTCCACAATCATAGCAAGATATTTCAGTAATCTTCCCTGAGTAACAGATAAAACAACCAGTCAAAAACTCAGGGCAAATATAGAAGAATTGAACAGCATGATTAATAATCTTTACCTAATTGACATATATAGAACACTGCACCAAAAACAGAATATATTCGTTCCAAACATATGGAACATATGCCAGATTGACCATATGTTGGGACATAAAGCAAGTCTGAACAAATTTCAAAAACTGAAATCATACAGAGAGAAATCTCAGATCATGGTAGAATTAAGCTAAAAGTCAATAGCAAACATCAAATCCCCAAATATATAGAAATTACAAAATACACATCTAATAACCTATAGGTCAAAGAAGTCATAATATTATAAAATATTTTGAAATGATAATTGAAATGTACTTGAAAACTTGTGGGATCCATCTCAAGAGTGGCTTCGTTTAAGTATGCCTTCAAGCATAAATTAGAAAAGAGGAAATAATGAAAATAAATTATCCAAGTACCATCTCTAGAAATTTTTTAAATAATAAATTGAATCTAAAGAAAATAGAAGAAAGGGAATAAAAAAGATAAGACCAGAAATTAATAAAACAGAAAGCATTCAATATAGATAATCAACAAAGTCTGAGCTGGTTCTTTTGAAGAGATTGATAAAACTAATTCTTGCTGTAAATATTGGCTGTCCCCCTTCTCCTTAGCCTTGGATAACAGAAGCCATTGCCCCCAAGGTTATGTCACCCTCCCCCAAACTATTCTCTAACCCTGTTCGGAAACAACCAGCACCCCCTGCAGTTGACTCAAAGCTTAGAGTCCCAGGTGGATCAGGCCAAAGCTACACTTTACCTGAAGTCACATCTTGTTCTGCCCTTTTTTTTTTTTTTAAAGATTTTATTTATTTGACAGAGAGGGAGAGAGCACAAGCAGGGGGAACCACAGGCAGAGGAAGAGGGAGAAGTAGGCTCCCCACTGAGCAGGGAGTCTGACTCAGGGCTCCATCCCAGCACCCTGGGATCCTGATCTGAGCCAAAGGCAGATGCTTAACCAAATGAGCCACCCAGGTGACCCTCTGCTCTTTCCCCATCCCTATCCTACAACTGTCATCCAAATGACCTTGCAGATTTTGCCTTTAGAGCACTCAATAAATCCTGAACATCAAGTCCCTGCTATGGGCTCTGCTTATGGGAGAACATGACCTAAAACGAATATTAAGAAAACCTCAATCAATCAATCAAAATAAACTTATAAATACGATGTTCATAAATTAGAAGACTCAATATTTTAAAAGGTATCAATTTCCCCCAAATTATATATAGACCCAATGTAATTCTAACCAAAATCCTAGGAAGTTTTTTATAGAAATTGGTGAGTATATACCAAAATATACATCAAAATGCCAAGGACCAAGAATAGTCAAGACAAATCTGAATAAGAAGAACAAAGCTGGGGGCTCCTGGGTGTGGCTCAGTGGATTAAAGCGTCTGCTTTCCGCTCCTGTCATGATCTCAGGGTTCTGGGATTCAGCCCCGAATCAGGCTCTCTCCTCAGCAGGGAGCCTGTTTCCTCCCCTCTCTCTGCCTACCTCTGTCTACTTGTGATCTCTCACTGTCAAATAAATAAATAAAATCTTTAAAAAAAAAAAAAGAATACTTAAAAAAACAAAGCTGAAGAGCTTACATAGACAGATATAAAAACATATACTATAAAGCTACAGTAATTAGGACTCCTGGGTGGCTCAGTTGGTTGAGCATCCAACTCTTGACTTCAGCTCAGGTCTTGATCTCTGGGTCATGAGATCAAACCACGCTTTGGGCTCCACCCAGGTGTAGAGACTGCCTGGGATTCTCTCTCCTTCCCTCTCTCTCTCTGCCCCTCTCTCCATTCACTCTCTCTCTTAAAAAAAAAAAAAAAAATTAGGAGATGCAGTATTCATATGAGAATGGACAGATAAGAGAAAGAAATAGGAATCTACTAACACACCCATATATATTAAGCCCTGATATATTCAAACACTGACACTGCAGATTTGATAAAGAAGGTTTGTTTAGTAAATGGTACTAAACCAAAACTGGATATCCATATGGACTTCTGCCTCCTACATACAAAAACCCATACTTGCAGATTATAGCTCTAAATGTAAAGGTAAAACAGAATTTCTATAAAATAGCACAGAAGGGGGCGCCTGGGTGGCTCAGTTGGTTGGGCGACTGCCTTCGGCTCAGGTCATGGTCCCGGAGTCCCGGGATCGAGTCCCATATCGGACTCCCGGCTCTGCGGGAAGTCTGCTTCTCCCTCTGACCTTCTCCCCTCTCATTCTCAGTCTCTCTTTCTCTAATAAATAAATAAAATCTTAAAAAAAAAAAAAATAGCACAGAAGGGTATCTCCATAATCTTTGGTACCCAGAGTTTTATTAAACAGGACACTTTTCTTAAAAATATTAACCATAAAAAATGATAAACTGGTCCACATTAAACTTAGGAATATCTCTTCATCATAAGATATCATTAAGGGAGTAAAAAAAGGCAAAGTAAGAGAATATACTTGCAATACAAATAATTTTCTAATGACTTATCCTATGAAAAACTACAAATAAAAAAAGACAATTTAAAAATAAGCCTGAACAAGTATCTCACAAGAGATATCTAAATGACTAATAAACATGAAAAAATGCCCAGCTTCATTAATCAATGAAATATCCATACTAGGACAGGATGTGAAGCAACTGGAACTCTCATATACAATAAGAGGGAGGATAAAGTGTCAAGTCACTTTGGAAAACTGTTTGGCACTCTAATGACTAAAGCTGAACATATGCATATCTTACTATCCAGCAATTCCACTCCGAGGGTATACAGTGCAATATGTACCATGTTTGCAGGATACATGTTCAAGAACATTCATAACAGCAATGTTTTTAATTACCCCAAACAGAAAGTAACTCAGATGTCCATAAACAATAAATCAATAAATTGTAGTGTATTTATACAATAAAATACTATATAGCAACGAAAACAATCAAACTACAACTATACCTCTTGGGTAAAATCCCACAAATGTACATTTGTTGAAAAACATAGAATACATCCTATATAATTCTACTGATTATATAAAGTTCAAAAAAAATTATAAAAAAAATTATATTGCCTAGAGATGTACACACAGATGGTAACACTATAAAGGAAAGCATGGATATGATTACCATTAAACTCAGTCTAAAGATTACATCTAAGGAGAGGCTTGTTGGATTAGGAAGTGATATATGGGAGGCTTCTGAGGGGCTAGTGATGCTAATTTCTGGACTTAAATGTTAGTTACATGGATGTGCAGTTCATAATTATTTGTTAAATCATATTTTCCTATCACGTTTCATTTCAAAATTGGAATTTCAAAAAAGAAACAAAATACATGGATTGTATCTGATATATTCATACAAATTAATGAATTTATTAGTAATTACTTAAGAGTAATAGATGCTCAATTAGTGGTTATCTTAAAATGAATACTTAATTGCCTAAAACCAATTGAAAGTGTTTCATTATCTCAAATTACTCAGCATTCAGTATTTTTTATTGTCGAGGGGATTTCTGTATCGAGATGGAGTTTATAGTACAGGCATTTTTGAAGATAATGTGGTTCTGTGAATTAGCTATCCCAGGAAGTAATGATCTACTTTCTCCTGAAATAGTTAAGCAAATTCAGAATGTTCTATGATGATTTATTACAAAAAAGATTCCAAAAGTAGGCAGTTGTACTAAAAGTACCCTTAAAATGCTTTCTAACATTAATCATCAATTTAAAATTTGGGGTTGTGTATTCCCTCTGAGAATCCTCTTTCTCTTTCTCTGGCTCATTGACTAACATTTATATGGAGGTATGTCTATAAGCAGTTGAGCATCAGGCATGGGATGAAATTAGGATAATATGCACAACAGGTTAAAAAAACTAGATCTTGTTGGCCAATTCTTTAAACTTTATCTCTACCTGGGATACTGTGTAAAACCACTTGGCAGCTTCCTTGAATTCTCTAAAGACTTTTTTTTTATCATAAAATAATTATAAATACATGGCTGACAATCATAGGGCTAAAAATGATGTATGAGAGGGATGTTTTCACTTTAAAAGGGCAAAATAATAAAATAACCTAAGTCAAGTCTGTTCAGAAAATACTTGATAAAAGGTACAGCTAAACGAGGGAGGGAAAAGCTTTGGCTCTTAATAAGCCACTACCTCAACCTATTAGAAGAAATAAAAGAACTACAAAATCCAAAAGCCATTGGGCCCTCCTTCAATAGCAACTAGCTAATAACCTGTCTCAGGTAAAAATAACTTAGAAACATATAATATTAGTCAAGAAAAGGGAAAGGGTTAATAAGCATAAGTGTGTGGAAATTGCCTACACTTTCACATCTTGCAAAGATGGTTCAGAGACTCACCTTTAACAAGGGATAATTAATACTTGCAACCCATATGTTGGTAAACGGGGCCTCCAGGATAAGAGCATCCACTGGGAATCCTTGAAAATAATAAAAAAGAAATAATTCTCCTATCATATTTAAATACTACCTTTCCTAAGTAAGGAATCCTCAAGGTCCTATACATGAACTACCTGAACCAAAGTTATTTGTGAAGTTTGTTAATAATGCAAATTTCTGGACTCCACACTAGACTTAAATCAGAATCTCGAGGAGGGGGATGAGAATGTGTATTTTTAATGGGCACTCCCACCCCAAGAGATTTCTGTGCACATGATAGTTGAAAATCACTACCTTCTAGGACACAGCCAGGTTTTCATGACTTGGATAATTTAAGAAGGCAAAGTATTATAGGAAGGGAGAGTATTCTACAGCCCATGGTTAGGAATGTACCACAGGATGACTAGGTTGTTTTGGTCAACACTCCATCTAAGAAGAATTAGAAAATGTGTGTCGGATGGGGATATGTATTTGTATACATATACAGTTGTCCCCCTTTATCCACGGTTTCAGTTATCTGCCGTCAAGAGCGGTCCAGAAGCAGATAATCCTGCTTCTGTCATATTGTCAGAAGGTCAGTAGTAGCCTAACGCTACATCTCAATGCCTACATCATTCACCTCACCTCATCTCATCATGGAGGCATTTCATTATCACACATCATCACAAAAATGATGAGTACAGTACAATAAGGTAGTTTAAGAGAGACCAAGTCACATAACTTTTATTGTAGTATATTTTTATAACTTCTATTTTAATATGTTATTAATCTCTTACTGTGCCTAACTGATAAACTAAACTTTATCATAGGTGTATACATATAGGAAAAACACAGTATGTATAGGGTTTGGTATTATCCATGGTTTTGGGCATACACTGTAGGTCTTGGAACATATCCCCCATGGACAAGGGAAGACTACTGTATGTGTAGGCATCTGAGGGCTACTAAATCAGTGAGATTTTGAGAGGCAATACCTAAAGAAAAATATGAGAGTTTGAGATATTTTTCCCCTCAAAGCAGTTGAAACTTTGAAAGTAACAGTGGTGGCTGCTCTTAGAGGCTTAGAACTAGACAGAATTTCAACACATCCACGGGACCAAAAGGACAAAAATTAGAGTTCAGAAGCTGACAAGAAGGAGGACTCTAATAAATTTCTCAGGCTTTTGGTGACTTCAAAGGACTACACCCTAGAGGAATGGTGAACTAAAACCAGACCAGCCCTCATAGAGACTAAAGCCCAGCTTCAAATCAGCTCAATTTCTGATATGATTAAGGTGACCTCCCCCCTATTTTAACTGCTTTTCAGGAGAAAAGTAACTTTTGTCTGGGAGAAGGTAATATTATCCCAACCCCTCAAATTATCTCTACAATTTCCATAAACAATATCTAGCATTTAATCAAAATAAGTAGACAAGGGTGCCTGGATGGCTTAGTCAGTTAAGTGTCTGCCTTCAGCTCAGGTCACGATCCCAGGGTCCTGGGATCGAGCTCCACATCAGGCCTCTTGCTCCACGGGGAGCCTCTTTCTCCCTCGGCCTGCCACTTCCCTTGCTTGTGTGCCTTCTCTTTCTCTCTCTCTCTCTCTCTCTCTGTCAAATAAATAAATAGATACATGAATAAAATCTTTAAAAAGACCAACTAGACATACAAAAATAAAGAGGCCAAAAATACAAAAACAAAACAAAACAAAAAATAGATAATGGAAATAGATCAAAGGATCTAGATATTGCCATTATCCTACACGGACTTTAACTTGTAAATAACCAATTGTAAAACTAAAATATTTGTTAAAATTTTAATATTTAGTAAAATTTGATATTACATAGTGAACTAGGTAATATGTCAAAAGAAAATTTTTAAACTAAAGCACAAGAAGAAAATGTCTGGAACACCCAGGAAAGAATATTGGAGACATACAGGACATGGGAATAGATCTAAAAAAATACATATAATTATAGTCCCAGGGGAGAGAAGATGAAAAATGGGGTAGGCACAATATTTGAAGAAAAATGACTAATTCTCCAAGATGGGTGAATATTAAGCCAGAGTTATTACAGTGCTATGAACCCCAAGCAGGATAACTACTAACAAACCCACACGTAGGAAAATCACAGTAAAAATGCTAAAAAACAAAGACAAAAAGAAAATTTCAAAAATAGCCCAAAGAAAAAGTAATTATCTTCAAAGGAGCAGCAGGAAGACTGGAAGCTGACCTCCCAAAGGAACACTGAAAGCCAGAACAAAATGGACAACGTCTTCAAAGTGTTGAGATAAAATAACTGCCAACCAAGAATTCTATGCCCAATGAAAATATCCTTCAAAAACGAAGACAAAATAAAAATATTTTCAGACCAAAGCTGAGGGAATTCTTCACCAGAGATAGACAGGCAGAACAAAAATCCCCAATGGAAGCCCAGAAATGCAAGAAGTAATAAAAAGCAAAGAAAAAGGTAAATCTAGATATTGACTTTATAGTATAAGAACAATGACGCTTTATGGAGTATGTATCATAGAGAAAAGTAAAATACAGGATAGCTAGAGTTCAAAGCCAGGGATGTAAATGGAATTTAATTAAGTGTTCTAAGTTCATTGCCAAGTTCTTCATTCACCAAGAAGTGAAATGTTCATTTATGTGGGAATTCAGGTCAGATAATACAGCATCGTCAGCACTGTGTGGGAAGTGTGCACAGAGAGCTATGAGAGCTTAGAGGAGCAGGAAATAAAGTCCGCTTTATTCCCATAATTAATTAAGACTATGGGTAGCAGGTGACTGGCTTTAAATGTTCACGTAACTCAACCTGACCGGTATTGACAAGCCTAAGAAACAACACAAGAGATGACAAGCTTTTCATGTACATTGAAATCATCTTGTCCTATTCACAGAGATTCTAATTCATGAAAACAACTAGGATCCAGGAACCTGTGTTTATAGCAAGCACCTTAGGGGAATCTGAGGCAGCACTCGGAACCCTTCGGGAAACTCTGACGTAAATGTCATGGAGGACGGGCTGCAGAAAGCAAGTCCTACTCGCGACTTCATAAAGGATGTCTTCCTCTCCTGTAATCCAGATTACTCCACAGAACTTTTACTTCACAAGCAGGGCTTTTTCAAGGGGAATTTTAACTCTTCCTGAGTACTTTTAATTTCATGGCCTTGAAAGGCAACTATTGTTTTATATTAAATAGAAGAAAGAAAGTTTATTACACGATCAGAGACTGCCTACGGTCGGGGTGCTTTAGGTATGTCCGTGTTCTGAGTGTGCACAACAGTCCGAAGGCTGTCTTTTCTTCCCCACCCCAAGCCAAGGTGTGATACATGGAGGCATTTTATAGTACCTTTCTCTTCTAGTACTTTTGCAGCATTTGTTGCAACTCTGTAAAGCAATGAAAATTAGTACATATGTGAAGCAATGACTTAAACAGTCAGGTAAACAGTAGAAAATGTAACATCTGATATGAGCATCTGATGTACGTTCTGGACCCTCTGGGAGGAACATACAACTTCAAGGGGTTCCACTGGTCCTAAATTAAGAATCCTTTAATACTCTCAAGGAGAATTCTGGAACAGGCTTCAGTGTCCTGGATAACCACAGAGCTACACCCTCCCCTGCATTACAAACAGGCACGCTGAGGTGGCAGTGTGTCTAGCCACAGGTGGGATGGGAGAGAAACCAGAGCTCCACCTCCCAGCTCAGCGTTCCCTCCTCTGCTCATCACTCCTCTAAAGACACCAACGCCCCGAGGACCACCCCCCAAAAGCCGTCTTCAGACCCCACTCACCCTGTACCCAGAGAGTGGCCCCAGAGACACACAGGCGTGGTGCCGCTTCTCGCCTTGGCCCACTCGTAGGCACAAACAGCATCTGTGGTCAGCCCCGCCTCTGTGGGCTCACCCGTGGAGTCCCCGTACCCTGGTGGTAAGGAAGGCGAGCACAGTATCACTGCCTCCAGAACGAGGGCCATCAAAAGCCCTCCTGCTTATTGAAAAGTCTTTATACACTATTCTCAACACATACCTCTGTAGTCCACAGACAGGACATGAAAGCCGCCATTGCTCAGCATCTAGATGATAAAGGAGAGGTTATCTTTTTGATTAGAAGGTATAAACCGAAAAGGGGGTATAACCTCCTCAACACTTCCATAATCCTCACTGTGCTGGTTTCCTGGGCAGGAGATAGATGAAATCTGCTGTCTGACCTCAAACGTGAGAAGGTCAGTCTCAAGGGGAAAGAAGGGAAGCAGGGGTGCAGAGCAGGTCAGACAGCCTGGCCACGCCCTCGCTTTGCCCCCCGGCTCTGTGACCTTGAGCCACCTAACATCTGAAGAGGTAAAGGGTCTTCTGAAAAGTGAAAAACAATAGGAGCGCCTTCAGGACTGTTGGAAGATGACGTGAGATGAAAGTATTGAAGTCCCCTGGTACAGAGTAAATGTCTGTTTTAAGAACTCCCTTGAGAACAGAAGGTCTACAGAGTTGTAGTAGAGGCAGTCAAATAATGGGAAGATACTTATATTAAATGTGAACAGATAGTTAATATCAAAAACAAAAAAACTGGCTCAATTAGATGAAACCACAGCCACGCCCTATGTGGATAAACGAAGGAATATGACAACGTCATTTTAAATGAAGTGAATTACAATGACAGACAAAGAGAGAAAAGGGGAAAAAAATGTACTGTGAAGATACTTCTAAAACTTTAATCCTCACAATAGTCCCTAAAGGTAGGTATTATCCCCATTTTATAGATAAATTGAGTCCTGAGGGTTTAAGGAACTCGTTCGCAGTCACCCAGATGGCTAGAGGCAGAACCCAGACGCACACCTGGGTCTGCTTCTATTCCAACGCCGTGCTTGCCCTGCCGCAGCACGGACGTGGGGAGCTGAGTCCTTCCCAGGAATCTTTCCATGCAAATTCAACTAATAACTGAGGAACTAAAAGAAACTCTTTAATATCAATGTAAATGGCATTGCCTGCAGAACACTGATCCAGGACACAGAGCAGTTAAGCACCCGGGAACTGGGAATGTCTGTGCATCGTTGGTGGCACTGTGGGCGGAAGGACCGCTTGGTGAAACAACTCGAGAACAGATCTGACTCCTAAAATTTATCTCTAGGAAAAAAAATCCCCAAAAAGAAGAAGAAACTAAATGCTTCAAGTTTTCTCTGGCAACATCATTGAAATGATTTTAGGGGGGGAAACTCGTATCTAGCAACAGTGGAATCGTTAAATAAACAATTGTCTACAAATATAATGGAGAAGGATCACCTTTTAAATTGGTAACTATGGAAGACCATGGAAGAATGTTTATAATGTAGTATACACATAACATAGTATTAATTAAGTAAAAGAGTGACAACATAAAATTATATATACATATAACATAGAACTATATAGACAAAGACAACTAGGTGGGGTTGCAAATTAATGAAAACAGCTGTATTGGGTGACTGAAGTGATGAATGAGATGAATGAGAGGGAGGGAGGGGAGGAGGAAAGGTAAGAAGAAAGGACAACATGATAGCAAAGACTTGATTTTTAAAGGAAATCACCCCTCCAAAGAGGAGAAGGCCAAGGAAGTCTGGTCAGGCTGGGAGGTGATGACTATGGCGCGAGGTGTCCAGAATCCGCCCGGAGGAAGAAGTCTTACCACACCTTCCCTTCCCATCCCACGACCACAAGGATGACCTGGCTCCTCTCCACACCCACACCTACGACTCTTCTCCTTTCTGTGCACGCAGGGGCTGTACAATTCAGCTTTGCCAAGAGTGGGAGAGGGGAAAAAAAAAAAAAAACCACATGTTCTCCTGGACACCAGCCTCACCACCAGCCCACGTAGGAAGTGCAGAGACTGAGGTGCAGGGTGGAAAACAACCCTAAAAATTGAACGTTATCATCCCAGCCGGAACTGCATCCAGCTGACCCCCCACCAGAGTCGGCTCTGGGAAGGCCGTGAAGAAAGGGAGGAGTAGACAGGAGAGGAGCTTCCTGTCTGAACGAGGGAAGGAGGGGGAAGGAGGTGCTGGCTGAACCGGCCCTGGCAGGATGCGGGGCCCCCCTCGTGCTGTCACACCAGGGCTCTGAGGTGGGAGCTGGCGTGTGGGAGGAGATATCAGGTCCTTTGGTAAAAAGCGGACAAGCAGCCTGGCCACCTGAGGGAGAGATTACCCAACTGGGGTGTGGGAGCAGATAAACAGACAGCTGCCCCAGCTGTGAGTCAGCCACGGCTGCGTCTCCCTCACACCTGGAAAAGCAGGGGCCGCCCCAGCAAGCTGCAGTCGTGTAGCAGGCCAGCGAGAAGACGAGCGCGGCCACCACCATCCCACATGCAGAACCTTCTATGGGGCTGACGCCAGAGCCTGAATGACTCTAACAGCAGGCAATCTGTGTACTTATCCTCTACCACGAAAAAAGGCTGTTTCTCACGGGAATAACTTTCACATTTAGTATACTCTCACAACCCTTCCCCCAGCCCTCAGGAAAAGCGGATGAAGAGGGTCTTCAACTCCATCTGGTGCTGAAGGCACTGTATTTATGAAAGTGTCTGGGGAGTCAGGGATGTTCACTTCTGTTTTGATGCCCTGTGGTCACTGCAGGACTTCGAGTCCCACCCTTGGGAGCTCTCGCTAGATCCCCCCGCTGAGGGCTGAGGAAGATCTATGGCTGTAGCCCGTAAGAGAAAAAAACAGAGACATGAAGTGGGTACCTTGAGGCCCCTTCAGACATACCTTTACTAGCTCAAGTCTGTGAGGAGCTGCCCTGTGGAGGAGGTTAAAACAAAGAGCAAGAATTAGGAATTACAATGGCAAATTCAATGAAAATCACTATCATGCTTCTGGCATCTGATCTTAAGCCTTTGTTTTTGAGGTTGGAGAAATAAATAACTGGGAGGCAGGGAAGTGGTTCTTGATGTCACAGCCCACTTGGATGTGTCAGGGGGAGTGATGGATGGTTCTAGGAGCGCTGGTCACCCAGATGGCTAGTGCTTCTCAACAGAGGCATGTGAGGAATCACTGATAATCCACTTCCTCTCACTGCCCCACAGCCAGACTGATTTCCAGGAATACCTTTAGAAGCTAAAGGAAAATCAGTTCCAGAAAGTGGCTTTTCAGAACAAAGGATGATATAGTCATGTTCACCAAACCAAGACCTTCTCGTAACCTGTTCACTCTGCCATCAAGTACAAGATGACGCGAGGGAGACTCGCAGTGCTAGAGGTACAGGAAACGCTTTTTCCCAAAATAACCATGTCATCTACTCTCTATTAACCATGCTAATTAAGGAGAGACAAGGATGATTGAGAAGGCAGAGGATTCTTTTAAAAAACCTTTGAATTTTGTCTTCGAGCCAAATGTCTTAAACTTCAGTGCATCATGAAGCCCTTCGAACATATGATTAAAGCTTGGACCCATTTCCCAGAAAAATGTATCCATACTTGAAATTTTTAGTACATTTTTGGGAGGAGGTTCATGGACCCTCCGGAGTTTCTCTGGGTCCCAAGTCTAGAAGCACTGATCTCAACAAGGCTCCTGTAACTTCCCATTTGGCCTCCTTTTGGCTCAGTACCGCTGAGATAGCCATCTGAGACCTTTGGCAGGGGACAGGAGGAAGATGGGGCTAACCGCAGAGCCAGAAAATCGGGGACCATAGCAGATCCACACGGAGGGACAGACGTGAGTGGGTGGGCCGAATGATCCTTTAAATACATACGCTGTAACACCATGCCCAAGTTTGCACAATCAGAACAATGTTCAACACTGCGGGAAAAGGCTGAATTTCATGAGAAATCTCTGTAAATGTCACTCTAACGTGGACCCTTTTGGAAAGCCGCTAGGGCAAAGGCAAACCTTGAGAAAGCCATCAAGACAGAAAAAGACAGTGAGAAAAAGGGACACAGGCAAGGGAGCCGAGGGGCAGATTCCAAAGCTCTTCCTCGCTTAGCTTGCAATGTCCCTCCGGACACAGAGCTCAGGTCTGTGGGTCTCTGAGGCATGTCGCCCCTCCCCAACCCGAAGCCAAGCAGTCCCCACTGATAATCATCACCCACCATAATGACAGGCCCACTGGGAGGCCTGGCAGCGCATCAAAGGGGATCAGGACTTCAGGGAGGCATTTTTCGCTACAAACCAAGGTGGGAACAACAGAGAGGGGGCCAGAACCAGTCAGACGGTCCCCAGTACCGACGGCCAGAATTCCAGATGATCTCTCATAGGGAGTCCACACATTTGATTAACAGGACTCATGCTAAATCAAGGAATCCCCAGGCCCTTCTGTGAGAGGACTGTCGATAAGAAATTGCTCTTCCTTTTCCCCGTATCTCATGCCTGTTCCCTTTCCTGTCGTCCTGTGGGCTCAGTTCATCATTTCAGGCACTCTTTGGGAGTAAAGGAACCACTGACTTCTTGGAAATCAATATCCAAATTTTGGAATTAATCTCCCTTTCGGTTAAAGATTGATGTTAGTCTACATACAGAATATACAGATTTTTTTTAAGAGAAGCCTATGTCCAGAACACCCTCAAATTTCAACAAAGGAAAAAAAATAGATGTGGAGCAACATTTACAGAGTCAAAAAGGGAGCTCTGCCTTTCCTTCCCCTTCGGGGCTGAAATGCTCCCTCTGTCTTTAAAAAAAAAACAACCCAAGCAAAGGCACTGACCTGTGTTCTGCGCTGCCGTGAAGATAAACAATAATTGGATTGCCATCACGAAGGGCTGCTTCATACCAGCCACCGTCCTTCCCCTTAGCATCTTCCCCCCGGCAGCTGGGAACTGTGTGCCTGAAGAACAAAGAAACGTACTAACAAACGTACAGAGAGAATTCGCTGTCCTCGCCAAAGTCTGAAACCTTCCACATGTCAATCAGACATATGTTTGTAAGTTTATATATGTATAAATATACATATATAATAATATATATAACTATTATATATATTATATAACTATAAATATATATATAAAAAAAAAAGGAATACAGCAGAGTGGGGCAGCGCCAGGTCCTTGCGGCCTGGTGAAAGACCCACACCCCAAAAGACTTCATGCTCCAAGCTACAACTGCTGAAAAGCAAATTCAAGCAGGTCAAATATCAATACAAAGGGAAGGTATATGGAACAGCTTCCAAGTGACTCGAAGAAACACCAGCCTGCCCACAGACCCTAGCCCAGCATTGCTCACCCTTGCCCTGCTAACATGAAAACCACTCCCATCAAGCAACCCAGTGTCCACTAGTGCACTCACCAGATTCCCAGGATCACCCCGGGTTCAACTCTGATGTACAAGTTCACCGTGTGAGGAATCTTTAACTCCGGTTTCTTTAAATCCACAAGAAATGGTGCTTTGACTGGAAAGTAGAATTCATTATCAACGCCCAGAGTCAAATTCCATGTCTTTTAATCACAATCAAAAAAAGGAACTAGTCTCATGATTAACGTGGTTTCTAAGTTGCAAGCTACCGCGTTAAATTCCCAGCAAAGTGTTTTATTTTATAAACGAGGACCAGCCCACAGGAAAGTTGCCAAAAGAAAACAAAACAACCATGTTTTTCTGTCCATCCCCTCAACAGTCTGTAGATTCGCCCTAGACCCCAAAGCCTCTGTGGAATAGGTTTCTGAGCACTGAAGTCTAGCCACAATTTTATAGCCAACATGCCTTTTTCATTGTCACATGGGCAATTTTAAGGGCAGTGAGTTCATTCTTTGGGAAAGAATATATATAGGCAAATTCATGCTAGATATATACTTACAAAAATTTAAAAATATTAGCATGTTCATCAGAGGAGGAAAAATGTGTTCTTTTAATGGTTTACTAGTAAAGCTGTTGTACAGAGAGGCAATTTTTCTTCCAAGTGTTGCACAGCAATGTGGAAGAGATCTGCAAGATAAAACAAAACAAGCAAGGCATTCCAAATCGTCCAAGTTTTGTTGTTTTGTTTTGTTTTGTTTTTCTCTTAGCATCCAAATAAAATGTCAGAGACTAACACTGGGAATTACAGGTAACTTGGCATTTAAGCAAAGTGTTTTACAGAACTGCATGCCATTGGTACAGATGAGGACTGGGCGCAAAGGGAGAACAGGAGAGGAAAGCGATAAATCCAGCCCCCAGCCAGCAGCTGAGACAGCCCTGGTATGACAGGAGGGAGGGAATGTGAGTGCAAGGAGTCAAGCCTGTTTCCTCAAGTGCATTCCTGCACAAGAGCAAGGCCGGACCCCCACAGTCATCAGGAAACAGACTCTTTAACAGTCGTCACAGTTTGTAATCACATCACAATTTAGTGCTGTCTGTATTAACTATTGTTAGTCTAAAGCAGTGAATGAAAAACCATCAGATCCCTACTCTTCTGGCTGGGTCTTAGGAAGAAATGAACCAATGAAAGAAAAATCCCCACTTGTGATGTGACGTCCTGGGGAAGAGGGACTGGAGAGCAGGGTGAGGAGCCGGGGAGTGCCTGGAAGTTGCCGCTACATCAGGACTGGGGCCTGCTCAGGGGGTAGGACACAGCAGGCCAGGCACATCTTGATTATCCTACTCTTTGTTCCCTGTGACGCCAGCCACCCGAACCAGGAGCCATTGGCAGACAAGTTATGACTTGTCCATGCGGGGTCACTAATGCCACTTCTGTCCCTAGCCACGTCTTTATCAGAGTGGAACATCTACCTTGGAGAAATGAGGGACACAAGTAGTCAGTGTCACCACTTCCTGCTTCCGGTGTTTGTCCACTGAATAAATCCCTTCCCCTGTTTTCAGCTGTCGGTGTGAAGACTGCTCAGTACAAGCAGATCACAAGTGTGGGGACTGGAAAGCGGGTTAGATGAGCGGTTTCCCCTGCCCTGATTTCTCTGCCAGACCCGAGCATTTTAGAAGATAGCCATTGTCCCTTGTACTTTGCAAATGAGAAGACTGAAAGGTTTAGGTAACCTGCCCCATGCCACAGATGAGTGGCCGAATCACGTGTATCCAGGTCTGTGTGACCCCAGCGTTCTCTGAAGATCTCCAACGAGCTGTCACCATCCTGGTGAGGGCAGCTTGCCTTTCATGCAGGCAAAAGTGAACCCCAGGAACAAGACTGGCTTCTGGTGAGATTCAGCCCTCCCAAGAAAGTTGTTTCAGGATTCCCCTTCTCCCCTTCGGCATCCTTGGCCCTTCTCAGGGTGCCTTCTTCCTCCCATGTTCTTCCTTCCTGTTCCTGTATTCTCAGGAGTCTTCTGACCCTAAAGTCATCAAAGAGAGACCTCTAAGAAAAATTCTCCCTCAAGCGTTAATAACTAAAAAAGCAGAGTGCTTATATGTTTGGAGGAGGCATGAAGGGCGAAGATAATGAATCTCCGGCAAATTTCCAGCGATTCTGCAGGGAACGAAAAGAGACATGGGCTAAGGGTGGTGGGTAGCTTTCCAAGTACATCAGACATAGGCAACTGCCTACACACAAAATTAGCAAGGAAAAAATGAAAATGATCTTTTCATCATAGTTTAAAATAGCCTCCACGAAGGTGGTAGGAAGGAGAAGACTGTTGCTCTGATTTTGGAGAGAAGAAATCAAAACCCAGAGAAGCCACTTTGAGCCCCAGATCAAGCCCCAATGGGCAGGACTGAACACAGTCTAAGTTCTTACGCTTCCTTCCCGTTGGCTGGCTCGGGCTTGCTTTCTCCTAACTCTGAGCTCATGCCACCCCTCCTGTTAGTCTCCTGCTAAGTTATCTTTTGAAGGTAGCAGGGTGCTTGGGAAGCAGAGGGGGCGGAGGGAAATACGCTCCTGTTTTTAAAGAATAATTCATGCAGGACCCTTCTCTCGAATAGCTCCCGGCACTTCTGTGAGAAGCACCGCGGGAAGGGAACAGAGTGACCAGATCCCTGGGAGCATCAATAATGCACTACGGCTTCTTTTAACTGGGGGTTGTCAGTTTGACTTCCCCTAGATCAGTAGGGGGTCAAAAGTCACCAGAGGCTAACAGACCTTATTCGAGTGGAGGATGCAATTTCAGCCCAGTCCCGCCGCCGGCCAGCCACATCAAACAGCCGCCTTGATGCCCTAGTGTTCTTTCCCCTGCCCTTTGATCAGCTGTGGCTCTAACCACACGGCACCCCGCAGGGGCCACAGAACGAACTGGATCATTTGTACCTTGGAACCCGAGTGGCTCAGAGGCACCAGCTTTGGGAAGCCCAGCTCTAACCCCATTTGGCAAGACAGCTATCCCGACTCGTAAGACACGCCACACATCCGTCCCGGGCGTCCATTCATGTGGCCAATATGGTTGGCCACCGAGCGCCTAGGTTACGTCTCTGTTCTCCTCCCTCCTTCCCATCAAATCCTCCCCTTCCTTCCCATCCACTCAAGCGTCCCTTCTTTGTTAAAGCCTCTTTGCACAGATCTTCCCAAGGTGACCTTTCCTCCCCCTTCGCCCCTCTCACTCATTATCATCGGGCCTCGGTTTGACCCTTGGCTGTTCTCTGGGGGGTTCTCCGGCTATCAGTCCTGGCTTCCCACTGAAAAGAACCACCTGGCCTCTGGCGCACCCTGTCTAGCACAGGACTGAGCGCCGACAAAAAGCATATTTCTTTCATGAGGGAGAAGGCAGCAAGGTTTATTGGTAGCTTTGGGGAAGAGGGGAAGGGCTTCATATTCTTTTTGGAATTATAATTGAAAATTAATTATGAGCTCCGCAAGAGCAGGGCTTTGTGCCCTGGCCTAAACTAGTGCCGGAAAGGTAGGCGATGACCAGTACTATGGAAAGAATGAATTAGGTTAGCAGCCTGCTTGTGGGGCTTTCCTTAACACTATCCAGAAATGTAGAGACTTAGGGTGAATGGGGAGCAACGAAGAGGGAACCAGCCCACTGGCCTCCCCCAGCTTCTTTCCTGAGCACATTTTCCATGTTGCTAGTTCAAAGAAAACCAGTGGCGAGGGAAGACTCACCCTCCCGGGCTCTCTCTGTCTTAAGTAGCAATGACAGCTGATGAAATTTTTGCAAAATAAATAAATAGATCCCCAAGGCATTAAAAAATAATCACTGAAAACATGTTTTGAAGAATTGTTCTCCTTGAATCACACAACACATCGCCGTAGTTTCTGCGCCACTAGGAGCCCCAGACCCACAGGCAGCCCTCAGTGAATGTTTGCCCATCTAAGCTCACTCGGTTCCAAGAAACAAAAGGACTCAGGATCCTGGATCTCAGCCTGTGCTCCTGCCTCAGTGCATCTTAAGTTAGAGCAGTACAGTAATTCTCTATTCAGATGAAGAAATGTGCTTGTATTTTATTCTTTCGGGAAGCATCTCTTGAGACCTGTTTTTTAGTAATTGGTAAGCCAAGTAAGCAAGGGTCCCCGACTCCCCACGTCCCACTCCATTATCAACAAAGCAGGTTGTTCTCTAAGAGCATGAATTGCAGCTTTGATTCTGTGTCAAATAAATGCTAAATATCAGCCACCCGCTCGAGAGGGAGCACGGAAGATCAAGGCAGAACATGCCGGCTTTCCCAGAACAGCCGTCTCAAGGAAGTAAGGCCCAGGAATGTGCAGTCAGTCCGGATATTCTGACTCGTGCTGAGATCCAACACAGAAGGAGGGTGTGGGTCTACACTGCTGGGCCAGGTGAAAGCAGCTCTCTGCTCCCTGCCCTGAGCTACAGAAGGAATAGAAGAGAGAGTATCAGTGTTCGTCTGCATCCCTCAGACCTTCCAATGGGAAGTCTCCTGGTCTGAAGGGGACTCTTGGATATTTTGTACTCAGCGAGAAACAAAACAAAGGAACCTAAGAAAGGTGAGCAAAAGCGCCAACACCTTCCCACCTTCAAGTGGGAACCAAGCACCACCAACACCTTCAAGAACCCCACAAAACAAGGTACTTGAGTCTTCTGAGTCCAGGGTCTCTAACCAACACCTGGCTTCAACGCGAATGAGACCGGCGATGTATTGTTGGCCAACTCAGGTAGTTTAACATTACCATTTCAGCCAAGGATTTAATAGAGGAGCCAGAGGGGAGCCTGGGTGGCTCAGTTGGACAGGTGTCTGACTTTTGATTTTGGCTCGTGTCTTGATCTCAGGGTCATGAGTTCAAGTCCAGGGTTAGGTGTGGAGTCTACTTCAAAAAAATAAAAAAAAAGGAGGAAGAAGATTTTAAACCCCTCTGATATAGACATTTCAAAGTTAAAGGATGTGAGAACTTGGCACAGGTATGGTTTCAATGCACTATACATTTTTAGCATTATAGAGGGATGTTCTTTAAATACATCCAAGAGAGTTTACCCTGGGGGAGCTGGCCTTGGGATCCTTTTCCACCCACACAGATAGGCCTTTGACCTAAGAGGACGCCATCTGAGAAAGAGTTCAAGGTAGATTACTATTATTGGTCTTTCAAATTCGTCCTGAATTTCGGTAAAATGGTCAAGGCAGATAAGGTCAAGGCTTGGTGTAGGAACCTGAGTCATCTCTCTGGAAACCTCTATTTCAGAAGCCCCCAAGGGATGCAGGTTCCTCAAAGCTCAGACCCGAGAGGCAGAGGCTCGCTGGATAAGGCGGCCCAAAGGGCTCGCAGAGCTCCGGGGGTCTCCGAAGGGTTCGGCCCCGGACCACCGCGGGGCGCCTGATGCACCCTGCTCATGCCCGAGGTTGGGGCGGTAGGGGGACGACAGGGCACCGGGCCAGAGCACTCACCGCAGGTTCCGCACCACCATGTCCCACCAGGAGGCCACACAGCCCTGCGCGTCCATCTCCATCTGGCGCCGTGTGCCGTGCCGCCACCCGAGAGCTGCGGCCGGGAGCCCGAGCCGCCCCCGCAGACGCGCGGCCCGCCCTCCTCCTCCGCGCGGGGCCCTAAAGCCGTGCTGCGGCCGGGGTTCCACGACTTGCGGCGCCCCCTCAGGCCCCACATCTGTGCGGGAGACGCCAGTTTCCCACGCTTGAGGCTAGCGGTGCACGGTTTTCCTTTCTACTTTAGTTTATACATGTGTGCGTGCGTGTGTGTGTGTGTGTGTGCGCGGGCGCGCGCCCCGCGCGATGAACTGAAATAGATTTTTTACTGTGCTAGTAATAAAACCGAAGTCCGGCATCACAGTCTCGAAAGATCTGCAGGAGGGAAATAAGCTTTCCTCTACTTTGACCCGTCTTGTTTTGTTTTGTTTTGTTTTTCGTTGTCCTTTCTATTTTTCCCTTTTTCTGAAGCTTACCTATCTCCAGCACCCTCCCTACCTCCCTTCCTCCCTCTCTCTTTCTGTCCCCTCCCCCGCCGTTGAGTCCGGCCACAGGGTTATGAACTACACAATTAACAGCGAAATTGACACCTTTTTGGCATTGGTTTATTTAGCAACTTCTCACAGAACCCCACCCGGTATCAAGGAGTGCACACCTTGAAACGTCTGGCCGGGATACAGGCTTACATAGTCACCCAGGGAAGCCACACAGCCAAGTAGGAGGACAAAGGAGGAAGGAAGGGAATGAGGTCTCCATCAGATACAATTTGATGCCACCATCAAGAGTTCATCTTGGAGGCAAGGTGCAACCTCCCCGAGAGGGAAATCCAGAAGGGTTTTTGGTGCCTGTGCTGTGGGAGGGAGGGCACGATGGAGGACTGCCAAGCCTTAGAAAGTGCCCAGGGACCCACCTGCTGGGGGCTGGTACGCCAGTATGGAGAGAAGCACCCACGCCTTTCAAGAAAAGGCAGCTCTCTGCATGGTCTAGGCCATTTCCTATAACTAGTCAGACAAGGGTAAATCTTGTTCACTGCCTCTTGTAATCGCTCTGGGGGTGTCAGTTTTCTGATTCAGATCAAGATAGAAGAGGAATCGCATCTGGAAGGACAGAAGGGATCTAAGCCTGACTGATGGGCCTGCCACAGGTTGGTTTTCGGAGGGCCACACCCTGCATGATAAGGAAGGTAAGGCCCCACTCGGGCAGGTGTAAGATTCCACCCCCGGAGGTGTTCACGAGATGGGTCTGGAATCCCACAGAACTTGTTTAGGGAAGGTCCGGAGGAGACCCTGGGCCATGCCCTGTGGAGATGGAGTGATCAGAGCTGGGGCGCAATGGGGGAGGCTAAGCAGCAGCCGCATCTGGTCTGAGATTCTGCCTCCAACTGTTTGTTCAGGTCGAGAGGGTCGAGGTCCTCATGCTGGTTAGGCCAAACCATCGTGAGCCCCAAGTCTAACGAAATGTAAGAAATGCTCAGCAAATTCTCTGAAGTTGGAAATCACGATGCCCCCACCTTTTTTAAAAGACTCTATATTGGGGGACCTGGGGGGCTCAGATGGTTAAACCTCTGCCTTCAGCTCAGGTCATGATCTCCAGGTCCTGGGATCGAGCCCCACATAGAGCCCCATGTTGGGTTCCCTGCTCAGCGGGGTGTCTGCTTCTCCCTCTCCTTCTGCCTCTCCCCCTGCTTATGCTCTCTCTGTCTCTCTCAAATGAATAAGTAAAATCTTTTTTAAAAATCATAAAAACATAAAAGACGATAAATTAGGAACTCTAGGAGAAAGCTTTCCCCAACATTAGTAGCCCTTTTTCAAAGGGCACGTCCTGAAAATGAGGGAGCAGAGTCTCTGATTTGATGTGGCAGAATCTAAAACACAAATGATTCATTCATTTACTCAGCATCTATTTTCTGAGCAACTTTTAAGGTGCCAACTACCAGGTTGGGTACAAGGCAGGATCTTGCCTGGTAGAGGGATTTATCTCGTGAGAAATCACGAGAACACAGACCAGGGAATTGAAGCATACCTTAAGGGCAGCAATGAGGTCAGGGGGTCACAGGGCCTGGATGTGGAGAGAGGAGGGAACATTTTAGGGTGATGGAAATAGTCTGTATCTTGTGTGGTGGTGGTTATAGGACTATAAACTTTCACCAAAATTCATAGAATCAGAAATCTTTCAAGGGCGAATTTGACTGAACATAAATTATACCTCAACATACCTGACTTTCGGAAAAGTGACCTAAGAAACGTACAAGTAAATTACATAAACATGTCTTACATGATTTTGTAGAAATGTCAAGACAAAGCTGTGGGTACACATACTTCAGAAACTGAGAGTTGGGTGTAATTTGTACTTCTAGTAGGAAAAGAAATCTCAGTCAGAGGTAGATTAATTCTACCACCAAGAAATTATTCTGAAGGGGTGCTTGGCTGGCTCAGTTAGAAGAGCATACAACTCTTGATCTCAGGGTCATGAGTTCAAGCCCCATGTGGGGAGTAGAGATTATTTAAATAAAAACTTAAGAAAAAATAATTATTCTGGAAAAAAAGGAATGGGAGATAACACTGCCTACCTCTCAGCCGCCACCACACAGCCATGAAGGCGAACTACTGGTAGTAAAGCAATTGAGGAGTAAAGAAGTAGCAAACCACAAATCACCAATTTTATATGATTTAGAGAAAATTTTATCTTGAAAGCAAAGAATTCATCCATCCCCCTTGCATTTTCTTCTTTTTCAAAATTACAGCTTCATTGAGACATAATTCACATACCATGAAACTCACCCTTTGAAGTGGAGGATGCTGTGGTTTTAGGATATTTATGGAGTTGCGTATCTTTCACCATGATTTAATTCTAGAATGTTTTCATCACTCCAAAAGGAAACCCCTAGTGTTTGCTGGGTCATAGGGTAATTTTAGGTTTAATTTTTTGAGGAACTTCTAAACTCTTTTCCAAAGAGGCTATCCTGTTGTTCAGCCCCGCCATCATGAGTGCCTCACCTATCCCCTTGCTCATCTTCTTCACCCCCTCTCAGCTTCCCAAATGCAAATAGGGAGTTTCAGAAACAAAGAGATGCTTATGAGGTTGAAATGAAACATTCAAGGGAAGTTTGGGGACCCTCCCAGATGACAGACAGTGAGTGAGGTGACTCAGAACATTTATTTTTTCTGTGCTGTTGAAGCTTTGTATTGTCTTGGTCTATATCAGATCTAATTTAGGGACTAATTTATTTTAGTTACAAGAGTGGGTGGTTAATAAGTTTCCTTTTAGCCAAAGGGGTCATTTCTTTGAAAAGAGAGAGCAATGGGAGAGCTGAAACTGGAAATAAAGGGCTTGAGTGCCTTCTGTCTTCTCAAGAACCCTACACGTTCCCAGACATGACCCATGGGCTCCCGTGTTCCGTGGCATGAGACGGGACTCTGGTTTTCCCTGTATCTGTGGAAGCCCTGAGCCTGGATTAAAGCCCAGCAGTTAAAACTCCTCCCTCTCTAGATGCTCTACTTCAAATTCCTCCCGCCATTCCTTTAAAGTGACTTGTTCTGCAGGCTTCCTTCCTAGCCCTGCTTCTCTTCTTTGTTATACCAGTGTTTCCGAAACCACATACAGCTATTGGGGAAGCTTTGGGCTCAACACAACAAAATATATTCCTTTGGCCAGAATCTCATGCCTCATAATCATTACTTGGCCAACGTTCTTTGAGAATCTCAAGAAGGAGGTATAGAACGCCGCTTCTCTCTAAATTCATCTCTCCTCCTTCCCCCAAACCTGCCCTGTCTTGAAGAACAGCTCGTCACACACCAGCTTTCCCCAGCCACAAATCTGGGATTCACCCTTGATTCTTCTGCTTCCCTTAAGCGTAGAATTCCCTCTAGATAGAATGAAGATTATTCCTTTCTGTAATATTCATTCACTTAACACATATTTGCTGAGCTCATGTTAGACAGTATCTGGCTTGGGAAGCTTCCACTTTAATCACAAGGACAGGACCCACACCGAGGAAAAACTGAATAACAACCTGGAGCTCTATCACTAGGTAATAAATAAATATGCCTTACAGGTAATATTGTGGGGCAGGCTCAGGGAGCCACAGCTTTGTGGGCTGAAGAAGTCAGGCAAGGAGTCAGGGAAGTACGCTCCTGTTGCTTGGAAACCGCTTTTGTAACCGGTGGTAATTTAAAATGGCTATCCAAAAGGCCTCAGAGGATGTTAAAACTGGAAGAAATACAAGCAATCATTTGCCGATACTCTCATTTTACATAGAGGAAACTGAGACCCCCACCCTCCCCACAGAGACCAAATGATAGATGTTCTGCTGCATTCATTATTTATTGAGTGCCTACTGCATGCAGAGGCTACACTCATGCAGAACAGCAGAAAAAGTGAGAATAGTTCTCAAAGGGCACGTGGCGAGAAACTACCCTGTGTCAGAGGAGCCCCAGGGAGCAGGACTGTGATGGCAACATGGTGGGACCCACTGGTGATTGAAAACTGGGTGACGAGTCCTTCCACTTGCCCTCGAAAATGCAAGAATTCAAATAGTTAATCGCAGGTTAGTTATTTCTCCTTGGTGAGTCATCAGGGTGGAAGAATCCACCGCCACCCACAGCGTCAGTCATCCCATCAGATAGCCAGGTAGGAGATTCTGAAGCAGTCTTTACAGTGTCCGCTCCAGGGAAGCTGACATGGCCAGGATTTTTGCGAAATGGAAACACCACGGGTTGGTATTAGGACAACACAGACAGCGCTGGGGGAGACTCTCACAGGCAGGGATTGGTTTTTGTTTTTTTTGTTTTAACTTGAGTTATTTTTTTAAATGTCCCTCTAACAAATTCAAAGAAGGGCACTTCCATAACCGCAGCTCAACCTGAGGAAAACAATGACATGGGGTTCCCCCCCCCCAAGGAAGCCCAACAGGAAAAGCTGAACGATTAGGTGAAAACACATTCATCTTCCTGAAAAGAAAGGCAGGCTCCTGGAGAAATTGTGGAAGACAGGGAAAAAGTCCCAGCTGTAGACAGAGTAAACAGGAACTGGCTTTGCAATCCCAGGAGGGCAGAGATTGCCAATTCTGTGCTTTCTGGATGCCTGACAGGAGTTTGAAGTCATCTATTTCTCATTGTTTGTACAATCTCCAAAGTCGGTCCTCAAAGTAGCCTCATTTCTTAGTTCCCCTGTTCATGCCCCAAGCGTCTGTGCTCTCCCAGCGCAGCTTGAAATTAGTGTACTTTTTCATCTTTGCCTTTAGTTTTTAAACCAGCCGGGAGAGACCCCACGGGACCGGACGCGCCTGCGCAGCGCGGGACTGCCCTGCGGACGGATGTCGGGTAGCCTGAGGCTGGGCTTTATTATCCTCACCATGCCTGGCTTTGCACGCATGGAACAACCTGTCCCTAGAGAGGACTTTTAAAATAATAATATGTAGTGTGAGACGAGATCATAGATATGGAAGCTCTCCTTTGAAGTTAAAAAAATTTTCAGCCTGCAAATGCACAGTATTGATATTATTTATTAATGAATGTATTTGATACTGCCTTTGTCTGGCTCCCAGGCCTATTTGCATGCATTCACTTAAAAATGCAATCATCAGCAATATGGCTTATAGACTAACGTAGAAGTTTAATGACTAATAAATACGAATACACACAGATGTACAGAGGAGGCCATAGGGCCGATCTCTTCTATTTCATCACCAACCAAAAGGAATGAAAAATTGATATCATAGGAGACTCTCTTCCTTCCCCGCAGCGTGAGAGACAAAGGAATGCCTGGGGGTGGAGGCAGGAGCTGCTCTTCCGTCTCCTGCCTACTAAGTGTCAAAAAGGATAGCAACTCCCAAAGGAGCCCTCCCAACCCAGCGGCCACAAATTACTTAGCAAACACCAGCTCCAGAGAGGTGAACGTGGAATAGCACTGTGAGGTGACCAGAGGTGACCTTGTATGCTATAGGGTTTAGCATACAATCCTATAGCCTTGCAATGTATGAATCAGGAATCCTTGCCGTGTTTGACATTCCTTGTCAAGTTGGAAACAACATGGGTATCCCCAGCTGCGAGCGAAACGCCTGGCCCAACACAGGTGTTGGGCCAGTCTTTTGCAAGATGAATGAGTAACTGGAGAACTTGGGATCCGTTCGGCAGCTAGTCCAGCGCCACAAAATCCCAACATCCCCAACACCATACATTCTCTAGAGGCCCTTCTGGCATTCTCTGATTCACACCCGTAAAATTCTGAACTGTATGATGATGGGAAAATAGAACCCAAGGCAGGTAAAAGTGCTGGAAGGTCTAGAGGCCTATTGCGGGTCCACTGCCTTATGTTCACCTTCCCCACCCGGCACCACGTTGCAAGCTTGGTGTGGCCATCGTGCTCTCTGTAAGGGTGAGGTCCCGCCCCACTCTGCCTTTGACCCATCTGAGGATTTGACACACATCCCTTCTCCCTCGCAACTCCACTCAACAGGCATTTTTAGAAATCCAACTGCATGTGTTATACCATGCCAGGAACTGTGGAGGAGAGCAGCAATTATAAGATAGGGCCCCTCAAGATCTCAAGAGCTAAGATTATAGTAAGGGAAACTGTGTTATTCTTTACAAGCATTTAGTGAGCATATGTGCTAAGTACTGTTCTAAGTGCTGGGGATTTGGTGTTAACCAAAGCGAAGACTTTCCTGCTCTTATGATGCAGACATTCTACAGGGCTAAGACCAAAAGAAGAAAAAATCATACAAACAAGCACATAATACAAATTCAGATAAGTGCTATTAACATAAAAGCAGGTCATGGAGAAGCTATTTTATCTGAGATCTTAATAACAAGACTTGAGAACAGAGCTCCAGCCAGAGGGAAGGGCAAGTTCAACGTCGCCCAGGTGGGAACACAAACTTGAAATGTTCGGTAATACTGGCTGTCCGTTGGCACTGTGCCCTTTACAGCTCCTTTCGGGAGCAGACACAGGGTTGGGCGTAAGACAGTCTACCTTCCAGAAGCTACAGGTCCTATGTGCACACAAAATTTGACTAGATTTGTTTGATTACTTTGGAGGAGGTAAAGCTCACGTCTTCTCACTTAGAGCTATTTTTGGGTTAAGCAGCAAAAAACCAATGAGATCCACAGACAAGCACTCAGGAACCACAGAAGGTTGCAGATGGCAGGTGACTTTGGGAAGTGACACTAGGGCTGCCCCTGCAGTATAGAAAGAGTCTGGGATGAGTGTTAGGGGTAGGTGCCTCTCCTCCAGGCAGGCGATGTTTCTGCAAAAGGGAGCAACCCCTTGACCTATTCAGGATGGAAGGCATTTTCCAAATTCCATCCAGGACAACATGATATTCTGCGTGGCTCCCAGTTCGTATGAAGCAAGAAGCAACTGAAATAAACTACGTGGATGAGCAAGAACAGGAAGAAATGGTGCTTAATATGAACCCACAGAGGCAGGCTTGTTCTTATCAAGGTGGGGATCCAATCGGCTCACTAAAGACAAAGGTAGTGGGTGAGCACAAGGGAGGTTGCACTTTGATGTGCATTTGTTTGAGCCATTTTTCAGAAATTATCTCCCATCAGAGACTCTGTGCAAACTTTCAATCATCTTGAATATAGGATTTTTATTGAATGGTATACAATAAAACATAATGCACATCAATGAACAGCAAGGGGATATCGTTAGTAAGATTTACATTGATAATATAATCATATTGATTAAATTTTCATTTAATCGAAAGGATTAAATTTTACATGTATCCTTCCAGCAAAGGTATGGTGAATTGAAAAAGAAAGAAAGAAAGATATAATGATGTCTTCTAAAATGAAAGACCTACTAAAACCTCACCTGGGTTATACAGCTCTCACTAACAAGCTTAAACATTGCTTTAATTCTGTGATTTATTGTCATGGGAGCTAATAGACTGGTGGGGGGGGTCCACCCTTTATTCTGAAGCCGAAAACTGTGTGGTGATTTTTAGCTCAGACACAGGGGGGCAGCAGTGAGCCAACGAGGAGCATAAACAATGGTAACAGCTTGGAGCCAGAAAGTTTGACTCCAGAGAAGCCGGCTAGCTGTTTAAAATCATTTATAACCCAAACAGAAACACTTTATTTAAAAGACTTTAAAATTAGACATTAGGGACGCCTGGGTGGCTCCGTGGATTAAACCTCTGCCTTCGGCTTAGGTCGTGATCTCAGGGTCTTGGGATCGGGCTCTCTGCTCAGCGGGGAGCCTGCTTCCCCCTCTCTCTCTGCTTGTCCCTCTGCCTGCTTGTGATCTCTTTGTCCGTCAAATAAATAAATAAAATCTTTAAAAATAAATAAATAAAATTAAACATTAGAAGAATTTACTGTTCTAGCATATATTTTCTGCTCCCCGTTAGGGCTTACTTTCCCTACTTGCCAGATGTCTTTGCTTTTCCTACTGACGATTTTTTTTAAGATTTTTTTTTTTTTTTAAGTAATCTCCACACCCAAGGTGGGACTCGAACTCACAACCCTGATATCAAACGTTGCCAGCTGTTCTGAGTGAGCCGCCCGGGTGCCGGGGCAATTTTCTTTTTTAATTTATTTAGGAGTTGGAGCATTTTAAAGCTGACCAACATCTTTCCCTCTAGTCCAAGGTGAAGGCGCCGGGCGCGGATCAAGATGTTCCCAGCCGACCAACACAGAAAGCAAGCTGCTGGGCGGGGCGGGCCCAAGGAACAACAAGGACCGCCTTTGGGGAGAACCCTCTGAGGACCGCAGCTGACAACACTGTTAGAGCAAATTGGCTTCCGAGGGCTGCTTTCCTTTAAATCCTCTTCCTCCCCAAAGGGGAAGATTGGCTTCCTCCCTGCCTCTCTGAAAACGGACTGGGCACTGCAGGCCGGGCATTCCGTGAACAAAGGTAGTACAGTCCATCCCTCACCTGCAAGCGAGGGTGCAGAGAGACCCCTGGAAGCAAAGGAGGGGGCTGTTGGCTGGGGGCCGGCTGGGCCGCCCCAGGGGGGTGTTGGGACCGACACCGCAGCCAGGGAGGGGCTGGGCTCTCTCCCCGCTGCGGCCCCAGAAACTCCCGCAAGGGGCACCCAGGGCGGTGCCCCTCGCTGCGCCGCACAAGAGGCCTTTGTTAGGAGGTCAGGCCGGGTTTTATTTTTAGACTCGCCCGGGGCTGCCCTCCAGACTCCGGGCTTTCCCCTCGCACAGCTCTGGCTTCTGCGGGCCAACGCCGGGCCCGAAGGTGCCGCGCTTCCCTCGCCCTCCTCTGCGGGGACAGAGGCAAGAGGGATGCAGCTGTCAAGGGTGGGGGAGGTGCTGGGGCAGGTGGCCCCAGGCCGAGGTCCCTCCTCCCGCCTCTGCTCCCAGGGCCCGGGGCCCTGCCCAGCCCTGAAGCGGTGGGCCTTCCCTCGTCCTCCCCGCGGGCCTCCAACCCGGGCTTTGGAACTCGACCCCTGCCAGCCCGAGGCAGGCGGCCTGATGGCACAGGGCGTCCAACTCCAAAGCCTGCTCTCCTTTCTGGGCAACTTCCATCCAGTCTGTCCCTGGACAAACCCAGGCGTAATTATACATTTCTGAATTTTTGATCCTGGCCGTATCCCTACTGAACACAGCCGCAAGCCGCCCTGGGTGGGTTTTCGAACCTGCACAGAAGCAGAAGTTTCCTGTAGGGAACAGGCAGTTTGGGGTTTTTCTCCTTTGTTTGTTTTTACTGTCTACCCTTCTGCGATGCTTCACCTTTCCCCAATTATTATTTCATCACGTTTGAAAAGGAAAGAATGAGGACAGCTCTGCAGCTCTGACCAAGGTCAGGGTCATTGCCATGCTGGATATGCCCTTCTCCGGGGCCCACACAGCAGGTTTTTCTCTGCTTCCGTTCTTAAAACTAGGCTTCAGTTCTTGCTCCCGCTGTCATAGTCTCCTTTGCTAAAAGAGTAGAGTGCTTAACCTGTCCTTGGATGGCTCCTTCCTGAGGGGCAGGCTGAGGGCTTCCTAGCGGCCCAGCGTCCTGCGCCCCCTACCCCCCACTGCGTTTTTCCTCTTTTTCAGAAGCACGATGCTATCAGGCCCAAGAATTGGCCAGGGAAGGGCTCACTACAGACAGGACCTCTCAGGAAAACGGTCAGATAAGTCCACGCCATTCGTGATACTCTGAAAGGCAAATTGTCAGGAGAGCCTGGGCGAACTGGCTCCTCTTTATTTAACACTTTGTCCTTTCATTTGCATTCTCTCTTTAATCCTTCAGTCTCTGGACGCCCACCCTGCCCCTGGCTCTCTGCCTGTCCTGGGTTACAAAGGGAGGGAGTCACATCCCGCACCCAGAGGACCCCACTTTCTGTGTGGGATGCAGTTAAGTGTCGGGTGGGTGGGAGCCACAGAGCCCAGAGCCTCGCCCCGCCCCGCCCCTCCAGCCCAGGTCCTGCAAGGTTCTCAGGAGGATGAGATGCCTGAGCCAAGCCTGAAAGGACAATCTGGCCAAGCAGAAAACATGAGAAAGGCCATTCCCTGTGAGGGAAACACGAAATAAAAAGAGGGGTCCCTCTGTCATTGAGCTTCTCCACACATCATGCGCCCCCCCCCCCCCACTTCTGAACACCGCGCGGGTCATACACTTAGTTCTCCCAACACCGTGGGGCAAGCGCTCTCTGGCTCCACGTTAAAGCTGAGGTCCCTGAGGCACGGAGGACAGAGTGATTCTTCAAGGTCTCACACGCGTCACCAGCTGGGCAGCCAGGATTTGAACTGAGGCAGTCTGGCTCCAGAGCCCTTGCTCTAACCCCCAATTATCTCCCAGTCTGGGTAACTCCAGAAGGGCGAGGTGACTCGAACAGAGCTGCAGAAACTGGTTGGAGAGGTAGGCAGAAGCCACAGGATGCTAAGGAGCCCAAATTTTATACTGAAAATGGGGAGAGGATTGGAAACAATGGAGTCTCGTTCTCAGATCGGGGTTTTAGGGACATCTGTGCTTCTGGATGAATTGGTGAGGCCAAGCTAGGGCAGCAGTGAGGTGGCTGCGAGGCATCGAACATTGTCAGATGTCCTTTGATTTACACCTGTCTTCTCGCTCTGTGCTCAGGGCAAGGAGAAAAACAACAAGCTCTCTGGACTCTTCTTAAAAGGCCACTAACTCCATCATAAGGACCCCATCCTCATGACCTCATCTAAACTGGATTATCTCCTGAGGGCCCCATCTCCAACCACCATCCCACTGGGTGTTAGAGCTTCAATGTCTACATGGGGGTGGTGCCCAAAAACGTTCAGTCCATCAGAATGCATTAATAATTTTTAATGTTGCATTATCCAGTAAGTTCCCGACAGGGAAGGATTCCTGTTTTGACTATGTCCTGAGAACCAAATCCTTTACTTATAATTTCATACATCAGAGAATTACACGAACTTTCCAACTTTCCAGAAGACCGATTTCTGGCTGTGCACATTTCAAACCCTGTTTTCCCCTCAACCCCCTTGCACCTGCTGTCAGCCTGTGTGGGACACATTCCCATCCCCATGTGCCACCCTGTCCCTATGCCGCAGTGGGTGGGAGGAGGCCCCGGAAGCTGCCTCTACCCCGGGGTGACGGGCAGTAACTGACATTGATATGGAAGTGACCCAAACACGGAGATGTTCCCCACTAAACTCCAACTAAATGTGTCTCCAACTTTACTCCGTTAGCCGAATCCCCAAATGCCCATAGCCACCTAATACTACCTAACACAGGGACGTCTTAACCAGTGTGATTAAAATATCTTACTTTAAAAATATATGTATATCTTACTTTTGCAGACTTGATAAAATCACCACAGGAACACGGCGCTAGGACTCCTCTCAAGCCTGGGAAGTGAGTGACTTCGCCAAGCAAGGAGCTTTCCCTTCCAGGTGATTTGATCTCTGCCTGGGGGGGCACAGGCTGTGAAGGGGAGGGTGGGAGCCATGATGAGACAGCTAACCGGGGGAAATGTTACTTGTGTATTAAGTCATTGAATCCTCTTAACGATGCTTTGATGTTGGTACTGTGAAAATCTTCACTTAACAGATAGGGAAACTGTGTCATAGAGACATTAGGCAATGTGTCCGGGGTCATGCATGTAGTAAGTGCCAGACGTGGGACTTGAACCCAGGCAGTCTGGCTCGTACTTGTACCGAGTACAGGAAGTGGCCTCTCCACAGCATAGCTCCCAGCCTCCACGGCCTCCTAGGATACTGCAGTCTCACCTCTAACTTTCTGACAGTATGTATTTTATTTATTTGCCTATTTTCTGTCCCTTGCTACTAAAATATAAACTCTCTGGGGGCAGGACTGTTTACTTTGCTCACTGCTGTCTCCCTGCACTTGGAATAATGCTTAGCCCACGGTAGACATATAGTAAACATTTTCTGTTTATCATAAATTCTTTTTTTTTTTTAAGATTTTATTTATTTATTTGACAGAGAGAGAAAGAGAGATCACAAGTAGGCAGAGAGGCTGGCGGGGGGCGGGGGGAGGCAGACTCCCTGCTGAGCAGAGAGCCCGATGCGGGGCTCAATCTGGGGGGCTCAATCTGGGATCGTGACCTGAGTTGAAGGCAGAGGCTTAACCTGCTGAGCCACCCAGGTGCCCCAATCATAAATTCTTTAGTATTCTCCTAAACCTTTTTTTTTTTCAGATTTTGTTTATTTGAGACAGAGAGAACGTGGTGGGGGAGGGGCAGGACAGAGGGAGAGGGAGAAGCAGACTCCCCCCTGAGCAGGGAGCCTGCTGCAAGGCTCAGTCGCAGGACCCCCGAGATCACGACCTGAGCTGAAGTCAGATACGTGCGTAACCGACTGAGCCACCCTGGCGCCCCTATTCTTCTAAATTCTTTAAGTGGAAGTACTATATTCAGAAAAATAGAAATAAATAAGTAATCTCTTTGGAAAACTGCAAAAGAAAGTGAAAATAAGAGGAAGTACATACCAAAAAAAAAAAAAAACCTGGGGAAATTTTGGCTCACATGAAATCCAGGGGAGAAAATGAAATTTATTATATATTTTGAATACATATAATACGTTCACTACAGCTCTGTTCTGAATGTCTGTGATTCATGTTATCCAGGCCCACGTATCTCAGATCAGGTTGGTTAATCAGGGAAACAACTAGGAGTGATCAGATCATCTTGAAATCCAGATGCTCTTGAGTGCCCAGTTGAGGTTTGAAATTAAAAATTTGTACTAGCTCCTGATGGCGTGAGTATGTGTTATGCGATTTTCTCCAGTAATATTCAGGGGCCAAAGAAAACAGATGGATGGATCCAAAGTTGAGGCTTTGTTGATTGGCTGTGCCATTAAGTCAAAGGAGTAAAGAGATTATATCTGATGATGACAATGTCCTGAAAACCAAGAGGGTTGGGGGCTGTTAGTTGGGGAGACTGAAGGCCAGATACCTTGGTAAGGTTGAAGGTGAGGGACTCCTGTTGGTTTGGGCTCTGGTCATGAAATCTGACCCCCAGGTCAGGCTCCTTGCTCACTGGGGAATCTGCTTTAGGATTCTCTCTCTCCCTTTGCTCCTCTCCCTTCTCACTCTCTCTATAAAATAAATAAGTCTCAAAAAAAAAAAATAGACTGAAGATGGGGGGAATGGTGGTGTAGGGGAGGAAGGTATAGGGTTGAGGTCAGAGTGGAATTTCAAAGTTTAAGATGTCGGAGGTGAAATAGTTCTAGGTGATGACAAGGTCTTGTAACAGGAGAGGAGATATTGATGACAAGTGGATAGAGCTCCCAGATGAGTCATAGGATATGAGAAAATTTGATATTATGTGGGTTAGGCGCTAATGTATAAGTTTATCAGCTTGAGCCATGATTTGTAAACTGTAAACCCAGCCTTAAATATCACCTTCTCCAAATCTCCACTTTTGATCGATGATGCTTTATCTATAATAATTCTAATGTAGTGATCCTCCCCAAATTAACAAACAAGGATCCTAGCATCATCTCCATTCAGTAGGCTCGTAAAGTCAGGGCTGTTTTGCCTGTTGAAGGATTAATTCTGTTCATTTGCAGAGAAACATACAAGAAAGAAGCGTTACTTTATAGCTCCAGATTAAGTCCCTTTTAAGATGATACCAAAGAATCTGTATTTTATTCGGTAGTACACACATCTTAAAAGCTCTGTGGTCTCTAGAAGTTCATATTCCAGGGCTACAAGACCCTCAGTAAATGCATAAATATAATGTTAAACAATGGGAGGATGAATAAAAGCACTTATATCTCCCAGACACCCTGTCCACAAAGTGCTCCAATTACCAATATAACCTGCTCATTTTCAGAGAAACAAAAAACTTTACCAGGTATTTGCCAGTGGCTTTTAGCAAAGATAATAGAAGCTTGAAATTGGATGTAATGTCCGGTGAGGAGTAAGATTTCAACTTCTTTCAATGTTAGGTGCAGCTGGGGATAGGCAAAGAAATGTTTTGTTTGGTTTTTCAGATTTTTTTCATCCACTACTTAGCCTGAAACCTTAAAGAACGGTATCAGAAGTCCCAGATCAACTGTAGCCAGCCAGGAAATTGATTTTACTTGAAGGGTATTCATAATAACAGAGCCAATCTGTGTGTTCATTAAATTCACCTGAAATGATAAGCAGTCTCACAGAAGTCTTTCAAAGTGGAGGTTTTGTAAAAAGGCTTTCAACCCTGCATATTTTCTAACCAGGGAGTAACTAGGCAATTTCTCCTCTCCCTGCTCTGGGGGGAAGATGGACAGGCACCTGGGTGGTGTAGAAGTTAGAAGTGAAGGAATCCATGAGCCAAATCTTGCATGTGAAGTAATTTTTAGAGATTTTATGGAGCTAGGGAAACAATTTTGCCCTTTCCATTTTTCCCCTACTGAGTTTTCCATATCTCCGAGACAGATGGAGCGTATGAAACAAAACCAACCAAATGCAGAGAATGCAATCTGGGATATTAAAAATAAAATCTTTTCCAAATCTTCACAGGCTCCTTTAAAAACACTTCTACCCAAGTGTTAAAGCAGCTAACAGAGGTGTCTAAAAATGGAAAGAAGAGGTGCCCCAAGGGTTCTTTTTTTCAAAACCAGTCAGCATTAATATTTACTTCTCAGAAAGAGTTCTATACACAATCAGCAAATATGACCAAATTTAGTCATATGTGGATTGAAGATGATTATATTCCAGAGAGCTCTCCATTAAGAATCTTTAAATATAAAAATATTGACTCTAATCCAGAAATAAGGCAAATGGGCAAATGCAATCAATATCCAGGTATAATGTTAATATTTCAATGGGCTCCAAATAAACATTCAGTACCATTATATTACTCAAAGAAATCAGTAGAGAGAATATGGTTAGATAGATTTTGACGTTGTATTGTTTGCCCTTACTAACTACAAACTCTTGATTATAGACACACTGTAGCTTATATTTTACATTTTCATAGCATTTAAATTTTATATTTTTGTAATATTTAAATGTAGGAACCTATCAATCATGGCTCCTGGGTTTTTAATTTTCTACGTAAAGCTAATTTATTCTGAACCACATGTAATTTCAGATTTTCTAGGAGTAGATTAACCTCACAAAATTGTGTTCAAATATCACTATTCCATTGCCATCATCCAAAGAATACATCAATATTCAATTAAATGTAAATAAAATTAACTTTTTCCTCCTTCTTTTTTCCACTGGGGCATATAAGTAAATTGTTTGAAGTGTATTACTGATGGAAATTAAATGTAAATTACTTATTTCTTAGTTTCTGGAACCTCTGTGCACTGGGAACTTATCTAGGTGCTGGGGATGAACAAAGTGAACAAAGCCCAATCAGGCTAAGGGAGAGGGCGGGTATTGGCAACAGCCCCATAAATAAGCAAATGAATGACTAAGACCATTTCAGGTAGTGATGAGTACTGTGAAGGAAAGGAAATCTGCTAATGGTATAGAGGGTGCTGAGAGGGGGTGAGGGGCAGGGAACAGGGTGGTTGGGAAATTGGAGGCAGTGATGTTTAGATCACTGGAGGGGAAGGAGTCAGCAATGCAAAGAGCTGGGGGCCCTGGGGTTGGGGCGGGGAGGAGGGACATTTTGGGCAAAGGGAACAGCGAACGCAGGGAGGAGCTCGGTGTGTTCATAATACAGAAGTGTGGCCAGTGGGGCTGGCCTTGGTGGGGAGAGTAGTGAGAGATGAGATCCAGGTGTTAGAGCCAACTTTTGTGGTAAAGATTTGGAGTTTATTCTAAGAGTGAGAAGAAGCCATAGGAAATGACTGCATTTTTTAAAGATCAGTCTGTCTCCTTCGAGGCAGTTGGATGGGGCAGGGCAAGAATGGAAATGGGGAGCCCAGCTGGACGGATGTGGGACTCTAGGAGAGCCACGATGGTGGCCCCCAGTGAGCTGCTGGCAGTGGCCTTGGTGGGGACGGTGAGAAGTGTTCAAATTCGGATGTCTTAGAGTTACAACCTAAAGGACTTGCTGGTAGTTAACTGCATTTTCCCAAACTAAGTTCTCTCTCTTGGGCTACATTTCCAAAGCTTTTCTGAAACAATTTTGGGTTCAAGCTCCTTGCCCTCACCTCCCTACTCATATGCATATATATGCACACCTTTTGGGCCTCAGGAAAGTGTCCCCCCAACCCTCTTAAATCACAGTTGGTCCGAACCGCTTATCTAGCTTTCCTTCAGATGCACCAAGTGCATTTCAGCTGCTTTTCTGCCTGCAGACCCGAGAAATGACTCTCCAGACAGCCATGCCTAGGTCCTGTCCCCTTACCAGCCATACCCTCCTACAGACTCCTCGAGAAATTCCCACAGAGTCATTTCGTATTTGTGCGCGACTTTTCACACCACGTCCAAGACTTCTGCCCCCTAGAAGAAGGTCTTGTGCTAGAAGCCGCAGCAGCCCCAGTAGCATTTTATCAAGGCCCAGCTCAGTGCTGGGTCTTCACGAGCCTCAGTCACTTCACAGAGGAGAGAACCCTGTGCGGTGCCGTCTCACAGTTGGGAAAACCAGGATGTAGACAAGTTTGCAAACCGCGAGACAATACCCAGCTGGGTTTTCAGTCAGATGAAGCTCCACTGGACTCTTAACCTTTGTGCTTCTCCAAGAACTGCCGCCCCAAGAACTTGGATAGGCATCGTAGCTTAGAACACAACTCTCGGGGCGCCTGGGTAGCTCAGTCAGCTGAGCATCTAACTCTTGGGTTGGGTTTAGGTCATGATCTCAGGGTCATGGGATCGAGCCCTGTGTCAGGCTCTGCGCTCAGCAGGGAGTCTGCTTGTCACTGTACCTCTGCTTGCTCACTCTGAATGAATGAGTGAGTCAGTGAATGAATGAAATCTTAAAAAACAAACAAACAAAAAAAACAAAGAACACAACTCTGGAGCCTGATTGCCTAAAATCGAATCCGAGTTGCCTGACTTTGGACGAGACACTTAACCTCTCTCTCTGTGCCTCTGTTTGTTCATACATGAAGAAGACATGGTAACAGTTACCTCAGAAGGCGGGGAGTAAGGGAGCTACAGCGTCCAGAGCGCTTAGGATGGCCCCTGGCATAGAACAAGTGTATGTAAGTGTTAGCTCTCATCCTCCTCATTCTCTTGTCCCACCCACTGAGGCGTCACCCTCATCTGTCTTGTGCATCAGAAGTTCACTATGGGGGCGCCTGGGTAGCTCAGTGGGTTAAGGCCTCTGCCTTCGGCTCAGGTCATGATCTCGGGGTCCTGGGATCGGGCCCCGCATCGCATCGGGATCTCTGCTCAGCGGGGAGCCTGCTTCCCCCTCTCCCTCTGCCTGCCTCTCTGCCTGCTTGTGATCTGTTTCTGTCGAATGGATAAAATCTTTGGAAAAAAAAAAGTTCACTATGATTATGGAGCCATTACCTAGCCCCCTAGGAAGGTGCGTAGGTGGATGGGGTTAGGAGAGAGCACAGTGGGGTCATTGCAGAAAAGCTCGGTGGGGCAAAGCAATGAGGTGAGTTCAGAGATACTAGAGAGACACTTAAGAAGTTGTGATTAATTTACTCTGAATAATGCATCGATGTGAAGACGTTTTTAAACCATTCTTCAGATTAAGTTGCCTACCATTCTGAGGCTCATCTTACTGAACAGGAAGTGTGTGGAGTGGGCGGGGGGGAGTCTGTCTTTTGCAGCAATTCAGAGTTGAGCTTCTGCATCTCAGGATCTTACCTTCACTTCACTGTTTCATTAGAGATTTGGGGATGTTTGGCAGTCAAAGTAAACCAGATTTATCTGTGGCCCCAACACATTTCAGCGGTTTAGGATGATAAAGTTTACTTCGTGTTCATGCTACAAGTCCCCCATGGAAGGGACGGGAAGGTTTTACTTACTGAGGAACCAGACTGAGCAAGGGAGAGGTCCCATCTCAACAGGGTTCCTTGATCGTAGGGGCAGGGAAGGAGGAGCATGCAAACCACATGTTAGCTCTTGAACCTTCTACCTGGAAATGACCCATCATATTACTCAGATTTCTTTTGTCAAAGCCAGTCATATGGCCATGTCTGGGCTTAAAAGGGAGAACATGTATAATTTTTCTACAGGAAGTGCCCCAAATACTTGGTGACAAATTACCAAAAGGAGTTAACGGAAAGTTAACAGAAAACCCCTCTAAAAGTTACAGCTTAAACAATTAAGGGGTTATTTTCTTACCCAACAAGAAGTTTGGGGGTGGATCAAGGCTCAAGTTGATAAATCCAGTATCTCAAAGATGTTTTCAGAGACCCACTTTATTGCCATCTTTCTACTTTCCCAACCTTAGGAAATCAGCACTATCTCTTCATGGTCACAAAATGGCTGCTGCAGTACCAGCCATCACATGCAGACAGGTAACATCCAGAGAAGAATAGAAGTGTTTCCTTCCACTAGTCTCATAGTATTTAGAAAATCTTTCCCAGAATCCCCAGCTTACCTTGGGTCCTGTCAGTCAGAATTAAATCACATGGCCATGACTCAGCCCGTCATGAACAAAAGGAAAGACCACTTCCTGGGATAAGGAAAGGCCTATTTTCCCTTTGCACACACAACTCTGATTTCTATAAAGAATATGCCACTGAACATAAGAAATCAGGAAAATGTAACCCAGTTTTACCAATTATGATAAGCTCCTTTACTCAGGGTGTAAATAAAGAGGGACAATTCCTTTGTGAAAAACCAACATTTGTGCTTACATAATTATTCACAGTCATATAAAGCAAGCGAAATAAAGGCAAATAAAGCAAGCGAAATAAGCATCTAATAGGGAAGGATCATTTACCTAAGGGACAGGGAAATAAGAAACTACTTTGGATTGATATTACATCCATCTCAAAAGAGTTGACCAAAAGAATTCACCACTCCCTTCTTTGTGGGCACCCTGGACTACAGCTTAAATGTTCTTTCTTCATCATTCACTTACCACACTTTATTGCCTTTATCTGTGTACATGTCTCCAACTGAAAAAAAGATAAGCTCTTTGAAAAATGTGGCCTGTTTCATCTGTTTATTCCTGTGCATACTAAATATAATAATGGGTAACATCATTTGATTGTCCACTGTGTACCAGAGCCCATTCTAAATTCTTTTTCTTTTTTTTTTTTTTTAAGATTTTATTAGAGAGACCACAAGCAGGCAGAGAGGCAGGCACAGAGAAGGGGAAGCAGGCTCCCCACGGAGCAGAGAGCCTGATGTGGGGCTCAATCCCCGGACCCTGAGATCATGACCTGAGCTGAAGGCAGAGGCTTTAACCCACTGAGGCACCCAGGAACCCAGATAATTTAGTGTCTAAAATCTGCATCTTACCTAAGGTAGAAGGAAGTGTTAGTTTCTCTAAGTATCAAGGGTTCTCAAAGAGAAAAGTTTAAGTGTAACATTATTACAGAATAGGAAGGCCTCTCTGCCCCCATATAATTCATTTCACTTTTGAAACAATGTGTCTTATGTAAAGTAGATTTTTTTTCCCTCAAATGGAAACATTTTTTAGGAATTTGGACTTGTGTTTTTTTCCTTTTAATTGTGTGCAGCTTGAAATGTCAATACCATGCATGGACATATTGATTTATTTTTTAGAAATCAATGTAAGGCCATAAACCAATGAACAGCAATAATTAAAGAAAGGGCCACTGTCAGTTAATGGGAATATTACCCTGGAGCAGTCCCTCCACCAGCAACATGTTTCAGTAGACAAATAATAGGTTGGGAACACGAAAAACACCATGTTTCTTCTTTATTTTAGCATAGGCATCATTGGGATCTCCTTCCGTAGAATGTTCCAAACAGTCATACAAAATTAATACATTAGATCTAATCTTTAGACCACATAGACCCGCACTCTAGTGTCAATCAGCAAAGTAAAATCCTGATGAAACAGAATCATTGCACCATTGTCACAAGTGAATTTTAAGTGTTCTTATTCGTAAAGGGTATCCAAGTTTCTACTGTTGACTTTGTTGTTCTGATTCTTATCTAGAGAGCTAATTTTAAAAAGTGTTTCTGTGGTCTAACCTTGAACCAGAGCGTCGTGAGTCCCTGAATATCCCAATTTTCCCCAATATTCCATTTTTCTTTGTCCTTTATTCTCGTGATTATCAGATTTCATTCAAATTTCTTTGAGTTATCAGGGATCTTTTTCAGATGTCTCATCCAGTTTCAGTATATCAGTGAACTCACTGATTTCCCTTTGCCATCTGTCTTTCTCTCCTCCTAGGTTGATGAAGATCCATCATTCACTCTGTGATCAAAACCAACATTTGCCACTTTTCATGGCTCTTGTTTTTCCACCTACATCCAGTTGGTTTATAAGTCCATTCATTCAACCTCTAGATCCATCCTTTCCTTTTCACTCCATGCCCTAAGTCAGTTCCTCATCATCCTCACCTCAAATACTGCAGCAACCCCCTACACCCAACAACTGGCTTTCCTTGTGTCTCTCTTATCTCCCTAACCCATCTTTAATATCCCCGTTCAATTCTTTTCTTTTTTTAAGATTTTATTTATTTATTTATTTGACAGAGAGAGAGAAATCACAAGTAGGCAGAGAGAGAGGAGGAAGCAGGCTCTCTGCTGAGCAGAGAGCCCCATGTGGGGCAAGATCCCAGGACTCTGAGATCACGACCTGAGCCGAAGGCAGAGGCTTTAACCCACTGAGCCACCCAGGCGCCCCTCTGTTCAATTATTTTCTTTTTTTTTTTTTTAAAGATTTTATTTATTTATTAGAGAGCAAGAGACTGAGAATGAGAGGGGAGAAGGTCAGAGGGAGAAGCAGACTTCCCGCAGAGCCGGGAGTCCGATATGGGACTCGATCCCGGGACTCCGGGATCATGACCCGAGCCGAAGGCAGTTGCTCAACCAACTGAGCCACCCAGGCGCCCTTCAATTATTTTCTAAAAGAGAGATGTATCATGTTTCTCTGCTCAGAAACCCGCAATGGCTCACGATTGCCAATTTTTAAAAAGTCCAGACTCTTTGATGACGTTCAATACCTGGGGCACCTGGGTGGCTCAGTCAGTTAAGCATCTGCCTTTGGTTCAGGTTGTGATCCCAGAGTCCTGGGATCGAGCCCCGCATTGGGCTCCCTGCGCTGGGAGCCTGCTTCTCCCTCTGCCTTCCACTTTCCCTGCTTGAGCGCTCGCTCTCTCTCTGTCAAATAAATAAATAAAATCTTGAAAAACAAATAGCATTCAAGACTCACCTCCAATTACTCCCAGCCTACCTTACCAGTCCCATTTCCTATCACTCCCCATCATTACCTTCCTCAGTGCTACACATATATGCGTACTCCTCAGATTGACTGGGACATTCCTCAGTTCTGTCGACGTGGCAAAATCCAAATTACCCTTCAAGGCCTAGTTCAAATACCCTCCTTGGTATCCAGGCAGAGTTAGTTAGTCCTTCTTTGCTCTCATAGCATTTTGTTTTTAATCTTATTACACCCCTATCTTAGGTCAGGTTCCCAGATGCAGACCCTAAGAGGAGGATTTGTAAGGAAGTCTTTTCTTTTTCTTTTCTTTTTTCCTCTTTTCTTTTCATTTCTTTTTTTTTTGCTTCCTTTTCTTTTTTTTCTCCCTTCCCCTTCCTTCCTTCCTTCCTTCCTTCCTTCCTTCCTTCCTTCCTTCCTTCCTTCCTTCCTTCCTTCCAAGATTTTATTTATTTATTTGACAGAGAGCACAAGCAAGGGGAGCAGCAGGCAGAGGAAGATGCAGGCTCCCATTCAGGGCTCCAACCCAGGACCCTAGGATCATGAATTGAGCCAAAGGCAGATGCTTAACCAACTGAGCCACCCAGGTGCCCCAGGGAAGCGTTTCCTTAAGGAAATACTCCCAGAAGAGATTGAGGAGTGCCGGAGAGAAGGAGACAGGCAAGAGAAAGGGATTGAGCAAGGGTGGCTTCAGATAAAGTCCCAGAGGGAGTGGCTCAGCCTCATTCAGTAGAGAAAGCCTGGACATTAATTTATGCCCTGCTCTATGGCAAGGGGGCTGGGCCTTCCTACCCCTGCCCCAAGCAGTCACTAGCAAGGAACTCGGCTCTCAAGCACTTTCTGTACCCTGAATATGTTCGCCGTACTCAAGGGCAGCCACTCATGGAGTCATAGGTGCAAGCCATTGGAAGCAAAAGTATGTCAGAGCTGATGGAGGAGAACAGGAATGATAAAAACAGATCCCCAGGCGTTCGGGAGGAGGCAGACAGTGTCAGCTACACTCCTCAGTATAGTCTGCCTTGTTTCCACCTAAGCAACTCCAGCCCCAGGATAGTGAGTTAGTGTCCTTATGTCCCTACAGCAGGGAAGATACTGCTTCACACCCGGAAAGAGCTTATATAGCATGTATTGGTCCGAATTGGATACTCATTTTGTAGGTCTTTTGCAACATTTTGCTGCTACTAATCGTATTGCTGAGGTGTTTTGTTTTGTTTTGTTTTTTTCCTTTGCTGGTTTTAGCTCAATAATAAAAGAGGTCTTCTGGGGTTTCAAAACCTGAGGTTCAACTTTTCACCTTGCACTTTGCTTCCCAGGGCAACAATTTGCTCAGCATATCTCGTCCTAAATTCCAAGACATGCTGCTTGCTCTGCTCAATCAAGACTGCCAGCCCAAGAAACATTTTTGAAAGATCACAGTCAACGTCATTGCCAAAAGAAGAAGTTCTTGGCACACAAAAGACCTGGTTCAATATGAGATGCCAGATGGTGATTTCAACTTCAGCTAAATTCCTGCTGAAAAAAGTGTTTGAACTGCAGATGAGAAAAGCTTCTATGACAAATTTCCAAGCGTTAGGAGCTTCAGAGAGAGATGGCAAGTGTTGATCTCCCCCCAACCATACACCACAGAACTACTACCTGCAGCTGGTAATTAAGATTCCCACAAAGCTGCCTCTGCTTTTTAAGAGGACTGAGCCCTGACTTGATTTTTACGAATATCAAAGTGTATTAACTGAGTCCATTGAAAGTAAATACTATTTGATTACATGTAGTGTTTTTCAAAGCATCTGCTTTCGCTAGCATCTGCTGTAAGCTTTTTTAGTGTCTGGAGGTAGTTCTCATTCCTCTCTACCAATAACTCCATTATTAAGCCAATTAATAATTGGCATATCTCCTCTTCCTTTCTTTTTTTTTTTCTTCCTAACTAATTTCAAACTATAGGGAATATACATGAAATGTACATTGATGGTGCTCTGCCTGGACACTCTTGGGTCCCTGACTTCCTTCCTCCTTCCAGGAGATTGAAAGCGCAGCTCCCCTGATCCAGTCAGGGTACATTCTGAAATGTGGTTTAGGCTCCAGAGCTCCATTCAAGGCTTAGCTGTGCTTGGGACTTTGCCTGAAAGTGTACCCTTGGCGGGTTCCTTCTCTTCTACTTTCCCTGTCTTGTTCCTCCCTCCCCGTCCTCCTCCACCGCACTCCCTTACAGAACTAAGCAACATTTCTTTAACAGCATTCTTGCACCCAAATCCTCATCTCAGGGTCTGCTTCTGGAAGATGACTTAAAATTCTGTGCAGTGGAAAAATTCAAGGCATTTTGTGCTGACAGAGAGAAGGGCCGTTGTTACTGGGGGCAAGAAATGTATGCATACCTCCTTTGTCAATCAAAATTTTGAAGGAAATAGTGGATAAACTCAAATTAGATATTTGAAGAATAGTTAATCAAAGGACTGGTTATAAAGGGGTGGGCTGGGTGCAGAGAGAGAGAGCCTGCCTGGAAACTGATAACAGGGTGCCATTACCAACCCTAGGCTCCACTGGAAAGCGGAGAGCTGGTGATGGAGTTGGGGGAGAGGGCTGTGGGACAGAAGCTGTGGTTTTAAGGGGTGCGGCCAGCCTAAGGGACCCTACAGGGAGCAAGCTGCCCAAATACCCCAATCTCATCCTCCTTCATTCCTCCTATTTTTACCAGTGATCCCATTAGCTGAACCTAATGGGAAGCCAGGTGCAAAATAGCCCCTTCACACAGCACATCTAAGCCGGCCTGTAAGGACATAGGGCAGGTGGAGAAGGACAGAGAGGGCATCCAGAGGGACAAACAGAAGCTATCCAGCGTTCCTACCTATTTTCTCTTTCTCTCTCTCTGTCTTACACACACACACACACACACACACACAAAAACTTGTCCTATTCTTGTTTTGACTTGTGACTAGACACACATAAATAGACCCTGATTTTTCTCTCTGCTGATCTTGTTTCTTTCTATCTCGTTTATACTTCAGAGGACTGAGAGATAAGGCTGCATGATGTTGCTCATCATATAGACCATCGATAATCAAGAATCAGACAAAAAACATTTTTATTAAAGTCTGAGTATGGTATCTGGGCATCTCAACAGTAGCCCCCAAACCCCAGCCTCTAAGATGGCATTTTTGGTAGATTGAAATGTGACTCACAGAGCTTGCTACCATAAAATTTATCATCTCTTTGACCCCACCATTTTGGTGTAAAGAGCTCTAATTTCTATCCCTAGAGAACTGTACCCATTTTCTCCCAATTGAAAACAAAATACGAATCAAAGATTTGTGTTGTTTTTTGTAATGCTCTGCCTAATTGCTTTCTCACCAACCCAGGTGCAAAGATGCCCTCATTATTCGGCTTACTCCCAGATGTCCTCATTATTGGAAGCAATGCTCTCTTTCTATGGGTCTCATTTTCTGTTTTTGAAATGGTCATTTTCCCCACAAGCAGCTCTGGTTGGTTCAGAATATAAAGCTCTGCAAAATGTGCAGATGGAAGACAAAGGGTCACTCAGTTATTTGAAGGTCTTTGAGATTAATCATGGAAAACGACATCCTGGTCCTTGGGATGCTGGCAGGAGCCGATGTGGGGGAGATGAAGGGTAGGGGATGGAGAAGCAGCACTTCCCCGCATCCCTGGGGGACAGGCAGTGCTCAGCAGTACCTTCTGAGCCTCTCACCCTCTCTCTCTCTGCTGAGGGCCCTGCAGACTCAGATACGGCTGAGCAGAAAACAGGTAGGTCGGGGGGCACCCATTAGCAAATCACCTACAGGGCTGTCATTTCTAAGTATTAAAATAATATATATTGGGCTATTTTATTCTGAAATTTTATTTTTAAGATACTTTGGGGGGGGGGGGTCCAAAGGCTTTAGATGGTGGTGATTTAAAAAAAAAAATCTTTAAATACCAGGCTTCTTTCTGAGGCAGCTGGTCGCATCACCCATGCGAACTCAGCACAGAAGGGAGTGCGAGGGGCGCTGAACTTGCCTGGGCATCTGACGCAGTCACTGTGAGGTCCTGGGCAGCAAGGCACCCAACCGCCCCGAACCAGGTTCCCTGTAACAAGGAGGAATGAGGTGACATGAAGTTAGAATCCTCTTCTCGTTCTGACATTGCACCGTGAGCTACAGTAGCCACCGGCCATGTGTGGCTGGTCTAAACTGAGATGTGCAGCCCGGGCCCCAAATCACCAGGTTGCCAACAAATGCGAATGTCACGTGTGTCATTAAAAAATTTTGTATCAATTATGTGTGGAAATGATAGCAACTTGAGGTCTCTTGGGCTAAATAGAGTGTAAAAATTTTTACTAATTTACTATTTAAGTTGTGGCTACTAGAAAATATGGAATTATATATGTGGCTTATATTACATTTCTATGGGACAGAATGGTTTTTAAATTTTATTTATCTATTGAACTACTTAAAAATATATGTTTCTGGGTTCCCATTTCTCCTGGATGCACCTCAAATTCTAGAAAACTTGAAGTAGACTTGCGTGGGAAAAAACATTACCTCATTTTTCCATGCAAAGGTCTTTTTTTAAAAAAAGGTAAAAATTTCGGGGTGCCTGGGTGGCTCAGTGGGTTAAAGCCTCTGCCCTCGGCTCAGGTCATGATCCAGGGTTCTGGGATCGAGACCCATATCAGCTCTCTGCTCAGCAGGGAGCCTGCTTCCCCCTCCTCTCTCTGCCTGCCTCTCTGCCTACTTGTGATCTCTCTCTCTGTCAAATAAATAAATAAAATCTAAAAAAAAAAAAAAAGGTAAAAATTTCATGTCATGTTGGCTAAGTATTAAAGAGAGTGTGAGGGGAAGGAACGGCAATGCTCCTTAAACTAGAATTTCCTTTTCTTCTCCTTTGAGTGAAGCTGGAGTGTGAATCTTTAGTTTTTAGAACAGTAGAACATTTCCAGATTGCAGACACATGAAAATAGATGCTTCCCAAAGTGAAGAGCAGCCCTCCTCCCCTGCCACGCACACACACGCAACATCTCTTCCCCATGTGAGCGCCAAGTATTTGGAAAGCACCTAAATGCTCAGTTCATGAGCTCCAGAAGGCACATGTTCAATAACCACTTCCTGCTGTTCCTTAACTGCTGGGTCAAATAAAGAACAGTAAACAGAGACAGGGTATCAAAAAATGCCTGAGAACTGATGATCAGGGGCAGAAAGAGCAGCACGGGGAAGATTTAGAGGCACAGAAGAGCAGAGTGGAAGGAGGTTAGGTTGCGGGGGACACTGAGCAAACCTCCATCTGTAGGGATCAAGTAGAGTCTTGTCTATCAGGAAGGAGATGTAGGACCTAACATGAAAGATGCTGGGTTGAATGATCTAATGGAAGCCATGTTTTGGGGCACTCATCCCTCTCTTCCCTAGCATGCTATATATGTGTGTCCCCCAACTGGAGGACCTGATTAGAATCCAGTGCTACTTAGGGGCACCTGGGGGGCTCAGTTGGTTAAACGTCTGCCTTCGGCTCAGGTCATCATCTGGCTCAGGTCATGATCCCAAGGTCCTAGATTGAGCTCTTAGTGAGGCTCCCTGCTCAGCAGGGAGTCTGCCTCTCCCTCTGCCCCTCCCTCTGCTTGTGCTTTATCTCTCTCTCTTCTCTCTCAAATAAATAAAATCTTAAAAAAAAAAAAAAAAAGAATCCAGTGCTACTTCACATTATTCCCTTACTCTCTCCTGTGCATGTTTTTTGCTTCCCCAAGGGAGAATGACACAGTTGAGAGCAAAAGCCAAGGTTGATGTTTCTTTTGAATATCTCATGATATCCAGGGCAGTTGTAGGCACGAAGTAGGTACTTCAGTGCTTACTTTAAAAATAATAATAATCAGTGGTGCCTGGGTGGCTTAGTGGTTTAAAAGCCTCTGCCTTCGGCTCAGGTCATCTCAGGGTCCTGGGATGGAGCTCCCAATCAGCTCTCTGCTCAGCGGGGAGCCTTCTTCCCCCTCTCTCTCTGCCTCTCTGTCTACTTATGATCTCTCTCTGTCAAAAAAATAAATAAAATCCTTAAAAAAATAAAAAACAATAATGAATTAAATTGTGCTAAATCCCTGTTTCCTCTTTTTCATATATTTTATGAGGGAAAATGGAGAATCTTAATTCCTAATGAGGGTTCTTCAGGGGCAAAAGTGTAAATCAGTATGCCTTCTGCCTATTTCCTGTCCCTTTGGGTGTTTATCTCCTTTCTTTTCAGCATCTTCCTGGGTTCTTACCACCATTATTTTGTCACTGAAACCTTTTCCTGGCCTTTGACTTACACATCTGGATGGAACCCAAATTTCCCCCTTCTTCCTTTCACCACTCATTCCCTTAGGTTCTCGGGGAAAGTGTTGACTCTCTTCCACCCAGACAGTTCCTGGCTTGGACTAGAAATGATGATTTGCTTTAACCATCTAGGCCTCCCTGATGCAGCTCTGTGACTTACCTGAAGATTGTTTCTGATCAGTTCACATGGTCAGAAAAATAAGAAAGGCATTTGTTGAAGATGTGTAGAAGGGGCTGTGACTTACTATAAAGGGACAGAAGTGTTTTTGTTTTGTTTTTTGTTTTTGTTTTTTAAAGATTTATTTATTTATTTGTCAGAGAGAGAAAGCACAAACAGGGAGCTGCAGAGGGAGAGGGAGAAGCAGGCTCGATCCCAGGACCCGGGGACCATGACCTGAGCCAAAGGCAGACGCTCAACCGAGCCACCCAGGCGCCACCTGTTTTGCTTTGTTTTTAACTGTACTGTGACTAAGAAATAACTTATACTCAGACTGTGACTTTGGGAGAGGGTAGACTGAGTCTGATTAGAACTATGGGCTTTCCTTGCCCAGAAAAGAATGATAACTCCATAGATCCCAGGAAATTTACAAAGCCTGAATTTTTTCTCTCTCTCTTTTTTAAATTCACTATTGTCCTGGCTTTAATCATTACAAAGTTACTTTAAGAAGAAACAAAGAATAATTTTCTCTTCCCTAGATTATTCTTTGGTTAACTTTTTAGAGCTTTTAGCCACCTGAAAAAGCCAATTCAATACGGACAATACTGAAAAATGTTGCCAAAAGCCCCTCGAAAACGTCACCTACCTTAATACTTTAAGGATCCTGAGTCCCTGAAGAAGGCTCTCTTTGCAAAGTAAGAGTTAATAACAGAGGCAAGTAAACTGCAATAGATAAAAGTGAAATGTGGTCTGTAAAGACTGGGTAAATGTTTATGGCTCTTTTCATCTTTCCTTCTGTTGCATTATAACTCATATAATTGGAACCTGGCTACTATTTCTGCTATCTTCATTTTTGTTTAACAAAGAAAAGCACAAGTGATAAGTTCGAAGGTAAGTCCCTGCTTTTTTCCAGTGATTCTAGACTGGACTAAGATTAACCTTTCACCCCGTGCAACCTAAATTGCAGGCACATGGTATTAAATTATCTGCCTTGGTAAGACTGTCCTTGCAACGCTACATTGCAAAGTAGCCATGCTCCACGCTCTCTCCTCTTTTGCCGCAAGGCTGGGGGTTGGATGTCATCCCAAGTTCTAGTCCCAGCATAAACTCCACCCCACCCACCCCTCTAAAGAAAGACTATCTTGTATTTCTTAAACCACACAACCCGCACCAATTCTGACCTTTCTCCATGGGGAGTGGAGAATGCCACCTCCAGAATCCCCTGACTCCCCCAAATCACCATTTTGAATAAAGGAGCAACCCCAACTTTAAGGATTCTTGCAGGTAAAAGAGAGAGAGAGAACCAGTAGGATGAGGCTCCCATGACAGAAATTAGGTGAAAAAAGGAAACATCTCTTCATTATTACCATCCAAGACTGTTGGCTGTTTTCCTCCCCAGTGAACATTCTTCTCTATTTTAAGATGACACCTGTGTAAGTATTCGGGTCACAGGTTAGCTACTCACTTAACAGTGTGTCTGTGTGTTGTGTATTTACTCCTGCATGGAACCACACATAAAGTATGTCAGTGTGTGTGTGCGTAAGAGTATTAAAAAGTGGGGGAGGAGTGATTCTGTGTTGAAATAGAATTTGGTTCTAAAATAAGACTGATATGCTTTTAAAAAAACAAACTTTTAATTTGGAGACGGCCGTAGAGTTTTAAGTTTTAAGAAATAGAGACATCCCTTATAGACCTTTTACTCAATGGTAATATTTTGAGTAACTGTAGTACAATATCACAACCAGGAAACTGACATTCATACAGTCCTAGGGCCTTATTCAAATGTCACCACTCTTGTATGTACTCATTTATGTATTTAGTTTGGTGCAGTTTTGTCACAATTTGGTGCAATTTTGTCACATAGGTAATCTGCTTTTGAATCTCAGCTGTGCTAAGTAGTAGCTGTGTGACCCTGAACAAGCTCCCTAGGTCCTCTGAGGCCCAGTCTCCTCATCTGCAAAATGGGTATAATGTCTGTCTCCTAAAGATGGTGCGAGAACTAGGTATGATCATTTCTGCCAAGTTTCCAGCACGCTAGATTCTCAATAAACGCTAGTTTCCTTCCTGTCTATCCCTTGTTCTTTCAGTAGCAAGGGAACATTCTCCAGTTTCTTGCTGAAATAACCAGACTTGTGGGTTATAATAAATCAGGCGGCTCCTTCTTCAAGGTCAACGCATTTAACCCTGCCGTTCAAAGAGAGCACAGTGGATGTCACCTGCCCACAGCTGCTGCCTGTAGGCCTGGCCTTGGGATCCTATTTGTTTCCAGATCAGAGGTGTAGAGATGGGGGTGGGGGAGGGAAAGAGGAGAGACCCTGGGGGGAGCTGTGGACTAGGGGTAGGAAGCGGTAAATAATGAACAACCGTTGGCTGGAGAACTACCAGTTCCAAGGATTTTCCGTCCGGTGTGGCTAGTGACCGAGGGTTGGACGTACCCGCGGAAGGCTAGATGGGGGTGGGAACTTCTGAAGACAGGGTGGGCAGGTGCGGAGCCCAGCCTAGACCTGGTAGGAGGACCACCCTCTTTCCAGAGTTCAGTCAAGTCTAGAGCTCTGCGGTCTCCTGGAGCCGTCTTCAATGACGGCCGAGGCGCGCCCCAGGGCCAAGAAATCCAGGACCGCCTGGGGGCAAGAGAGGCACCTGAGTCCCCACCTTAAGGTCCCGCAGGCTGGAGGCGGAGGCCTTTCCTCCATGCGGAGACGTGGGTGGCTGGGAGTCCTAGAGGCAGCCGAGTGCGAGCGGGTGGGTTTGGAAGGAGAGGCTAGAGGGCAGGGTGGAGGGTCGAGGGGTGGACGCGCCAGCCCCTGGCGGCGACCTCGAGACACCGACCTCCTCCACCTGCACCCGGCGAACCCTGGCTTTCCCAAGTTCAAATCTCCGAAACAACAGCCCCAGCGTCACGCAGCAGCCAAGCCGGGATCGGGCTCCTCCGTGTTCCCGCGACCCGAGCAGTCCCCGGAAGCCGGGGCGCGGGGCGCAGTCCGCGTCCAGGTGGGGGCCGGGGGGCGGACCCCGCGAGGGCCGGGACACCGCTCAGCGCTCCTCCCGGGGCCGCCCCCAGCGCCGCTAGCCGCGGAGGAGGAGCCGCGCCCGGGCCGGCGTCGCCCTGGCTCCTCCTCCCCGCGCGGGCCTGGCCCTTCCTCCCCGGCGTCCAAATCTCCGGGTGGCGGCGGCCGAGCCGGGAGCCGAGCGCGCTGGGCGCGGCCGTCCCGCTGCCGCCGCCTCCGAGCCTTGAGTGCGCCCGCGGCCATGGTGCCCGCGGCGGCGCCGGGCGCTTGAGCCCCGGAACGCGGTAAGCGAGGAGCCGGCTCCCGGGGACCCCGGCCCCGCGGCCTGGGGGGTGCGCGGAGGCCTCGCGCCGCCCCCGTGCCGTCGGCAGGGCCCTGCGCGCCCGGGGCGGACCCCGCACCGGGACGGGCTGGGGCTTCCCCTTCGGGGCCCGGGGCCGGGGCGGGAGCTGTCCCCGCGCGCCGGGCGCCCGGGGGGACGAGGCGGGGAGGGGGCGGCTTCGCGGGCGGGAGGAGGGGCCGGTGCCGGCGGCGCGGGCTGCGCTGCCGGGGGGCGGGCCGGCGGGCGGGGAGGATGCGCGCCGCGGCCCCGGAGAGCCGCGCTTTTGTACGCGCTGGCTCCTTACATATGGAAATGACGCTCGCGCGGGTCCCCAGTCGCGTCCTTTTGAAGGACGCCCGCCCGGAACCACGGCGCCGGCTGCGAAGTATTGTCCCGCTTCTTGAGCCCTAACAAAGCGTCCTCCTTCGCCTTGCAGAGCCTGGAGGCGGGCGGCCGGCGGTGCGGGCGCAGCGGAGAGGCCGCCAGAAGGTAGGCGAGGGCGGCGGGGGCCGAGGCGGCGTGCCGCCTGGTGACACAATGGGGTGTCTGAGGCTTGTTGGGGTGCGATGGGCAGGCGGGTCGGAGACGCATCGGCATCGCAAGTTGCCCGGGGACCGGGGCGGCGTGCCCGCCCTCCGGCCGCACCTCCGCCTCGCAGCCCAGCAGCGCAGCCGGAGCTGGGCTGCTCCGCCGCCCCCGCGGTCCCGGCCAGCCGCCGCGGGCTGAAAGCCGCTTCTGTCTGTGGCCCCGGAGCGGACTTGAGTCCGGGGACGGAGCAGGAAGGGTGGTGGTGCTGTTGCCTTGTGCCACTAAATCAGCCTCGTGATTGAGCCGCGGAAGAGAAACCTGACTGGGGAAACCCGAGGTGATAAGCCTGGGCTCTCTGGGCAGCGGAGAGCTGTTTGGGGCCCTTAAAGGGGGGCATCTTAGAAGGCGGGGGTGGTGGGGAGAGAAACGCATATATAGCAAGACTTTCCCAGGGCAGTGAGCAAGAACTAAAGGGAAAAGGACCAAATGACACGCGCTTATTGCCTGAGAACCTTGACTGCCAGACCAGCGGAATGGAAGTGTGGAGGGCTGCGGGAGAAGCTTCCAGGGTTCCCAGGGCTGGGCTTCTGCGACTACCAGACGGGTCCCTGACAAAAGGACAAAGCTGATGGAAACACTTTACTGCAGAAGGCTCTTTCTGTGAAGTTGAGAGAGAGAGAGAAAGAGAGAGAGAGGCGTTTTCTTAGCCCCAGCTCTGACAAACTGGGGTCGAGGCGCACATAAAATAGGGGGTGGAAAGATTGCTCTACCATGTACCTTGTTTCCACAAGTTAGCTATTATGAGATCCTGGGCCTTCTTCACTCAGCAGGGGCAGCGGAATTCCTGAGGTGGACTTGCTATACGACTTAACTCTTAATTTATGAAATCAAATCAGAGAGCCTAGTTGTCTTTTGTGACTGGCATGGTAGCTTTTTAGGATTAAAATCCCAGTGAAGTCCATCCCACCGTATGCGCTGAGCTCCTGAGGCCATGGAGGATTTCACAGTGGGGCTCCCTTAAATAGGGTGACAAAAATTTATGTCTGCTTGTTTCCAGAGGCTTGCCATTCTACAAGGAAATGTATTTTTCCTGTGTCAACTTGATTTTATATGGAATCTTCTGTAGTGGCTAGCGAATTAGTGGATGACCTGCGATATTGGCAGATATTGGCTTTGGAGTTGGGGTGGGGTGGGGTGTTTAGAAGATTTCTGGACTGTGTGTAAAAGTAACGTCACAGGCCGGCTGAAAAGCAGTTTGTCGTCTCTTCAGCTGTGGTCAGTGAAGGGAGGTGAAGTTGTTGTCAGCTTAGGGAGGTGAAGTGAACTCCTGGGGAGTTCATTTGCAGACTTACTTTCACCTGGTCTCTGCCGATTCTGCAGGGGAAAGCATTCGGAACTGCGGTGGAGGTAAAGGGAAGGACTTACAGATGTTCCAAATGGGTTGGGCATCAATAAAGATATTGCCGAGGTAGGAGAAGGCTTTACAGGGGCAATGTTTCCATTGCCCCTGTAAAGCCATCAGAGGCACAGTCCTCGCATTAAAAAATGTCACGGATCAGTCATTTTAATAGGCACTTGCTCAGAATGGCCTGGTTTCTTTCTTCGTCTTTTTTCATTTTAGATATGTGATGACCCTTAATATCAAAATGTGTTAACTGTCAGAGAGGGGGAGAAGAGGGCCCCGGTGAATTAGGAACAGCCAACCTTAATTTAATGGGCGATATTCTTATCGTTAGCCAAATGTGAAAATAAATTGTTTTAAATGTCACTGCAAATGACTTTCTAAACTAACATTTCACCAATCTTGATGCTTCCATTTTATGCTGATAATGAAAATACATTTTATCAGTATCATGTTGATAAAGGGTTGGCAAGTTAGCAGGATTCAAGCAGCCTAAAGCCTTTTCAGGAGGTTTATTTTTATAGATGCCAGTTCATCTAAGCCAATAAATTATGTGGTTTGAATTCTGGCTATTGAGTTTACATCTGTTGGGCAGGAACTCGTGGAGACACTGAGGCCTGCAAAAAGATGTTTTTCTCTTATTTACAAATAAAACAGAATTTTAAAAAGCTGATGGGAATATGCAAGTGAGCAACTTTTTTTTTGAAATTAGGACACTTCTTTGTTGCAATGTATATCAGCAGTTAATCATTTATTCAAGCTTTTGGATGGAACAGTTACAAAGTATTTATGTCCTAACCTTCACATAAAAAACAAGTTGGGGAAACATTGTTTATAGGTGGGAGAAGAGCCGCTCTTCCCCAAAGGGCTGTGCTCCTAGCTGCAGGCATTCTGAATTAATTCTGGTAAATATGGCTCAAGAAGTGAAAGTTGTTATGAGCAGTTGCTTTTAAGAAAGTAACAAACATATAGCTCTATTTTCTGCTTCTATAATTTTACTTAGTAGCTGACTACAGGTTATTGACTCTACAATGTGCTAATGATTTTGTTCTTCCAGCTGTCCTGAGTTAACTACTTGATTGGTAACCCACCTCACTGTTAGGTTTAACAAAAGCTTGGGTTTGGCACACCGTTTGGGATAGTCAAATACTAAAACTTTTTTTTTAATGTTTCAGAATAAATGCTAGTAGAATGTCCTTGGTTAAATTCCAGTTTAATAGTGTAGTTAACCAAGGTGGTTATTGTCTTTTCAAATTTATGTAATGTGATTTTTGTTTCTGTGCTGTGGCATTTAAACTTTTGTGTTCTATCTTTACGACGTGACTTTATTCCTGGTGATACCCTGGTGCCTGTGGGATCCAGCTAGGAGGGGGGCACTGTCAGAGCCAAGAGGAGGCTACCTGACAGGAGTCATTTTGATGAGCAGCCCTGGCTTCTGGCAGAAAGAGCCTATATAGATATGTAAATAGAGACAGTCGCTTTTTCTATTAAGCTTTTGCTCAACTTGAATTTATTCTTGTCACTATTTCTTTTTATACTGAAACGAATCCAAACTGTTAAGACTGGAAATCTTTGCAATTAGAGTGCTTGCAAAAAAAAAAAAAAAGAGAGAGAGAGAGAGAGAAGAAAAGGAAACACTTTAATTTGATCATTGGCATTATGAGGCTCTGACTTGCCAAATGGTGAAAGCTAAAGGCGTGAACGCAGAGCGTCCCCAGAACAGGGTTTGTCCATGTTCACCGCTTTAGTTATAAAGTCACTAAATTAGTCACTTGGTGGTCACTGCCTGGTCTGTGGACCCCCAACAGCTAGCTATGTCTGAACACAAACCTAAAAGCATCTATTATGATACCCGAGGAAAGCGGCTGAGCCGAGAGGGCATCCAGACATTCCCCATAGCTGCTCAGCTGCTGGACCATCTGGAGGGGAAATAAAAGGCCTGGGCTTGGGGCTCGGGCATTGTGCTCGTTTATTATTTGGTTTTTCCCTTGCCAGACTTTGTCCCTTTTTCACTCCCTCTGGCCCAGAACAGACATCCCCTTTGGCTGGGGTGCCATTCTTACAAGCTCTCCTTTCTGTGCCCTGGATGCCGGGAAGTTCAGAAGTTCGAGTAGCTACTTCATGTTGGCCTTCTGCTGGGGACTCCATGATTCCAGCTGCACCTCCACCTGTGTCTTTCCCAGTGCCGGGCGGCGCTGATTTCATCAGCCGGGGTTGCCGGCGGCACACAGCAGCGCAGACTGTAATGGACATCCCTGTCGGGGTCCACACATTTTGGCAGCCTTGTTTTGAGTTATTTGGAAGGAAAACGCTCCAAATAGTTCCC
>CM052797.1:83992387-84014289 GCA_028533885.1 Nasua narica | reverse complement strand
GGGGGGGGGGACTGGCTTTGTAAAACTGGAGTTTTTCTTTGTCATTGGAAGGAGGGTTTGTCACTCAAAACCCAACGTTCTTCATCCCTGAGGAAGATTTCTGTCACCGGTGGGTGCCCCATTAGGCTTTAACTCTGGAAAGCATTGATGGCACAGAGTAGACATACTTAAAGTATTTTGAGGGAGTAATTTAACAATGATCAGTTTCTGGACTAGGCCCACCGTAGAAGATTCAGGGCTCCTCCTGATCATTTTTTATATTAAAAAAAATGTATTTCTTCCTTGCCCTAAATTCCAAAGCTGCTTTGGAAAAAAGAGAGTGTCTATTCTGTCTATCTCTAGTGCCTTATAGGCTCTAATTATTCAATAAACGGATTAGAGAGGTAGGCAGGAAAAATCCCCCCTCTCCTCACCCCCCACTTGGATTGGGAGGAGTTTGTGGCCATCAGGTTTTCAGGGCGGTTTCTGGTACTCAGTCCTGCTTAGCTGATTAACACATGAAGGTGGAGATAAGGGATTTGTCTTGATGTCATTTCAGTGGTCCCATTCATGTGTTCTGTGTGCATGCGTAGCCCTGAGAGAGTCTAATTTTTTTGATTATTTATTTATTTATTAGAGAGAGATCACAAGTAGGCAGAGAGGCAGGCAGAGAGAGGGGGGGAAGCAGGCTCCCCGCTGAGTGGAGAGCCCAATGTGGGGCTCGATCCCAGGACCCCAAGATCATGACCTGAGCCCAAGGCAGAGGCTTTAACCCACCGAGCCACCCAGGTGCCCCGAGAGAGTCTAATTTAGAGTCAGACCGGAGTTCAGATCTCATCGCCACCCCCATATTAGCACTCTATCCTCGGACAAGTTGCTTAATTTCACCAAGCCCCAATTTCTACATCTTAAATGGGAATATGGTATCTACTTTAGAGAATTAGAAGAATTAAATGAGCTCATTTATGTAAAGTACTCAGCGTAGGCCAGACTTCTAGTAGATACTCAGAAGTTTAAAAAAAAAAGTTTCTTAATTCCCAACTATATTTCAGCCTTTCTGCTTTTGTTTGATGTTAGGTTTATCAGTAATCTGCCTTTAAAGATGGAGGTGACACTGAGCCTTCCCCATTGCTGTTGACATAGACTTCCTCCCTGCCCTGTGCGTTCCCGCCGTCTGTAAGGCTTCCGCAGCTCCTGCTCTGCTGCTTCGAAGGCAGATCAATGGTTGGCTGACTTGTAAGTTACCTTTCTTCAGTTTACCCTTCCTTGGTCAGTTGCTCCTATTTTCTTGGTTGTTTTCTCAATTCCCCTCTTGTATCAACTTTCTCTGGGATTCTCCAGGCACTCGCTTGCCGTCTTTAATCCCCAGGACAGCCCTTCCAGATGGGTATTATTATTCCCATTTTATAAACAAGGGGACTTGGGAAAGTGTTTTAGTACGATTCCCCTCCAGAGTCGTCACTTCCTATAACCACCCCCCTCAAAAACAAAACAAAACAAAACACCCCCCCAAAACAAAACAAAACAGAAAACAAACAAAAAAACCCAAACACAGCTGAAGTTTACAGATCTGTTGGCTTACTTACTAGCTCCGTAATCAAACTCCACACAGTTCTGGATGCTACAGTTTGGGAGTGGGTTCTGGCTTCTACTTCTGCTTAGTTACGTCTAAGACTGAAAAAGCCTTTGAAGAAAGGGTTGGGTGGGGCAAGGAGAGGTGTGCTTGTGGAAGAAATAGGCATTTCCGAGTCTTCCCGTGCTCATTATGTCACTCTCATCCAGGGGAAGTTTCCGCTCAAGGGATCTCCCTACACTAAGTCAGCCCATGGTGTTTACTGAGTCTCTGGTGTGAGGAACAGACTCTACTATGCATCTGGGGGAGGATATATAAGAAATGAGTTGTGGACCTTGTCCTTAAGGAGATTTCTGCCAAGCAGGGGGAAAAAAAGTCTTGCACACGAAATTGCTCATGAACATTTGGGGGATAAGATCAACCAGTAGAAAGGCACTCTGTGCCAAAAGAGATCTGACAACTTGTCACCATATGCGACATCGTTGGGATGTTTCCGTAGGCTCATTTGTTCCTCAGAGTTGGGGCTGTTTTCCCCCTTCAGTCAAAAGAATGGTTTCCCAAAGCATAGTGTCCTAGGAAGGAGGGGGATGAAATAAAGAATTAAAAAGTGAAAGAGATTAGCTTTAGCGAAAAGTCCAATGACCTTCCCAAGACAGGGCATGATAGCTTATCAAATTCACAGCCATAGATAAGATAGGACTTCTCAGTGCATTACGGGTTTTATGCCCCTCCTTCATTAGTCTAAATGAACCAATCCCACGCCTTAAAAATAATTTAGAAAAGAGGAAATGTTAGAATTCTTTCACTTTTGAGTTTTTTTTTTTTTTTAATATGCAAAATCAAGTGAAAGCAGAGTTAGCCTGCCTCTTATGAAATTAGTCAGATTATAGCCCGGGGAGGAGGGCCTGCAGAGCTACGGCAGCCCCCGGAAACCCCAGAGCACCCCCGGGGGTTCTCAGTTCTCAGCCAACAGCAAACTGGCCGACTCTAAGTGAATCTCACGAGCCAGGCGTTGGCCTTGTCTAATTCCCTAACTTTGATGGCTTTGCTTTAACACCTTGGTGTTTCTTTTCTGGTGCTCCGATGTTTATATAGCACTCTCAACTTAATTGTGAAAACATTTGCATGGTGATTAGTTAACCCAACAGACCAACCCTGGGAAGGCAGCCAGAGCCGACTGCACCTTAGTAATAGAAAAGCTGATAATTAGGAGAAGATCCCACCCTACCCCCCACCCCCATCCCCACCGGGATGCCTCCAGACTGGGAGCCTGGACACCGGTGGTGCTACTTTGCTTTAAGGAGGGACCGCAGTAAAAACTGAGGAGTGGTCAGTTTGAACCCACCTTGAGGCCATCCCGTTCTGCCGCACTCTTGGGACGGTCTCGGCGCTGTGCGGGCTGGTGCGGTGCTGGACGGCCGTCCGCGGGGGAGAGCAGGGCTGATGGTCACGGGCGCCTCTCTCATTTTCAGTTCTGGCCACGTTCCACGCCTGACGGTGTACGTTGCCCATGTTTCCCATCTGCTCTGTGAACCAACATCACCTCTAAGTTGGAGAGTTCTCTTCCTCAGGGCTTTTGTTAGTTGAAGGTGCTGCTTTTAAAACTAGAATGAGGGTTGCCAGGGGCTGGGGGAGGGGGCGGTGGGGCGTGGCTCTGCAGGGGACACAGTTTCTGCCGAGGGATGAAACAATTCCAGAGATCTGCTGAGCAGCAATGCACGTATAGTGAAGAAGGCTGTGCTGCACACTTAAAATTTTAATAAATTTTTGTTAGACTAGATGTCCTGTTATGTCATTTTTAGCGTAGTAAAAAGCATAATGACAAGATAAGCATATTTTTGAAAGTGCTGCTTTTTATAGTCCGGGGGCTGGTTCTGAGAGCCTTGTTTCAGATGGCTGAGGTCCCCCCGTCTGGAGGGTGATGTTGTGTGTGGCTTCCATTGCATCAGGGGGAAGGTAGCTTCAGATGGGGATGTTTTAGGCTTTCGTCAGAAGCCCCACCACATTAAAAATGAATTATTGTGCCAGCAAACTGCGCCCCCCCCCCCAGATTCCACTCTTAATATAGGAGGGACCGAGAATTTTATGATGTATATTTTTAGCAGAAGTGATTCTGCATTAATCCTGAGCCCACGTTTTCACTGATCCCATGGAAGGTGGAGAAACGGAAGGCCGGGATTGGAAGGGTGGGAGACAGATGAAGCAGGTGTGCAGACGGGAGGTGGTCTGGATAAGGGAGGCTCCCTGACACTGTAGGATTCGTGTGGTCCTGGGCTCCTCTGAGCCTCACCATCTGAAAGCTGGGAGTAGTGTTTTCCCCTTTGTCTAGGCAACTAGGCATTACCTAAAACTCCCGAGGGTTAAAGCGAGCTTTAGGGAATACTTTTCCCGTCACCCCTCATGTAATTGCACCAAGGAAGTTAATTGCGCTGCTTTTTGAGGAACTTGTGTAAAAGGCATTGTGTCTCCTGTAAGCAGGGAGGTGGTTTTGTATCAGACACCTGTGCCCAGCACCTCTTGCTGCAAGCCTCCGGGCTGTCATGGGGGGCATCTAGGCTCAGCGAAGGGGAACCAGATGCCCCTGCCACAGGGGCGGGGTGCAGCGTCTGGGCAGGTGGGCTCAGCTCGCTGACTTGCCTGGAAGCCCAGGACGAGCCGCCTGTGGGTTCTACCAGTTAGTTGGAAGGACTGAGTGTCAGAAGTGGCCTTTCACCATCTGTAAGCCCGGGCCAGACAAGCTGATAGGGAACCGCTTTCAGTCTCGAGTTTGGTACTGGCCTCCCGCCCAAGGACCAGGCAGGAGAGGAGACTCCCTCATTCTGCCCACACTACCCTGGATGACACGACCTGGGGCTGGGGCCCTGGTGGCAGTGGTCATGGGAGCTCAACTGGCCAGGGCTGGCTCCTGCCATCTCGCTGGGGGGAGGCGGGGAGGGGGGGCGGGGTGCAGCATCGCCTCTCCTGCCGGCCTCCACCGAGGTCCCGGTGGGCCAGCCCCAGGGGCTGCCACAACCAGGCTTGTCTCTGTCCCACACAGGTGAGCGCCGTGGGCTATGGGATGGGTGAGGCGGAGCAGGACCAGCATGAGGCCCGACTCAAGGAGCTGTTCGACAGTTTTGACACCACGGGCACCGGGTCCCTGGGGCAGGAGGAACTCACTGACCTTTGCCAAGTGTTGAGCTTGGAGGAGGTGGCCCCGGTGCTCCAGGAGACGCTGCTTCAGGACAACCTCTTGGGCAGGGTAAGGTCCGGGGAAGCAGGAGGGCGGCGGGGGAAGTGGGCGTGGCTTCTGTCGGGGGCTGGGTGTGGGGAGAGCAGGGGTGTTTCGACTCACCTTTCACATCCTGGCTGTGTGTGCCCAGAGCTGCTCACCTGATAAACAGAAAGAGAAGATGTCCTGGGCGGGACCCAGCAGTGTGGTTTGCTCGGGATATGGAGGGCCTGCTTGAATTTGTGCTCTGGAGTATAGTGTGCCCACATCATCTTAGATGAAGGGAGAAAGGGAATAGGAGCATGTTTTCCTACTCTTGTTCATGGTGGATCATTCTATGGACTCTGCATTCATCACGGGGCAAAGGGAAGGGGGGACCAAGATTTCCCTGGAAGAGCAGGAAAACGCAGTAAGGAAATTGCCACTCACAGGACGAACAGATTGCTCCTCTGACTTTTACTCCCAATAAAGCTACTTCTTGTGCAGATTGCTTCTAGGGTGAAGGATTAATTAAACCTTTCACCTAGAAAATAAGACAGGAGGGTAAGTAAATACAGGGCAGGTTCATTTAAAACCCAGCACGACTTGCTTCCAGCAGGGAGATGCGAGTGTGTGCTGATGGTGACTTCTGCATCTGACAACAAATAGTCATGTTGTCCCCACAAATGAAGTCACAGAATCGAGTTGAGGGTGGGAAGGGGCCTTTTTAACTCCTGCTGTTAGTGGGAGGGATGCTCGATCTGTCTTGACCTCCCATTGCCTTCAGTTCTCATATTTCTAATTAAGAGCATCATTTGGAAGGCTTTGAGTTGAGTCTTGCTGTTGGTTGTTAGAATGGATGAGAGAAAATCGGCAACACTTTCTGAGCTCTGTTGTCCTTGATGGTACTTCGTGGACAATGGTTTTTATCACGTGATGCAAATTGAGGAAGGAGTTGTGAAATTCAACTTTATTCCAGTGACTGAATTTCCTTCATATCATTTTCACTGTCTCTGAGTTTACAAGTTGGGTAAGTGACCTCAGAGACAGTATGATGTATTTGCCGTCTGTGACACGAGACAGACGGGAGTAGGCGATTGTCCTGAAATTAATGTGCAAAGGATGCTGTTCTCAGGGGCTTGGCACCATGAATGGCATGTCTAACAGGGCTCCCACTTAAAAACAAATGTGAGGGGCGCGTGGGTGGCTCAGTTGTTAAGCATCTGCCTTTGGCTCAGGTCATGATCGCAGGGTCCTGGGATCGAGTCCCACATCAGGCTTCCTGCTCTGTGGGAAACCCGCTTCTCCTTCTCCCGCTCCCCCTGCTTGTGCTCCCTCTCTTGCTCTGTCTCTCTCTGTCAAATAAGTAAATAAAACCTTTTTTTTTTTTTTAAATTTTATTTATTTACTTGACAGAGAGAGAGATCACAAGTAGGCAGAGAGGCAGGCAGAGAGAGAGGGGGAAGCAGGTTCCCTGCTGAACAGAGAGCCCGATGTGGGACTCGATCTCAGGACTCTGAGATCATGACCTGAGCCGAAGGCAGAGGCTTTAACCCACTGAGCCACCCAGGCGCCCCCTAAATAAAACCTTATCTAAAAAACCAAAAAAACAAAAAAACCCAAATGTGAGGTGTTTTACAAAACTGGAACCATTCTCGGTCACTCTGGGAGGGGGGATTAGCTGCTTGCGAAGAGTGTGGTCTTTAAAAAAGGCTGAAAACCTTGCTTCGGAAGCTGTAGCATTGGGAGGTTTGAGGATGAAGTCATTTGCCTCTCGTCACGTAATGGGCTCAGATGTGTTTTCATTCTGTCTCAATCCTGGACACCTTGGGGAGCCAAGGGAGCCGAGTTTCCCACTGTGGTCCTGGGGGAAAAGGCGGAGTACCAGGAGTGGATCTGTTTCAGGGCTGATGAAAGCCTGGGAAGACCAGGTACAACCTGAGGCTTCCTTGGGAGGTTGTCTCTGAGTCGGTGTAAAGACACAGCCGCCTGCTGCTAACAGACTGCGACTTGGCAGTGCGTTCACGGTTCCCTCTCCAGATGTTGCCCATCTTTGCCAACCCCCTCCCCCAACTAAAGCAGGGGAACAGTTATCGATTGATTTGTTAACGACTTGACACTATCAGCCTGCTTTTTTTCCGTTTGCTATTTGCCTGTGAATAATGAATACCTAAGTGGTCCAGAGCCTGATATTTACTTAGTGAGCCAGTGATAAAAGTTAAATAGATGGATGCATATTGATTTCATGTGGGAGGTCCCTGGGGACTGTCTGGAGTGCAGGGTTGGCATGAATTAATGCGCTCCTGTTCGATTTGCATTTTTTATGAAACGGAATTATTCTCCTCAGATGATCACATAAACTTGGCCATATGCTGGTAAGATACTCTATATGGTCTGTAATTTTAAATTACAAGGAAAAAAAATTCCTTGGAATTCACTGAAGAATTCTAAGCGCTAACACCTTCTTGATCTATTGAGTATGGATCGGAAGTTGTGAAATTGTTGGTTCATGTGGTCAGGTAATGTGCCTGGCAGCTGAACAGTCCCCCCGCCCTTTTTTTAAAAAAAAGATTTTATTTATTTATTTGAGAGAGAGATCATGAGGGGGAGAGCACGAACCACGGAGGGGAGGAGCAGAGAGGGTGAAGCAGATTCCCTGCTCAGCAGGGAGCTCGACGTGGGGCTCGATCCCAGGACCCTGAGATCACGACCCCAGCTGAAGGCACACACCCAACCGTCTGAGCCACCCAGGTGTCTCCAGGTGAACAGTCCTGAGAGCAGATACCACAAACATAAGAAGAGTATTAGCTCTTTTATTGAACCAAGTTTTCATCCAAGTAATTGATATTGGTCCTAGGTGCTTCCTCTTTTTTTGTCTTTTATTTTTATTATTTTTAAAAAAGTTCAAATTAGGGGCACCTGTGGGTGGCTCAGTGGGTTAAAGCCTCTGCCTTCGGCTCAGGTCATGATCTCAGGGTCCTGGGATCGAGCCCTGCATCAGGCTCTCTGCTCAGCAGGGAGCCTGCTTTCCTCTCTCTCTCTCTCTCTGCCTGCTGCTCTGCCTACTTGTGATCTCTCTCTCTCTCTCTCTGTCAAATAAATAAAATCTTTAAAAAAATAAAAATTCAAATTAGTTCATATACAATGTGTGTTATTGGCTTCAGGGTAGAGTTTAGGCTGCATCAGCTGCATCTGACACACAGTGCTCATTCCATCAAGTGCCCTCCTTAATGCCCATCACCCAGTTACCCCATTCCCCCACCCACTTCCCCTCCGGCAACCCACAGTTTGTTCCCTATAGTCAAGAGTCTCTTATGGTTTGCCTCTCTCTCTGTTTTTATCTTATTTTTCCTTCCCTTCCCCTCTGTTCATCTGCTTTGTTTCTTAAATGTGTCTTTTAAATTAAATGTTGTCATATGCCTCTTTTATTAGAAATTAGGACATAACTTTGATATTCTACCTTGGTTTTATTGAAGCTGTTGTATCAGTTTTAAAAATGCACTTTCTGGGGTGCCTGGGTGGCTCAGTAGGTTAAAGCCTCTGCCTTCGGCTCAGGTCATGATCAGGGTCCTGGGATCGAGCCCTGCATCGGGCTCTCTGCTCAGCGGGGAGCCTGCTTCCCCCTCTCTGCCTGCCTGCCACTCTGCCTACTTGTGATCTCTCTCTCTGTCAAAAAGATAAATGAAATCTTTAAAAAAAATAAAATAAAAATGCATTTTCCTTTACTTGAGGAATATAGCAACTTTGCGACATCACAGCCCCCTGAGATTCTGAGGGGTTCCTTGCTGTGCTCTCTGATCAGGATCTGGAGGCTGAGGCGTGCCATGCCCTTGGCACACTTTAGAATCCGAACAAGCCACCTGGTAGCAGAACCCACAACTGGCTTCCAAAGAGTCCCAGAGGGGTGTGGGCTTTGGTTATCAAAGGCACTTTGAAATTTTTAGTGTTAAGATCTGATAGCTTTACAAATATATAATTCAGCTCATTTTTCCCACCTTTCCTTTTAAAGCACTTGGGGGTTCTTTTATAAATATCATGATTAATTTCATATGGTGGATTTGCTTACTCGTTTCCAGTTCCCTAAAAGCTTTTTAAGATTTCTTTCTTTTATACATGTTTTAAGTATTTGAAAGGTAAATCAGAATTACGGAAGTGCTTTCTGGTTGTGATTATCTAGACTTGTTCTCTGTGTGCAAAATTATGCTTGCTCATCGAATAGTGTCTATTTATAACTACCCCACGTTCATGCTCCTGTTTCGTAGTATTGATCTGAGGCTTTTTAAATGCATTGGAGGAAATGGCGGCAAACATTTCTCATTGCATCTCTTATTACATATCTGAAAGTTGCTGTATCTTACTGTTTAACTACCATGGTTTGACCTGAAATGGGGAAGGGGTATTGTCCAATTCCCATGTGGTCTTGTGACTCTGTAAGCCATCACTCCCTTCCTTTACAACAGTCTCCATTGGGGTTGACTTCAACTCCCAAGGGTCACTGGTTCCCAATTATAGACAAGAAGACGTTCTGATTACGAGGCTGCAAGACTTGCTTTTACTCTCTATTAATACTTTGTTGTCAAACTTTGTTGTCAAAATTCACTTCGATTTTGCATGCTGTGAGCCTCGAGCCTCTCAGAGCTGTTGAGTGTAATGGGAAGCCAGGGCGAGGTGAGGGCTGGAGGTGGGAACAAGTGTGGAAAGGCTCTTCTAACCTGCTTTGTTTCAGGAACGAGCACCTCTTTCTCAGGAGAAAGTATGGTTCAGAATGCCGATTTGATTTCTGCAGTATTCCACTGATCCTCTTATGAGTAGCGTCTTGTTTGGACAGAGGGGACTTAAAGTTCTGTCGTGTCCATCACAGATTTTAGACTTCAGTGTTCATCTGTATGGCAGAGAAACCTCGGAAGCCAGAACTTGGAAAAGTACATTGGCCTGTCCGAGGTCAGGCAACTCTTTTCAAGCGGCAGCGGGATAGGAACCCAAATTCTCCATCCCTGAATTTGAACGCGTGTCTCCTGAGACTCCAGATGTAGGCGAAAAAGAATCTCGGTCTCCACACCCTCCCACCCCCATCACCACTACCACCCCACCACCAGCTAGATGGTGGAGGATTATTAGAGCACAGTCTTTGAGGTCAGCCCCGGATTCAAGTACTGATTCTTGCCATTTATAGCCCTATCTTAAATAGTCTGAGCCTCAATTTCCTCATCTGTGTAATGGGAAAAATAATACCCCCTTTATGAAATTGTTTTTTTTTTTTTTTTAAGATTTTATTTATTTATTTGACAGAGAGAGGGAACACAAGCAGGGGGAGTGGGAGAGGGAGAAGCAGGCTTCCTGCCGAGCAGGGAGCCTGATGCAGGACTCGATCCCAGGACCCTGGGATCATGACCTGGGCTGAAGGCAGAGGCTTAACGACTGAGCCACCCACATGCCCCTCTTTACAAGACTGTGATGAGGGTCGAATTAGAGTGTGTGTGTCAAAGACTTATCCTAGAGCTAGGCACACAGTTTGCTCCCATGTTCTAGGTCTGCCTGTATGCTTCCCTTTTCCCTCCCTCCTTACATACTCAGGATGTGTCTTTGATAAATAGTGGCTTCCCAATAGTGATTTCCTGAGAAAGCTCCCAGGTGTGGAGAATGGATTTGCTAGAAATTCTCTTGCGTGGCCGCGGTTTGCGTCTGTTTCCATCTGTAGGCAGGACCCCTTGGCTCACTCTTGGAGTACGACTTCATACGTTTGCTCTAGGTTTGGACTCGCCTTTTCAAATGAGCTTTGCCTCCTTTCGCATTGTCTGCAGTAAACGACTATAATAACCTGAATGCGTTATTTAGAACCAGACATTTCACAACGATGTCTTTCATTATGAAACTGTCTATTTATCGGTATCCTTTCTCTTTTGCATAATGCTGTACACATCATTTTCCTGCACAATGACCTTCTGGGGAAGTCCCAATTTTCTCTCCCCGTGGCAGCTAGCCCTTCATGTGTGGAGTGTTCTTTCATCGATTTCCCTTTGTATTAGGAGATCCGAACCTCCTTGATGCGATGATAGTTACTTGGGCTTTTGTCTTGTTTAATAAGATCACTTGGTTGAACACTTGGCTTGAGCCTCTCATCCTGGGGCTGTTTGAAATGCTGCCTGCACACATGTGGAAACTATGTATTTGATCTCCATGATTGCAAGAGACGATTTTATGCAACGTTAAGTTCCTTATTGTACTTCCTGTTATGGGTTTGTGTGTGTGTGTGTGTGTGTGTGTGGTTTGAAGTAACGTTTGTTTCTTCAGCCGTGCTTACTTTCTTTTTTCCGAAAGGCAAATTGTGTTTCTAAAAAAGCATTCGAATGAAATGGGGAGAAGAAAGCTGATGAGGTAAATTCCTATTAGGCGGGGGTGACACATGACAAAAAACTAAGACTTGACTGATCTTCTTCCTGTTAATTTAGTTTAAATGTCATGTGTGTTTTTAGTCCGTCAGGTAATTTTCCCCTTGCTGCAAACTGCCCTTTGAGGCATACAAGATATGGGAATGCTTGTAAAATGAATGGCAGCAATTATTATTCAAATGAGGGGGTACCAACCAGGGGAAGCACAGCTTGGAGGCTTGTTACTGCGTGAGATTTAATTGCATTGTATATTGGTGAGGATTTCTACATTTTAACATAATTCAACAGCAAAACTCCCTTGGAGGAGAAAAATGGTACTTACAAATTCCAGTTACTGAACTTAGTGAGCCCACTGATGCACATTTCTTCACAATAGAGAGCATTTATTAACATTTGGGTCCTGGGATGGGCCCTCAGGGGCTTTTCCACCACATCAGTATTCATGAGCATTGTCAGAAAATAGCAGTCACCTGCCTCTATTAGCGGACTATCTTCTTGGAAGATGCGGAATTTACTGTTATTTAAAGGGGAGGGTCGAGTGTCTATGTGCCTTTGCAGGAGGAAAAATAAAGATCAGTTTAAGACTTAACGACAGTTGTTTTGATCAGTTTGCCGTGTTTTCATTTTTTGGACGTTTAAATGTGTGTGTGTGTGTTGAAGAGATCCATCGGATAGACACTATTGGATTATGAAGAACCTCTGAGTTCATCATGTCTAGTCTTTTATAGATGCTTTTCCTTTAAAAAAAAAATGTGACTGATCTAATAGGGCCCATTTTGGAAATAGGATAGCTCTGTCTGGGAATATCGTGAAGCCAAATGTCCCGAAACTGTCCTACCAGTTTCAAAGCACTCACCAGATCCTACCTTCTAGGTGCTAATCAACTTTCCTCTCTTCTGCCCTCCCACAATCAAGATTCTCTTCCTGCTCTTTCCCCTCCCCCCGGAGTCCCAGCACCTTGCTTTAGTGAGCTTTGGGGGAGGATGTGACCCGAAGCAGTGAGATTTCCTTGAGAGGTCAGAGTGGGAGGGAGGCCTGTCTAGGGCGGGCAGGGCTGCTGGGCTTTGAGTCTAGTCGGAAGGCCTGGGTTCTGCAGGTAACTCCAAGACTTCAAGATGTGAAACCCCCATCAAGGCACATGCCTTCTTCACGCTCTGTCTCCTCAGTTCTGCGGGGACACGCCTGCCTTGACTCACGGGGCTGTTGTGAGATCCAAATGACCAAATGCCTGGGAAAGATTGAACCTGCAAGAATACACTCAGTTCATCTCGTGCAATCCAGGACCCACATTTCATTCAATTTTCTAATAACTGGATCTCTTATCCCATTTAGTGACAGTCTTAAAAAAAGAGCAAACCACTGGGGATTATAAACATTTTATTAAAGTTTTACCCTACCAAAGAGGATATTAAACAAAGTAAGGTTATTCACAATCATTGAAAATCTTCTTGGTCTGTCAGTTACTTGTCTATATTATAAGAGCGATTCTCAGGATCTATTTGGTGGCACAGAAATCCTTGCCTCAGCACTAAACAACCCCAGGCTATTAGGTTTTTAAGACCATGCCTTTTTTTTTTTTTTTTTAGATTTTATTTGAGAGAGAGAGAGAGAGAGAGAGAATGAGAGAGAGCATGAGAGGGGACCAAGTCAGGGGGAGAAGCAGACTCCCCATGGAGCCGGGAGCCTGACATGGGACTCAATCCCAGGATTCTGGGATCATGACCTGAGTTGAAGGCAGTCACTTAACCAACTGAGCTACCCAGGTGCCCCGACCATGCCTTTTTAAACAGTTGGTATAGTTTTTAAAGCCAGGTTTTGTTTTGTTTTGTTTTTAAAGATTTTGTTTATTTGACAGATCACAAGTAGGCAGAGAGGCAGGCAGAGAGAGAGGGGGAAGCAGGCTCCCTGCTGAGCAGAGAGCCCAATGTGGGGCTCAGTCTCAGGACCCTGAGATCATGACCTGAGCCGAAGGCAGAGGCTTTAACCCACTGAGCCACCCAGGCGCCCCTAAAGCCAGGTTTTTTAAGTACCAAAAGAGTGCTTTATTTTTGCTTGAGGGAAGATCCCGGCGGTGACCCCCGGCCCCTGGCTATCTTGGTTACTCTCAGGGCCAGTTGTTTTGCTTGAAAATGTGGCCATTTCTCTGTAAAAGTCAAGGAAACAGTCATGCCATATACCTATTGGTAATAGCTAGCATATACCTATTGGTAATTAACTACACCAAGTGGCTTTAACTACCACTCGCTGAGTACCTGCGAAGTCCCTGGAAGTTCTAGACACCTTGTGTAACTCTCTGGATTTCCTCCTGCCACTGGGAGGGAGGTGTGGTTACAGATCACATGAACTATGTGCTGTGCACTTGACACGGCGGGCGCCTGGGCTCCCTGTGCCGTTTCTGGAATGTGCGCCCCGTGGCAGCACCATCATCGTCGCTCTTGTTCGCTAGGATAGTGCCCGGCCCACAGCAGCTGCCCCATAGATATTTGTTGGACGGATCATAAAAATTGTTAGAGGTCCCCGTTTCTACACCTGAGCAAAGTAAAGCTCAGAGAGGGTTAGTTGTTGAGCTACGGCAGGAAGGAGGTGGCTGAGGCAGGATTGGAACCTGGACCCAGCTGGCTCCAGCGCAGAGCCTGTGCTCCTAACCCTCCTACTGCCCACCCCGAGGGGAAGGGACGGTTCTGGTGCGCAGTGGTAAATGCCTGGCAAGTGTCCCAGATGGGAGAGCCTTTGGGTATGTGCTGTTTGTGGACTGGCTGGTGTTGGGAAGACGGCCTTGCCCCTGGAAACAGGAGCCAGGATGCCACAGTGCCTGAAGCCCACACTCAGACTTTGGGCCGGCAGCAGGACCCGGCCCTCTTCCTTCCTGCAGGCTCCTCGGCATTTGTCCCTTGCAGTCTCTTAACCTTCCGTTGACTGCTGGGTCCTGGCTCTCCAGCAGATGCCCTGCCTCCCTCAACGGATTGCTTTTTTTTTTTTTTTTTTTAAGTGGGAGAGGAGGAGGGGAGAGGCAGAGGGAGTAGGAGAAAGAATTCCAAGCAGACCATCCTCAGTGCAGAGCCCGACATGGAGCTCGATCTCACGAGCCTGAGCTGAAACCAAGAGTCGGATGCCCCACCCGCTGAGCCACCCAGGCGCCCCTGCCTTGACAGGTTTCTGCTCTGGCTCCATAAAATATGCTACTTTTTAGTCTGTACTGGCTAAAGGAACATGATTTTAGAAAGTAATTGTAAGTGGTCCAAATGGATGCGGTAGAAAAAGCACGTAGACTTGGGGAGAAGGGTAAATTGCAAGCACATACAGTTTTATGACATGGGAACCTCAGCAGAGTCCTCTTCCTTGCATCGATGTACATGGATAATACATGCTTTCTTTTCTCTTGTTTAGATAACAAGGTTTGTTGCATTTCCCAGTATAACTTGGCAGTGGTTTTTATCTGTCACCTATATTCCAACTTCTGGGTAGTGTTTTGTAATGATGTCCAAAGGGACCCATAGCAACACAAATATCAAATTGACTGACTTTGTATTTACGTACGGGCTTCAGTATAAATAGGTGTCCCGTTATCAAACGAGAAGAAATACCATCTTTCCCTTCTGCCCCATGGTGAGGTCACATAAATTTAAGTTACAGAAGAATACACTTGGCCATAAAGAAGACCTTTTTACCCTTTCAACCACAGCAATATCCCAATTCTGAGTAATTCCTTAAGTAAAACTCAGGTTCTTTCATCCTTCTATCAAGGTAATTGTGTGTTTAAGAATTCAACAAAATGCTTCCCAAGGTTCTTTTATTCTTTGTGTTTGCTATTGATTTCTTTTTGTTTATAGAATCATGGGGGCCTTGGGCGATAAATATTGTATACTTGCCTCAGGCAAGACTATACCCAAGTCATCCTCAGACAGTTGCACGTTCTCTTCTAGAATGTCTGAAGAGATGAAAGCATCTTGGGGCATTGTTACAACGGATCATTTACTTGGGGAGTTTTTCCTAATATCTTACCTCACCTCTTTCTCTTGTGGTTTCGTTCAGAAAAATAAAAGGAGTTCAAAACATATCTTTTCCTGAGTTTATAAAGAGGATTTTGCTCTATAGCTTTCTCCCTCAGGGCTGAATAAATATTGATGTTGACATTAGTGTTTATGACACTGGGGTGCCAGAAATGATCAGCCCGCTTTCCCTTCCGTGCTTTACAGAAATGAAGAAAAGGGAACAAAAGCAAGTTACGACTCACTTCAAGGCTGTCAGGATGCTACTAAATGGTTCTAGTACCTTGAAGATGGCTTTACTTCCTTAAGGCTGTGGAAACTATTTTGAATTTATTTCTTGTTGTTTATTTTTAGGTACATTTTGACCAATTTAAAGAAGCACTAATCCTGATCTTGTCTAGAACTCTGTCCAATGAAGAGCACTTTCAAGAACCAGGTAAGGGCACTCACTCACTTTTCTTCTCTACATTCCCTTTTAAAAATTGTCCGGGGAAGAATTCAGGGGCCTCGAAGCATGTCTATGAAAGCTTTGGGCGTCTGCCTTTTACAGACTGAACAGCTATTTTCAGTGACTTGTCTTCTGATATTATCCTAAAAGCCTTGCAGCTGTTGAACACTAAAATGAGGCTTCCCTACCACAACAGTGTATTATGGAAGAAATAATTGGATTGTTCCTAGGCAATATGTCAGATGGAGCGCCCGTAACTCATTCCCGGAATGAGCAGAGTGAAGGCGGACAGGACTTCCTTCGTCCTACTTCCTGTGGACATGGGAAGATCTGAGTGGGGGGAGGAGGGAGGGATTTTGCCTGAAAGAAGAGTGGTCAGTCTACAGATAATCTCCTAGCAGGTGGATAACTCTCTACTCTAGACATTATTGCACTATACCATAATTGATAATATATTTATCTCCAGCGATAGTTCTTGAGGACCATGGTGTTCATTTTTGTATTTTTGGTGTCGAGGAGAATGCTTCACACATAGTAAATATTCAGCAAATGTGACTTAATATTACACTTCACTGATTTTTTTGAAAGCACCATAGATTATAAGACGTCATTATTTTATGTATCTCTGAAAAGAAACATTTTTTGCCAGTTATTATAGTAAAATGCCATTGATTGTAAGACTTAGCCTAATGTCAGTGTATTCAAATGTGTGTGTGGGGGGAGTGTCTACCTGTGTGTGTATGTGTCATAGGATCGGTGAAATATGGTGAATATTTAAAGGGAAGTCTAAACAGGGTTGAAATTTGTATTATAATACAGTCCAGTTTTATCAAATCATTGGTTGTCAGATTTGGGCTAGGGGCTGGCTATAAAGGAGCATGAGGGGATTTTTGGGGTGATGAAACTATTTCATATCTTGATTATGGTGGTAGTTACAGATATTATGAGTCTTTCCAACCCGTAGAATTAGGCACTGAAAGTGAAATTCTGTGTGAATTATACTTCCATAAACCCTATTTTAGAAAAGATAACATGAAAATATAATCCAGTTTTTGAGATGGAGGAGAACTCATTAACATTTGTCACTGCAAAGACTCATTCAATGTGACCTATTTAGATAAAGCACAGATGGGAACTCATTTCTTCATGGGTGATCTAGTTCTTCGTTGTACCTTCTGGAATGCTCGAGATTTGTGTCATATGTATGAGCATTGCGTTTAGCAGTGTTTTGGATCTCAGACTGAAGTTCCCCTTTCCGCCTATCTTCACCACCCCCAAGAAGGCTATCATCAACTCCGAGGCTTGCAAGCACTCTCTAGAAGCCTGCAGTGAACCTGTGGGGAGGTTATTGCCTTCTGGAGAATTTCCAGACCATAATAGAATTTCTGTAGATGACCACTGCTGGAACACAGGCTTCTTTTCTTACGAGGTCTCAACATTTTTTTTTTTTTTTAAGATTTTTATTTATTTATTTGACACGGACAGATCACAAGGAGGCAGAGAGGCAGGCAAAGAGAGATGGGGAAGCAGGCTTCCTGCTGAGCAGAGAGCCCGATGCGGGGCTCGATCCCAGGACCCTGAGATCATGACCTGAGCCGAAGGCAGAGGCTTAACCCACTGAGCCACCCAGGTGCCCTGAGGTCTCACATTTTGTTGGTATTTTTACTTATTTAAGGTCGTCTTTCATTTTGATAGATGTAGTGCAAGATCTAGGGACCCTGGATAGAGCTATGGTGACATCTCCGCATTTTAGTTCACGAGAGCCTCGTAACTTCAGAATTCAGTGTATTGCTCTTGTGTGTTGATCACGTGCCTTGATGCGGGTTTGGAATGGCCAGTCCTGCCACCCGTCCACACGATCTCTTTGCTGCCCTTTCTTTGAGACCTTTATGGTCACCTGCCAGAAAAAGGTCATACTAAATGTGCCGATTTTCGGTGACCTCAGATGTGAGGGGAATCTCCTGGAGTTGCTCGGCGTTGGGATCTAAATAACAGGATGGGGAAGGTAGACAGAGGCTGGCTGAGCTTGGTCATAGCCGGGAAGTGAGGTTGACGAATCTGGCTCCGGATGGCGGGCTCACAGCTGTGTGTGGGCCCCAGTGCTGTGCAGGTGGAGACCGTAATTTGGGCAAGTCTTCTGGGAGAATGCACAGAAAGGGGTTTTATCACGTGTGCTCTGTCCTTTGGGTAAGCTGCAGGAGACCCTCGTGAGAGAGCTGTCCCACATCAGTGGAATGAAGTACCTCTTGATAGTGTTTGGTACAGCGCTTGTGGGGCCCCCCTAATGTTTGGCCTGCAGGAGCAAAGCTAGGGTTGAGCCAGCGCCTTAAAGAGGGTTTGATCTCCTGGGAGCCAGTGAGTCAGCCCTGGCTCCCACATTCCCCGCTTTGTGCCCGAGCATCTCTGCTTTTTCTGTCCCTGGCCCATCTCCCTCTGGCCCCTCCAGCTGTTCCTGGGGATCACGCAGTTCATTCCACTGCAGCATCCTCCCATCCACTCAAAAGTGGGATTTGGGGGCGCCTGGGTGGCTCAGTCCTGAAGCACCTGCCTTTGACTCAGGTCGGGATCCCAGAGTCCTGGGATCGAGCCCCGTGTCGGGCTCCCTGCTTTCTGCTCTCCCACTCCCCCTGCTTGTGTTCTCTCTCTCGCTGTTTTTCTCTCTCTCTGTTAAATAAATTTAAAAAAATCTTTTTTTTTTAAGATTTTTTTATTTTATTTGAGAGAGAGAGAGATCGCAAGTAGGCAGAGAGGCAGGCAGAGAGAGAGGGGGAAGCAGGCTCCCCGCTGAGCAGAGAGCCCGATGCGGGGCTCAATCCCAGGACCCTGAGATCATGACCTGAGCCCAAGGGAGAGGCTTAACCCACTGAGCCACCCAGGCGCCCAATAAAAAAAAAAAAATCTTTAACAAAAATGCGATTCAACCCCCATGGGCTGACTGGCTTCACTGGCAAGCGACAGAGAAAGAAGATTTGGGACTCAAATGCTGTATCAGGAGTCCACCTTAGGTCACCCCCTTCTTCCCCTGTATGAAGATGACTATCCCCTAACCTAAACCATATATCTGTTGGCCTGGAGAGAATGCCAGCATTTTCTCGAGGAGCACACCGAGGCCCGAAGAGACATGTGGCTTAATCGAAGTCTCACAGATGGTGGCAGAGGACATTGCTGCCGCTCTGCCCCCGGGGGGCTCCTCCTCTCGAGGAAGCTCTGGTTTAAGAACGCCAGCCCCCAGCTGGATGAGCTGGGGGCAGACCCAGTCCTCAGTCCATGCGGCCCGGCCACAAGGATTCTGACAGTTGGCCCGAGTCAGCAGGAAGGAGAGAAAAGAGCAAGCTTCACCTGATCATTAGTGACAGGAATGCCTGTGTCGGCAGCGTTCTTTGGCTTTTCAGCACTTAATTCATCTTGTACCATAAGGGCCGGACCTGCGGTATTTTTGTCTTGTCTTTTGAAACCGATGGACCAACTAGACTTTGAGAGAAAAGACTGCCCTTAAACTGTGGGTGGTGACTGAAAAAACGGGGCCACAGGGCACAGCCTTTGAAACAGAATGGGTCACGAATGGATATTTTATAATCCCTAAGATTTTTATCCGTTAAAAATACCGGATGCGGTACCAGACTATAATATAGAAAGCCCAGCTTGATATGGTGGAAAGGCCCTCGAGCCAGGAGTTAGAAAATACCGGCTCTGCCCCTCTAATTAGGTGGCCTCCTATGTCACCACCTCTGTGGTCTTCGGTCACCTCATATATGAAAGAGGCTGTACTGGAAAATACTTAGGATCTGTTCAGCTCCAAGATTCAGTCATGTCACTCTGAATATCTAAATGACATCTGAATTCGTGCAAATGGCTAACTTTGTGTTTCTGTCAGACTCTACCTAACGTAGACTGACACCGTGAAGTTCTGCTTGCTAAGGACAAATAAATGCCCAGCGGAGCTCAAGCTTTCACATTCCTCTAATAAAAGACAGCTATATATAAATAAAAGAAAAACAAACCTCTATTAGAATTTGAGAGGCGGGGCGCTTGGGTGGCTCAGTTAAGTGTCTGAGTCTTTGTTTCAGCTCAGGTCATGATCTCAGGGTGGTGAGATCGAGCCTCACGTCAGGCTCTGGGCTGGGCATGGAGCCTGCTTAAGATTTTTTTCTCTCCCATTCTCTCTCCCTCTAAGAAAGAAAGAAAGAAAGAAAGAAAGAAAGAAAGAAAAAGAAAGAAGAATCTGAGAGGAGATGGAATTAAGTCATTATTTCCGTAGACTTGGGTTCTGCCATTTATAATTTCTCTGAGGTATAATTTCTTTATTTTTAAAATTAGTGTGATGATTTTTCATACTAAATGATTTTCAGCATGTTTTACTCTGATAATTTATCATCCTAAGACTCTTAGAGAACCAAGAGTTTTTCCCCTGAAAACAACAACAACAAAATGAAAAAATGCTGATATTGAGATAGGGACAGAAAAATGGATTGGGGATGTTAGGGAATTGTTTGCAGATTCCTAACTGCTTAACATCAGTGGCATAATTCCTTCATATCTACAGGCACAATTTAATTTCTAAATTATTTTCCCGGAATAAGAGAGGGACAAAAACCTTAGTTATTGGTTATTTATTCAATTTGCTCTGGCTTTGGATTATAGGATTTTTGTAATGGAAATGCCGGCATGGGCTCTAAGCTGTGTGGGATCAACATGCTGCCTGGGTCTATTCTCCAGAGATTTTGTCCTTGTGTGGTGCATCTTGCATTAGATTTCTGTTCAGTAGTAGATGTTAGCGTAAAGCCGGAAGCCCTTTCTTTCCCTGACATGCTCAGTGTAAAAATCTTCCCTTTGTTTACCTGGTGAGGGAAGACTCAGATCTGCAAAAGCCAAATCATGAGGAAAATGAGACTATGTGTGTTTTGGTGCAGCTGACTCTTTGTTTTTTTCGATGATATTCCTAATTCCGGGAGCTGCCCTAATTTAATTATTTTTCTTATATCTTGAAGAAGCTATAATATAATAAACAGATATCTTTTCATTCGCTCACCAAGTTTGCAGTGAAGCAGGTCTTATAGCCAGGCGTCGGGCTGGAGAGGGTGTAAGAACTTGGTTCCCGGTTCCCATGTTGTCCGTGAGGACCAGAACAGTGGGGACCAGAATATTTTTCCAAAAGTTAAAAGCAAAATAAAACCACCACCATCACCATCAAAAAAGGAGTGAGGAGTCACTTCCTGGTAAGGTCAGGGGGAATTGAAACACTCACGCCCACTGCTGGTCATATAAAATGATAGGACCTTCCTAGAATTGCATGAAACAGTGAATGGGCACCAGAAACTATAAAAATGCCTTTGGCTAATCAATGCAGCTCGCAGATTTTATGTTATGGAATATTTATGGTTGCGCATGAAGATGTGTGTATAGGGATAGTCATTTGAAATAGTGGGAAAATATATATCGAGCATAAATATTTGGTGATGTATACTTAGGCAAATTGTGATGTAGCTGTAATAAAACAATAAATAGCAATTCAAGTGTGCTAGAGAAGAGTGCTTATTATGATGATCCGGCATGTGCTTCATTTTCACTAAGGGCAGGAAGGCGTTCTTTTAAAAACTACATATGTTGTGCAAAAAACGCCAAAATACTCCTGTGAACAAAACTGTTGACTCAGGCGTTGTGCCAGTGTTGTAAGTTTATGTCCGCTCCGGAGTCAGAGAAGGCTTCCGATGCAGGGACATGAAGAGGAGAGTTAGGGAGTCTTAGCATCCTTCCTATATCAGGTAATGGAGAAGGAGGTGACAAGGAAGAGAAAATTCGGGCAAGAATGACACGAAGGGGACTCTAGTTTCTGAGATGACAGACTGGATCACATTATGCATTTGCCGTTGATCTTACCCATTACAAAAAAATGAGGTCAGGGAAGTTTGCTGTAGGTTTGGGGGTTGTGGAGTCTCTGACTTTGCTCCCCGGGCTCGGCCCACTGGCTCTAGGCCACTCTTGGCCCCACAGAAGTCGGGGTGGGAGGTGCCCCATGGGGTGTGTCTCAAGCTTCCCCTTCAGGAGCTACCAGACAGAGCAGCGAGCTTGTCCCACTGAGCTCCTGTCGGTTTCCCTTCCAGATAAGTAGGCTAATAAGCCTTTGTGACATTAAGTACTCCTGATCTTTACAAGGACTGAGGGTTCTGGTCCAGGTCTGTTTGAATCAAAGCCCAAGCTCTTTCCATGAAGCTCTGCTGCCCTAGAAAGCATCACAGCCCAGCCGGGTTGGTAATTCTACCAGGTAAAATGCTTTTAGGAAAAGAGGACCGTGATCATTGTGAAGTCAGGCGCTCTCAACAGTGTGGGTGGCACC